>OX336389.2:1121508958-1122745476 GCA_946902985.2 Meconema thalassinum | reverse complement strand
AGAGATTAAATTTCTCTACATCAAAAAGAACCATAACCATTCTAGCTTGAAAAAGAAGATCAATGATAATGACATCATTGTTACCAAAGCCGACAAAGGCAATACAATAGTTTTAATGGAAAAACAGGACTACGTTAACAAAACCCTGGAATTTTTCAAAAATTCTAAATTCGAAATAACTAAAAAAGATCCTACAGCTGCCATTCAGAGAAAATTAAAAAATATCATCAAAAATACTGTTTTTCTGTTAGACGAAAAACAAGCTAGCCGCCTTGTTGCCATGAATCCAGGACTTCCGACCTTGCGAGCTTTACCCAAAATTCACAAAATTAATATTCCCATAAGACCCTTAGTAAATTTCAGAAACAGTCCGCTTTACAAAACTACACAGTTTATTCAAAGATTCTTAAAAAATCATTACACCTTCAAAGCCAAAATTTTTTTTACCAACACCTTAGATTTTTGCACCAAGACTTGATGTTTATACCTAAATAATGAGCACTCTCTCCACAGTGTGGATATAATAGATATGTACACCAGCATCCCAGTACAGTCTGTTTCAAATATCATTAGGAATAATTTAATTGAAAATGACAAATTATCAAAGGTTGAAATTGAAGAATTTATGACAATCCTTGATCTCACCTTAAGCAATAACTTTTTCACTTTTAATAATGTCATCTACAAGCAGAAAGAAGGATTAGCCATGGGCTCCCCGCTTTCGGGCATCATCGCCAATATTTACCTAGACCATCTGGAGCACACTAAAATAATTAACAACATTAAGGGAATAGAATTTTGGGGCAGGTATGTTGATGATGTTTTCTTAATTGTCAATGACAATATCCAGGGTATTGACCGAATTTTCAATGATTTGAATAGTATAGACCCCAACATTAAATTCACTTTGGAGTCAGCTATCGACAATAAGATTAATTTTCTAGACACCTCTGTTGCCAAAGTAAACAACAGGCTTCATTATAAAATTTTCAGAAAGCCTACGCAAACGCACACCATCATCAGGCAAGATTCTACCCACCCAGATTCCCATAAAAAAGCAACCTTTTTCAGTTTTGTTAACAGAGCCCTCAAGTTACCCCTTTCTAAACAGGACCGTAACACAGAAATTAAAATTATTTATCAAATAGCCGAAATTAATGGTTTTAATCGGAATTATGTAAATGACATCATCAAGAAAATTAAAAATAAACCAGCCACCCACCTAATTCCAGACAAGCCCGAAAAACCTTTGTTTACAGTTTTCACCTATCCTAACAATTCCGTATACAGTATCACTAACATCTTCAAAAAATGCAATATGAAAATAGCCTATAAAACCTGTCATACTAATAGTAACTTGTTTTTCAATTCACACACTTTGAACAGCAAAGATAAATACAGTGCTTCTGGTATTTATAAATTAAGTTGTAATGACTGCAAAACTAACTACATAGGTCAAACGGGGAGAAGTTTCACTACCAGATTTTCTGAGCATGTCAACGCCACCAAATACAGGAGATTTTCAGCCATGGCTTCTCACATGAGTGAGATGAACCATCAATTTACCAACATGGACAATGACCTCGAAATTCTAAAACTAACCCCGTGGCACTACAGCCCTTGAAGGGCCTAGGCCTACCAAGCGACCGCTGCCCAGCCAATTGGCCTGCAGATTTTGGGGTGACGCGTGGTCAGCGCGTCGGGTCCCCTCGGCCGTTAATCTTGGTTTTCGTGACCGGGGCACTGTCTCACTGTCAGACAGCTACTCAATTGTCCTCACGAGGCTGAGTGCACCCCGTTCCAACCCTCACGTCAGTTTTAAAATCCCTGACGGAGCCGGGGATCGAACCCGGGACCTCTGGGTGAGAGGCAGGTGCTCTACCCCAACACCACGGGGCCGGCACCTCGAAATTCTGCATCATGTTAATAAGGGCTCTCTAATGAATATCCTAGAGTTCATTGAAATTAACTCCGCACAGAGAATTTTCAATCCCCCCAACTTAAATGAAATATGTTTTGACCCCAATGTTTTATTTGACACTTTATCAGATTTTATCATAACAGCATACAAAGGTTATAATAAACCGCCCTAAGCTCTCTTTACGCAGCTGGCTTCCCTCCCTGATCTCCCTTTCTTCCCCCCCTTTTTTCCCCCCACCTAAGCTCTCTTTACGCAGCTGGCTTCCCTCCCTATCTCCCTTTCTTCCCTCCCTTTTTTCCCCACCTCTGCCACTCCGCGGCAGAGCTCCTTCGCCTCCCCTCCCCCGTCCAACACTCTGCTTTGTGTTTCACACTCAGCTGTTCACTTTCACTTGTTCAGCCGGCCAGTTTCTCTAAGTTTTCCTGCGTCGAAGTCACGTTTCCTCTACTATGACGTAAGTTTGTTACTTTTCTTTTTCTTTTAATAGCTCTTTTCCGTTCTACGTTTTTCGTTTGTCCCAATTTTATTTGCCGTTTACTTTATTTTTCTTATACTAGATTTATTTCCCATTTAGGTTTCTCCTAAAGCCCACATGTCTACCTGAAGAAATTGGATTTTCTAAACGCAAGATGCTCAACTTTCTTTTCGTCTCCTTTTCAAGAGGCCTTCATCAATCTTGACCGATTTGACTTTCATGCATGGCGATGTATTGTTCTTTCCACCAACGATCCTTCGTATGAAGTCAACAAAGTCATTTAATGACTATCAGTTTTTTACATACTTTTAACTTTTTCTATGGGTCGAATTCCCTAGATTTTCGGGCACGGAATTCTGCAATTATACTTTATCAAAACTAGAAGATTTTTACAAGAGTCATATAAATTACATTTTAAGTTCACATTTTAACATATACTCTTTTTTAATGTGTTTTTCCATTTGTTTGTGATATTCGTAAGTTTTTCTTAGGATAAGTTTTACTTAATTTATTTGTACCACAACTGTACTCATGGTTTTTATGTTTCATTTTCATCCTGTTATCTCATGTTAGTTTTAACCTTTTCAATTTTATTCTGATAATTGTACTGACAATATGTTCATATGTATGGCTGATGAAGGGGCCAAGGGAGGCCTCGAAACATGTACCATCCAAATGGTTTTAATATAGCCCCTTGACTGAAAAGTGTTGTATTGATCAGGCGGAATTCTGTTCCCTTTATATTTGATGTCACAATCTTGTGAAATGATCCAGTTTCGAAAAAAGAATCCCGAAAATGCTTCGAAATACATTTATTTTAAAAATCTATCCGTCTCGAAAATTTGCGACATCCAGTATGGTTAATTCAAAATTCCGTTATGTCGACTTTTCCTTCGAACTTTGGTTCCATCTGATAATATAACTGGTTATCTCGAAAACTTCTATAACTTGTATAATTCGTGATCCGAATTCGAAAGAAAACTTGTGCTCTTGTAGAATTATTCATGCAATCCTATCAGAATAATTCATAATATTCGATAGCTACTTCGAACGTTCATCCTCCGAACTCACATGCTCAAGACGGCCGGCTGACTGCACGACTTGCCAGCGGGAATCTCGTCAAACGGACCGAGATCGATGCCAGTTGCGTAAAATCGTAAAACCCGTGCCCAATCGTGAACTTGTGACCACGAGGACTTCGGGAATCCTGTCAAAGGTGATTGGGCGCCCATCACGAAACATCCCGAAACCTACTCGCCACTTTTCCCATGACCGTATACATAAAAGCGCATGGGGAGCGAGAAGTGCGTCAACCCACTTAGAAGTGACTGCCTACGTAGCATCGCGATACTCATTTCTCCTCGTGATCCACCGTGAACTCCCAACCACAGCATAGGGACAGCGGGAATCACGGCGCCGACCATATAACATGTCCATAACTACTCGTGAATTTTAACCATGCCCAACCTCGAGCTTGCCTCCGCCATTCTGCCAGAACAGATAGACAGGCAGACAATCATTGAACGGCCGGATGCGACGCCGATTGCATATTATCGCGTTCTCAATGACCAACCGCGAGGACATTGTGATTCTCGAATAACGACTGCGAGCGGCAGCGATTGCAATACATCGCGATATTTCTCCGCATTCGATGAAGAGATTGTCAAATGCAAGCAGGTCCGATTGCGTAATTATGCTATAATTTCCCGTTCCCACATCAAGGACAATGGAAATCTCGTCGATCGGCTAAAAGTGACACCAATTATGTAAATAGCGATTTTTCTCAGTATTCCATCGTGAAAGCTACAGGAATCTCGTCAAACGGCTGAGGCCAGCGCCGATCGTGTAACATCTCGATATTTTTCTTAGAATGAAGGTTTCCTAGTCATCTCTTGATTATTTTGTTCAAAGATTCCCAAGTTTGGTCAAGGAAAGTGAACATGACAAACTTGAAGAGGAATTTGCTGTTTATCAGTGTGATACTTTTCTTGAATATATTTTACAAGGACCTAGAATTGATGGAAACTGGGGCAAAATTGCTGAGCTTAAAAACGAAAGTGGATAGTTCAAGTATAAAACTATAAGTAAAGTGATATTTGCAATATTACTTGTACCTCAGAGTAACTCTACCACAGAAATAATTTTCAGTGTTGTTAGGAAAAATCAGACAGAATTCAGACCTACATTAAGCACATCTACACTGGAATCGCTTATGATTCACAAGACGAAAATGCCATCACAGGGGGAAGTATGTTGCAAGAAAACTTTCACGGAACCAGTTACTGAGTGCAAAGCAAGCTACAAGGAATTTTTTTATCACAGAACTAGCAGGTAATGTGCAAATTTTGCTGTGATATAATATGATATTCTTTACAATAGGTTGCTTCGGGGTAGGGCAAAGGTGGTGTCATTATCGAGAAGGGAGGAGCATGCTTTGGATTTGACGTGATTTTTGTGTGTGTGTGTGTGTGTGTGGAGGGGGGGGGGGGGGGGGGTGTAGTATAAGAGATTACTGATAACCCACTTCAAAGGTTGGCACCTCTGGTATGATAAGATCATTAATGTGTGTCGACACAGCAATAAACAACAGGATGGATTGGCTTTCACCACAGTCATGTGAAGGCAAATGAGTTAATGCATTAACAACTTTGCACAATGACGTGAATGCAAGAAAGGTACAGAAAAGGTCAAAATATCTGATATCCCTAAAGCAGGGCCAAGTTGTAAATGATCATTTCCCTACAATGAAATGAAGTAACTCTAGTTGTGTGTAGGCTGCTGTATTGATATGATTTATGTCATTCTGAAATAAGAGTTAATCTTTTAATTTTCACCTTTACCTACATATACAACTCAGGTTCAACTGTATACGATTTCCTTCTTGAGCAAGAATGATTTCAAACAATGTATAGTTGGAATACTGTTACTATGTTATATAGTCTTTAATGAATAACCAAGACATACATTTTTATTTTTACAAACAACTTCTTCACAAACAGGCTCAAGTTGGTGTGGGGTACCTGAGAAGGTACAGTATATTCAGTATTTATGAAGTTGAAATAAGTATGTTTGAATACTTATAATTTTTTAAATTTAAAGTTCAAACATTTTAGAATCTGAATAATCCGTTTCTTCCAATAATTGGGTTTCCCTCACGTCCCAAGGCTTACATCTGAAATATACACACTTAAACAATTGATAAAGTAACTGTTCATCCAGCTTTCAATAAAGATGTCCTCACTTCACTAAGATATTCCTTACACTGCTACTTGTTCACGTGCTTTCTTTTCTGTGAAACTCTTCTTCTGTTCTTGAGTTAAAGCTGGAAGTACATTTGTAATAACACCAGTTCCCAAAGTCAGCGTTCCATCTCTTAGGGTAAACCTCTGGCCCTTCTCCACGACCATTGGCCGCAGTAACCGCAAGACAAGCCTGTACAGAAACAACAGCATATTTGTTGAACCGCTTTAATAAATGTTTATTAAGTAGAAATTTATTTTTCCAATACAATTTAAGGTTTTACACTGGCAAACTACAGTGTAAAGTTAGTTTTGAAGCCATTTTTCAGTGTTGCCTTATTAACAATTAATATTGTAGCTTTCAGTCGGTCAACACAAAATAATTACAATTACTGGAATATGTGGAAAATAACCTGAAATAAATGACATGTGATTAAATCATTCTTGAAAGCATTTGTCTGGAGCATGGCACTCTATGGAAGTGAAACTTGGAACTGTTGGAGCAGCAGAAAAGAGGACAATTGAAGTGTTTGAAATGTGGTGTTACAGGAGAATGATGAAGATCAGATGGGTAGATGGGGTTACAAATGAAGAGGTATTAAGGCAAGTGGGAGAGGAGAGATAGGTTGGTAGGACACATACTAAGACACCCAGGAATACGAGAAGCAAACTTAGTTATAGAAGGAAGGGTCGAGGA
The DNA here is from genome assembly GCA_946902985.2 of Meconema thalassinum. Taxonomy (NCBI): domain Eukaryota; kingdom Metazoa; phylum Arthropoda; class Insecta; order Orthoptera; family Tettigoniidae; genus Meconema; species Meconema thalassinum. The sequence goes on along the minus strand of OX336389.2, from coordinate 1,122,739,144 downwards.
TGAGAACAGTAGGTAGACCAAGGTTAGAATATGTTAAACAGATTGCCTTCGATGTAGGGTGTGCTAGCTATGTAAAGTTGAAACAATAGCTCAGGACAGGGAAGCATGGAAGGCTGCATCAAACCAGCCGAAACACACAAGATTTATATATGTTCTTACAGACTATTGAAGAAGGAGAAGGAAACTTAGTTTTGTGTTGACCGACTGAAAAGCATCAAATTTTTGTGAAAGCTACAATATTAATACACTACAGTGTGCAACAAACAAAGGGGGAGAATGCAAGTATTTGATGGAAGAAGAAATAAAATCACTTCAAGTTAATAGTATGGAGATGTTCATCATCTTAAAATGAATTAAAACCAATGCTTTTATTCAACCACTCACATCACAATCAGGGTTAAAAGCTGTAACTGTTAAGTTTTAATTACACTAGAAACATTTATCGGAGATAATCTTATGTAATTTATTTCAGGATCAGGGCATAACCCAGCTCTATTTGGGTACATTCGTGTTGACCGACTGAAAAGCACCAAACTTTTGTTTACTTAGGCAACACTGAAAAACGGCTTCAAACCTCACAATGTTTATCGGAGATGTCAAGTGAGACTGGGATTTGTGTAGGCTGACACGATCTAGTGGATAAGTGTCACTACGAACTGTCAGAACTCGAAGAACGTTTCTGGCCGTTAGATAGAGTGTAAGGACCTATTCTGTCGGTTCAAATTGATGTATCGATCTAAGACTAATTATCGAATATGCTTAAAAATGTAACTATTGGTTACGATAAAACTGACGTTATTGGAGATCCATTATTACTTGGAATAATGATAACAAAGGATGCATTGAAACCTTGATCTCGGCCTCAGAAATTAAGGAAGCCTTGGAGCTTTTCAAATCCCTTTCTGGGATTTGGCATATTTAAGTAAATAAGAAAATGGAATTATACCATCATGGGACCAGTTAATTCATTTAAATTTTTATATCTAACGAAACAACATTGTGACGCAAGATAGCCTTCTGAAATGGTATGTAATTATTGTGAAAGGAAACTAAAAACTATTATGAAGATAACCTGTACTTTGTCGTAGTCTGCTTACTAGGTGATGTGATGATTTCATGATATAAGCTTAGTTTCTTTTAGATTTAATTCTATGATTGTGGTAAACAGTTGAATAACTTGATATTTGTGTGTGCGGTTTTGTAAACGTGCGTAGGGTAGTAGGCTACACGATACAGGTTGTAGGAAGTAATGTTTCAGTAGACTATAATTTTGAAGTGTGTGTTAATTTTGGGGGATTTTTATTAATGCAAAAGTTGGTTCACGCAAACTGTCTTAAATGCAGACTTTCACCTTTTCTTCTGAACAAGAGTTATTTTATTTTAAACCTTCTGTAAAGTATTTTCCTTTTTTTATACATAACTTTTGGATCAAGTATTATATCACTTATGGATACTGTTTATTTCATCCTTGCAGATGACTATTTTATTCTTAAAGATATACGTGGATTACCAAGGTAAGGTTGATTGTTTTTGTGAAAGGGAGTTTGACTCCCGTAGCACATTGGCATTACTCGTGACGTAAATACTACATGTATTTTGTGTCTTGTAATGGCATTCTCAGTATGTGCTAGCCATGCGTCTTGGTGAGGTGTACCATACCAACTGACGAGCCCAATGGTACACTGGGGCGAAATGCTGGCAATTATATAATTTGAGCTAACCGGACCATTTTATCATATTATTTGATAATACATGTGGTTGCCATAAAACACACAAGTGTTAACCACAACCTGGTTTTTGTTCAAACAATATAGTCTTTCATCTTAAATGTAAAATAGAAACCATATTGCCTTGAAGGAAAACAGACGTGTTTTATGTAGAGCTCCAATCGATTAGAAGATATGAGGCACGTCCAGAAAGTAAGTTCCGTTTGGTAATAAAATTAAATTGTGTACAGATACAGAAAAATTATTTATTGCACAACATTCTACACCTCTTAAACTACTTTTCCACATAACTGCCGAACTTTTGCAGGCATTTGTCATAGCGTGGCACAAGTTTTTGGATACCTTCTTCATAGAAGTTTGCCGCCTGTGCCTTCAACCAGTTGGAAACATCTCCTTTCAGCTCGTAGTCATTGTTGAAGTGTTGACCGCCAAGGAAAGACTTGAGATGTGTGAACAGATGAAAGTCGCTAGAAGCGAGGTCAAACACGTCCCAGCCAAATCCCTGTAGGAGGTTTTTCGTCACATTTGCAGTGTGTGGTCGTGCGTTGTCGTGAAGAAAAACAACACCTTTTGACAGCAACCCTCGGCGCTTATTCTGTATTGTGCGGCGCAATTTCCTAAGTGTCTTGCAGTAAGCATCTGCGTTGATTGTTTGACCACGCGGTAAGAAATCAATGAGTAAGATGCCTTTCCAGTCCCAGAACACTGTGCACATCATTTTCCGAGGTGTCAAGATTTGTTTCGGCTTAACCTTCGCTGGGGATGAAGTGTGCCTCCATTCCATTGATTGCCGCTTACTTTCAGGGGTGTCATAAGAAACCCAAGTTTCATCTCCTGTGACTATCTGGGTCAGAAATTCTTCGCCGCCTTCATTGTAACGGGTCAAAAACTGAAGTGCATTACCCATCCGTTTTGTTTTGTGTTGCTCCATAAGAATCTTTGGTACCCAACGTCGGCAAAGTTTACGAAAGTTCAGTTTTTCGGTAACAATTTCATCAATGAGTGATTGTGAGATTGGGGAAATTCCATAGCGAGAGCACCAATTGTAAACCTGCGGTTTTCCCGGATCTTGTCATCAATCGCGTGAACCAGTTCTCCTGTAACCAAAGATGGACGCCCACTTCGTTCTTCATCGTGCACTTCACTACGTCCTTCATTGAACTGTCGGACCCATCTTCCCACCATTGAATCACTCATCGCATTTTGTCCATACACTTCGCAAATTTGCCGATAAATTTCAATTGGTATCACTTTCCTAGCATTCAGAAAACGAATCACAGATCTGATTTCACAAGCGGCGGGATTTTCAATCAACACCGACATTGTACGAGTAAACATGCACAACAACGCGTACGTGGCTGACAGCGCTCTCCAAATGGCGCACGTTTCTTCTCCTTGATACAGAGCGTCTACCGCGCATATGCGGAACTGCGCTGCAGCAGAACGTACAATTAGTTGAAGGCACAGGCGGCACACGTCTATGAAGAAGGAATACAAAAACTCGTGCCACGCTACGACAAATGCCTGCAACATTTCGGCAGTTATGTGGAAAAGTAGTTTAAGGGTTGTAGAATTTTGTGCAATAAATAATTTTTCTGTATCTGTACACAATTTAATGTCATTACCAAACGGAACTTACTTTCTGGACGTACTTCGTATTAAGAATTAGGGCCGTTTTCACCAACTCTTTACTAACGATTAGTTAGTTAATTCCTATTTAACTTAAATACGAGAATTAATGCGTGATTATCGTTGATACATTTCACGAGGCCATACGGGTTCGCAATTACTTAAATATGCTTTACGGCTCTCGTGCAAGCGTAGACTAGGTTTCATCTTGGAGAGTATGGCGGACAGAATAAGAAGCGTCTAGCACTTGTTGTTTGTGATGCTTCCTTGAGACTTTCTGGAACATAATTAAAAAGGAAGAGAAATACAGAAGACCTTATTCGTGGCAAAAGCTTAAAATGATATGAACAAAGTATTTAGGAGAACCGGCAATTGTGTAAATACATAGCTTAAAAGGACGCGCTTACCCAGTTGTCTTCGTAGCATAAGCGGTTGAGGTGCAGACTCTCAATTTATTATGCAGCGCTGGAAGAAGTTCGAATCCCCCTTTGGATTGTTTTTTTTTTTAATTTCCGTATTCGTCTTTCTTGGTATTAAAACTTAGTAATGTGTGTTATCTTTTATAAATTTATTGTCATAAACATATTTTATATTCATATGGATGAAAGTTCGTGTGAAACTCTGAAACAAACCACCATTGTGGAGCCGTTTCCCGCCACTTTAAAGATGCTTGAGAGAGTTGAGTGGTCATATTTGGCCATTTAGTGTAATTCCTTGTTAGTGGTAAGTTAACGAGCGTTTCTGTTTGGTGAAATGCTCGTGCTAAGTTAAATAACCTTTATTGATGAATTAACAGATAATTGACGTTGGTGAAAACGGCCCTTACTTCGGTAATTTAATCCTTGTTTTTCACTTTTATTTATTCAAGGTCATTACTTTGTGTGTCAATGAAAGTTTAAATCTAATTCACATGGGAAAGCCTATTTACAACAGACCTGACCACAATAGAAAAAGTGAAAGCTCGTTTCCTGAAGAGAGCACTAGGAGAACCAAGAACGTTACCATCCAAGCTGGTATATGTCCTAACAAGAGAGGAGTTCTACAGCGAAGCCATCCTATTCATATTACAACTGCCAACTACCAAGCAAATGGAAAAACGGCTTGAGATGAGACAACTGAAGCGACAGGACATACCATTGGACTTCTATTCAAAAGAAGCAATGATAGAGAGAAAATGAACAAGAGAGAATCAAGAGTTAAAGACACATAGTAACAAGACTTGCTATTCATGGCTTCCATCATAAAATTTGCATAAACGCAAAATACCATGAAACAAACAAGGACTGTGTATGTAAACTGTCCAACAAACTATGTGAAAAATATCATTAACATTTACAACAGGGAAAGGATTATAGTAGACTACAGCAAGGACTAGTCTACCTGCAAAGTGGCTAACTAATACAGTGAAACTCCATATATACGTTTTCCAGGGGGGTTAGCAAAGAAAGTATACGTGTAAAAAATACTTACGTGAAACCTATGTGTAACACTGAGGGCCTGTTTTTCAATCGCTGGGCAAAGTTCGGAGTAGCATACTCCCAGCAGCATTAAATGCCATATTGTGTTTTTCAATCGCTAGGCATTTAAATGTGGTGGGCAAGTTGGTCATATTTACTCGGTGCTATTTCTGCTGGATAAGCATTAAACCTTCGGAGTAGTGACACTCCGTTGTTGCTTGTTGTTTTTCTCCTACCAGCTGAAAACTCACTATGATTTGTATTCTAATTGTATGAATCTTTATTTCATGGCTTGTTTTCGTTTATCGAAAAGTGCTGTGATGGCTGCCCTAGAATTATCACTTCAGTATGCAGGTGACTGTATTTGTATACATTATACGGCAATAGAATATCAAAAATTTCAAATATCTCGTAGGCTATACTACACAGCTTGAACGTTATTAAAATTATGACGAATGTGAATTTACGATCCATTTTCATGTTATTAAATATTGGTACTATGATGAATGTATAGAATGAATTGGAGATATGCTACTGTCACACATGTTTCAACAAACATCACACATTTTTTATACTGTAAATTAAGAGGAGGGATGAAACAATAGTCTCTAGCCTATCTATAGACTACTAGAAATGATGTACAATACAATCAAATTTCTCAAATCCTGCTAGTTGCAACATACTGTAATAAAAATGAGATAAATCGTAATTTCATGTAGATTCTATTAACAAATTGGTGACCAGATGCCTGGGCATGTCACATCCCCTGTGGACCGGACATTTTTTGGCTGAGAATATTCGAGTGCACTAGATTATAAAAACATACATAATTGTTGAAATAACCCAGATATCATCTTGGAGTTGGTATGAGTATACAGAGAGGTCCACCAGCCCCTTATTATTTAGTTTTATGAAACCCAACTAACATTACATTTCTCCCGATGGTCGATATTGCTCTGCCTGTGTGACAGCAATGTAATTGAGCAAGGAAAAGACGACCCTAAAGATTTCCGTGCCAAATACTAAGGACCATTCTACCAACATGTGATTTATTGCTCCTTGAAAGAACACACATACACGTAATACGATCAAATTAATAGTTACGCTACGTGATCTGTAACAGTAGAAAGTTAAATTAACACCATAAACCATGATTGAAGACTTTTACATGGATAATCAACATTTGAGGTGGGATGGCCACTATAACTAGTACACGTGCAGCACGCATTATCCACGTTGTAGAAGTGGCTGAATCGGTCAAGTTCCGGCTGCACATGGTGGGTGAGAACGGGTAGAATGGTGCTTCGAATCCAGCCACAGGCATACTTTTTTGAACGACATCACATGCTCTATTTTGGTGGGGATGTAATATTAAGCCACACGTACAAAGTCACATTGGTGCCACATTTATTAACTTACGATGTATTCCTGTGAAGAGTACGTTGAATTTTCCTGCTTTATAAAGAGAATACGATTGAATCAGCAGGTTGTGCCACGCGACCTGTAATGGCAGAAAGTGAAAAAATCTGACATGGATATTAACATAACAGTGTTGCTCCGGAGGCTGGGGCTGGAACGGGGTACACTAAGCCTCGTGGGGCAAAACTGAGAAGAGGTGGGTTTGATTCCCACCTTAGCCACACTGGAAGTGGTTTTATGTAGTTTCACCACTTCTACTCCAGGCTAATGCCGGGACGGTTTCTAACTTAAGGCCACGGCCACCTCCTTCCCAATCCTCACCTTAATTGCTAATACAGACACCGCTATAGCACAGGTTATCAGAGAACTTCTACACACACACCCAAGTGCACAGGTCTAAGTGACTGCGATGTTCTAGCCTCTCAAATGAAACAACAACTATATATCGAAGGAGATTCTGATCGCCAGTGATCGCATCTAAGTATTCATATTCCTGGGAAATTCTCTTGGTATTATTTTGTTATTAAATTCTAACAAAAAGAAGACAACTCTATTTGAGTTGTACATATTAAGATGTTTCTTGTAATGCCGCATTCGAACACTATGTAACGTTCATGGAATCCAACCTGAAAATGCATCTGCTCGCTATATTACTAGTGCCCCATCCTCAATAATTACGGTAACTGTGACCTCTTGTATCATATATGTCGTAAGACATTGGTAATTTACACTAAAGGTAGTAAAAATGTCCGGCATAACTCAACACATTGCTAGCGTTTCGCCCCAGCGTGCCAATTGGGCTCTTCAGTTGGTAAAGGCACACCTACCAAGACGCGTAGCAGGTACACACTGAGAAGGACATGCAAGACGCCTCGCCACATATGTGGCCACGTCACGAACATGCTAGTGGACCACCGGAGTCAAAAACTCCACTTCCAAAAACAATAAACCTTGCTTTGGCATTGGATACAATCAAAAGTTCTCGAAAGAGAAACAAAATGAGTATTGTCCGTTGAGCCATTATAATTTACACTAAAGGTAATAAAAAATGTGTTGAGTTATGCCGGACATTTTTATTACCTTTAGTGTAAATTATAATGGCTCAACGGACAATACTCATTTTGTTTCTCTTTCGAGAACTTTTGATTGTACTCAATGCCAAAGCAAGGTTTATTGTTTTTGGAAGTGGAGTTTTTGACTCCGGTGGTGCACTGGCATGCTCGTGACGTGGCCACATATGTGGCGAAGCGTCTTGCATGTCCTTCTCAGTGTGTACCTGCTACGCGTCTTGGTAGGTGTGCCTTCACAACTGAAGAGCCCAATTGGCACGCTGGGGCGAAACGCTAGCAATGTGTTGAGTTATGCCGGACATTTTTATTACCTTTAGTGTAAATTATAATGGCTCAACGGACAATACTCATTTTGTTTCTCTTTCGAGAACTTTTGACTGTAGACATTGGTAAAGCGGTCGACACAGACAATAAAACGTAACGAAAACAAATGATAAAACTCTCTCCGTAGCAAGTATCAAACCCCAAATCTTTCAATCCGCAGTCCAACGCGTTACCATTTCAGCCACGGACGCTTACACACTATACGAAGATAGAAAGTGCGAACTTTTTGCGTTGGACACTTGCCACCCCCTGCTCGATCGCATGCTCAGGCCACATGAACATCATGGGTTGCAGAGGGCTTTGATTTGGCAAAGCGTAAGAATAAGGAATGGTTAAACCTGGTGTTACAGAGGGCCTTGATTCGACAAGTGCGTCGGCCTGAGTGAGTCTGAGTTTTCCTTTAAACCAAGGTGGTCAACATTTAGAACACTTGCTACCCTGAATATACAGAGTACCTTGCTTTTGTTTTACAGATCATTATGTCGTCGTACAATCTGGCTACGTACAACTGGATAAAAACGGTCCTTTCCAGGACCAAATAAAAATCACTCGTTGGAACAGGTTGATACATGGAGTTATTCGAAGCTGTGATCGTTTTAATCAAGCATTATATTCGAGGTCATTGAATAATAACACTGCCGCTAATGATTTCTACTACAGGGTGTCTCAAAAAAAATGTACTAACACTTTAAATGCCTATAAAATGATAATTTATGAACATAGAGACTGGTTTAAGGGCTTCAATTATAGAAGAGCCATGTAATTAAAGACGCATGTTCGCAAATGTTCAAACTGACCACCGTCAGTGTCCAGGAGTTCGACAAACCCCTACCAACGCACCGGACCATTGCTCGCATCAGAGATAAATTTGAAGCAGATGGAACCGTTCACAACGTTAACAAGAAACTTTCTGGACGACCACGGACATTCACCAGTCCTGCAAAAGAAGAACAGATGCAGGAAGCCCTCAATCGATCCCCACCGAAATCACTACGACAAACGGCTCGAGAGACACACATCTCAAAAGATAGCGTCCATCGCATAATGAAGCGTCTGCGCTGGAAATCCTACATTCCAACACGAAATTGGAAATTGACAGACAATGTCACGAAATTCAAAATGAACTTTATTGTAACGTTTGCAAATCCATTGCTTCGCGTTATCAGATTTGTCTGGACACTGATGGTAATCAATTTCAACATTTGCGAACATGAGTCTTTCATTACATGTCTCCTCTATAATTGAAGCCCTCAAACTTGTCTCCATGTTCATAAATAATCATTTTATAGTCGTTCAAAGTGTTAGTACATTTTTTTGAGACAACATGTATATTTCAGAGCTTGAACTCAACGTTAAAGTTGTACTAAGGCCGTAAAGGAGCAGGTACTAATGATTTTAGGATGACAATGATATATGCGTTAGTTGGGTTGCCTTCCTCCAAAAAAATAAGGGGCTGGTGGACCACTCTGTATACTAATACCCCTAGTAGTGCTCAAGAGAGTGATGTATTTGGAAACGACCAAATATGCAGTGGCAGCTTACAGAAAGAGCAGATGCCATATATTCGAGGTAGGATTGGGCAACAATCAAAGTACAGTATGCACGATGGTTATATCACGTCGCCTAGAGACCTGAATATCATTCTCACATTCAGTTTTCAATTACTTACTATAACGTGGACCATTTGAACGATATATAAAGGATAAATCTCATCATCTTATTTTGCAAGTCCTCCATCTTGTCGTTGACTGAACCAGCATGAAGAAAGTCGATGAGATGCCCTAGGATTACTGAAAATGATGTTGTGAATTAGACCGAGCTTTCTCGGGGCAAATCACCAACAGTTCGCTAGCCTACTACGAGATTTCTCGGGGCCCGGCACCCATGTGTTAAAATTACTCATAATGAAATGATAAATATTGTTTCAATTGATAACCTGGTAGCAAAAATAATTATCCCATCTGGGGTTCAAACCCGAGACCTCGCGATTCTCAGACCAAGACGCTATCACCACGGCTATTACAACCACGCAGGTTCTGAGCACAATAAGTTTACTTATTATCACGTACCGGGAATAATATGGAAGTAATATTATAAACTCCATTAATATTTTGCACTTTCGATAATGTTTCTGCGTGGAATTTAGTTTTTAATTAGTTATGAACAGGCCTACTTGGCAGTAAAGGGAAATCGTACAGTAATCCACGAAAGGCTAGTTCAGTTCCCTTATAAACACATTGATATATACTATGTTCATAACTGCATTACCGAAATGTGGGGTAATATCTGATAGCCTGTGCAGAAACATAATATCGGTATTGCCGACTAGTAACAATGTTTCATGTTAAATACTGATACGAAGACTGAGACCATCTGGCTTGTGTTTCAATCAGTTTACACCCGAGTTCGCATGAGCGTTTACCATTCAGAATTCAATTTGACCAATCACATAGCCCATACTGTAGCCGTTCGTTGATATTTCTGTCGAGTAACTTTGCATTGAAAAACAAGTAATAAAAGTGATGGGCAAAGTTACTCGAAGAGTGGATGCTCATCATTTTTATCCAGAGATTGAAAAACAGACCCTAAAAATGAAAATTGTAAACAACACAGAAATTAATTTATTTAACAATGATATTAAATAATTCCGTATATGCAATTTTACCAAAGAAATGTACCAACACATAAAAATAACTTTTAAAAGTCTGTTATCTTGGCCTGTTTCTTGTTCATAACGGCCATAGCATAAATTGTGCCCTCAAATTGGGATAAGTGACTCATAACAAGTTATATCTATAAATATAGAAATGGTGTGAATATTGCCTATGTATGACTCAACATGGCGGGTCACAAAGCATTTTATTGTCTCTAAAGCATTGACAGCATCATTTAAAAGTACTAATACTGTGCCAAATCTTGAATTTATGCAGCCAGCCCGAAGAAGGGTGAAAATCTTCAATGCCGAGTCCTGCCGCACGTACAATGGCTTTTTCACACAGCATTGACGCACTGACGCGAATGCCTTCAGCCCTATGCTGCTGAAAACACTAATAGGCATTCTTTCAGGTGCTCGTACTCTCCGCCCTGAATACATGTTTCTTTGTCAAAACTCCAAACAGACGAGCACTATCTTCAATTTTGTACCGTTGGTACAATCAAGCCTGGCAAATTGGGGGCTATCCTAAAATAAACCCCCTGGAAACATCTGAAATAAAGATCCAACAACTTCCCATTTCCCCCAAATGTGACCTTCTGTGTGATTACTCCAATTCTACAACATGTTGCAATAGTGACCAAACTTTGGTGGCACCCTGTAGGCCATGTCATCGTGGAAATTTCCAAGGTGCTGGTTGTGATCAGCAACATTTGGGCGCTAGTGTTTCTGTAGCAACTGTTACAACTCCAAGGTACCAACTTAAGATGACTCAAAACTTCCAATGGCATATGGCCATTTATTTTAATCTGCGACAATTTGTGGTGGTAGGCCTGAATTGGACAAGATGGAGGATCCTAGCTCTGTGAGTTAGGCATGAAGAACTGTGTCTTTTATCGCCAGCGACTGAGGTAGGTGGATGTGAAAATTTCTACGGGAGACGCCGACCAGGCGGCCTCAGGTTCTCCCGAAGACTCTGCCATGTGAACAATAATTGTTTTTTTTGGGTGGATCGGCCACGGGATTGATGAACATTTAAATTTTATTCTTTGTAAACTTAGTTTCATTTTATTTTAATTCCGTTTAGTGTGCGTGGTCAGAATGTAAAGTTGACTTAGTTAAATTGCGTAGTAACGCGGGCTGTATTTTCAATGTATTAATCCTATGTCATCATCATCATCATCATTTCCCCTTATCCAGCTTCTGCCGGGTCGGGGTATTTATGGCACTTCTCCACTTCCCTCTTTCCTTCCACCATTCTTCTTCCACGATCTTGTCCCAGTCCAGATTTCTTTTTCTCACGCTGTTCTTCACTGAATCAATCCACCTTGTTCTAGGTCTTCCCCTTGCTCTCTTACCCTTGCACTTCGCCTCCAGCATCTGTCTTGGTATTCTATTTTCCTCCATCCTCTTTACATGTCCAAACCACATTAGTTTATTCTTCTCAATTCTCTCATTTAGTTTTCCCATCCCAACTTCCTTCCTAACATCTTCATTCCTCACTCTGTCTTTCCTTGTCTTACCTATCATACTTCTTAGGAATTTCATTTCACTGGCTTGGATTCTACTCTCTTGCCTGCTCGTCAGGGTCCAAGTCTCAGCTGCATACGTTAATATGGGTACATAGTACATTTTATACATTACCTCCTTGCTTTTCCTTGGTACTTCCTTATCCCAAACAAGTTTTCTTACACTTTGATAGAATGCATTGCTCTGCTGTACCCTCCTGCCAATCTCCATGTCCAACCTACCAGTTTGCATCAATTCACTTCCTAGGTATTTGAACGTGTCCACAATTTCCAAACTCTGACTTCCAATTTTCACAATGCCCTTTCCTTGTCTTTCCCCTCTTGTCATCACCATGGTCTTGCTTTTCTCTATACTGATTTTCAGGCCATACTTCTGAATATTTTCGTTCAGTGCATCTAGTTGTTTTTGCACTTCTTCGGTGTTCCTTCCCCAGACCACAATATCGTCTGCAAATAATAGTAACTTCATTTCTTTATGTCCATATGCTTCCTTTGTTTCCTTTACAATTTCATCCATTACCATTATGAATAAAAGAGGTGACAGCACACTCCCCTGTCTTAGTCCAGTCTTGTTCCTAAACCAATCTGTCTTTCCAACAGGGGTCAGAACCCTGCTAACACAGTTGTTGTACATTGCTTGCACCATTTCCAAAATTTCTCTTCCCAGTCTCTTCTTAACCATGGTTTCCCATACCTTCTCTCTGGGGACACTATCATATGCCTTTTCTAGATCTATGAAAGTCATGATCAAATCCTCTCCATATTCCCAGTTCTTTTCCATCACCTGCCTCAAGCTAAAGATTGGGTCCACTGTGGATCTTCCACTCCTGAAGCCATACTGTTCCTCTTGCAACTCTCCTTCCACCTTTCTTCTCATTCTTCTTTCTAATATCCTTTCCAGTATTTTTACTATCTGTGATATGAGGGTGATCCCTCTATAGTTATCACACACTTTCTTGTCCCCTTTCTTAAACACTGGTATTATTAGCCCTTTCACCCAGTCTTCTGGTACACATTTCCGTTTCCGTTTCCTATGTATCATTTGTAATACCTTGTTTTCTGTTAGTAATGTTTATCGCCTGCCGTTGCATTTCAAGTCCATGTTGGTTTAATTTACGTAAATATTTTGTCTGCCTCGTGCAGGCCAAGACTTGTTTTAAAAGCCGCGTCCGTTGGTGACGCTTTAGATCTGACCACGTGCAAAGTTAGTACTATGAAGAACACCAGTTATATTTTTTTGGTTTGATTTGGGAGATAAGCATGTAGGTTAAATTACTAAGGGTACAAACGTAGCTTGAATAATTTGTACCCGAGTAACCAATACAAGAATCGATAACACATTTGGTTTTCTTTAGTTCTCCTTTTAACCGGTTACAGAATGGTAGCAGAGGCATGGTTGATGTTCTTCTCGGCTGATATTGTTAGCTAATACAAATGTAGCAGTATGTCATGGTTCACTTATTGTCTTCTTGCAGCAAATCTTGGGGTGTCAAATTCCTCTGTCATAAAATTTATTGCCAAGTTATCTAGGGTTGTTAATACTCTTGTTTTTGTCATGGTGGTAGTTGAAATTTGGTTAAGTGGGTAATTAATAAGTTGTATCGAGAACCATAGAAAGAATTTACTGTATGATTATTGTATTGGTTTCTAATTTTGTTTTGTTTCTTTATTTTTCATGCGTACGACTGTCCATAACAAAATGCCTCGACTGTTTCAGTGGTTCCGGGAGGTGGAGTCGGTCAGCTGAGTAAGTCCCAGTTCATTATTTTATTTTTAAGTCAGTGTAGTTAACTTATTAAAAAAAAAATGTTACGTGAACAGTTATGTTTCAAGTGTGGTGTTCGTTTGTGACCACGTTGACTTTGGTGTGTTAAGTCATCTGTCTACATGTGAAGTGATAAATTGTCTGCGAGTCAATTTCTACATTTGGTTGTGTGCTGCAAATATATTTTTATTGATGGTAAGTTGCCTGTTCGAGAAAAACAGCTGATGTCTTCTGTGGCAATGTGTTATTTCGTGTGTCATCATTTAAGGTGTTCGTGTGAAATTGAAGATAGGCTTTAATTGCCGTAACGTATGGTGTAGTAAGAATTTTATATTGGTAATCTCATCGTAAGTAGTAGTTCCGTTGAGGTCAGGTTAGACTTGGTGTTATTTTACATTATGCGTGTGGTGGTTGAATTGTGATCTTCTATTTAAAAGGAAATCTTTGGTGCTCGGGTAAGTAATATTGTTAAGCTGGTCACATATTTCTGTAGTGGATGTGTGTCGTTGTTAGGCTACGCTGACAATTTAATAAAAGTTCCTTATGGTAATTGGGTTTCATCTGCTGTTGTCATGTCAATTGTTCGTAGGTATCTTTTATTTCAATTTTGGTAATGGTGGTTTCTGTCTTCACGAATTTTCAATTAGTTATGTTGGCAACTGTTAGCTTCTGTTTGATTCTGGTTTGATCAGCTGTTGAGTACATTTAAATTTGGTAGGAGTTTTTGTAGCTTTGTGATTTAGTTGGATTGGCTGCGTCGTGGAATATTTAAAATATAGTTTCAATTATTTGAGCCACCGTCACTTTGGTGTGCTAAGTCATCCTTTATTATGATGTGACCAGCTGATATGCTGTCAGCTGTTTGAGATGCTATACTACATGTGAGTTGTGGTTCACCCGCTTCTAATTACACCTTCTGGATTATTAAGTGAAGACACTGAAACTGGTATAGTCATTTGTGTGGATTTTTGAAAATTGTTTCTTCTTGAGATAACGTGTATTTGTTGTCGAAGTGGGCGTTGTGAAGTGGTCATCTGGAAATTTCATTTAGCGGCATTTTTATTGGTTAAAATTTTTATTATATTAGGAGGACGTTCTGGGATGTGTTGCTGTTTGGTGTGTGTAAGGAAATTTAGATTTGCAATTAGATTTGAGGGTAGGAATTAAGATAGGTTGTTGGTTTATTTTCTCGGGAGTAAGGTTAGGTCATTTTATTTTTGTCTTGAAGTATTCTTCGTTGTGAGTGACCTAGTATGCCAGTGTGTACTTCGCTGAAGTAACTACTGTATGAGATAGATCAGGTTGGATTATGGGGTCCAGCCCGGTTCGATTCTTGTGCAGGATGTACATAGTGCTTACAAGATTCGAGTTGTCTTTAGAATGGGATGAAGATAACAGCGATGAATGGTGAGAAGTGATATTTTGGGGGTTTCGAAGTTTTGTGAAGAATTTGTGAGGTTATATTGAGAGAATTTTGTGGGTTTCTGTGGATGCAACTGTGAATGTTGGTTTTTTTTTTGGGTCCTCAGGCAAGTGTTGAGAGGTTGGTGTTAGTATTAGTTATGGTATTTCAGCGACTCATATTTGCATACTTGTGTGTAATGGGAATTATATTTGTTTAATGGGAGGGATTGTCTTTGGTGAGTTGTGAGATGTCTGCGTGATGAATGAATTATGATGTGAGGGGTCCCAGTTCGATTCTCTGATCTGATCTTGTGTTCGTTTCTTGCTCAGTCTGGTTATCGTAACATTTCAAAAGGTTTTCTGTTGTGATAGGAGCTTTCTGAGAAATGTAACCGAACATGTTTTAGTAGAACTTAACTTGGTAAATTTTATCTCGTTGCTGATGAGCTTGGGCATACTAAAGTTGGCATTCCTGTTAGTTAAATGTTTTCTTTTGAAGTCTCGGTCACTGCATTTTGAGAATAGCTTCACCTGTTAAAAAATGGGATGTCGTACGGCATGATTTAAATTTATTTCTTTCATTTAAGTATATATGGATTAATGGTAACTGCTTTATTGTAAAGATTAATGTAATAAGGTCAATGTAAAGCTATGATTGTCTGCTGATGTTGAAAGAAGTATCATGTAACTAAAGTTCATACGGAAAGATAACTAAGAACCTGTTTAGTAGTGTAACGTGTTTTTCGAGGGGTTTTTATGCCACTGGCATAAGTCAGTAGGTAGCATTAGATATAGACCAATTCCTTCTCCTGATACAATTGTTGTTGGGTTAATGATCAAATCATACCACGATCTGAGTGAATAGAGTCTTGATGGTGTTCTGCCAGAGCTAGACGTTGTTAAATACAAATTTAGATTTCAACATTGCGTTGAGGTCTTGGCGCCCATTAAAACAACATAGCTTAGGCAAAGGTCAACAGTTACATTTATCACCAAACAGTTAGGGGCAGTCAACCCGTTACACTTGCCGCTCAATGTGAGGGCCAATCAAAACCGTTACAGTAGTGAAGTAACTCCAGTAATGAAAATGTTTTGAAGATTTTGAATCTGATTTAAGTTAACGCTAGATTTGTAATGGTGTTCTTCCTTATTTAGGGTTTGGTTTGATAACAGTAAATTGATAGGGAAGTAATAATGACATTCAGTCCAGATATCGTGTGCACATGGGGGAAAAAAAAAAAGACTTTGGAATTTAAATAAACAAGAGTGCAGTTCGTCAAAATTATGGAAGCTAAATTAACTCACATACTGTCGCAGTGCTACCAAATTTTCAAAATGTGGTGACGGTGTGCATATGTGCTTGGTGTCTCGTTGCTGGGTGTGTGTTGAATGTTACAGAGGAAAGGAGATATGGAGATTGAGTGAACGAGCGACCAATGGCCATGGTCAGCTGTTCAACATTGGTGATTCAACATCTGGTGGGAGTATCCCTGGTTTTCTGCTGGCAGACATTGGGGTTATCTTGCCTAACGCTGACCTGTCTCATCTACCCTGGGAACATCAATAAATCATCTGGTACGCGATCTCAGGAGTTTGCCTGTCACCCCACGCTGTGGATCTGGAGGGAGATAATTGTACCGTTGGTACAATCAAGCCTGGCAAATTGGGGGCTATCCTAAAATAAACCCCCTGGAAACATCTGAAATAAAGATCCAACAACTTCCCATTTCCCCCAAATGTGACCTTCTGTGTGATTACTCCAATTCTACAACATGTTGCAATAGTGACCAAACTTTGGTGGCACCCTGTAGGCCATGTCATCGTGGAAATTTCCAAGGTGCTGGTTGTGATCAGCAACATTTGGGCACTAGTGTTTCTGTAGCAACTGTTACAACTCCAAGGTACCAACTTAAGATGACTCAAAACTTCCAATGGCATATGGCCATTTATTTTAATCTGCGACAATTTGTGGTGGTAGGCCTGAATTGGACAAGATGGAGGATCCTAGCTCTGTGAGTTAGGCATGAAGAACTGTCTTTTATCACCAGCAACTGAGGTAGGTGGATGTGAAAATTTCTACGGGAGACGCCGACCAGGCGGCCTCGGGTTCTCCCGAAGACTCTGCCATGTGAACAATAATTGTTTTTTTTTTAGTGGATCGACCACGGGACTGATGATCATTTAAATTTCTTTCTTCGTAAACTTAGTTTCATTTTATTTTAATTCCGTTTAGTGTGCGTGGTTAGAATGTAAAATTGACTTAGTTAAATTGCGTAGTAACGCGGGCCGTATTTTCAAAAGTGCTAATTTTATGTATCACTTGTAATACCTTGTTTTCTGTTAAGTAATGTTTATCGCCCGCCGTTGCATTTCAATTCCATGTTGGTTTAATTTACGTAAATATTTTGTCTGCCTCGTGCAGGCCAAAACTTGTTTTAAAGCCGCGTCCGTTGGTGACGCTTTAGATCTGACCACGTGCAAAGTTAACACTATGAAGAACACCAGTTATATTTTTGTTTGATTCAGAAAATAAGCATTTGGGTTAAATTACTAAGTAGACATGGTTCTCGATTCATTTTGATGGGGATTGATTTGGTAAATTGTTGGGTTTGTTGTCGCTAAATTTCGGCGCGTTTGCGCGATGTGTTCTGGGTTATTAGTTATTGTCGGCATGGTATTTGTTTTTGTCTTTCGAGGTCCAAACAAGTAATTTGGTGGATCATTGGATCTGGGTTGTTTAATTAGCCTTCAGGGGGGGGGATTTGATGTTGAATAAGTAATGTGATAGGCGTCAAGTTTGTAAGACCTATTTTGTTGTATGTTTGTCCTAGGCGTCAAGTTTGTAAGACCTAGAAAGTGTGAAGTAGGTTTGTTTGACCACTGGCAAGAAGCTTCGTGCTTTTCCTTTTATTTGTACTTGCCAGAGCGATTCTTCTTACTATTGTGTTTTGTGAATATATTTTCTTTATGCTTTGTGGGGAAATTCTATGATGGCAAGTTTGTAATTTTATTATGAAGGTAAACCTTTACCCCAGTCGACTGTATCTGTTATTCCTCTACTCAGACGCGTGGACCGTCTAGCTCTTGTTCGTCTTTAGTGTTCCTTGAAATTATTTGCATTTGGGGGGAGGGGGGCTATCGTTCCAGCTTGTTGGTTTTTCCATTTGTTAGTTTCTGTTTTATTCATTTTAGTTTAGTGGTATGGTGAGTGTATGTGCCGGCAGTGTGAGTGTGTTTTTTTTTTCAGGTTAGGTTAAGTTTTGCGCCTTGCTTAAGTAGTAATCATTTTCTTTTATCGTCGAGTCTTCGTAGCTATTGTTCCAGGCATCGTCCCAATATGTAATTTACAAACTTATAAATATCATCAGTTTAACACTTTATTAAATGTAAATGGGTGCGACGTAGTTTAAGGTTCATTTATTTGTACTGTTTACTGTTATGGAATATATGATTGTGAGTTAAAATGAATATCTCTTTTCGTTAGCGACTATCCCTAGGCAACCTGTTTCCTCTTCCGGACCTCTGAGATTAGGGCTCACTTCCATCATCCCGAGTAGTAGGGTACAAACGGTAGCTTGAGTAGTTTGTACCCGAGTAACCACTAAAAATTTGATAACACATTTGATTTTCTTTACTTCTCCTTTTAACCGGTTACAAATTTCATTAGCTTTTGCAATGATAGAATTTACGGTAGACGGAGCAATCCCCAACTCTTTCGCTATATCCACTCGCTTTCTGCCACTTTTTTCAGAATACATAATTTTTCTGAAATTGTAATACATTTTCGCTTCCTATCACCCCCAGTCGTACTTCTCAGACGCCGAGTTTTTTCAACCAAGTGCGCTCCAGTAATGAACTGATAACTGGGACTGGAGCCAAGAGTGAAAGAGAAATTCCAGGGAACAAAATTAGCTTGAAGGTTGTTTGATGCAAGCTACTAGTTACTGGGTGCAATTTCTTGATACAATGTGTACCAAAAATCTGAGCTTAGACTTAAGGGGCGAAAATCAGCATTGAAACTAAACACAAATAAACGATACTCGGCTTCTATAACGATTTGATCGTATAAGTGTGAAAAACGTAGAAATGATAAACTTATAAATTAATATGGGAAGTATAGGAATTATGTCGGAACAGCGGGAAAAACGTGTCAAATGTATTGTGCCCAAATCCAGTTAAGTCCAGAGCTAAGGTTTTCAATAGCGCGCGCCAATCCTTCTAAGAAGCATTTAGAAGCTTTATGCAGCCAAGAGATCGCTAAGTGACGTAGCAAGGTTATCAGAGTCGAGGCTATATTTGTATAAAATATTTTCCTGTGGAGTAGAAACATGAGACTAACACCAAATTACTGGCACGGACAAGGGAAGAAGAACGTGTTATATTTCAAGAAAATTGATCGAGCGGAAGCTGAGATATGAGATGTTTTAGTTTTAGCCGAGGTCACACTGTGATGTAGAGAAGTCTGTCCGCTGGGCATATAAGAGCTGGCAGCCACCACTCAAATATGTTCACTTCTCCATAGGTGCTCCGTCGCTATGTATGTCACTTCTTCGTAAGCGCCCTGTCGCTAGACATATCACGTCGCTCCGAACATCGTTGTACTTCAGAATTATCTTCATGCACATGGTTGCAATACTCTACATTTTTACTAGCACGCAGTTGCTGGGAATTAGTGAAATTCTACGACAGTACATGGTTACTGTACTTCGAAAAGTGTTGGAAGTTTTAGTGAAATTCATCGTAAGTTATCACTGAGGTGATAGACTTTGTGGCAGAACATTGGTAACTATTACTGCTACATGGACATATGATAGACCTAGTCTATATTTTTCTTTCCACTGTCCACTAAGATTTAAACTTGGATTATTTTCATCCAATGACCAGAACAAGCTTTTGTCTTGATAACACTTTGACCAACCAAGATAAGTCAGTACTGTTCACATACCAGTCTTGCACGTCCAGTTCATTTAGCCGACATAGGGAAACCAGCATGCTTAGCATTGTCTGGAGAGTGAGAAACTCTGCCCAGGGAATTGAACATCAGAACTTGGACCGGTGCTGAATAAGATTGTCAGAGTATTGATAGTACTGAATGCATCACAGTTGGGTCACGTTATTACTGGTAATTTTTGCATCATGGATCATTTTGATCTTACCCCTATCAAGAAGATTACTTCAGCTGTTGAAGCAGCTAATATTATAGACAGTTTTCATCAAGATATTCAGGCAACGAGTATGAATACCGCTATGTCTGGTTAGACATTTTTGCGGGTATATAACGGAGGCCGATACGAGATTATACGTACGTGTCAAAATGGGGACAGAAGGCTGAAATAATCTGGTTCAGACCAGATTATCCACATCAAGATTTACAAGAATGTAAGCTACATTTTGCATTATTCTTATGCGTAGTTAGCTGGAATTTCTCATTTTTCTACAGTCTTGCCAACACATTTTTTTCTCTTCGATATTTTGCTGTTGCAAATATTTTTGCAAGGCATATGGAAGCCTTGATCTGAGTAGTTTTTACACTCAGACATGAGAAGTCAATGATTTGAATTAATGGACGAGCAAAACAAGCATTTATTTGACTTTGAAATTATTTTTCTAATCGCGGTCCCCATTTGGACACGTACGTATAATCTCGTATCGGCCTGAAAATTTAATTTAAATTTTGTTTAAGTTGAGGAATGGATTTTTATCCATATTTAAGAAGTTGAGGATTATTTTTCCCGAACAGTTTAGCAACGTAAATTCCATTTGTGGTATAATAATAATAATAATAATGCTGATTTAATAATAATAATCATTTTCAATATTTTCAGAGATGATAATAATAATTATGATTTATATTTCTAATAATCATTTCATGTAGTATGATTTATAAAGTTGATATTTAAAACAGTTTGCTAGATCGGAGACTTGTTTTTCCGAAGGCTAGTGGTTAACGCATGCCCACATTCAACTAACAGAATTATTCTATGGGAACATATTACACTTGCATTATGCAGTTAAATCTTTTGAAAGACACGGAAAGTAATGATACAGGAAGCATATAGCATGTATAAATTAGGGTTTTACTAGAGTTTGTATAAATATATCATTTTGAGCAACGTCTTGTGATAGAACGTTTGGCTAGAAATAGACACGGTGTGGAATAGTTAATGTTTAAACTGATGGTAAAATTACTGTAAACTCATTTAGGAGCTTACTAGATTACGAAACTTCCAGTTTTAGTAACAAGCGAAGGCTTGATTATTATGTATAATTTGGGAAGAAATTTTGTGTGTGGAAATGGTTGAATATGCCATTCTGATTGTGCATTTTAAGTCGCAGGAATGAGGTTGTTATAATGGAGCATCAACCATATTGTAGGTTGGATGACTTTGAAATAATGTTGGGAGTTGAAATATTTTTGTAAGCCACACTTTCGTCGAATTCATAACCGAGGATTATATTATGGAACCATCATGTCAATCCACAGTTTGCCCACGTGTTCTATAAATATTTCCTAGTAATTGTTAGCCCGGAATTTTGTTATTTCATTATGAGAAGACTTTACCGTTGTCTAGATGCTAATTATGATAATGTGATTTTTGACACATTTAAATCGAATGGGCTGATGCTGTAAATAAATTAAAACTGTCATTTCCTAAACAACCACCATAAATTTAGAGGATATTTGTGATCCTGTTAAGAATATAAACATTCTGCAAATTAATTTGATGATTAACATTTTTGACATTCTGTCAAAAGAATTGTAATTTTGATAATAGCAACAACTAATATTATTTTTGTGATAATTTTTCTAAATAATATTTCCAATTGATGTTTAAATATTTGAATGGTTAAATCCAGATTTAAAGGAGTTGATAATTTGTTAATAAATTTTCGACCATAATATGGCTAATTGAGTCAAGAACTCGGAATATTTATGTTGGATCGAGAACAGATGATTCAATAATTTTTTTTCTGTTTATCGAAGTTCTTCGAATCCATGCTCGAATGTCCATGTAATTAATATTGTGTTATTTTCATTGTTGTAACTTTATATCTGAACCAATTTTGAGAGACTGATTCCTGGAAAAAGTATTAGTTAATTTACTGCTACTATTTGAAAGACAAACAAAAACAGTGATATTTTTTTCATCGAGTGATAATATTTCATTTCAACGTGTGAATACTTAAAGTTAGGAATCAGGATGGACAATTAAATTTGCACTGACAAACCTTACGATTGTAAATAACTCTTTTGAGCGAAGTCAACAGGACTATTAATTTGACTTTCGTTTCAAATGCCTAGTGTTCATTGTGTATATAATGTATGATTCGTCATGCATCCATTATGCTATTTTTAGCATTTCTTCGTTAACTTTTTAACATTTTAAATAAAATGTGATAATTTTACGGAATGTGTTATTTTCAGAAAATCTCGTTCTATCCTTATTGTTGCATCGAGCCGAAAATCTGTAAAGCAATTTTTTTTGTGTTATTGTACTCACTTTAACCCATATGGCGCCCTGGGGTGTTTAGATTCTCCTGCTGACCGATTTTTGGTGAAAATGCATATATGGTCGTCCAGACTTAGGTCTAAACGGGCACAGTATAAAAGACGTTTCACTATATTGTAAGTCTGTATTAATAACTTACGTACACTGTAACCATTTATCATGGCCACTTGGCTGCAATAAAGCTTTATTATATAAATACCATGCAAAGGCTCAGGTTCAGAGACTGAATGAACTAGGGAAGAAAGATGAGAAGATGATTGAACTGCAAACTCGTCAAAAGAAATCCCTCCAGGCAATTCAGTACTCCAAGATGCGGAAGGATGCTAATCATGATTTGAAAGACAAAACAGAAAGTTAAAAAGGAGGATCAAGAAATTAAATCTCTTTCTTCGCAGTGCAATGAGTTACAGAATACATGGAGACGCGACAAGTACAGACCCGAGGTCATGCGGGATGACTTCTGCGAACAATGAAGTGAAAGACATGGTTGTGTAGCCTGTGGAGGATTGTCCTGGTCAACATTCCTTTCTTCCCACTCACTATTACTATCAACATCATTACCATCACTATCACTTGTTTGGTTATGTACGATCGCATTCAGCGCAGGTAATTCATTGTCCGAAGCGGAATTGGCACTTGATTCATCACACACAAGATCACAATCACTGTCCACGCAGTCCAAGAGTTCACCACTTGACTCATCAATCATTAATTCTTCAATTTCTTCCTTTCTCAAACAATGCTTCCTTCCCTTGGACGCCATGCTTTTACGAGTCGCACGTAAACAAGTCAAGGAACTTCAAATATCGCTCGAGAAAATTCTTCCTACAGCTTATCTGAGAGCAACGACATAAGCGACACAGCTGGTGAGCGAGCAGATAACTGGACAGACGTGAGTAATACTGATATCGCGCCAGGAGTTGGCAGTTGGGTTTGAACTGCAGAGATCTTCCCGCTCACCACATATCGCGCATTCCAAAAACATTCAGTTTGTCACTACTTGCGTCACTCACTCAGCACATCCCTTCTTTCACTGGCTGCGTGTCGTCTGCTGCAATAATAACCATTGGCATGCGGGTAGTCGATATATTTAAGATTGGAATAGGTGGACCGCGCATCCGTACTGAATGCCCCACCCCGTCACAGAGCGTTCAACTGCCATCTCCTACCGCGATGACAGTAGGGATTGCGGACCTACATATACCATCCCCATATAGAACATTGATCAAGGGCCAATATTACCAACAACATACCTGCCAACCCTTCCGATTTATTCGGAAACTTTCCGAATTTTCACCTCGTCTTCCGATCTTCTTAATTACTATTATTTCTTCCGAATTTCGGGCCCCAGTGATATATTGTAAAAGAAAAAGGAACAGCAAATAATTTCCGTTCTCAACAGGGTGTCGACCGGTAACGAAAGTAACGAATTTTACAAATGGGTAACGAACGTTACGAAAAAGTAACGAATTTTACATACGGGTAACGAAAATTTTTTGTAGGCGGATTGATCGTTTAAACTCGCGCCTCTAGGCTCAGAAATTGCGATGGAGCGAGTTTCACGCAAGCGGCGCCGTTTGCATAAGCTATATTTCCCCGTGCCTGAGCTCAAGGAAATGCATACTGAGGATACCTTGAGAGGTATGCATCGCTCAGCGTATATTTTCGGCATCAAGAAGACGTTTTAGTTTTGTGTGAAATATTTATCTGTGTTATTAGGAAATCTGACTTTTTGCGAGACGTTTATTTGCGAAAACTTCTGAAACTAATCAGAAACCTCGCATTTCTCGCATTTATTTGGAGACTATGTCAAATTGAAGTCCAGAAATAACTAAAAATAATTTAATGTTGCAATCTTGCGAAATGTTACAGTTTCGAAAAAGAATTATGAAAAAGCTTCGAAATACGTGGGCTATAACGTATTTTAAAAATTTGTCTCGTAAATTTGCGACATCCAGTATGGTTAATTCAAAATTCCGTTATATGTCGATTTTTCCTTCGAACTTTGGTTCCATCGGATATCTTATAATCTAACCGATTATTTCGAAAACTTGTATAATTCGTGATTGGCATTCGAAAGAAAACGTGTCCTCTAGTGGTATTATTTGTGCAATCCTCTCAGAATAATTCTTAATATTTGATATCTACTTCAAACATTCATACTCAAGACGGCCGGCTGACCGCACGACTTGTCTGTGGGAATCTCGTCAAATGGACGTCAGTTGCGTAAAATCATAAAACCCGTACCATAGCGTGAACCTGTGACCACGAGGACTGCGGGAACCCCGGGCACCAATCACGAAACATTCCGAAACCTACTCGCTACTTTTCCCATGTCCGTATACTCAAAAGCGTACGGGGAGCGAGAAGTGCATTAACCCACTTAGATATGACAGCCTACGTAGCGTCGCGATACTAATTTCTCCTCGTGATCCACCCTGAACCGATGAACTCCCAACCACAGCATAGGGACAGCGGGAATCACGGCGCCGGCCATACAACTTGTCCATAACTACTCGTGAATTTTAACCATGTCCAACCTTGAGCTTGCCTCCACCATTCTGTCAGGACGAATAGACAATCGTTCAACGGCCGGGTGCGGCGCGATATGCACAATATCGCGAGGACAACGTGAATCTCGTAAAACGGCCGAGAGCGGCAGCGTTTGCGGTACATCGCGATATTTATCCGCATTCAATGACGAGGACAACTGGATTATTGTCAAACGGACAGCAAGTGGCGCCGATTGCGTAATAATGCTATATTTTCTCGTGCCCGACCTCAAGTACAATGGAAATCTCGTCGAACGACTAAAAGTGACACCGGTTATCTAAATCGCGATATTTATCCGTGTTCTATCGCGAAAACTATGGGAATCTCGACAAACCGGTGAGACCAGCGCCGATCGTGTAACATCTCGAAATTTCTCCGTACCTGACTGTGAAGACAATTCGGTTATAATCACGTAACGTCCCATAAATTCCTTCGTGATCTACCGCGGTGACAAAGGAAATCTCGCCAAATGGTCAAGAGCAGAGCAACCTCTTGGCAATTATAAAAACGCCTTGTGCACAAGACTACGTATTATCTGAAACAACTCATTTGAGAATAAATATCTAGTATTTATTTATTATTTTTAAGTCTTTTATAACTCCCTAAGTGAATTGTATTTACCGCTTTAAACACAGTTCATTGTTGTTTTTCTTCACCGCGTGATGAGCCCCTTTACTTGCAGACCGCAGACGTATCTCGAATTCAAAGGTAACTAAAATTAACTAAAAGGTAACTAAAAGGTAGCTAAAAAGTAACTAATTTTTACTTCATCCTTACAGTAGACACCCTGCTCAAGGAGATTCTCTCGTAAGTCGTAATTTATTTTGTGATTTGCGTAACCTTGGTTTTTTTGTGCAAGTTTGTGTAAGTTCCTCTCTTGGCTGTGAGCTCCATAGCTGCGATTTCGGAATGGTGAGTCAGCTGATCGCCGTACCGCATACTGATTGGTGGTATATTACGGACAAACAGTAGTTGTCAAGCCTACGTGAATATGTGGTAATAAACCAATATAGTACAATATATTTCCGTTTGGTATTGATTGACGGAAATATATTGTACTATATTGGTTTATAATCTCTTGACAATACGGACCATGGCGGAATCTAAAGTAGAATGAATATGTGGTAGCGAATTCGACGTGTAATCCATACGAATGATTGTATGCATTTTCTTTAAACACACAATTATGTTCTCTTACGTTTAAATATTGGCCAAACATACTACTCGATGATTGAAGATTGTTTACATTTTTGTGAATTTTACGCTGAATTCATACTTTGCCAATAATGACACGCAGGTCTTTCGTGTACCCTCATTCGCCCTCGCCACGGTATACTGCGCATGATGAAATCTATAATTTAAAAAATCTTCCTATTTTTGACTTCCGAAGGTTGGCATGTATGCAACAAGTTTTGATGTAGACACACACCCTGTAGATTTCTTTTATTTGTTTTTTGATGATGAAATAATTGAAGATATTCTTTATGAAACTAAATTACACTGAGACAAACTAAAAATGCAGTCAACACCAGTAACAAAGCGGGCAGAATGAAAAATTGGCATCACCCAACCACGAGCAACATCAAGGCATTTATTGGCGTCATCAACATGGGCCTTCACCCCTTGCCAGATGTCAAGGACTATTTTTCAAGGGCCTGGGTTGACAAAATGCAATTTTCTGGTGATGTCTTCTCGAGGGATGATTTTTTATTGATTTTCTGGAATCTGCACTTCGCACACGGAGAAGGAAATAAGCCTCTAAAAGGGGTGAGCACATACCGGGTGTTCTAGAGAAG
The DNA here is from genome assembly GCA_946902985.2 of Meconema thalassinum. NCBI lineage: Eukaryota > Metazoa > Arthropoda > Insecta > Orthoptera > Tettigoniidae > Meconema > Meconema thalassinum. Next base: position 1,122,712,307 of record OX336389.2, on the reverse strand, counting down.
GTTAGGCAAAAATGTATGCATTTCTATCAACCTGGTCCTGCAGTTTCCATAGATGAAAATGCCGTAAGTTTCAAAGGGAGGGTTTCCTTCAAGGTTTATAACCCAAATAAACACACAAAATTTGGGTTGAAGGTTTTTGCCCTGTCTGAGAGTACAAACGGCTACCTTTATAATTTTATAGCGTACATGGGAAAAACAGACCATGATAACACAGGTCTCCTTAAAACAACACAGGTTGTGAAAAATCTATGTTCATCCCTCATTAAGTACATGAACGCCCCACCCTCAGGTTATCATATCTACACTGATCGGTACTACACCTCACCAGAACTAGCTGATGAACTATTAGGAATGAACATGGTCTCAACTGACACAGTAATGCCCACGCGTAAAGGTATGCCGGATAAACTAAAATATGATCACGTAAAGAAAATGAAAAAGGGGGATATAATTAGCTTTCGAAAAAATGAAACATTGGCTCTAGCATGGAAAGACAAAAGGGTGGTGACAATGCTGAGCACCTGTCACAAGGGTGACAAAGCAGCAGTCACAGACGTTGCTTCCAAGTACCCCAACCAGCCACCTGTATCCAAGCCTGATGTACTAATAGACTACACTAAAAAAAAAATGGGTGGGGTGGACAGAACTGATCACTATATCGCAGCCTATCAATTCATGAGACCATCACGCAAGTGGTACCGAAAGATGTTTTTTTTTTTTCCTACTTGAAGTGTGTATCGTGAATTCATTCTTACTTTACACTATGGTGCAACGTAGTGGTGGGAAAAAAAGAAACCATGAGTAGAGGCACTTGTTTTTCGCGATGCGCGAAATCACGAAATTTTTGCGAAATTATCCAAAATTTAGCAGGAAATGCGAAATTACTTTTTTTCAAAGAAGGTCGCGAAATAATTGTCGAAATTGGGATCATTTTTGCGCCAGTGGAAGATAGCCGATATTGTCAACTGTTTCTTTCGATAAGTCGATAGTTCCGTTAAATGCAACTATCGATTCTTAACCTATTTTTCGTGTCGAATATTCGTATCGATTTATTAGTAATCAGACGTCATTTGTCTCGTGGTGCCGAGCCGCTATCGCTAGTTGTAGCCTGAATATCTTTAATCTGCCATTGTGTACCCTTATACTTTTTCGATGTTCTTTTAATCATTTTATGAAAATGGTGACTACAGTTTTTGACCGTGAAAGAGAATTTTCATCGGATGGATTTTAGGATTTCGACAGAAACAAAAGTATTCTCATGTGCAAATATTGCAATGTACGTATAGAATGGAAACTTAAAGACACGTGCTTGGAACATATTAATGGTAGCACTTCCCACAAATAGAACAAAGAGAAAACTCTATTGACAACTGGTGTCAAAAGACAACTTTCTATAAAGATTGTCAGTTCCGCGGCAAAAGCAGCAAAACAAGATAAAGACGAATTTATATTGTCGACTACCCGTACTTTTATGGAGGCCGATATTCCGCTACAAAAATTGGGTCATCCCAATATGAGGGAATGGATGGATCGATATGTTCCAGGTTCGTACAAATTAAAATAATTTATTATTTTAGGACAGTTTTGAGGTTAGGTTGTGGTGCTCATTCTTTTTTAATACTATATATTATATTGTTTCGTAATTCTTTTTAGGCGCTGGAAACCTACCCACGGCTGGCAGGTTGCGTGAAGGTTATGTGCCTCAAATCAAGCAAGAAGAGGAGGGAAAGCTGAAAGAAATTGTGAAAGATGAGCTTGTTGCAATTCCTTGTGTTGAAACAACGAATAAAACAGGGCAGTGTGTTTTTTAGTTTTGGTCAAAATACTAAGATGTGGTGATGATACAGTCCAGAAATTATTTGTGGGTGGTGTAAAAGTTATTGAAAATGCAAATGTTACGGAATGTGCGCAAGAAATCATGTGTGTACTTCAGAAACTCGAAATCCATTATCATAATGTTATGTCGATAAATTCAGATTCAGCGCGTTTTATTGGAATGTGTCAATGCAGTTAGATTTCTAGTTTCTGAACAAGTAGTGCATACGCAATGTTGGGCTCACAAATTGAATCTGGTAGGCAACGTATGGGCAGTGGAGCTAAAAGATTTAAACCACTGTGTTGTGCAAGTGAAACACATCTTTCTGAATACACAAAGGAGAAAACATGCCTATATTCAGTTCTTGTCTCAGAAATTTGAAAAGGAACCCACCAAGATTAAACATTTCCCTATTCCTGTTATCACTCGATGGAACTCGTGGTTTAAAAGTGTGGAGTAAATTTTGGAATACCTGTATCAAATAGTGGAATTTGTCCAAAACCTTGAAGATGAGAGTGTTGCGGTGAACTATTTTAAAAACCTTGAGTGCCTGGGAAGTTCAATTACATCATTGCCAAGCAGTTTTTCTGGTTCAGCACTGTTCTAAATGTTGTCATTTGTTAGTCATGTTAGAGAGCTCTAAAATGGCATTAATTAATACCATTTATTCCAAACTTGATGACCTTCTTAAAAGTTTCCAGTTGCTGGAGGATGAATTCTTTTTTCAAAAAAACTCAGATCTTCTTTCTCATCTAACAAAACAAAGACAGGCACATTTAACATCTCTCTTCAAATCTGTAGGTACAGAGCTAGTTTCAACAAGTTGAAACATTTAATGGAATCAGACACAGGAAATTTGTTTCTTATGCTATGAGGAGGCCTTTTGATCCAAGAAACATTGTGAAAAGTAATTTAGGAAATGAGGAGATCTGCTACTTAATGAAAGATATTCACATTGTTAAAAGTCTGAAAAAATCCCAATCTCTTCAACCATATTGTGTGTTCAGGGATCAAGTAAGAAGTATTTGTAACACAGGTGAAAACATTGATGTAATATCTATTCTATTGTCCTTGAAATCTGAACATGAACATTTTGTGGATGCTGCTGTCAAGGCGTTGTGGATCCCAGTCAGCAATGTTGACTGCGAGCGGGATTCTCAACCTATTCCAATATTATGTCAGACTGCAGAACGGGACTGACTCCTGGTAACATGGAACTGATGATGCAATTGTCATTTTCACAAATTTCTTGAGAACTTGTTGAATTGCAGTCAAATATTTATAGAAATTGTATTTTTCCATAGTAGTATGTAAATATGTAAACAATAAATTTGAAAATTTAGCATCCAAATGTGCTGAAACTTATTTTGGGTACAAATTATTACTAAAATAGGCTTACGAAAAATAGCGACATTTTTGACGAAATGAAACAAAAGTAGCTAAAAATATACCGAAATCATACAAAAATAATTGACGACATCGGGCAAAAATTTTCACCGAAAACAGGTTACTCTACCCATGAGCCATAAGAAGTTTAGGAAGCGTTTGGTGGAGGCCCAGAGGAAGAGAGGGTTAGTTATCGCAAGTCAATACGTACAAGCTCAGAACGTACTTCAGGTGGACCTTCAAGTGAGAGGATCAGTGGTGTGCCACATTTCATGGACCGAAGTGGTGTCAATTCCCTCACGTGTGTTGTGTGCAGGGCCAAGGGTCAGCGAAAATGCATGGTATATTTTTGTGAAACTTGCAACTCAAGGCCTTATCTGCACCCGGATAAGTGTTTCAAAGTGTATCACACGCAACAAGAGTTTTGAGGAACCTGTTTCACAATGACTGCAATTTAGAGTGATATTTCTAAATGTTGTGTATAATATAGCTTTATTTTATAAATCACGTATTTACGTACCATTCAATTTTTTTTTAATATATAAACACTTAAACTCATTCAAAGTATTTCCTTGTACATACGTTTCCTAACAGTGGTCAGTGGAATACCGACCGTGGTATGGCATAAGACCATGAACCCTGCTGCTCTGGACTGACTAGACAAGGGGGTTCGAATCCCTCCGTCAGACATCCTTGAATTACGTTTCCGTGGTTTTCAATTTTCAACCCCGGCAAATGCTAAGACGATACCATCTAATAGGCCACAATTGCTTCCTGTTAACTCTTTGCTCAGTTTCACTTATTTTCATCCATATAATCTTGCATTACCTACTCTTTGTGGTCTGTGTCAGGAAGGGTATCTGGCCGTAAAAACCACTCACCGCGTAAATATTCATCGCATTCCAACCCTAGACCCGTACAAATGGAATAGTAAGGAATAGATATACAGTGAGCAGCAAAATATGAGATCTTCAAGTGAGGTGTCCCTTGTGCCCTTGTGCCATTCTTCAATTGACAAACAGACACTCCAAATTTTATATTGTCTTCAAACCTCTTCAACGATGGTTCTCCAATCTGGGGAAAGGTATGTAGATACTTTAAAGCATATTTGCATGATTTTAGTAACTTTTGAATAATTTGTATGGAATTTTTGTTTTACAAAATAATGTGCCGCCTATAGCCATAAACTACTGCTGCCCGCGAAGGGTTAAGTTTAGTTTGGTAAATTTTCCCCTTTATTTTTTTTATAAAAACAATTTTCTAGGTTGTAGGTTTTATGGTTCACTTGATGTGTTCCCAGGCGTATTTTCCTCACCAAAGCCCCTCCACTCTGCCGCCTGGAGCTGACCCTTCCTCCTCCTTTCCATGAGCCCTTATGTTAGGGTGGGGTGGATACATATCTCAAAAACAGGAACATGTAATGTTGTCTGATCACCTTTTACAGTGTCTGCCATGTTTATTCTCCCTAGCTCAACAACAATTAGTGTGGGCCACAAAACATTAAGTTCATTGTAAAAAAATATCAGATATCTGTGTATTTCTCACCGTTAAGTCACTTCACGTTGTACACCATAATACCGGCATAAGTTAGCCTTCACATCTAAGGTTTAGTACAGGATGCTCAGAAAAAGATGCAAGTTGTGAATTTTTAATATACCACTATTCTTGAAAGTGATTAATTGGAGTTAAACGTTCGATGGCACCATCAGTTTTGGACGACAGATGCGAGAGAACAATATTCATGGGAACAATATATCAAGTAAAACACACTAAGTCTGAGAACAAGTTATGAGGTGTATATAAGGACACTCAAAGCTGATCTTCTCAAGAATATGTTCTCTGACTTACTATGCTCCACTTGTAAGCTGACGATATGCGGGAATAGGAAAAGCAATTGTCTTGGGATCACAGAATTTGAACAATGAATCCGGGAAAACAATACAGTGGCACCTCGTTAGGACGTTTTTCAAGGGACTGAAACATTTGGACATAAAAAGCGGGAAAACGTACTAATGCAAAATGAACATTAAACCTCATTAACTTCTGTAGGGCTGGTTGAAATACCCAATACAACCCGCGGACCAAACAGGCAGCCCGGTTCCTGGGGGCTTTGATACTGGGACACCCTCTCTCCAGGGGTCATAAATATGGAGGGCCCAAGCCCAGGGTATTGGGTGAAGCCCCAACGGTATCGGCGGCGGAGAGGATGGACTTCGGTACGGCATCGATGGCGGAAGAGGGAATTCTGTAGCGTCTGTACTCCAGAGGAGCGGCTGCAAAAGGCGTCTGTTATCCAGTGGATCGGCCTAGAACAGCACCTGGCAGTAGGTCATAAAATGCCTTTGAGTGTGGCGAGCTCATCGTACTAATAGCCTATAGAATGAGTAAATGTGAATTGAGGCCTCGGAAAGGGCTAGGGCGTCCCCTGCAAGGGACGCGCAGTTCTCAGGGGTCTGGGGGAACTGTGAGACGTGGGCTACCAGACACTACAAACATCGGATTCATAAATGTGATGAGCCTAAATGGCAAGACAGAAGAATTGGTGGATTACATGGAAAAGAAGGAAATAGCAATGACGGGAGTCAGTGAAGCGAAATGGAAGGGAAAAGGTGAGAAAGAAATCAAGAAAGGGAAGGGATATAAAATATATTGGAGTGGAGGAAAGAAGGCAGTGAATGGTGTTGCAATAATATTGAGAGAAGACTTGGTACAGTATGTTGAGAAAGTCGAGCAAACTAGTGACAGAATACTGAAAATTAGATTAGGACTTGAGAGTGGAACAAAGGACTTCATACAGATTTATGCACCCCAAACAGGGAAGGTAGATGAATGTTTAGAGGAGTTCCTAGAAGAACTGAAAAAGTGTATAGAAGACAAAGAGGTTATAATAATGGGAGATATGAATTCACATGTGGGAACAGAAAGGCAGGGAAAAGAAGAGATAATTGGCCCGTTTAGTTATGGAAATCAGGATGAAGAAGGGGACCTTTTAATAGATTTCTGTAGAAGGAATGGATTAATTGTTGGAAATACATGGTTTAGGAAGAAGAACTCTCAAAAAATAACTAGGTATGGATGGGGAGACAGACAAAGACAATGATTGATCTTATCCTGGTGGAAAAGGATAAACGAAGACAACTGGTAGATGTGACGGCTATGCCAAGAGGAGATTTTGAAGGAGACCATAAAGTGGTGATAGCCAAACTAAGGCTGGGAAAAATCATAAACCTTTCGGAAAAGAGGAAAAGAAAAATAAAGGTGTGGAAGCTAAAAGAGAGGGAGACAATGGACAAGTTCCAAGAGGATTTAAAAAAGGAAGTTCCCAAAGATGAAGCAAAAAGTGTAGAACAGGAATGGGCATGTTTTAGGAATGGTTTTGTGAAGTGTGCAGTAAACACTTGTAGCGTCTTTTAATGCCCCATGTTGGTAGCGACAAATGTAACAGTTTGGCTAGCCCACACTGTTGGGTGATAAATGTAACTGTTTACCTTTGCCTAAGCTATGTTGTTTTAATGGGCGCCAAGACCTCAATGCAATGTTGAAATCTAAATTTGTATTTAACAACGTCTAGCTCTGGCAGAACACCTTCAAGACACTATTCACTCAGATCGTGGTATGATTTGATCATTAACCCAACAAACAATTGTATCAGGAGAAGGAATTGGTCTATATCTAATGCTACCTACTGAAAGCAAAGATTGCATTGTAAAAGAAATGAATTTATTATATAAAACAAGTATAGCAAAATTAATAATAATAATAAGTACAAAATTTAAATTGGAGCGTTGTGATTTGAATATTACCGATAGAAAATTACGTGAAAACGGAGTCTGATAAATTGATTTTACTCTTATTTCCAAGCTATGAAGTTACTGAATTATGAAATATAAAACAAAGAAAAATGAGAGATTGCGTATTTCTGCGTCATTTGCGCTTACCATTGGAAATTGCCAAGGCATTTCCCTCGTACTTGCTGATGCTGTGTGCTTCCCACAGTCTCCTGGACGTCGTCATCTCCGTCGGAATTTGATGATATTCTGGTAGATTAGATAATTCTATGGTCCGTACCTCGGACCCAAACACTCGTACAACCAAGTTTTACAAAAGTTCGTCGCTAACTCCACTGAACATCGGAGCGACACGCACTTGCGACCGTACTCTGCAAGTTCTACACAGATAGTCCCCGTTCCACGGAACATCGGAGCGTCCCCCGCGTATAACCATACTCCGCAAGTATTTCACAGATAGTCCCCGTTTCACGGCGCGTCGAACGATATATGCACCTGTTGGCTCCCCCACCATGGTACCGACATCTAGCTTACGTCGTCCTCACTGATTGGCTGAGCACGCCGCTAGTTCCCCTCCTCTGCCTCATTACACTCGGCGCGCGAGAGGGAGAAGTCGATTTCCGTCCCAACAATTCGCCTTTTCTAGACCTTGCGACCCAGCCTTGCGTAATACTTCTCGACAGGAATCAGCTTGTACTCGAATTCCCAGTGAGTCATGTCTCTCAAATACCCTAACTGACAAAACTCCGTAAAATTCCGTAATCACATAATTTTCTATAATATTGTCGTTCGTAATAATTTGCTTAATAGCGTTTTCTAAGACATAGAAAACCTGTCTGAATGCTAATAATTTTTATAAAATGCTCCGAAAATACCTTAATAATAATTATAATAAATTAATAATAATAATAAATTAACATGAAAAATTCTCTTGGCTGAACAATTTGCCGCGTAAATAAATATGGAATGCCTTCCTACTGACTTATGCCAGTTGCATAAAACCCCTCGAAAAACACGTTACACACTTGTGGAAGATTATCAGGGAAGAAAAAGGAAAGGGAGACTCCTTGGTGGAACAACAGGGTAAAGGAAGCTGTTAAAGAAAAACAAATGGCATGGAGGAAGTGGATAGGCTGTAAAAATGCAGAGAAATTACAAAAATATAGAGAAGCAAAGAAGGCGTGCCAAAAAATTGTACAAGAAGAAAAACTGAAAAGTTGGGAAAGATTCACAGAAACTTTGAAGGAGGATATCCAAGGAAGTAAGAAGGTACTATATGGATTCGTGAAAAACAGTGTAAAAGGTAGGGAAAATACAAAATTTGTAAAAACTGAAGCAGGGCAGATATTGTACCAAAGAGATGTTATAGATGGGAAGAATACTTTTCAAAGCTACTAAATGTGAAATACATTGAACTGGAAGATGAAAGGGAACAAGAAGAAACAATGGAAGAGAAGAAGAACAAGAAAAGCAGATAACTATGCTAGAAATAGAGGAAGCCATACAGAAGATGAAGAGTGGTAAGGCGGAGGGAGTGGATGAGGTGACCACGGAAATTATAAAAATGGCGGGACCAATAGGGGTACAGTGGCTGTATAGATTATTTAGAATAATTTGGAAGAAGAAAGAACTTCCAGAAGAATGGGGAAAGGGTTTAATTATCCCGATTTTTAAGAAAGGCGACAAAAAGGAATGTAATAACTACAGAGGGATCACTCTCATTGCTCATGTAGCTAAGATCTTTGAGAGAGTATTGGAAGGTAGACTGAGGAGGAAGATAGAAGGAGAGTTGGAAGAAGAACAGTATGGTTTTAGGAAAGACAGATCAACATTTGACCTAATCTTTACATTAAGGCAGATGATGGAGAAAAGATGGGAATTTGGAAAAGACATGGTGATGACATTTATTGATATTGAGAAAGCATATGACAGTGTGCCTAGACAGGTGGTTTGGGATGTATTAAGAAAAAGAAGAGTTATCAGAGCAGAAGTCCAAATGTTAAAAGCTATGTACAAAAATTGTGTCAGTAGCGTGAAGACCAGTATAGGAGAAACAGAATGGTTTAAAGTGGAAACGGGTCTCCGACAGGGAAGTGTATTGTCCCCATTATTATTCATCATAGTCATGGATGAAATCCACAAGAAGGTCAAACAGAGATTGGGACAAGAAGCAACAAAGGCCATGCTGTTTGCAGATGATATAGTTATATGGGGTGAGGATGAAAAGGATGTACAAAAACAACTAGATGTATGGAACCAAGAGATAGAGAAATTTGGGATGAAAGTAAGCACAGAGAAGAGCAAGACAATGGTAATGTCAAGAGGAAGGAAGAAAGGAAGAGGAAAGATAGAATTGAATGGCAAAATTCTAGAAGTCGTTAAAAGTTTCAAGTATTTGGGAAGTGTGATCACAGAAGATGGAAAGATAACTGAGGAAATTGGAAAGAGAATACAACAAGCGAACAGTTTTTACCAGAGTGTAAGGGGTATTGTGTGGAACAGAGATGTCCCAAAGAAATGCAAAAAAGTATTATATTCAACCTACTACAGACCCATACTAACATACGCAGCTGGAGCGTGGACTACTACAAAAAGAGAGGAGAGTAGAATACAAGCCCCAGAGATGAAATTCCTAAGAGGTATAGAGGGCAAGACCAGAAGAGATAGAGTTAGAAATGAAGAGATTAGAGAAAGGGCAGGAATATTGAAGCTGCAGGACAGGATAGAAACAACAAAGTTAAAGTGGTATGGACATATGATGAGAATGGGAGAGGAGAGAGTACCAAAGAAGACTTTCTGTGAAAAGATGACAGGGAAGAGACCACGAGGTAGGCCCCGGAAGAGATGGGCAGATACAGTGTGGGAGTGTGTAGAAAAGAAGGGAGGAAACCCCGAAGATGTACTAAAATCAGGAGAGGAGTGGTGGAGAGACAGGCAACGATGGAGGTCCTTAATTCACAACCCGACCCAGGAAGCTGGAAACGGGAAATGAAGATGATGATGATAACTTGTTCCAGTGAGGGAAAAGTAAAAAAAAAAACGTGTTAATCGGAAGTACGTAATATCGAATAAACAATTTTAAACAACCTACAGAATTATTGTATTACAGAACTAGTTTACACAGCACAGAGAAACAAGAGCAATGAAAACAAGAGAAAAATGTACTATACTGGTACCGTACTCTTAATTGAAGTACTGGTACTGTAGTACGAGTTGAAATATTTAACTTTTTATAATTGATTTCGGCTTAAATACAAATTTTTCTTGATATTCTGTGGAAAAGAAGTGTCGTATTCTTTGGCGTGAACGATTGGATATAACCGAACTTTTTTTTAGGGTAGGCATGCTCGCGCGTGTACAGAAAAAAAAGTCCTCGCGCTTAAGGTAAGGATTTTTGTCTACTTCAAGAATTTTTATTTTCTCATCACTAGTTAACGATTTAACGACTTTCTTAGGCCTATCCATTATTTCAATACGACGCAACAAAATTATCACTAGGTTTCACAACTTCTTCGGTAGTGTAATGCGTATTTGCGTGAATCAGATCGTATTGAGTTTCAAGGTCGATACGGTAAATTTGTGGAATCGGACCGTATCCAAACTAGTGTTCAGGAACGTGATTGTTAACGCGTATCGTATTGAAAATAATTCTGCGCGCTCTTGAGTTACATTTTAAAACTAATTTAGGCCTACTCTCGTCTGTCGCCGAACTCTCTAATCGCTTATTTTACTTTCTACCCATATTCTTCGTTACTGTTTGTGTTCCTGTCGTGGTTGATAAGCGTAGTTTGTTGCACGTGTTTTTATCGTTAATGTATTTTTGTCTGTTTTACCTTTAATGTCTGGTGTATCCGTACGTAAATTGTGGCACGTTACAGATTGCATTCGGGGCAACATTCCGGCAGCCCGGCGTCTCTAAAAGCTATAAGCTTCAGTAGTTAAAAGGGACGTAAAAACAATAATATTTTATCATTATTAAACTGAACATAAACTTGTTAAAAACAAACAACATCAAAATCTTCCGCGCATCCTTTTTACATGTTTACAAACCACCCGAAAAAGAAAAAGTCGGACGATAATTACGGGTCCTTTATGTTTTACTGTTTAATACGGCTTAGCCAACATAACTGTAGGTTGGCCACAAATAATTATACAGCGTATTAAAATCGCGAACTGAAACTGGTCTTGTAAATGGGAATCGTACCGAACACAGGATCGTATTCAAATCGATTTGAGTTCACCATGTAAATGCACTAATGCAGGAACTAACTGCCATGACACTGAGGCCGTACAGAACAGATGTGCAACATTGTCGGCGCGTGCTTTAATACTGCCGCTATACCCGTTATGTCGCAACCCTCGCCCGCTTGTTGGCCAGAAATGTTATCTCAAAGCGGCCGGGCTCCCATTCCATTAGGGGTGGACAAAGAATGCTTTCAGGGCTGACGAAAATGCGATGCGCTGCAAAATACGCAACGTAACCTTGTTTAAGGAAACAAGTCTCTGTCTTGCGTTCTGTGCGTACGGGCGGTATAACTCACGCTACGTGACGAAAATTTGACCGTCGTAAGCGGGAATAGAAAACGTATTAAGGGGATATATCAACATGCATTTAGCAGCAATGGGACTGGGACTTGAGAAAATCATCGCGTTAAACGGGAAAACGTCGTAACCGAGAACGTGCTAACGAGATTCCACTGTACTTGCAGGAATAATAGATAGAGGTTTCACTGAGTTACATGTCAATTACGGCACTTACTTGCAATCCTCCCCAGGCATAGCCATCTTCTTTTCACAAACAAGAACTTGAGCAGCACAATCCCATGTTCTTGAAAACATCTGTAGTTGGATGTATGATGTGAAGGGTTTGGTCCTGCCTCCCTCTTCTTTACTCAGAATGTACACCTGTGTTCAGACAAACCATCAATATTGAGGATCATCAACAAGATCAATTCAGCAGACAACACAAGTAACTGATAAAAAGTACCTGGGTCTCAATCTGGTCACAAGCCTTCATTGTGCCAGGTTTGCACAGCACCATTCCACGCCGAATATCATCACGTTTGATTCCTCGCACAAGCACTCCTATTTGGTCTCCTGCATGGGCCTCATCCAGAATACTACGGAACATCTCAACACCTGCATATAAAAGAATAAAAATTGTACAGTGCTTAGAAAGATGAACAATCTACCATAACTTGCTTTCTGATGTCACCCAGATGAACCCCAGAAGTTATACATCAAGAAAAGTGATGGGTGAAACGCAACATAGGTATAATTTATTCCTACTTTATTACGAGACGAGATTTCCAGATGGCAGATTTCTTTTAATGACTGGATGCCCTTCTTGACATCCATCTTGCAGAGGAGTTAATGAGAGAAGAGTAATGATAAATGCAGCTGAGCAGAGTTGGAAAGAGGTGGTTGTGACCCATTATTATTTAATTTAATTCAAGGAGATTGAGAATCATGTAATAGAAAGGGAAGAGGAAATTGATAAGGATCAGAAAGGAGATTTAATATTGAGATCATAATTTGACAGAGCATTGGAAGACTCAAGCAGGAACAAAGCACCAGGAATAGATGATAAGCCGACTGAGTTGCTACGCTGCATAGGTGATGAAGGTCTGATCAGGTTATTTCACTTGGTGTGTAGGATTTATGAGACAGGTAAGGTACCCTCTGATTTTAAGAAGAATGTGATCATCCCTATACCAAAGAAAACAGGAGCTGACAGATGTGAAGATTACCGTACAACCAGCTTGATCACACATGCTTCAAAGATCCTAATTAGAATAATTTACAAGGGGATGGAAAGACGGATGTGTGTGGGTTGACCAGTTTGGCTTCAGGAGAAATGTAGGAACATGATGATGATGATAATTGTTGTTTTAAGGGGCCTAACATCTAGGTTATCGGCCCCAAATGGTGTGGGTGATCGTGACGATGATGATGATGATTGTTGTTTTAAGGGGCCTAACATCAAGGTTATCGGCCCCCGATGAAATGAAATGGCGTTAAATGAAAGGATGAAGATAAACAGCTCACTGCTATGGATGAAACGAAAATGGATTAGATAAAATAGACAGTGAACCCCAACAACTATGCCTTATGTAGCAGGGAAAATACTTACAAAAAGGAACTCAGATTGAAACTACTCACCAAATGGACAGCGGTAATACGTACATAAGGGAATTTCGAACGAAAATACTCACAAAAGGAATAGATTGAAAAATACGCACAAAATGTAGGTTAAGTCCAAAATACGTACAAAATGCAACGTACAGTCGAAATACCTACAAAATGCAAGTGAAATCAAAATACTTACAAAATGCAAATGAGATTGAAAATATGCACAAAATGTAATGGAGATTCAAAATACCCACAAAATTGCAATTGAGACTTAACTACTTGAACAAAGCGGGGTAGGTTGAAAATACAAAATGCAATTGAAATTCTAAAAACTCACAAAAGCCCCGGCCCGGATATTGAAAGATTTACTAAAAAGCAATTTAGATTGTCAATCCTTACAAAATGCAATTGAGATTGAAAAACACTCACAAAATGCAATCTAGATCGAAAAGACTTACAAAATGCAACGTAGATTAAAAATACCTACAAAAAAATCGCTAAAAGGGAATTTAGATACACGGGGAACCATGTAACAAAAACAGTGCGGGAATCTGAAAGAGAAAAGGAAATATAAGGAAAAGAGGAGAGGATTGGAGAGGAGAGGGGAGGGGAGAGAGGAGAGGGTCCGCCACAAAGGGAAGGGACAAAAGGGGAAAACGGACCCAGCTCAGGAATCCCTCGGGGTCGCCAACTCCCGAACCCACCAGCCGTGAGCCCCTGAGGGTGTAGCATTATCTAGGGTGCACCAGAAGTGGTGGGGCTACATACACCCTGCCTCCTTAAGGGCCTTGAGCACAAGGCAGGAGGTAAAAGGAAAATAAAAAGAAGGCTGACCCCTCACAGAAGGAGGGTGTCAGGAAAGATGAGACTAGGGCCAATTAAGGCGGGAAAGGAAGAGACTCCCTAGGCCTCGGATACCCTAATACCGTTGGGGTCGGAAGAGAACAAGAGTTGACCAAGTGAGGTCGACAGGAAAGAAGACGGAGAGGAGCCCGGCACAAGTAAGTGGAAGCAATGCCGGTCTCAGCTGGGGCCCCGTGGTCGCCTACCCACGCCCACTAGAAGTGAGCCCCTGGGGGAAAATGTAGGAACAAGGAAAGCTGTACTAAGTCTTAGGCAGATTTAGGAAGTTAGAATAAGGAAGGATAAGAGAACGTTCATGCTGTTTGACATTTGGAATAGATTGGAATGAAGTACAGGGATAGGAGGGTGATCTACAATCTATACAGAAAACAGACATCAGTTATTCAATTCGAAGGACATGAGAGAGAAGCTGGTATTCAGAAAGGTGTAAGGCATACTTTTCAATCTATACATTGAACAAGCAATGAAAGAAATTGGAGAAAAATTCAAAGTAGGAGTAAGGATTCAAGGAGAAATAATTTCAACTCTGAGATTTGCTGAGATGACATCATCTTGGCCAACACACCAGAGGATTTGAATGAGTTTTTAAATGGTATGGATTCTGTCTTGAGGAAAGAATTCACAATGATAATTAATAAATGTAAAACAAAAATATTGGAATGCAGCCGAAAGATATAAGGAACCCCTATAGACGTCGAATTGGCAGGTGAAAAGCTAAAGGAAGTAGGAGACTTCTGTTTTAGGAATCAAAATAACCAGTGATGGATATAAAAAGTAGGTTAGCACAGGCAAGGAAAGCATTTATACAGAAAAGGAATCTGTCTTTCCCGAGGACTTCCCACCGATGAACTTGCTTCATTTGACTTGTGGTGGAAGGGACCTGTTTGGATTACACAGCCCCCCCACTTGTTGGCCTAACGATACTAGCTTCCATAACCTGACACTTCCGGAAACAAAAAATTGATGAAGCAAACGCTGCTCATCACCGTGTTGGAGCCACTCTTTCAGGTTTTAAATTTTCCTCCTACTGGAAGGTTCTAACAAGAGTTTAGTGCTTTTCAGTCGGTCAACACGAATGTACCCAAAAGAGATGGGTTATGCCCTAATCCTGAAATAAATTACATGAGATTAATAAAACACTAGGATGACCTGTTTCGATCGTCAAGCGATCATCATCAGATCCATTACACTTAGGCTACAAAATCTATGTTTGAAATACAGGTGAAAATATTTACAATATGTACAATTATTTAGTTGCAGTATTAGTACTGCAACTGCCAGTGTATGCTAAATGCAGTATATATGTTAGGTGAAATGCTAAATGGTGATAGCTATCCGTAGATTGTACTTTAGAGAGATTATATGGTTGTAAACTATGGTTAAACTATAAAATTTTAGGCTAACTACTTATCTGATTGTCTTCCGTACAACAGCTACTCGCAGTTTTCGTGCTCACTGGAACTCACTGTGCGGTAGACTGCGGTGGTTATCTTAACGACTGGTTTTTCCCTGCTTTCTCCCCCCTGCTCCTACGTGCTGTGGGGAGTGATAGCGATGTGTTTATGTGAGGTGTTGCCAACCTAGATAAGATGTATGTTATTGAATGAGGTGGGTCTACAATTATTAAAGACCGTGGATTAGCCCTCGCCACGCGTGGAGCATAACCCATTCGAACTAAGCGTTGACGGTCTTATGAGGACGTCCCGGTACCTTTAATACTGCCGCGAATATGGGCCTTGGTTTATTGCAGAAGAAAAGTACATCGTACACCTGATCCAGATAACATTTACCTATTAATAACCCCCTAATTTCCCCCCTTTTTTATCTAGCTTGGCTGTGTCGCTAAATTGTGTTTTGTTTCCGACAGGGTGTGTTTTTTAGTAGCGTGAAGAGGGGTGAGCTCTCCATGAACGTGTGTTCATTTAGATTGTTGGGATTGTTTCATTTGGCTAGGTGTATCTCGATTGCTTCCTTTATGTCAAGAGCTCTGCCTTTCGATTCGTGATGGATTATTTTAAGGTCCGACTCTATGTTGGTAAAGCTGTGCCCTGCGTCACACATATGTTCGCACACGGCTGAATATGTTCCGTATCTTATCGCATTCCTATGTTCATTATAACGTGTGTCTACTCGCCTTCCACTCTGCCCGATGTAATTAGCTTGACAATCGGTGTCTTGGCACGTTATAGAATATACCCCTGACCTTGAATACGGTCACGTTTATTTAGATTACTATATAGGAGGTGCCTAGCGGTTGTGTTTTTCGTCGTGAAAGCTATCTTTATGCCTTGCTTTTTGAATAGGTTAGTGATTTTATATGTATTCGCATTCACATAGTTGAAACGCGCAAATTTTTTCTCATTACTGTCCGGTTTGGGAATCGTTTTATCTTTATTTTTATGTTTGGCTATAATTTGATTTATTTTGCTTGGCGAGAAGTTGTTTTCCTTTGCTATTTGCATAATAGTTCTTATTTCCTTATTATAGTTGTCTTTTGACATGGGTATGTTTAAAGCTCTGTGCACCATTGAATTGAAACCCGCTAGTTTGTGCGTACTGGGGTGATTAGACTCATTATTAATCTCATGTAATTTATTTCAGGATTAGGGCATAACCCATCTCTTTTGGGTACATTCGTGTTGACCGACTGAAAAGCACTAAACTCTTGTTTACTAAGGCAACACTGAAAATATGGCTTCAAACACCACAATGGAAGGTTCTACATATCACCATATTCGTCCATGGGTTCGTTTATATTTCGAAGATGCAGAAAAAAGTACAGTGGAACCTCGTTAGTACGTTTTTCAAAGGACTGAAAAATTTGAACATAGAAAGCGGGAAAACGTACTACCGAAAAATGATAATTAAACCTCATTAAATTGTTTCAGTAACGGAAAAGTGAAAAAAAAACAAAACAACACGTTAATCGGAAGTACATGCTATCGAATATACAATTAAACAACCTAAAGAATTATTGTATTACAGAACTACCGGTAGTTTGCACACCACAGAGAAACGAGAGCAATGAAAACAAGAGAAAAATGTAGCCTACTATATCGGTACCGTACTCAATTCAAATACTGTAGTAAGAGTTGAAATATTTTTTTTGTTTATCGATTTCAGCTTACATGCATGTTTTTTCTTGATATTCTGTGGAAAAGAAGTGCCGTATTCTTTGGCGTGAACGATTGGATATAACCGAAGTTTTTTTTGAGGTTAGACATGCTCGCGCGTGTACAGAAAAAACAACTTCTGCCATCACGCGATCTCGAGCAAATCTCAGAACATGGCAAAACACAGCACTGATTAGTACTAGTCCAAATGTCCGTCACAACACCGAAAATTATATAATAAATGTAAGAAACAAACATCAATTACTAAAACCTTTTAAATTGGTTATGAATTTTGCATTACACTTACCTATTTTATAATCCTGTAACTTCGTAGTTGCAAACCGTACCGGGTCAACTGATGTATTTTAGCCAACACACAAAAATAGATTTTAACCTCAAACAAATGTATGTACAGTATGTAACAAATTAATAATTAACATATCTACACACTATTTACACACTTAACGAAATAACACAAATCACTGGCGCTTAAAAAACATATCCATTGTCGTTTGCTTACGACTTCTCTGTCCAAGTGAATACAATATAACATCTAATTTTGACAATGTGTCCATGACGGTTTCGTCAACTGAAAAGTTTGAAATAAAGCTTCGGACAGTGTCCATCGATTCCAATGCCCTTCCTAAGGTTGGTATGGTTGGTACGTCTTCCTCCTCCCCGTCTTCTACTTCTTCTCCTTCTCCTTCATCATCATTCTTTTCCTTCTCATGCTCTTGAAAAATATCGTCGATCGTCTCAGTTTGGCAAATGGCAATGTTGTCGTCACAATGAACATAGCTGTCGAAGTTATGAATTTCAGAGTTTTCAACATTTTCTTCCTCAATTTCTTCGACCTCCGGAGTTTCATGGAAAACGCGAAATCCTGCCTTGCAGAAACAGTTGCTAATTGTGGTTTGCTCCACAGAGTTCCAAGAACTTTTCAAGAAATGCATAGCATCAAGAACAGTGATCTTCTTGCGTGTACCACTGATGTTGGCCAACCTTTTCTGCACCAACATTTTCCTGTACTACTTCTTCATGCAATGAATGATTCGTTCGTCAAGGGGCTGAAGCCGACTTGTGCAGTTGGCAGGAAGGAAAACCACTTTCACATTCCTTGTGGGAACATTCACAGGGTGTGCAGCACATCGATCAATTATTACTCGAATTTTTCAATTTTTACTCCCCATTTTTGCATCTAGGGCTCGCAAAAAATCTTCAAAAACAGAAGTAGTCATCCAAGCGTTCGCGTTGGCTTTATATTAGCATGGAAAGCTCTTGACATTTTTAAAGCAACGAGGTTTCATTGCTTAACCGATGACAAGAGGAAGCAACTTCTCCGTTCCACTCTCATTGCAACACAGAAGGACGGTTAACCTTTCTTTGCTCAATTTTCCACCATGGCAAATTTCTCCTTTATACGCAAACGTCTTGTTGGGCAGAAGGCTGAAAAAAGACCCATTTCGTCAGCGTTGAATACGTCTTTGGGCTTGTACTCTTTCAACAAGGACGGTAACATTTCATTGGTCCACGTTTCAACTGTGCCACTGTCAACAGCTGCTGCTTCACCCCGCACGCACTTGTAAACAAGACCATGCCTCTTCTTGAACCGCTCGATCCATCCGTTTGACGCTGCGAAGTCTGTAACTCCCATCTGGTTCACTAGGTAATTCGCTTTCACACGAATTATGGTTCCATCCACTGGAATGTTTGCTGCACGGGCTTGGTTGAACCATTGCAGGAGCATTGTTTCTAGTTTAGAAAATTTTCCTTCGCGCACACGTTTTCTCTTTCCATTTCTATTGTCTTTGTATGCAACTGCTATATTGTCTCGATTGGTAACAATAGTGATTAACGTTGAAGGAGAGAGTTTTAATTTTCGTGCCAGTTCCACGCGCTTAAGGTGAGGATTTCTGGCTACTTCTTCAAGAATTTTTATTTACTCATCACTAGTTAATGATTTAACTACTTTCTTAGGCCTATCCATTATTTCAATACGACGCAACAAAATGATCACTAGGATTCACAACTACTTCAATAGTGAAATGTGTATTTGCGTGAATGCAGTCAGTAGCCTACTCGTTCACATAAACATTCGATACATTTAGCTCGAGACGTAATGTAAGCGGCGAGACGGGCTGAACACTATGTGCGGTAGACACAAAATAGCCGTGCCAGGGCGGGACTCGAGTCCACGTGGAGTGATCGAGGAGGCATTCTATTGGTCAACAACCGTCAGCTATTGGTCAGTAGCAAACAATGCTTATTGTCGGCGCGTGCTAATTACGTTTGAGTCGCCGCTAGTTAAGCGGGGAAGGGAGACAACTATACCTGTTATGTCCCAACCCTCGCCCGCTTGCTGGCAAGTAATGTTGTCCCAGAGAGGCCGGGCCCACATTCCACTAGGGGTGAACAAAGAATGCTTTCAGGGCTGACTAAAATGCGATCGTACTAAGCGATGTGCCACAAAGTATGCTACGTCATAAATGAGGTACTTTTATGTTATCTCCATCAGATAACAATCGGGACTTGAAAATTACGACGTGATATGCGATAAAACGTACTAATGAGGAACGTGTTAACGAGGTTTCACTGTACCAGAAAATCTCACAGCTTCAGAATTACATGACGCCCGTATGTATTGGATTAGAGCCGTCCAATCACAACGTTTCGCCGAGGAATTACACTGTCTTGAGAAAGAGAAATGTTTACCGACAACATCCAGAATTGCTTGATACCACCCCTACATGGCGGATGGCTTGATTCGCCTAGGTGGTAGATTACATTTCTCCAACTTGACTTCAGATGAAAAACACCCCATATTATTAGATGGTTCTCATCATTTTACAAGACTCTTAATCATGCACACCCATATCAAACTGCATCATCTTGGAATTCATGTTGTTCTGATGGAGCTCAGAGAAGAATTCTGGATTCTTAAAGCACGCCAAGCCATAAAGAAGGTTCTTCATAATTGCCTACCGTGCAAAATAGCTCACAACAAACGCGCAGAAGCCATCGAAGCACCACTTCCAGCTGACCTAGTTCATCCCACTAAGCCTTTCGCAAGCACTGGGACCGACTTCGCCGGATCCCTCTACATTAGATCTGACTCTACTACGAAGAAGGCTTACATTCTTCTATTCACTTGTTTGACCATGCAAGCACTTCACCTTGAACTTACTATGGACTTATCCACTGACCGTTTCCTAATGGGACTTCAACGGTTTGTCAGACGGAGGGGACTGCCTCATACCGTATACTCCGATAATGCTCCGAGTTTCCATGGAGCCTACAAAGAACTACAAAAATTCACTACAGTGTTGACAGATTCCCAAACTCACCAGTACCTCCCTCATCACAACATAACTTGGAAGTTCATTCCACTAAGAGTGGTTTGGTAGGGAGGATGGTGGGAGGGATTGGTGGGATCTGTCAAGCGCTGTATACGGAAGAATCCAGGAAAACTGCAAAGTGACGAGGACCAAACTAATACCCTGCTCATCAGTATTGAAGCCGCCCTTAAAACGAGACCACTCACCAAAGCAGATGATCAAGACGTACTAACACCCGCTCACTTCTTGAATGGAGAAAAACTAACAGTAATACCGTCCAGACAACCGACAATAGATGCTAACTTAACCAAGATGTACAGACTGAAACAAAATTTGCAGACGATTTTTGGAGACGTTGAACAAAGCACCCTTGGGAATTGAGATCCTTCCATACCATCCAAAATACAAGCACCAAGTCAGCGGCGCTCAAGATAGGAGATGTTGTACTTCTGCAGGAGGAGCCTGTGCGAAGCCATAAGTGGAAGTGAGCTTGAGTAGAAGGACTTCAACCTAGCAGAGAGGATCACCTGTGGCACGCATATCACCAGACTTATCCAGCTGGTCATCCCTCTGGAGATCGGCAAAGACCACGGTGGGGAGGATGTGGAGGAACGGGAGCCATCTACTGGAACTTCTATTTAACTAATTTACGATTGTTTGTATTTAGATGTTGAACAAAAGAAAAAAAAAAAAAAAAAGAGGATAAAGGTGGTGACAGAAAGACGATAGTATGAAATGTGTGTTTCCATTAGCTCTTCCCGCATTACCCCTATATCCAAGATATTGCTGTTTTTCAAGTATTAGGAAGTCATTTTTGAAAGCCTCTGTCTGGAGCATGGCGCTCTATGGAAGTGAAACTTGGGACTGTTGGAGCAGCGTGTTGTCGAGCTTGCATTACGAAATCTAAGAACGACTTTTTGTGATTTATATAGCTTTTTTGCAACATGTGCAGTAAAATGAGGGTCAGTGAGCAAGAGATTGCTTCAATTTTGGACTCCACGGATGTAGAAGAAAGTGATTTTTCATTTGAAGAGTCCGAAGATAGATATTCAATATTAGTCTCTCTTATGTCTTGTATGCACTAAAAAATTTCGATAATATCCTACGCACTTTTGAGACGGAGTACATCCAATAATCAAGGTAATGTACATATGCATGTTTACAGCTAGTGTTCGATAATTCTGGACGAGTTTTGATTTGCCGCAATTTCGGTCCGCGTACAGACATAAAACGCATCCGCCCGCGTAGGGTTAAGTTAAACTAAACATAAATATACAGTGTTTTCACCTGATGTTCACTACTGTGCAGATGGCCGAAATATGTAAAAATATCAACAGACACACACTGCAAATACATAAATTACATAAATTTTATTAGACATCAAACCATGTAACAAAAGGCTTTAGGTTTTTTTTTTTGTGTGTGTGTGTGTGGGGGGGGGGGGGTTATTTACCAAGATGTATTTGTTGCTATTCGTTTCAGTATACTTCTTGTTCTTTTTTCGTTTGCAAAGATAAGTGAAATCAAACATTTCAAAATGTAGACTGATGAAATTAGCTGTCTGGCACACTGTATGAAGCAACGAGCACGTTCTTGGTGTGGGGACAAGTAGCAACTCAAGGTGTGATTCGTTTTGCGAGTAGTAAATTTTCATATTTTTTCAACAATATTATTTATAAGCTTATAAAGAAATATTTGTTTGGATATTTCATTTAGATAACCTAATTGAATTCCTGAAACATTTCAGTGTAATAGATTCCATCATAATGAAATAATGAAATTTATTTATGTTTGCTATAATATGGGCATGCTTAATTAATAAATTATTGTACATCACTTTTGTTGTATTGTTATTGGTTTAAGGGGAGGAACAGCAAGGTTATCTGCCCTGTACCACACTTTATTTTGCAAACAAATATAATTATTAAAATGAGGGATCTTGAAGTAAGATCATGTGTAATATATCATTTATATAAAAATTAAATTAATATTACATATTTTAATTTTTTAAATGTAAATTACACATTTCACCTACTATTATTACATAAATATGTACATATTTTGCATGTTGATATTATTATGAGTCTCGTGCACTCACTGGACAACTGAAATAAACTAAATTCCAGCTGCTGAGTCTCCGGCAGAATGCTACGTGAATTCCCATCCCCTTATCTCCACTAATATATTTCTTGATATTCTTCCCTGGCCCTTTCTCAACAGCTCATGAATTGCTTGGAAAATCCGTTTCATGTACCTGAGTTTCTAGTGAACAACTATTGTCATACAGACAGTTTTGAATGATCCTATATTTCACTTGCGAAGATATACTTTCCTTTTTACAGTAATAGACAGGATATGTAATTTTAAATAAATAAAGTAAAATTATGTTTAAAAAATGTCATTATCAAGTATGTAAAATAAAAACACAGAATATGTAATTTTATGTTAAAAATATGTAAAACAATTGTCATTATGATCAGATATGTTACAATAAGTAGCCTCCGTGGCTTAGGCGGCAGCACGCCGGCCTCTCACCGCTGGGTCCGTGGTTCAAATCCCGGTCACTCCCTGTGAGATCTGTGCTGGACAAAATGGAGGCAGACAGGTTTTTCTCCGGGTACTCCGGTTTTCCCTGTCACAATATCATTCCAGCAACACACTCCACTATCATTTCATTTCATCTGTCATTCATTTAATCATTGCCCCAGAGGAGTGAGACAGGCTTTGGCAGCCGGCACATTTCATATCCTCGCCGCTAGATTCATTCCATTCCTGACCCGGTCGGAGACTGGAAGCAGGCTGTGGATTTTCATTTTCATTTTCATGTTACAATAAAATGTAATTATATGATAGCTAAGGTTCTAATTTATCGAAATTTATCATTTTTAGCCTCTTTTCATTTGTGAAAAAAATAGGCTTATGAGATCACCTTTTGTCTGTGTGTGTGTGTATGTGTGTGTGCGTGTCTCCCCCTAACAACTTCTAAACGGCAGGAGCGATTTCAATGTAACTCGGTAAGGTCATAACACCATTTCGGCCCACCCCGACCGTACCCTTTAAATTTTATTACTTCTCACCAATCCAACATGGCGGCTGTGTAAAATATTTCACCGGCATTCTATATCTCCAAAACTATTACCAATATCACACTGAAATTTTGTATGGTGACAAAGGGCACTAATAGAAGTTCACCTATGAGACTTTCAAAAACCTGTTAACCACAAAACAAACATGGCAGCCAAGCAAATTTGAAACTTTTAAACAGACTTTTCTCGTGATTTAACCACCTGAGCGCAGTGAAATATGGTACAGTAAATGTTTATACACATTGCAATGGATTGGATTCTAATTTAGTTCAATTGTTTACATAACCTCAAGATGGCGGCTGTGCGAAATATTTCACAGGCATTCTATATCTCCGAAACTATTACTGATATCACCCTGAAATTTTGTACGGTGATAAAGGGCACTACTTCAAGTTCATCTATGTAACTTTCAAAAACCTGTAAAGTGCAAAACGAACATGGTGACCAAGCGAATTTGAAACATTTCAATAGACTTTTCTCGCGATTTAACCATCTGAGCGCAGTGAAATATGGTACAGTAAATGTTTATACACATTGTAATGCACTGGCTTCTAATCTAGTTCAATTGTTTACATAACCTCAAGATGGTGGCTGTAAGACATTTAAAAATTAAGTTAATATTTCATGGGTATTACCGTATATACCCGAATGTAAGACGACCCCGAATATAAGACGAGGCCTAGTTATCAACTGCCTCTTACAGATTTTAAAAAATATATACTCGCTAACTCATAACTTGCACAATATATGCCCTCAAGGTCATGCTTTCACTTGTATAACATCTCGTGTTATCGGAAATCCCTCTGCCCGCTTTTCCAAGACATACTCTGCATTGTTTATTAGTTATAGTTCATTGTTTCAGTAGACTGTGATGTGTGAGGGTGCATGTGAGTGTGCCTGTTGACAGACTGTTTTAGTGGTAGTATTTGTTGTTGGTGGAACTTAAGTTTTTTGTTAGTAGAGTTTTCGTATTTAATTGTTAGTATGGTAGAAGGTTAGTATTTTTGTTAGTAGAATTGCTCTTTACTTATTCTGAAAGGGAGTAGCAGCCTTTCAGAATAAATCAATTCTTTACTTGTCTTATAGACGGTTAAGATATTGATAATATAAGCCAATAATGGCTACACTGCATCCTGCTGCACGGCTGAAAGCAACGGGAAACTACAGCCGTATGCTATTCCCGAGGATATGCACCTCTCTATGCATAATTACATGTGATGATAGCCTCCTCCCTTGTAAAATTTCAATCCGGAGGTAAACTAGTCCCCCGTTCGGATCTCCGGGTGGGGACTACTCGAGAGGGGGTTAACATCACAGAAGTGACAAAGAGGAAATCTGACATTCTACGGATCGGAGCGTGGAATGTTAGAAGTCTGCTAGGAAGTGGAAGGTTAGAAAACTTAGAAAGGGAAATGGATAGGTTGAGGTTGGATTTGGTTGGGATTAGTGAAATGCGCTGGCAGGAAGAACAGGACTTTTGGTCAGGAGACTATAGGGTCATTAGCACTAAATCAAACAATGGCCAAGCAGGGGTTGGCCTCATATTGAGTAGGAAACTTGGACAGCGGGTGGAATATTATGAGCAATATAGTGAACGGATTATTGTAGCAAAAATCAATACAAAACCTACCTGCACTACAGTGGTACAAGTCTATATGCCTACCAGTCAAGCTGATGATGAGGATGTTGAAAAGGTCTACGAAGAAATAGACGAAATTCTGAGGTATATCAAGGGTGATGAAAATGTTATAGTAATGGGAGATTGGAATGCTGTGGTAGGAAAAGGGAGAGAAGGGAAGATAGTAGGAGATTTCGGATTAGGTGAAAGGAATGATCGAGGAAGCAGGCTGGTAGAATTCTGCACCGAGCATGAATTGGTCATAGCTAACACCTTATTCAATAACCACAATAGAAGAATATACACATGGATAAGACCAGGAGATACAGGGCGTTACCAAATCGACTTCATTATGGTCAAGCAGAGGTTTCGAAACCAGATTTTGGATTGTAAAACATATCCTGGTGCTGACATAAACTCTGATCACAATCTGGTTGTAATGAAATGCAGATTAAAGTTGAAGAAACTGAAGAAAAGTCAAAAGCCAAAAAGGTGGGCAATGGACAGACTGAAAGAGAAGGATGTAAACAAAAGATTCAAGAAGAGTATAAAGGAAGGACTAATGAAAAACCCTAAACAAACTTCAATTGCAGACGAATGGGCACTTTTGAAGAATGAAATAACAAAATCCGCAGAAGAAAACATTGGTAGGAAAGAAAGAATAGGTAGAAAACCGTGGATCACTCAGGATATACTAGAATTGATGGATGAAAGGCAGAAACACAAGAATGTAAGAGATGAAAAGGGGAAAGCAGAATACAGACGTCTGAGAAATGAGGTTACCAAGAAGTGCAAGGAAGCGGAAGAAGAATGGTTGAAAGAGAAATGTGCAGGTATAGAAAATTGTCTGAAATTAGGAAAAGTAGACACAGCTTATCGAAGGATTAAGAATACTTTTGGGGAAAAGAAGACTAAGTGCTGTAATATTAAGGACACAAATGGAAAGCCTCTAACAGATAGGGAAGAAAAGGTTGAGAGATGGAAAGCTTACATAGAGAGTTTGTATAATTGAAAGGAGATTGAGAATCATGTAATGGAAAGGGAGGAGGAAATTGATGAGGATGCGAAAGGAGATTTAATATTGAGATCAGAATTTGATAGAGCTTTGGAAGACTTAAGCAGGAACAAAGCACCAGGCATAGATGATATACCTATTGAGTTGCTACGCTGCATAGGAGATGAAGGTCTGATCAGGTTATTTCACTTGGTGTGCAGGATTTATGAGATAGGTGAGGTACCCCCTGATTTCAAGAAGAATGTAATCATCCCTATACCAAAGGAAGTGGGAGCTGACAGATGTGAAGATTACCGTACAATCAGCTTGATTACTCATGCTTCAAAGATCCTGTCTAGAATAATTTACAAGAGGATTGAAAGCCAGATAGAAACGGAGTTGGGTGAAGACCAGTTTGGTTTCAGGAGAAATGTAGGAACAAGGGAAGCTGTACTAAGTCTTAGGCTGATTTTAGAAGGTGGAATAAGGAAAGATAAGAGAACGTTCATGGCTTTTGTAGACTTAGAAAAGGCTTTTGATAACGTTGATTGGACTAAATTGTTTGACATTTTGAAATCAATTGGAATAAAGTACAGGGATAGGAGGGTGATATACAATTTGTACAGAAACCAGACAGCAGTCATTCGAGTTGAAGGACATGAGAGAGAAGCTAGTATTCAGAAAGGTGTAAGGCAAGGCTGCAACTTATCACCCATACTTTTCAATCTTTACATTGAACAAGCAATGAAGGAAATTAGAGAAAAATTTAAAGTGGGAGTGAAGATTCAAGGGGAAATAATTTCAACTCTGAGATTTGCTGATGACATCGTCATCTTGGCCGACAAGCCTGAGGATTTGAATGAGTTTTTGAATGGTATGGACTCCGTCTTACGGAAAGAATTCATGATGAAAATAAATAAATGTAAAACAAAAATACTGGAATGCAGCCGAAATAAATCAGAAACCTCTACAGAGATCAAATTGGCAGGTGAAAAGCTGAAGGAAGTAGGAGACTTCTGTTACTTAGGAAGCAGAATAACCAGTGATGGACGAAGCAAAGAGGATATTAAAAGTAGGTTGGCTCAGGCAAAGAAAGCATTTCTACAAAAAAGGAATCTGCTGACATCGAATATAGATTTAGGTATTAGGAAGTAATTTTTGAAAGCCTTTGTCTGGAGCGTGGCGCTCTATGGAAGTGAAACTTGGACTATTGGTGCAGCAGAAAAGAGGAGAATTGAAGCATTTGAAATGTGGTGTTACAGGAGAATGATGAAGATCAGATGGGTAGATAGGGTTACAAACAAAGAGGTATTAAGACGAGTGGGAGAGGAGAGATGTTTCTGGCGACTGCTAATGAAGAGAAGAGATAGGTTGGTAGGACACATACTAAGACACCCAGGAATAGCAAGCTTAGTTATGGAAGGAAGGGTCGAGGACAAAAACTGTAGGGGTAGACCAAGGTTAGAATATGTTAAACAGATTGCCTCCGATGTAGGGTGTCGGAGCTATGTAGAGATGAAACGATTAGCTCAGGACAGGGAGGCATGGAGAGCTGCATCAAACCAGTCAAAAGACTGAAGACTCAAACAACAACAACTCTATAATTTCTTTGTTCAAGAATCTGAGATTTTATTAAATTAAGCTACGTTGATCACTCAATTACTGCTCGTAAAACTGACTGGTTGTTCTTGTAAAGATTGTTTTAAAACATATTTCTGTATGCTTTCGAACCTATTATTTATCCACTTAAAATGACGTGTATGCATAAATCCTAACCTCAAAATGTACGCTATTCGTATATGCATGCTAATTAAACATAACAAACCATATTTTAATCTTCATTAACGCATTGATTTGTTGGGAGTTACAAGATGCCAACACCACACACTACTTTGCAAATAATAATAACAATTTAAATTTTTTTTTTTTTTTTACTACCCTGAATATAAGACGACCCCAAATTTTTATAACACAAAATGTGGGGAAAAACCTCGTCTTACATTCGGGTATATACGGTAATTATGAGATTGAAGTGAATGTTTGAATAATGAACCTACGCAATAATTTTCATTTAATGGTACATAACTCTATGGCCTATATATATACATATATAACAATCCAACATGGCGACCATCCGAAATATTTAGACGGTTCTCAACATCTACAAATTTATTACAACAATCAAACTGAAATGTTTTATGTTCATAGAGGCTATGATCATAAGTTCACCTATGGGACTATCAATAACCTTGTGAGCACAAATCCAACATGGCAGCGACGCAAAATATTAATATTTAAATGGACGTTTCTCGCCTTTGACCTTCGGAGTGCAGTGAAACTTGGTACGGTAAATGGTTATACTAATTTTAATCCAGTGGCATCTAATTTATTTCAATTGTTTTCATAACCACAAGATGGCAGTTGTGCAAAATTTTAACATCTAGTTTTTATTTCTTTTGTCCTAATCATGCGATTGAAGTTTGAATACTACACCTACTCAATCTTCATGTAATAGTAGGCCTACATAACTCTTAAGACCTAAAAATATAAAAATCCAACATGGTGACTATCCGAAATGTTTGGACGGTTTTCAATACCTACGAATCTATTACAGCAATCAAACTGAAATTTTGTATGTTGATAGAGGCAATTAACATAAGTAGGACATTTGAAAAAAAGACTGTATAGTTCTTCACGGAACTACTTGTTAGTTATGTATAAGCAAAGGGAAAGAATATTTTTTTACATAGAAATCCTAGCCCCAATGATCGGTCTAGGTTGTAAAGTTTTGGGTACGTTCTTATTGCCCCACTGCGCTGGTCTGTCTCAATGAGGAACAGCTGACTGCCCCTCTGGTCTGTCTCGAGAGGGTTGGATGATCGGTTGCGGTCGTGAGTATTCGGGTCGCTTCGTTAGCCTCGCTAGTCAAAAAGTGCAAAGTTACAGTAAACAAACTCTATTCATAAGTACTTGCCTGGACAACATTTTCCATTCTCTTTGGAATATTTTCGGTGTATCAATTATAAGAGGTTAAAATTCTTACCACACATGGCAGTCAAGATTAAGGTGCAAGTGAACAAGTTGTCAGGCTTTATTTTGCCTCAACAGAGGGCACAAAGCACATAATTCTCATTTCAATGTCGCATAAAGCAGTGAACTTACGAACTAATTGTTGTGAAATTCAGTATTCTAGAATTAATTCGTATACGCAGTTTACATTGATGCCAGACACCGCACATATGCAGTTCCCGATGAACAGTGTGCAAAGCAAACACGTGTACAGCACATTGCCAGAGTTGTTTTAAATAATGAGCGTACATGCGTGTGTAGAACAGGCCTGAGAGCTTAATGGGATCAAAGAAATCCCAAAACCTTAAAAGCAATGGATTGAAAAGTTTTTATTCCTAACAAAACTTGAACAAAAGGGTGAAATAATACGAGATTCACAATACAATGAGAAGACTTCCATCACAACAATGACTGTCCTCCTAAATCCGCAACTGCGGGTTCCAAATCGTCTTGAACTGCATTAGAGAAGATGAATAAATGACATACAATACAATTGAGTCTCATGTTCTAATTTCTCATTTGTTGGCACTCGGAACTTCAAATCCTAACTTCCAGCAACATACATACAGACATGTCATCAATTAACTTATTTATGATGATGCATTCAATGCTTGGAATTTGGCCAAGTACCATAATCAGACCGTACTACAATGTTTTACTTCTACGGTCCTTGTCCCAACAGTCGAAACAACTCAAAGAGCAGGTGGCAATTCAAAAGGTGAAACATTGCATCACATTTTATATTCAGTTGTTCACCACATCATTAAGAAACTTACAAGATTAACTAATAATATCCGCTAACTTATTCTCTTAGGATAATTTCTCTGAGAGATCAAATGTTCAATTGTTGAGATCTAACCTCCATTTTTTAAATGTGTAAATGGCATCATTCTTATCATATTTCAATCCATCACTGCAATCAATTGCCACTCACAGTTTTGTCACACTTTTCTTTCTGCTGTACAGTACAAGTCATGATAGATTAATGCCCAAGAAGCAAATATCAGGTGTGATAATGGTGCCAGGATTTGCTTTCATGAATTTCTCTGTGTTGGATTTATTTAACATCACCTTTTTAAATTTTAGTTAGTAGCATACCAATAGTTCAATAGAGTAGGCAGATAAAAATATGTAAGTCTCCATGAGGTCAAAATTAAATCATTTTCCACACTAAGGAGAACATGTCAATGAGTTCCATTAGGAAATGTTAGAATTTGTTGCTTTGTTAATGACAGACACATCCGAAGAGACAATGGTTCAAAAAAAAGGTTTAGGACAGCAAATTCTTTAATTAAGTAATTCCTCCTATTTAACAACTTTCATGAAAGCTGGATTCTTCACAATGGATTGTTTCTTCCTAATGATCTTCCTTTTGAATTCTCATAATGAAAAGGATATAAGGATGTAACATGTTTAACAGGATAGTCCATTCCAGTGTGGTAATATCCTAAGAATGTGAAAGCTATTGGCTATTCAGCAAGTCATAACAGATAAGTGATAAACAGGAACTACTGCAAACATTCAACACCCAGTTGTAGAACCTACAAACATAGCAACTTCAAATGGAGTAGAAATGGGAAAGCATGGAAAACCGTTTCTGGGATGGCTGAGCTGGAAATCAAACACGCCTCAATTCAGTTTTGCCTCATGAGGCTGTGTGCACCCCCATTTCAGCCCTCAGACCAGAATTAAATTTCATGGCAGAGCCAAGAACACATTGAGAAAGTCCAGATCCATTTGACATACACTATGAAGGGCGAACTAGATTGTTTTACAGGTTTTTTTTTCTACCCAAATGTAGTACATTACACATCAGTTGTCACGTCCACCTCCTCAACATAATCTTCTTGGAACTTTATGCACTTTTGCCATCGATGTGTCAGTCTCTCCAGATCTTCCTGAAACCATTCTTTCGGAGTGCTGCATACCCATGCCTATCGCTACCCCAACGGAAACGAATTGTACGGTGTATTGAATGCAGGTGCGGGATGAAGCCATGTGTTATTCTTCATCATGTGACCCCACATGGGAGTGCTACATTTTCCACTAAAAAGTGGTGATCGTCGAATCAGATATCGATATTGGTTGCTGTCACCGGAGACAGTTTTATTTGAGAACAAGTCTAAGTTAAATTCCAAAGCACTGGACATGCCGCGTACTATGGAACTCCGGTGGCCTTGACCATTCAGCTTCAGCAGGCAGGCGCCCAGAGAGCGTGCAAAGTGCTGGGAGCAGTGACCGGCACTTTCACCAATAAGTGACGAGTGAATTACTCTAGACGAGTTAAGTTATCCAGATGTTGGTTGGTAATAACTGACTCCCATATTCTCTTTTGCTAACTGACACTCGGCAACATATTCTTTAATGCAAATGGTGGCTTGTTTTCTTTGGTTTTTTTTTTCTTCGCATTACGCTTCAAACACGGTCCTATTTCAACATAAAACTCGACAAGTTGACATATGTCAGATGACATAAAATGTCTGACAATTTGATAGTTCGACAAGTTACCTTTTCTCAAAGCATGACGAATCGACAAATATATCGTGACAATTTTGTAAATTGTCGGAAGTCTGTTGCGTCAAGTTGTAAAGCTGACAGGTAGAAATCTAACAAATATGTCACATATGCCACCAGTTTTTCTTTATGAACTAATGAATATGTCAGCCGGTTTTGTACAATTGTCAAATTGTTATCGAAAACTTGACAGGCGCCTTGTTACATGTCGATTATTCCCATAACCTATCTTTTCATATTGCGGTGCGTTTGGAAGTTTCCCGTTGACATAGCGTTTTTAGAATCGTTGCAATAGAACGATTAAACAACGGCAGTAGCAGAGAGTGATTAAGATCAGTGGCGAATGCAGGATTTCTTTTTGAGGGGTTTCATTCATACAGTACGGTAATTGTACATTATTAAAATGATGTTTCGATTATTATTCATAAAAATCAATAATTAAATAAACATTCTCTTTGCATGAAAACTATTTTAATTGTATTTTTCAGCGACATAAAAATATTGAAAAAAAATCATTTTTAATAGGCCTATAAAAAAACTAAATATTACAATCGAAATGACGCAGAAATGAAGCTGTAATGTTCATACGCAACAGCCTATAACATTGATATTATGTGAGAAAAATAATGTTTTGCTCTCCATGAGCTTTTTTTGGCTCAGAGTGTGTATAAATAATGTAACCTAAGATTTCCCACAATTTACACTTTCCCTCGATTTACACTTTTTCATTCCAAATCTTTGAAAAGTGTAAAAGAGCGGTTATACTGTAGTAAGCCCCTCGCAGATTGAGAAAGTCAAGAACCATTTTATGTACACTAAAAGTTTCTTACTTACCAAAACCCACTACACCTTTAAATCAGCCCACGACACAAGAAAGGTTCCACGAACGACAACCAGCGCAGAGCATGCCGAACTAGCCAGTACAATCATCGTTAGCCTGCGATAATACTTCTGCCACCTTGCGATCTCTATTTGAGTAGTTGTGAGAGGGCATTGCTAACTCAGGTCCAAGGATTATTCAGCATTTTAATGGGGTAGCAAAGCCATATTCATATAATTTAGCCCAACAAATAATCTGAAGGTGTTCGTATGATGAAAGAAACATATCATCCTTGTAAATAACTTAATAATTAATCAAATGTAATTTTTCTTCAGGTAGAGTGTAATTTCCCCCTCTATCTAATTGGGCACAGGGTTAACCGACTGAAAAGATTTGAAGTAGTAGTTCTAAGGCAACACTGAAAATCACTTGAAAACTTTCAATATTAGAATTGTGATAATACTGTATTCGCTCGCATATAACTCGCACTTTTAGACCGAAAATAAGAGTGAAAATGTTTGGTGTGTGATACAGAGAGTTTAGTTTGTATGTAACAGACCCTCGCTTGCCCGCTCGCCTGTGGCGCGAGCCTGTCTCCCGCCACGCACTTTGCCGTTATGCGGCGCCCGCGCAACACTGAGTCATTGAGTATAGGAATTTGTACTTACCTAGTTCACAGCTGGTGCTGGAAATGTTCGCCATTCACTGCTACACATCGCTGGCACCTTTTTATGAAACTGGCATTTACTCTCTGAAGTTCCTCAGCACCGATTGACTGTATTTCAGCTGTAATATAGTCTTTAAGCTCATTTATAGTGCGAGGGTTTCTCGCATACACTATTTTTAAGCGTCCCCCACAAATAAAAGTCACATGGTGATAAGTCGGGGCTTCACGGGGGCCACACGTTCTGACTTATAATCCTCGTACCGAAAATGCGACGCAATTCTGTCTTGGATGCTTCGGCAGTGTGAGCAGTGGCAGAATCTTGTTGAAAGTAATTTGACAATCGCTCTCCGTCAGTCAGGTTGTCAAAAAATTGGTCAAGGATTACATTGAAGTACAAATTTAAGTATAAATTTCTATACTCAATGACTCAGTGCCGCACGAGCGCCGCATAACGGCAAAGTGGCGGGAGACAGGCGCGCAATGCGGGCAAGCAAGGGTCTCCGTTACATACAAACTCTCTGTATATGCGAGGATTTGTGAGCGAAATACGATATTCCCGGGAGAAAAAAAACTTGAAATTTGCATTATTGAAACAAGACAACTGGAATAGTCAACTGCTGTCACTGCTGCCAATCTCCGAGCTACTCTCGCATGCATCATCATCATCCCATACTGCATCATCCCATACTGCATCATCCTAACTTCCGTCCAATGCATTTGCAATGCCAGTCTTCAAGAAGCTCTTAACAATGTCTGTCGCCCCCACAACCTATACACGTATAACCCATTTGCGCAAGAGTTTAACTGACGGCCTTGTTTTTTTTTTCTGTCGTCAGCTTATAGTGACTAACAATATCAGATCTCTACGTATTCTAACCTAACAATTACTTATTCAGCGTGTGGAGCGCCAACCAAACAGGTGACGATCACACCCCGTATTGTTTCACTGCGTCGCCACATTTGAAAACACCTGATGTGCTTGGTTAGTGGTTCCTAGTGCGTCTTTCAGTTGACGCCACAAGCGAATATCAAATTCGTTCACAGTGAATTCTCGACCAACAGCTCTATTACCATAGTCGTCTGCATATTTTATCACTTTAAGTTTATACAAAGCGGTATATATTCAGAGTTTTTATATAACTAAAATATTGACTTCCACAAGAAAACTATCACACTTAACTGAGGATCAACCATGGAACGTGAAGACAGAATACTAGTACTTGTCGACAATGTTAATAATGTTATTGGTTTTACGTCCCTTTTAACTACTCTGGCTTTTAGAGGCGCCGGGGTGCCGGACTTTTGCCCCGAAGGGGATGTTTAATGTGTAGAGACACGATTTTATGGTGTATCGCGAAAATGCGAAATGTGTTTATATGTGCATCAAAGGTGTTTTAAATGTGTGTTTAATATTGTTTGATCATAAAGCACTGAATTTGTCCTCACGACTAAACGCGAAATTCCACCTTATTTGCGATGTACGTCCGTAATTGCGACATATCACGAAATCGGCTTGTTTATTACGTCTCTACACGATTTTGGTGCGATATCGCGAGCCTTCAGTGGTTTTCACCTTGTTAGCATTGCTGGTAGAACCCAATTCAAATGTATTTTTAAGTATTTAAAGCCTAAGCATATCCTAACATCACGTAGCAGGAAATTACTACACAGTGTCAATATTGGCTATCCTGTCGAACTGGGAGACAAGTGAGAGAGTTGGGCCGCGCATTGCTGACCACGTGGGTGCGCTGTGATTTGTAGTTGAAATATCTATTTCTAATGTGAATTTGCAATGCCGAAAATAACGACGTGTTTTGATAGGGCTGACGAGTTTAAAGACGAAGGCTATCATGTTTTCGATGCGTGGCAGAAGATAGTTATATACAAATTCTGCAACATTAGACTAGATTGGAAGCGTCGCGATTCATGTGTGAAACACAACTTAAGTGAAAATCACAAAAAGAAGAAAAGTATTTTGTCTGAAGGAGGTACCAAAAGACAGATATCAGTTCAAGAGGCGGTCGGGAATGCCAAAAAAGTGAGAAATGACTCCGACGAATTTGTAATGTCGACAGTGGAGGCCTTTTTGAGTGCCAACATTCCTTTAGAAAAGCTAGATCATCCAACAATGAAGTATTGGATGAACAAACATATACCAGGCGAGTTAATTTTTTTTCGGATGCCGCTACACTTACCAGTATCCCACAGCCCCACTTTTCGTAGAGAAAAAAAATAATAATAGGTGGAAAGACGTAGTTTTATGCAACGAATTTTATCAGGGAGGGAAGGTAATTCTTTTACGATTGCCGAGAATCCACCAACCCGCCGTGACATTTACAGCTGAAAGTTTTGCAGCCACCATAAAAACGTGATGTGGGATACTAGAAAGTGTAGTAATGACTTAGTTTACTTTTAAATACTTTTAAGTTCATATCATAAACAACAAATAAGTCTGATTTATTAATATTTTAAATTAAAATGATTTGCTTGCTAATAGATTTTTTTCATTACACTGTTTTAGGAAGTGGAAATTTTCCCACAGCTGACTGGTTACGAAAGAAATATTTGCCCCTATTACATCAAGAAAAAGAAGAATCAAGTAGTGAGAAATTAAAGAATCAGCATGTTATTCTACTCTGTGATGAATCCACAGATAGGATGGGTCGAGCCGTGTTAATTGTGCTATTTAGAACACTTCCCAAGGGTAGTAGCGAGACTCCTAAAGTGCTAGTAGGTGGTGTCCTAATGCTTCAGAATGTTAACTCGCAGGAATGTTCTCAAGCCATAGTGGAGGTTATTAAGAGACATAAACTTGAATACAAAAATATCATAGTTATTTCAACAGATGGTGCACGATATATGAAAAAGTGTGTGCAAACTTGACAAGGTTTGATATCGGACAACCTGCTTCACATTGAGTGTTGGGCACACAAGCTTGATTTAGTAGCAGGAATCTGGCCGAAGAAACTTCATCGTGTGAATGAGAGTGTTACCAAAACAAAGCAAGCTTTTCTTAATACAAGAAAACGGAAGCATAGGTATATTAGGTTCTTGCAGCAGAAGTATGGTGCAGGAGAAAAGGATATAAAGCTCTTTCCCTCACCAGTTATCACAAGGTGGAATACGTGGTTCACATCAGTTTCCTACTTGGCAGACTATGTCATGGACTTGGTTCAGTATTTTAAAACAGTGGAGAGTGATGCTGAAAGTGTTAAATACTTTCAAAAATTAAGTGAAAGTGAAGTAAAATCAATTTTGTGTGAGGCAATTTTTGTGAAAGAACACTGTGCCTCAACTTCTGTAAAGATAACTTGCTTCGAGGATTCTAATTATGCTTTGGCACATGAAGTTGTTCCAATGGTAAATGAACTCATTTCTGAGTACACGGTTATCGAAAAACTAGTGATGAAACCAGACACATTGAAGGCATTGAATGAACTATCAAACGATAGATAGAAAAGTGCTGAAAAAAGGTTCGTAGCCCTTGCCAATGCATGTCACACAAAACTCTCAGATATGCTGGCAAAAGATATCGGAGATTTTTAATTCACTCTCCTCAGTGTTTCATCTGCCCCTGCTAAGAACTGTGAACATAGAGTCATCTCTCTTCAACAAGATAGAGAAAATCCCCCTTTTTGCTGGAGTGAATTCTCATGACTTTTTGAAGTTCTACATTCAACTGCAAATCACCTGTAAATCTTTTTCATGTAGTGACGGTAATGTAGTTGAAGATGTATTGAAGGGAATGTTAGAGGAATATCCTATAGCTGTGAAATGTCTTCAATTTTTGTACATTTCCATTTCAAATGTTGACAGTGAAAGGGCCCTTTCTGCCTACTATGATATTTTGTCTGACAAGCATACCAACCTGTCAAATGATAACTTAGAAATATTACAGATTTACTACTTCAACAGCAAATGAATACTGTAAACCAAGCCATACTCAGTGTGTTTGTTTTTTCCTTCATTGCAACATAAGGCAAAAGTATGCATATAGTCTAGTAAACCGTTTTTCTACACCGTAAGCAATGGCATTTATTCACCGCTTTTATCCCGCTTTGCCCTTAGTTTTTACACCGCTATTGTGGTTTTTTATTCACCATAAAATCGTGTCTCTATTAATGTGCCAGTAAATCTACTGACACGGCTCCCTCGCATTTCAGCACCCTCAAATGCCAGCTGACTGCGCCAGGATATGAACCTGCATCCTTGGGCCCAGCAAGCGAGAACGTTACCGCTGAGCTGTCGACAATGCAACAGACAAATACCAAGGAAAGCACCGCCGCCAAAATGAACAATACCATCGTGGGCAAGATGTGTGATGTCCAGTTGGTGGGGTTCTATCTTAAAATTACTACGATCATCTTTATGATGGCGTCAGATATTAATGCGAAATATATGCGAGGATTTTCCCCCCCCCTGCAATTTCAAATTTATAAATGGGCTGCAAGATATACGTGGTGGCGAGTTACTGTATATACGAGCAAATACGGTACTTTTGGCACCTTGCAGTCTTAATTTGAGTAGTTGTAAGAGGCTGCATCGCTAACTCCTAATCAAGGATTGAAAGGATTTCAATGGAGCAGTAGAGCTAAATTGAAGTGGAAAACAGCAGCTAAAATTTTGCAGGTGGGCTTCTGTCGACATATACTTCACGTGGGCAGAATTAAAATAAAAGATTGAGTTTCAACATTCGCCACTGGGTGTCAGTGAGAGTGACGTCTTGTAGCTTAAGTTGGAACTACTTGAAATTGAACTTGTTGGGGAGCCTACGGGCGTTCAATTGAAATGCCCTGCTATTGCCATGGGCTACAATTCAAATATAATATGAGACCAATAATGAAATGGTAGTTTCCTTGTCAGAATGATAGGAAAGGAATTCACCAAATTGGTATAAAAATTAGATAACACACAAGGATTTGCCTAATTATCCTGTTGAATGTAACCGCTCATTCTCAGTTGTATTTTGTTAACTGTGATATGAAATACGGAATGGTCCATTTTTAGAATATGTATGTTTCATAATCTTCTATAACGAGAAATATGACGGATGGAATAGCAGGAGTGAATTATTCCTCACCACTAACTGTTGACTTGAAGGTTTTGTTGTAACCAATTATCTCGCACTCGTTCCCTTTCTTGAGGATTCCTCGGTCGAGTCTACCAGTGACCACTGTTCCTCGACCTGCCAAAAATAACAATAATACAGTACAAACAGCTCAAGGAAATGCATTGCTTGTTATGTAAAGCTACAAATTGACATGTTAATACTTATCACATGAACCCAAATATAAGACAAGGCTTTTTACTTCAGTTGGAAATTATCTTTAACACTGTCTCCAAGTTTCACATCTTTACGTCAAATAGTAGCAATACGTTCGTAACACTGTGCTCAAAGTGAAATATAGTATTAACCAACATTTGTACTCCAGGTAGTCTACTTGCGTAACGTTTTCAACCATCAACCCACAATGACCATTGATTATTTTTTCACCAAGGCTGAAATTAAGAACAAATCGAACTCCTTTTTATTAATTTGTGAATAAAGGTTAATTTAGCTAGAACATGCAAATGGCATGGGTATTTTTCAGTTCAAAGCAGTGTTACTTTTAATTAAAAAGGGAGATTATTTTTAAAATAAAAAAATGTATTACAAAACTTTCAATTAACTTTGTAGAAAATGGCATTGCAGTAACTAACCCTCAAAAGCATTAACTACCATTATGGTAAGATTTGCTTCCTTCAAATTTGATTTGTCTGCAAGAATATTCCTGTATGAAGATACAATGTTCCAAGGAGGGGAGGAGGGGAGAGTAATAATTTTTGTTTCATTACCTACCTGTCACTACGGGATGGTGAGACGTATACCCGTCCCCCAAATTTTCGTTTATTTTCTTACTTGCTTCGTGAAATTCATTAATTGACTGCTCTGAAACCTTTAGCTACATTATGGTAAGAGTGGGAGGATTTCTTTTTTTGAGTTTTTGTCCTTAAAAGTTCGCTTTTCTTTGCGATTTATCGTCGTAATATTCAGTTCTTAAAAAAAGGTAAAAACTACAGTTGTATTATCCAGAGTTGGAATCTGACATTTCGGCGCCACTGGGCAAAAACAGTTGACGACTAGATCGCACGTAAGGCTTGTTGCCATGGAAACCATACAGCGCTGCCAATTTGAATGACGCTATTTGGCCACGTGCTTGACGCTTGACCAGTCACTTGTTTGGTTGCCCCCAGAGTGCACACTGACCTTACTGTGTTATACCGTATTTCCTCGCATAATCGTCGCACTTTTTTTGAAAAAAATTCGTGGAAAAAAGCAGGGCGCGACGATTATGTGAAGAATATTTAAGTTCAAAGAATATACTGTATCATTATTTGCTGCACGGGCCAGTCATTCGCGTAGTGTTAGTCTGGCATGAGTCATAGCCTGCAGTCAGAGACAGGCTTCTTTCTACTAACAAGGTCACGACAGGTTAATGCTCGCGGAATGTGCTGACAAAGCTGGCCATTTGCGTCGTGGTTCATAGCCCGCAGGCATAAAGACTAGATTACTTCCTCCTGACAAGATCTCGCCAGATTAGGCCTGTAAACTCGCGGAATGTGCGCTGGCCGTTCGCGTCGCGGTTCATAGCCGGCAGGCATAAAGACGATACGGTACTACTTTCTCCTGACAGGATCACGCCAGATTAGGCCTATAAGCTCGCGGAATGTACGCTGGCCATTCGCGTCACAGTTCATAGTCCGCAGGCCACGCCAGATTAGGCCTATAAGCTCGCGGAATGTGCGCTGGCCGTTCGCGTCGCGGTTCATAGCCGGCAGGCATAAAGACGATACGGTATTACTTTCTCCTGACAGGATCACGCCAGATTAGGACTATAAGCTCGCGGAATGTGCGATGGCCGTTCGCGTCACAGTTCATAGCCCGCAGGCCACGCCATATTAGGCCTATAAGCTCGCGGAATGTGCGCTGGCCGTTCGCGTCGTGGTTCATAGCCGGCAGGTATAAAGACGATACGGTATTATTTTCTCCTGACAGGATCACGCCAGATTAGGCCTATAAGCTCGCGGAATGTGCGCTGGCCGTTCGCGTCACAGTTCATAGCCCGCAGGCATAAATACGATATTACTTTCTCCTGACAAGATCACGCCAGATTAGGCCTATAAGCTCGCGGAATGTGGGCTGACCATTCGCGTCGCGGTTTATAGCTCGCAGGCATAAATACGATATTACTTTCTCCTGACAAGATCACGCAAGATTAGGCCTATACGCTCGCGGAATGTGCGCTGGCCACTCGCGTCACAGTTCTTAGGCCGCCGGTGTAAAGATGTGTTTACTTTTTGCTGACATGATCACGCCAGATTAGGCATATAAGCTTGCGGAATGTGCGCTGACCATTCGCGTCGCGGTTCATAGCCGGCAGGCATAAAGACGAAATTTTTTTCTGCCGACAAGATCACGCCAGATTAGGCCTATAAGCTCGCGGAATGTGCCCTGGCCGTTCGCGTCGCGGTTCTTAGCCGGCAGGCATAAAGGCAAGATTACTTTCTCCTGACAAGATCACGCCAGATTATACGCTCGCGGAATGTGCTAAGTGACGAAGCTTGCCACTCACGTCACAGTTCATTGCCCGCAAGCATAAGGACGAGATATTTTTCGTCTGACAAAGTCGCGGCAGCATGTGCAACTGACTGGCGCACAAATACGAACATGCTATGCGACGATTATGCGATGAAATTTTATAAACCTATTTTAGTGTTTGAAAAGTGGGGTGCGAAGATTATGCGAGGAAATACGGTAATTGTTTTGAGTTAATTAGTTAATTACTTTCTCGTGCAGGATTTATATTTATAATTCATTAGTGTCCTTTATTTACCTATATAGTGTTAGTGTAAGTTTAAGCTTAGGTTCGTGTGAATTAGATTAAAGTTACCGGTATCTTTCTTTTTGTTTGCGAGTGGTGACCCGAGGGGTTGGACAACTTTTTCCTTGGTACAGGTCTCGGCAGCATGTGTTGCGATTAGGATGAGGGTGTTGACAGCTGAAAACGGGGCGAAGGTGGTGTCGCATGTGGAAAGAGTAGTAAGAGAAGCGCGGGAACGTGAAGGTGTTATTGACATAGCTGTGGACGATTTCATAATTTCCCTCGGCGATTCCTCATCCACCAGTGCAGGATCCAGTGATGGAGAGGACCGGGAGGATGATGATGATATGGATGGGATCTCTTCCCAGTGATAAGCTTATGTCTTCCAAAGGGTGAGTTAACAGCCTATACAATGAACGTATAGTTTGTAATACATTTACCATATTTGCTCGCGTATATCTCGCACTTTTTTCCTGAAATTTCAACTAAAAAAATGGGGTGCGAGATATACGCGAGCCGAAAATACGAGTGAAATTTGTCGGTGCGAGATATACGCGCGGAATTTCCGTATTCCCGAAAAAAATTTCATTATTGAAACAAGGCAACTGGTATACGGTACTCACCCTATTCATTATCACTGCCATCACTGCTACCGATCTCCGAGGTACTCTCGCGTGCATCATTCTGGTCATCATCCCACACGGCTTCATCCTGACTTCCGTCCAATGCATTTGCGATGCATGTCTTTAAGAAGTTCTTCACAACAATGTCCGGCGACACCATAACCCACGCCCGTATAACCTAATCACACACGAGTTCAACTGACGGCCTCTTTATTTTGCCTGCTGGCGTCAGGTTGTGGTCCCCTTCCGCCATCCATTCGGCGTACAATTTACGCATGTTGTCCTTGAAGGGTTTATTGACGGAAACATCTAAGGACTGAAGACAATGT
The DNA here is from genome assembly GCA_946902985.2 of Meconema thalassinum. Taxonomy (NCBI): domain Eukaryota; kingdom Metazoa; phylum Arthropoda; class Insecta; order Orthoptera; family Tettigoniidae; genus Meconema; species Meconema thalassinum. The sequence continues at coordinate 1,122,670,291 of OX336389.2, read as the reverse complement.
GTGAGTCCACCAGGAATTACAACAAGATCTGTTTTCATTCCTTGAAGACGTTTCTTCGTGTCTTCCACCAAGTGTCCGCGGAAACTGTCCCACACTAGCATTGCCGGGCGTCTAAGCAATGCACCTGGCCGTGCTCCCCACACTGTACGGACCCAGTCCTGGATAAGAGCTGTATCCATCCATCCTTTCTCTTGCACGCGAACATGAATGCCTTTGGGAAACTTCCCTTTAGGCATTGTTTTTCTATTAAAAATAACATATGGTGGCAATTTTCTTCCGTCCGCGGTTACTGCTAGCATGACTGTGCAGCGTTGTTTCTCACACCCAGTTGTACGCACAAGGACGCTAGATTCTCCCTTCTTGTTTATGGTAGTGTCGGATGGCATGTCGAAGTTTATCGGAGTCTGATCTGCGTTGCCGATTTGAGATAGCAGGTAATTGTTCCTCTTCCGCATTGCTATCACATGACGATGAAACTCAATAATTTTGTCATTGAAATCACTCGGCATTCTCTGACAGAGAGATGTTCGCCTTCGCAGGCACAAGCCCTTTCTTTTCATGAACCTACGGATCCAACCCCGGCTCGCTTTTAGATCCGAACAGCTGATACCGCGTTTATTCGCTAGTTCGCGCGCTTTAAAATATAGCATCTCGTGCGAGATACTATAGCCATCAGTTCGTAACTCCGTGACATAATTAATCAACTCGTCTTCAAGCTCAGGAAACTTACCAGTTTTTGGCCCTCTGAATGCTTTACGTGTTCGGTTGGTGGTTTCTAGCGCAGCTTTCTGTTTACACCAGTAGCGAACATTAAACTCAGTCACACTGAATTCTCGTCCAGCAGCTCGAATAACCATGTTCTTCTGCGTAGTTTATCACTTTGAGTTTAAACCCAGCCATAAAACTTCCACGTTTCTCCATAACTTCGACGTACGCAAGGAAACAAGCACACTTAACTGAAAAACAACAGTGGAACGCGGAGTCAGAGTACCGGTACTGATGTCTACAAGGCAACTGACAGATGACAATAAAGGAAACCTCTGCCGCCAAAACGAACAATAATATTGCGTATTGATGACTGTTGTGGCGCGCAGCGTCTCGATCCCTAATCCGGACAAGTTCGGATCAACTCGTCGTTGCTCGCTCGTCCTGTTATTATCGCTTCGGGTAAGTTCCTGGACAATGACGACTGTTGTGACGCGCTGAATCGAACGTGTTTATACCTCAAGGTTATTACGGTCATTTATATGACGGCGTCAAAAATGAATGCGAGCCTTTTTTCCCCTGAAATTTCAACTAAAAAATGGGGTGCGAGATATACGCGGGGGCGAGATATACGCGAGCAAATACGGTATGTGTTTCTTGTGCCTTGAAACTTATTCTACAGGAGATATAAATTGCTAAATAACAAGGAAACTATCACGTGTTGTCGTTTCGCTTTGAACATTTTTGCTTTATGATAGTCGGTCATTCGTAATTTTGCTATTCATTACAATATTTTAGGCCTCTCCTCAATTTTACGAGCTATTGTTTTATCTTACAGTGTGTACCGAACAGTTTTAAGCATTGCTTTGTTTAAGATTTTTTTAAACCATCTGAGTAAAAATGTAATAAATGTAATAACGGTGCTAATGATATTATGAGCATGATGAAATGAACGGGAGGGTGGAAGTAAGCACGTGCTGGTGAGTAGCATACGTGGCAACGCTGCCTTTAGTTCAACGGTTCTCCACCGAACTGTCCGATTCCAACTCTGGAAAATACACTTATAGTGGTATCAACAAAAATAAAAATCAAGTAGTTCATTAAAATGGCATTAATCCAGTTTGCCAATTTTCTAAATAACTGGACATGTTTTCAGATAATCCCAAATTATTAAGTTAAATTAAACTGTGGAAATATCCCTAGATCTGAATCTGCCCAATAATTCAAATAGCACTGTTCCCAAATATCTAGGTTGTACTGGTCGTTACAGCAGATCATCACATGTTTCCCCTTCTACATAACCAATCATAAATACTTTGCAATGCTCTTATTAGAATCATGAAACACTTGTAACCTACGAAGTGAGAAACTCATAGTGTGAGCCCATGGTTTTAGTAAACATTTGTTTTAGCAATAAAAATATTTCGCTTGATTATTACTAACCACAAAGTAAAATAGATAAAAACCGGCTACATATCACGTACTTCTTACTACCGGTATTCGCATTCTCAAGGGGTGGTGCTGCCGCATGACAAACTAGAGGAATGGTCATATGAACGTAAACAAACCACTGCTTTTAATGTGTAATTAAGCGTTGTGCTCAAGCTTTTCTCTGTTTATGAAAATTATAGACAAAAAGAAAACTAACAGATATTGTACAATTCCGTAGAGTTTTCTAAAACTAAAAAGTAATATTTTGCCATAGTTTTTCCCTAAATGTACGTCATAACAAAGTAATGAGGTCCAGTGCATCATGTCACTCGGCCGATTTTGAAGAAATACGCAGATCAGCGTTTTACATAGGATGATTACCTTTTTCCAGACCAGCGAGTATTCTTTTGTACTTGTGACGAAAATAATACACTGTCTAACCAACCCTTAAAGAGGGGGAAATTAGCCATCTTATATTCAATAACTGGCATTATTGTTAATGTTGTTGCCTTATTTGTGAACTGCTTTAAGCTTCACCCCTTGTACTGGACCGTGACTGAAATTTGATGATGATGATGATAATTGCTGTTTTAAGGGGCCTAACATCGAGGTTATCGGCCCCTAATGATCTGGGTGATAGCGAAAATGATAATGAAATGGAAACCAGAACAAAATTATCTGAGACGGAAAATATGTACAAAAAGGAACTCAGATGGAAACAACTCACAATATGGTCTGACAAAAGGAAATTTAGAATGAAAAGTTGCACAAAAAGAATAGACTGAAAAAGACCCACAAAACTTAGGCTAGATTCAAAATACGTACAAAATGCAATGTAGCGTCAAAATACTTACAAAATGCAACTGAAATTCAAAATACTTACAAAATGCAAATGAGATCGAAAATACGTACAAAATGCAATTGAGGTTCAAAATACTTACAAAATGCAATTGAAATTGAAAATACACAATGCAATTCAGATTGAAAGAGGCCCTATCCCAGTTCCAATCCAAATTATTCACAAAGTGCATTTGAAATTCAAAATACTTACAAAATGCAATTGAAATTGAAAATGCTCACAAAATGTACGGTAGATTCAAACGACTCATGTGGATTGACAATACTTACAAAAAGCAATTTAGATCGAAAAAACTTACAAAATGCAACGTAGATTAAAAATGCCTTAATAATCGCTAGAAGGGAATTTAGATACACGGTGAACAAAGTAACAAAAACAGTGCGGGAATCTTAAAGAGAAAAGTAAATATAATGAAAAGAGGAGAGGAAAGGGGAGAGAGGAGAAGGTCCGCCCCAAAGGTAAGGGACAAAAGGGGAAAACGGACCCAGCTCAGGAATCCCTCGGGGTCGCCAAATTCCGAACTCACCAGCCGTGAGCCCCTGAGGGTGTAGCATTATCTACAGTGCACCAGAAGTGGTGGGGCTACATGCACCCTGCCTCCTTAAGGGCCTTGAGCACAAGGCAGGAGGTAAAAGGAAAAGAAAAAGAAGGCTGACCCCTCACAGAAGGAGGGTATCACGAAAGATGAGACAAGGGCCAATTAAGGTGGGAAAGTGAAAGACTCCCTAGGCCTCGGATAACCTAATACCGTCGGGGTCGGAAGAGAAAAAGAGTTGACCAAGGGAGGTCGACAGGAAAGAAGATGGAGAGGAGCCCGGCACAAGTAAGTGGAAGCAATGCCGGACTCAGCTGGGGTCCCGTGGTCGCCAACCCACGTCCCACTAGATGTGAGCCCCTGGGGGCGACTGAAATTTATCTAATAACCTGTGTGGTGTCAGTAGGCTGTTATCAAAGCTACTAAGATTCGCACTCTCAATGGAATTTAGATGGGAGGTCAGTCGAGACAAAATGGTGAACTCAATGGTGATGGACGTCGTAATGTTGTATATGATTCCAATGGAACCCACTTGCAAGGCAGGTAATTTTGTATGCACAACATGTACCGGTACTTATGAGCTGAGTAGCTTCACAGAATAAAGATTAAGCTAGACTTAATCTTAATCGTAACAACAAGCAATCTGAAATGGGTACAGTACTTCAACAAATTCAAAATATATCAAATCATCAGTAACCATAAAAATCATGACTTGCATATTTAGGCCTAGTCTGTGCCTTAGCCTGACAATTCTGGGAAATAGTATTAAAAAAAAAAAAGAAACTGATAAGTTAAATGAAGGGTAAAAAATTTACGTTTTAAGTTGTACGGCTGCATGAGTCACACTTTTTTTTCCAGGCTCCTATCAAATATCTAGAGGATCTGTACGCTATAGATCACTATAGGATATACTTTAGCAATGTTGATTATTTAAGGACACAAATGTAAGGATCGTCTTTGTCACCTTGGTGTTCTTGCTGTTGATCTGACTTGAATGTGAAATTGTACTAATGAGGATATCCCAAACTTGTTATTTAAATAATTGGTGTTTTAGCCATTGGTTGTGTATGATATCTGTTAAAAATTAATGTAAATTCTTTGTATTAAGTTTTCTTTTCTATTTGTTCTTCAAGTCTTCAGTCTTTCGACTGGTTTGATGCAGCCCTCCATGCTTCCCTGTCATGAGCTAATTGTTTCATCTCTACATAGCTACCACACCCTACATCTGAAGCAATCTGTTTAACATATTCTAACCTTGGTCTACCCTTACAGTTCTTATCCTTGACCCTTCCTTCCATAACTAAGTTTCCTATTCCTGGGTGTCTTAGTATGTGACCTACCAACCTATCTCTTCTCATCATTAGCAGTCGCGAGAAACATCTCTCCTCTCCCACTCGTCTTAATACCTCTTCATTTGTAACTCTATCTACCCATCTGATCTTCATCATTCTCCTGTAACACCACATTTCAAACGCTTCAATTCTCCTCTTCTCTGCTCCAACAGTCCAAGTTTCACTTCCTAGAGTGCCACGCATAGTTAAATACACACAGAGATGAAAAAACAGCCCCATATGTTAAGGAAACTTTAATAAATCTACAGTACATTTTCCAAGTCAGGCGCAGTCAAGTTGCTCTTTTCTTTTTTGCCCAGAGGCATCAAGAGCTCTAATTATGGGCCTGACTGTATTACTCTCTCCCCATTTTTTATGCCGGTTTGCCTTCCCACGATCGTTATTCGTGCCGCGAAATGCTGTGTATTTTTTTTTTTTAATAAGGTGTGCAATAGTATGGTGGCTCATTTCTTCAGAACAAAGCGATTATTGTTATGCGCCGGAAAGGACTAAGCGGAGAAACGTCATTGTGCCAGCGGCTTCCATCGGATTACACCGACAAAGTGTTCGAATTGCACCGCTTTGTTATAATACTTAGGAAAGAGCAACAGTTTCTCTGGTCTCAAATTGGTAACACCGATCAGACACCACTGTTCTTCGATATTTATTATTAAGAGTACTTTATAAAAGTCAGTCGGTATTAGAAACAAATATTTTGTATTTCAGGTAGTTGCCGTGTGACATTGCAACGCTGTGTAACCTTGAACTCGGTGCACGCACTGCTGTGCGGCTCTGCCTTAATCCTGTGACCAGTCAGCTGTGATGATGCAAGAGAGTGGCTGATAGAAAAGTTTAAATGGGCTATTATCACTTTTATCGTAAATAAAGTATACGTTAAAATAACTATTTTGTTTCTTGATTTAAGGAAGCTAGGTGCTCCTTTGTGTGCCTCCATACCATGCCAACTTAATCTATATGAAGGGGAATTTTCACCTCTTATACCCTCCAATATTTTTGAAGTTGAAATTTCGGGGGAAAAATAGGGGGGGGGTTGTAGACGAGTAAAAATGGTAGTAGGATTCACATTTCTAAGAAATGTCACGTGTGTCACATTTGGAAAAATATGCCATGTTTTTGGAGTCAGATGAGGAGGAGCAATGAAGAACTCTCTTCCGGTTGCCATTATATCAGTGTTTGCAAATAGTGAAAAATGACAAACTGACAGTAATGTTAGCAGCATTAACTAATTCACCCTTGACAAATGAAAGAAGTGGATCCCATTGACCAGATATTCCATCTAAACACCTCGCTAGAGATAACCATCTTGTACACACATGCTACAACAATTTCATATTCATTTCTTTTCCGTTCATACTTTGAAATTTCTGAAGATGTTCTTTCCGTTTTGGCCTCTCTCAGTAATAGAAAATATCCACAAGAACTTCGTCAATTTTTAGTGGCAAACCTTGTTGCAGCAAGGTTAATTGATTGCAGAACCCACCAATGCCAAAAATAACCTAATGAGCTCCTTTCAAAACTGCTAGAACTCCACTTTTGTCTCCCACCATAAAAAGGGGTATTGTCCGAACAGAATACCACACAATTCTTAGTTGATCTTACCTGCTATTGTGTAAACGTTTTCAATGGGTAAGAGAAACGGCTTATCCAGCTCTCTGAGCGGAGTTGGGATGTGGCTATCTACTTGCTCTAACAGCTCCAGTACAGCCTTTTCACCTAAAAAGAAGAAACAATAAACCGTAAGATGAATTTGAGTACCCCAATATTTAAAAGGAGTTTTCATTTATGAGGCCAGTGACAACAATGTCATCAGCCCTGTGTAATTTGTGTGTGTATGCACATATACTGTATATACAATTCTGTCTGATAATTGGTATTATTGTAGTATCTGCACAAGTGCATGTAAATTGGAGGTGGGATTTGGAAGGAAACTGCAGTGGTTGTAAGTTATGTACCATTAACCTGAAGTAGAAGTGGAAAACCACAGAAAAACACCCCTAGGATAGCTGACGTGGGAAACAAAACATCCCTTCTCACCTATCCTCACTAGTTTGGGTGTACCCATTCCAACTCTCAGGCCAGAATTAGCCAGGAATCAAACCTGGGACTCAATAGCCAATTAAACTAGCCACTAAACCGCAGTGCTGCTGCAATAACAAAGAGAGAGGCAGGCATCCGATATACTAGTCCATACATCAAGTGAGAGTTAAACTGTTTCCCTTGGAGCATTTTAATCAGAAGGCATGATCATCATCATCATCTTGAGCAGTTTCCAACCGCTGGTCGGGTCTGCTTGGAACATAAGCCTCTCCATCGTTTCCTGTCCATCCACCATCTCTCGTCATTTACTGTGTCCCAGCACACTCCTCTTTCCTCCACACTCTTCTTAACTCCTTTTGTCCATCTGTCCCTTCGTCTTCCCCTTGGCCTCCTTCCCGTCATTTCCATTCCAAACATCTTCTTCGGTATCCTCTCCTCTTGCATCCTCCTCACATGTCCATACCATTGTAGCCTAGATCGCTCTATTCTATTTTGCAATGGTTCCTCTCTTACCATCTCCCTGACTCTCTCATTCCTTACTCTGTCCATTCTTGTCACTCCTACCCTACTCCTCTGGAACTTCATCTCCACTGCTCGTATTTTATTCTTGTCCCTTTCCTTCATCACCCATGTTTCTGAACCATATGTCAAAATTGGCACAAAGTAGGTCTTGTAGATGATTCCTTTACATTTTTGTGGTACATCTTTATTCCATATCATCCCCCTAACACTCTTGAAAAATCCATCTGCGCACCTTCCCCTCTCATTTATTTCCATCCTATTGCCTCCCTTTTCTTCAATTATGCTCCCCAAGTACTTGAAGCATTCTACTTTCTGCAACTGCTGTCCTCCAAGTGTTATGCCCATATCCAGTCTGTTCTTCTTCCTCGTTGTGATGACCACTTCACTCTTTTGTGCTGAGAACTTCATCCCATATGATAACACTACCTTCTCCCACTCATCTAATTGCTCTTGTACTTCTTCCTCATCCTCTCCCCATACCAGAAGGTCATCAGCAAACAACATTGCCTTCATTTTCCTTTCCCCAATGCTATTTACCACTTTTCGTATGATTTCATCCATCACCACTATAAATAACAGGGGTGAGAGGGCACTTCCCTGTTTCAGACCACTCTCCAGTTGAAACCATTCCGTTCTCTCTCTTCCCACCTTTACACAGCTTTTGCTTCCCTCGTACATTGCTTTCACTCTTGCCACTGTCTCCTTGTTCACTGCTTTTGCTCTCATTGCTTCCCATACCTTGTTTCTATTAATACTATCATATGCTTTCTCAATATCCAAGAAGGTCATCACCAGATCTTTCCCATATTCATAATGGTGTTCTTGTAGCTGTCTTACTGCAAAGATGAGGTCAACTGTTGACCTTCCTGGCCTGAATCCATACTGTTCTTCCCTCAGCCCATCTTCAACTTCTGTCCGAATTCTTCTCTCCAGTACCTTCTCAAATATTTTGGTGCAGTGGCACATGAGTGTAATTCCCCTGTAGTTCTTGCATTCCTTCCTACTTCCCTTTTTAAATATGGGTATTATTATCCCTCTTTTCCAGTCCTCTGGTATTTTCTTCTCCCTCCATATCACTTTCATTACTCGAAAGAGCCACTGTGTTCCTATCACCCCTGCTGCTCTCACCATCTCCACACTCACTTCGTCTATTCCCGGTGCCTTTTCCCCTTTCATCTTCTTTAATGCTTCCTCCACTTCTTTCCATGTCAATTCCTTCTCTGAAATGTCCTGGTCACTGTCTGTTTCTTCCTCCACAATGTCCACTACGCTGGTTTTAGTTGGATTTAGGAGTTCCTTGAAGTATTCTCTCCAGATAACCTTTACTTCTTCCATATTTTCGACCTCCTTTCCATTCCTGTCCACCATTCTGACATTTTCCCCTGTATCTCTTCTCTTTGCCTTTATCATTCCATACAACACTTTCTTACTGCCATCACAGTCCTCCTCCATCATTTCTGTCCATTTCTCCAGCCATTTCTTTTTCTCATCCTTCACTACTTCTCCTGCTTCTTTCTTCCGCTTTTGGTATTCTTCTCTTGTTCTGTCTGTCCTCTGTTGGAACCATTTCCTGAATGCTTCATTTTTCTTTTTCACTGCTTCCTTAGTTCTGGGGTTCCACCATGGTGTTTCCTTCCACCTTTTCTTTCCACTAGTTCTGCCACACACGACTTCCGCTGCTTAACCAACACGTCCTTGAACCTATTCCATTCTTCTTCACCTGTTTTCGGATCATCCTTCGGTAATTTGTTCCTCACTAATATCTGGAACTTCTCCTTATTTCCATCCTCCTTCAGCTTCCATGTCCTTATTCTTCTTTCTTGGTTCTCAGTTCTCCTCTTTTCCTTCAGTCCTCTCACCTTGGCGACCAGCAGACGGTGGTCACTGTCCAGGGCTTCTGTAGGTATTACCCTTATATCCGTGATACTCTTCTTTGTCTCCTTCCCGCATAGAATATAGTCCACCACTGATTTCCTAGTCAAATCCCTGCTGTACCAAGTAATTTTATGGCTCTCTCTCTTCTTGTACCACGTGTTTCCAACCATTAGCCCATTTATCTTGCACAGTTCCAACAATCTCTCTCCTTCCTTATTCCTGTTTCCCCATCCTTCACCACCAATCACTTCCTCAAAACCTCTTCTATCAGTTCCGACATGGGCATTTAGGTCTCCCATGACTATCAGGTCTCTCCCCACTAACTGCTTCTGCAACTCCTCTTCAAACTCGTCCTTCTCGCCTTCTGTGCATCCCACCTGTGGTGCATAGACTTGCAGAATGTCCAGGTTTCTACCTTTCACAGTGATTCTGGCTCTAATTATTCTATCACTTACCCTCTTTACTTCCTCCCTCAGCCCTTCTCTCACCACCATTCCCACTCCATTTCTCTTCCCCTCCTCATTTCCTATCCAGTATAGCTGCAAGCCATTTCTCAGTTCTTTTCTTCCTTCCCCTCTCCATCTGGTCTCTGCCAGTCCGAGTACATCCAGTTTTCTCCTCTCCATCATATCCACAACCTCCTCCACTATTCCCGTCAATGTAGTTATATTCAAAGTTCCGATTCGTATTCCATTTCCATAGCCAGGTCTGCTTCCTTTAGATCTGTCCTTTCCGAGGCCCGTTCCCGTTTTAAAAGCAGTTTCATATCCACTACTGGCTTGCTAGGCCTAACGTAGCTTCACCATAACCCTGGCAAGGGGCCTGTTTTTGGTCCGCGAGAGGTATTTTATTTCCCTCAAACCCTCCGGACAAGTCCGGCGAGCCCCCCTATCCGCCACCTGGGACGCGCCCGATAGAGGAACAGGCAAACCCCCACGGCATGATAAACATTCTAATAAGCAGTTGCTCTAGCTCACAACCCTTGGCTCTGGATTTTAGTTCCTTTGGACGCCCTACAATCTTGTTTGTATTGTTTTATCTGGTCTCGAATTAACTGGTTCTCTTTCCTGGAATATTTTCTGATAACCATGTAGTGCACTTTCAGCGGCTGGTATTATACAACCAAAGACATTTGTCAAATTATTTTATGAAATACTTTCAAAACTGAACTTTAAGATATACAATGCAATCATGGCACCATTACAGTAATAAAATATTAAGCAAGACTGGATGAAGGACAGTTCTCTGCTTATTTAATTATAATAGTTCAAATACTATAGTTGCTCTACTGGTGTATGGAAAAGAAATGGAAAGATTAAGTAAACATCTGTGTGTACCATGGGTCGCTATTGTGACAAAAAAGGTACTTATAAAATCTTGGCAAATAAGCTGTATAACAAGGTCTTGAAAAGTACATGACTTTATTATTAGAGATTGGCTGCAATGAAATAGTTATTGTTGCTTTAGGGGGTGGAACAATGAGCCAAATGCCAGTGTTCTACTGTCAATACAAAGCCACTCATCGTCAGGTGCGAAGAAAACTAAATATAGAATATCACCTAACAATGCATTTTGCTCTCATATGAGGGTACACCATAAGTTATAATAATAATCATGATAATTGTTGTTTTAAGGGGCCTAACATCTAGGTTATCGGCCACACCATAAGTTATGTACAGGTCTATCATTTTCAAAAACAACATCCTCTTAGGTAACAACAATAATAATGATGATGAAATGGACGATGCAAGACATCTCAATTTGCAATGTTTCAGCTGTTATAATCCACCATTTTGCATCCTAATCTCTATAAATAAAGTAAGCTTTCTGTCTGAACATTTTGAAGTTTTGGATGAAACTTCATATTTATCCTGGATAGGGTGTACAATGACCTAAGGTACCCTCAGTTTAATTTTGTCTCTGTCGGTTTGTTGCGGATTGATGTCTAAGCTACTAAATGGCATAAAAATTCGTATATAAGTAGAAGAAATCCCTAAAATAAAACTAGGCTACAAATTAATAACATAGGCCTAGGGAACGAGGGAGTTAAGAGGAAGCCCTTCCCTCACCAACATAATGCGATAATATGTCCAATATGTCAGATGGCTCAGAAAGCATAATGAAGCAGCAACTGATAACTATTATCGCTTCTCAATCTGTGATGACGTAAGCAAGACACTATTAAATCATTTACTTCTTACAGAGCCTCCACGTACAAGCAAAAAATAGACAAGTTATTTAAATGATTCCTTTCTTACTTCAGAATTTGTGTGCGGGTGCACATGGGTGGAGAGGGCATGATGGTGCAGTGGCATAGTTAATTGCCTTTCACGTGGACATCAGTTCGAATTGTGGTGACTGCAAATTGAAATTTTCACATGGAGAAGTCATGTGGGCTCTTTCTTTGATAGTGTAAAACCATCCAAACATGATCAGTCAACATATGATTTATTTCTTCAAGACTTCCAGGTTTTGCGTATAACCAATTTGATTTGTGATTTTCTTACTCCTTCCTTCATGGTTTATTATAACGTATACGAAGTGTGTTTTTAAGAACCATTTTTAAATATGGCCACTGCAACGCAGCAGTCATCATTCGGTGCATGTGCGCTTGGTATGCACATCTGTTAATTAGCCACAAACGCTATTACGGAAGCAGTCGTCCATATTTAAGTTCGTTTGTTTTGAAAATGCCTCTAACAATTAACGGTCCCGCCAAGTGTGAAGTAAGCGTTGAGTGGTAAGAAAATTGTAGTGTCATTGATAGACTCAAAAAAAGCCTTGGATTTGGTAGATAAGATCACTAGGGTATTTGAAGTCAAAACAAAATTGGCAAACATAGTCAAAGAGACCCTAACAGGCATAACCTCGCAGGTGAAATTATTGGGGCATGTCCCACAGGTTTCAAATGATGACAGGCGTAAGGCAATGAGATGGACTATCCCAGCTAAACAAAGATGATGCTGTGTGCATTAGCGAGCCTTTAGAGACTATGTTTGCAGAGGGAGTTCACAGAGACGTGGCATACATTAAATCTCATTTTCCTTTCGGAAATTCCACGATCATGAAACTTTTGTGAGAAGCTTGAGAACTCTTCTGGGGAGCCTGAGAAATACGAGTTATTAAGAAACATCTTATCAAAGAATCCAAGGTACAATAATCTTATGCAAATAAAAAGTGTCCTTACTGGTAACGGAGATCTGGGGCCCAACAAGGAGGAATTTTCACTGCCGTACATTGTGTGTTTTAAATATGCACCAGTAATACCATTTGGAGATTGTAGAATCCTGTGTATTTTTGTGTGTATAGTTCTAGTCATTTATTCTGTGTAAATGTAAATTGCGGTGAAAACTATATAGGAAATCTTAGTGCACCTATGGGCTATTCACGGATAAAGGTAGTATGTATGATAGAACTTTTGTACTGTGGACTGGTGTATTCAAGCAGCTGGATGTTTCAACTATATTTTCGAGTAACTGGGGGTATAAAAGTATAGTTTCATTAGCATATCGGGAAACTTATATCAGTTTTCCACTTTTCAAGTACCGGCACTGCACATAAATAAATACATATTTCTGAAAAGTTAAGCACATAAATATCAGGGACCTGATGGTGGTGGTGGTGATAATAATACCCAATACTAATAATGATAATAACAATAGTAAAAAAAGGATTTTCCTGAGGTAACCGTAAGTTGTAAGAAACAAGCGATTTCACTCAATGCTTTACATTATCAAAGAAAATATCTTACCAATCTCAGGATTAGTGTTCTCAATGGCACAAAGTGCAGACCCTCTTGAAACTGGGATATTCTCACCATCAAAATGCATTTCAGACAGCAGCTCTCTTACTTCCATTTCCACCAAATCAACCATTTCTTCATCTGCTGCATCAACCTTCAAATAAATACCAAGTCAAGAATTCTATTCGAACATAAAATAAAATTTAACACAAATTAACATGGAAACAAGAGGTTATTCTCTACCTTCATTAACATGAGAAGGGGTTTTGGTTGGAACAGGAATTATTGTTCAAAATTCATACACAAATGAAGACCCCTATGAATAGTGATGAATATTGCAAAGACATCTAACCAAGAAATACTTACCGGAAGTTTGAGTGACAGAAGCCACTTTCATGTCTTAAAAGAGGTGTTTTACACAATGAATGGAGTAACACATTAGTCACAACAGGCAATATCAACATTATACATCAACTTCAGAATCATATTCCATACATAAAGAATTAAGAAAACATAGAATGCGATATGTGTGGGAATCGCAAATTAGGACAACCCCTGTACAGAACACGCTTATTATTAGAATCGCTTTTCAGTCGGTCAACAGGAGTGTACCCAATTAAATTGGGCAAGGAGTAACAATTAATTTCCTAGTGTCTGAAATTAATACATGAATTACTTATACACATAATAGAACACTTCTCACACATGGGGGTGTTTACAAAGTGTATAAATATTTCATGTACCGTATTTATTTCAGGAACTAGGTAATTTTAATTGTTATTCCCTGCCCAGTCTCCCACAAATCCAACCCCTCGTCCTCGTCGTGGGAGATGGGCAACGTAATGAAGTAGGGGATTGCCTGTAGGGGTGAAGTACAGTGGGGACTTTGTGTGCCTCAAGACCGCTACGGTAGCTGTGAAGGCCCTACAGGAACCCTGAAGAAATTATGGCTAACGGGGCTCTGGTGAAACAACTGCTGCCTTGTAGTTTGGAGTTGGTTCTTCAAAGGCTAAGGGAAGAAACCCTGACAGAAAATCAGCCTGGTGCCTCAGGCTTAAGGTGGCAGCCCCTCCAAGGCACTCGGAGGCAGTGGGTTAATCACTCGCTCCTCTTAAATAAACTGATTACGGAAACTGAAGCGAAATTACAAAACCGGACGGATAACCTGATGACTTTTGGCATGAAGAGGACTATGAAAATCGGTTTCTGGAATGTGAGGACCTTGATGGAGAATTTAGACTGAAACAAGTGACACGGGAGATGAAGAACTATGGGCTGGATATCCTAGGATTGAGTGAAGTGAGGTGGCCAGGATTTGGTGAAATACAGACAACAGATGGAATTACATTTCTCTATTCTGGGGGCGATGATGAAGAACACAGGGATGGAGTGGGGTTGCTGCTCAACAGAAATGCAAAGAGAAGCCTTATGGAGTGGAAGCCAATTTCTAGTAGGCTCATGTTTGCTAGGTTCAAGACAAAGATCAGGAATGTGATCATCATCCAATGCTATGCGCCTACAGAACAATCGGAGCCAGAGAAGAAGGAAGAATTCTACCAAATGCTGCGAGATGTCACAAGACAAACAAGTAAGAAGGACATTCTCATTGTTATGGGAGACTTCAACGCGTAGGTGGGCTCAAACAATGAGGGGTTGGAGCAGATCATGGGTAAACATGGCCTTGGTGAGATGAATGACAATGGGGAGAAATTTACGGAATATTGCGCCAGTCAGGATTTGGAGATGGGTGGCACGGTATTTCCTCATAGGCGGTGCCACAAGGTCATCTGGGTGTCTCCTGATCAAGTCACAGAAAATCAAATTGATCACATCGCGGTGAGCAGGAGGTTCAGAAGAAGCTTGGAAGATGTTAGGAACAAGAGAGGAGCGGACGTTGGTAGTGACCATCATCTTGTGGTTGCCAACTTCCGCATGAAGATTGTCGCAGTCCGCCGAAAGTTTAACACTCGGCACAACAAGTTTGATGTGGGCAAGCTTAAGAACCAGCAGAGATTGGACCAATTTAAACTGGAGCTCAGAAATAAATTCCAGGTGTTGGACTCCGAGACAGAGAAGGACGTGGAGACTGTGTGGAGCGAGGTAAAGAATATCTTCATGGAAACCAGTGAGATGCAGCTCGGGTACAAGAACTACCTGCGGAAAGAATGGATATCCGATCAGACCTGGGACAAGATAAATTATAGGAAGGAGATTAAGGCCAAGCTCAACACCTGCAAGACTAGGCAGCAGAAGGCTCTCACACAAGCAAAGTATTCAACAGCAAACAGGGAGGTAAAGAGGAGTGTACGGAAGGATCATAGGAGGTGGATTGATGAGCAGGCGGAGAAAACAGAAGAAGCGGCAAGAAAGGGGGACGTTAAGGAGCTCTATGGCATCACAAAGATGCTTTCGAAGAAAGGTTTTAATAAAACTAGGCCTGTGAAGAGCAAGACGGGCGAGATCCTCACGACGTGTGAACAGCAGCTGACAAGATGGAGAGAACACTTTGCGGAGGTTCTTAATAGAGATAGAGGACCAGAAAGTAAGCAGCGAGGAAAAGATGAAGAGGAAGCAGAAAGTGACCCAAGCATCAGCCTCGACTCCCCAACTCGGGGCGAAATACGGACAGCGTTGAAGCAGATGAAGTGCGGGAAGGCACCAGGTCTGGATAATATCCCAGCGGAAGTACTGAAAACAGACCTGGATATTACGATCGATCTGCTGCACCCGCTGTTGGAGAAGATCTGGAAGGAGGAGAAAATACCAACCGACTGGAAGAAGGGGTTGATAGTCAAGTTGCCGAAGAAAGGAGACACCACAAACTGTAACAACTGGAGGGGTATCACCTTGCTGTCCATTCCAAGCAAAGTGCTGGCGCGAGTCATCCTGAATCGTATAAAAGACTGCGTAGAAAAAAGGTTTCGGAAGGAACAGGCTGGATTTCGACAACATCGCAGCTGTGAAGATCTCATCAACACCCTCCGAATCATCCTGGAGCAGAGTGTGGAGTGGCGGAATACCCTTTACCTCACATTTGTTGACTTCGAAAAAGCCTTCGACTCCATAAATCAAAGAATCATGTGGAAGACCCTCGAGGAATATAAAATTCCAACAAAGATCATCAGAATCATGAAAGAGATGTACGAAGGGTATGAGTGCCAGGTTCTTCATGAAGGCAAATTAACAGAAAAGATAAAGGTCAGTTCCGGAGTGAGACAGGGGTGTGTCCTTTCCCCCACTCTGTTCCTGTTGGTCCTGGATAGTGTGATGAAGGTAATGGGAGGACGGAAGAGGGGTATTCAATAGGGTATAAATGACAGGCTTGAAGATCTGGATTTCGCAGAAGACATTTGTCTTATGGCACAACGGTACCGAGACATAGAAGATAAGCTGGGGAGGTTACAGAGAGAAGCAGAACGTGCAGGACTGATGATCAACACCAACAAGACCAAAGAGATGAGGATAAATTCTGACATCACGACTAGCTTGACCGTCAACGGAAAGGAAATTGAGCGAGTTGAGTCCTTCCTCTACCTTGGAAGTATAGTCACAAATGATGGGGGAGCAGAGGAAGATGTTCGAAGCCGTATCTGGAAGGCAAATGGTGCCTTTGTCCAGCTCTACCCCATCTGGAGAAATAGAAACATTTCCAGGAAGACCAAGCTCTGCCTTTTCAATAGCAACGTAAAGTCGATTCTTCTCTACGGCTGTGAAACATGGAAAGTCACAAAACCGATCAACAATCAGCTACAGGTGTTCATTAACAGATGTCTGCGTCGCATCATGAATGTGAGGTGGCCGGACATAATCTCAAATGAAGATCTTTGGACTATCACCAAGCAACAACCGATTAGCATCCAGATCAAGGAGAGGAAATGGCGCTGGATTGGTCACACACTAAGGAAGCCGGACGGAGCTATTGAGAGGGCGGCGCTAGACTGGGATCCTCAAGACGCCAGGAAGCGAGGTCGACCTAAGAAGACCTGGAAGAGGACGATCGAAAATGAAATTGCAGAGGTGGACAAGAACTGGAGTCAAGTGAAGAGAATGGCCAGGAACCATACTGCGTGGAGAAATTTTGCCAAGGCCCTATGCTCTGGAAGGAGCGGCAGGAATTAAGTAAGTAAGTAAGTATTCCCTGCCCAATCTAATTGGATATACTCGTGTTGACCAATTGAAAAGTGATTCTAATAATAGATTACTTAGGCAACTCTGAAAAATGGCTTCTAATATTTCAACAGAACATGATTACCAAGATGACTAGCAGAAATGTTGATAAATACAGCTATATATAGGAACTGACAGCCAGTTATAAACAACAGAATTAATTTTCATAGAAAAAACATGATACTGTATTTTAGATTAAGTTCAGAACTACTAGCAAGAGTTTGTACAGTTTCTCAAACAAAGAATGAGCACACTCAATTAAAAAGAGTTAATGTGCACTTTAATTCATTACATTCCATCATTTCATTGCCTAGCGTAATCTAATAACATTAGCCACACAGGCGAACCATTGTCAGGAGCATGTAAACCACACTTGATATACTACACATACTCAAATGTGCAAGTGAGCAACTTTCTTATGCAAGAGTCAATGTTCAGAATGTGGGCACATTTCTTTGTTTTGGCTGGAATGATTATAATACTATGCCTTTATCATGAAGTTATTTATCAAGTTAATATCCCTGTGAGCACTCTGCAATTCACATGACAAAATATTCTTGTTGTTTGTCATGAGAACACAAGAGATAATTTAAAAGAATTGCTTATGCACATCATAATATGCTCCACTTGTGAGTAATAGTTGTCGTGTCCCCCCCCCCCCAAATACAAAAAAAAGAGAATGAGCATACGTTATTTAATGGGTTTTATCCTGATGATTACTGATGGAATGAATGTCCTACAACATGAACTTACAAGTTTAGTGGTGAAAAATTCTCAACCAGATCGTGAATGATACTGGCCTTACTGCGCACGCCACATTATCGCAACATCGAGTTCTATAGTTCTGAATCTGCACCCTGACAATGGTCAGCAGAATGTATTTCCTACAGCACAAACTAGTGAGTCAAATGGCAGTGAGACTATATATCCAGGTGGGTAAACACCATAACAACATGCTACTGATTCCCACAACTACCAAAACTAAGCTCTAATAGTGGCTGGAGGAATGCATGTGTTACTGCAAACTCGAGATCTTGTTGGGCGGGCCAAGAATCTTAAACAACTGGAGAGTGATGCTGAATATCATGATACCTGCTAATGGCCACCAAAATCATCCTAATGATGGCCTGTGGAACACACAAGGACGTAGCACCAGCGAACCTGAGAATGTGGGAACAATAAGAATTTTGTCGAGCAACAAACGAATAAAGGCAAGAAAAGGTAACTATACCAAAGTCCAGGTTCCAAACAAAGTTGGCTTTCAGATATTTAGAGACTGTTCAAAAGTTAGTTGCTAAATGTGAAAATCTTCAATGATGCTGATTACACCCGCAATTTAACTCGTGGCAATCCAATGTATAAATCCATTTTATTTGTTGCATTAGTGATATATTATACTTTTCAAAAGTTTCATTTTTGTCACCTCTAACGTCAGGGTTTGATTCCTAGCTCTGGAAAAAAATGTAATTGTAGAGATTTGAAGCCATTCTTTTTCAGTGTTGCCTACACAAATTGTCTTTTGAAGAAGCTGGCAGGTTGATATGTGAGTAAAAAGTACACTTGGACAAATAACACACACATCAGCCATTGTTCTTGTGGTGTAGAGGTTAGTGTTACTGGCTCATGAAATAATGCATAGTGAGATAAAGAGGATGTTTTTTCTTCCATATTTTCTTTCTTAACACAAGTAGCTGTTATAATTGTAATATCCATTCTAATAAACATATTACTCTTTTGTTATTTTCGTGCAGTACTTAGTTATTAATGCATGGCAATTGGCTATAATAAACCGTGCACTACTGGCAAAATGCCAACGTATTGCAATGTATGCTAGGATTGGGATGGAGGTGGTTGTGGCCTTAAGTTAGGGCCCATCCTGGCATTTGCATGGAGTAGAAGTGTGAAGCCAATTGATATCACTTATGGGATGGCTGAGGTTGAATCAAATCCACCTCCTCACAGTTTTGTATCTAGTTCCAACCCTCAGACGAGAATTGCATTTCTAATACATGTAATTTTTTTCCAGGAGTGTAATTACATATTTATATTTGTACCCTGCCCATTCGTTGGGGGGGGCGTGGTGGCTCAGCGGTCTAGCTGTATGCCTCTCACCATGGCGGTCCGGGCTCGATTCCCGGTCAATGCATGTGAGATTTTCGAAGTGAAATGCCATGTCCTGTGGTTCGGATTCCACATAAAAAGGAGGTCCCGTGGCTCATAATCTACAGATTAACACGATTGTGCCCAACGAATGGAAAAGGAAGCTTGTAGTTTAACGTGACCGTTAATCTGTAGATTATGAGCCACGGGACCTCCTTTTTATGTGGAATCCGAACCACAGGACATGGCATTTCACTTCGAAAATCTCACATGCATTCACCGGGAATCGAGCCCGGACCGCCATGGTGAGAGGCATAGAGCTAGACCGCTGAGCCACCACGCCCCCCCAACGAATGGGCAGGGTACAAATATAAATATGTAATTACACTCCTGGAAAAAAATTACATGTATTAGAAATGCAATTCTCGTCTGAGGGTTGGAACTAGATACAAAACTGTGAGGAGGTGGATTTGATTCAACCTCAGCCATCCCAGAAGTTATATCAATTGGCTTCACACTTCTACTCCATGCAAATGCCAGGATGGGTCCTAACTTAAGGCCACAACCACCTCCATCCCAATCCTAGCATACATTGCAATACGTTGGCATTTTGCCAGTAGTTCACGGTTTATTATAGCCAATTGCCATGCATTAATAACTCAGTACTGCACGAAAATAACAAAAGAGTAATATGTTTATTAGAATGGATATTACAATTATAACAGCTACTTGTGGTAAGAAAGAAAATATGGAAGAAAAAAAAATCTTCTTTATCTCACTATGCATTATTTCATGAGCCAGTAATGTGCCCAACTCTAGGAATGGGTATTCCAAGATTCAGACACCTAGATATCAAGGGAAAGGCTACAGCCGCTTCTGAAAGTTGAGATATTTGAATATCGCGCTACATTGCTTCGAGAAGGAATTGGAAAGAATATACCGATACTAGCATGTCAAGTGACGTAGCGAGTAATAGCAGAGGTCGAGGCTATTTATTGATTAAATAGTTAACCATGGAGTAGAGACTTGAGACTTGGATCAGATTACTGGCACGGCCAAATGAAAGAGAATGCACTTAGTATCAAGTAAATCGGACCAGGGATACCAGAGATATGAGGATTTCCAGATATCAGCTGATGCAGCGTGACCCTGACAGTTTTGAATAAAAGCCGGCTGGCGCAGGCATGGTTAGCTCACTTCAACACAAGCACTTGCTTAGCAAGGTGCTACTACGCTGAGCCAAGGCACATGGTTGCCGGACCTACGCAGAAGTTATTTTCAAAGTTGTGATAGTCACAAAAGTGCTGCGCTACGAGGTGGAACTTAGTAAGTTTCCGGCAAGGAGAATCACTGAGGTGATTGATTATTTTCTACAGACACTGGTAGAAATATTTTTATTTCCACATGGACATATGCTAGACTTTGTCTAGAATTAGTACTTTGTCACAGTCCAGTAATAACCTAATACTTGGATATTTAAATCCATTTCAGTCAGTTTTCATATTTGTAACTTGTTAACCACTTCGATCTATCAGTACATTGAAGACCAGTCTATCACGGTGGTGTTCATTAGTCTACGCAGGGAAACTACATGTTGCTTCGCGCATGGTAGATGGTGTGAAGCCATGCCCAGGGAACGATCTTCAGAACAGCCGTTGATTGGTTAGACTGTCAGTGTTTTCTTGTACTGAAAAGATTACCGTGAGTTATGTTACAACTGACACATCTAAGGATAGATCATTTAGATCTGACCCCATTTAAGCAAACTGTTATGGCTTTAACAGAAGCCCATATTAAAATGAATCAACAGTTACTTCAAACGTCAAGAGATACTACCACTATGTCTTACTAGACGGATTGTGGGTATATAATGGCGGCCGATACAAGGATTATACATGCTTGTCCGATAGGGCATGTCTATGGATAAATCTGGTACAGACCAGGTTCACTACGCTTCAAGACCATCAAGAAATGTAAGCCACATTTGAATTATATTATGCCTAGCTAATTGGAACAAACTATTTTTCTGCAGATGACCAACATATTTATTTTACTTCGTATTTAAATCTTGCAATGATTTACGCAAGACATATTAGAGTTATTCTGAGTATTTTCAACATTCAGAACAGTTTAGGATCGATGACCGAGCATTTCGAGCATTTATTTGAATATTTCATATTTTAGGGATATCACGGAAAACCGTCGATGTAAAGGTTGAGTTAAATTATTTTTGTTAAGGAATGGATATTTTTTCCATATTCGAAGATTCGAACATGTGGATTCTCACATAATGAAATGATAATTAAACATATTTGAAATAATATAACTAATAATAATAATAATAATCCACTAATAATAATAATAATAATAATTTTTATAATTTTTCTAAATAATTCTTGGATATTATATTTTCTAATAATCATATGTATTGAGAGAGAGCCTATGAAGTAGTTTAATCATTTCTAGTTTGGAACAGGAGATTTTCCAAAGGAGAGTGGTTAGCGCAAGCCCGCATTCAACCAACATTTCAGTTCTGGTTGAACAGTTGATATATATATTTTTCAGATAACACGGAGAGGCATGAAACGGGAAGCAAATGATATTTGTATCAAATAGGATATTTTTGTATTTATATAAAATTATGACGTAAATACACACTCGAAAGTGAAATAAAGATTTTCATAAGTATGGTAAATTCACGGGTTGAACTGAATGGTAAAATAAAATAAACTTGTAAGTTTATTAATCTTCCAGTGTTGATAACAAGCAGAGGCTTGATTTATTGTATAAATTTTGGGAAGAAAATTTATGTGTGTGGAGTAGTTGAAATGCCATTCCCAGGTGCGCATGTTTAAGTCGCAGGAATGAGGAGATTTTTTCGAGCATCAATCAAATAGCAGGTTCGATGGCTCAGGTTTATAGTAGGAGTATTGGAACTACACATTTCGTCGTATGAATGACCCGAAGGTTATTTCTTAGAAACCATCAGTTCTTATTTCAACCTTGTTTACGGATTCCATTTAGACTTTGATTTTGCTAGAACCCGGATTTGCCATGATAGTAGTTTATTCTTCTTCAAAGGAAGACCTTTGCCGTTGTTGTTGTAATATTGTGTTCTTATGAAAATAATAGAATGGGCCACTGCCAATTAAAAATAATTCTATAACCACGAATAATTTGAAGGATGTTTTCAATCCTAGTGCCATGAACTAAATGAATTTATTATGAAGCTATAATTCTTATTTCCGCATTCTGTCGAAGAATTGCAAGTTGTGAAAGTTACTAAAATGGCCATGAATATAAATATTTTTTCATAATAATGATTCCAAGTGGAAAATTGAATAGTTGAATGGTTCAACAATTTATTGATCAAGTTGATGATTCAGAAATCATATATTTTGTTAGGAACTTGAAGTTCATAATCGAGTCACTTCTCGAAATGTTTAATGTCGGAGGAACAATTAATTGTTGTTGTGCTTCGCACAGTTCTTCGATGCTATGCTCAAGGTCAAATACTTTTCAGATGTTATTAATATGTGTAAATAATTTGTGTTGATTCAGAAATAATAATATTTTTCGACAATATATTTTTGAAACTGGAAAAATAAGTGAAAGTTAAAAATTCTATGAACATTTATTCTA
This sequence comes from Meconema thalassinum, assembly GCA_946902985.2. Lineage (NCBI taxonomy): Eukaryota > Metazoa > Arthropoda > Insecta > Orthoptera > Tettigoniidae > Meconema > Meconema thalassinum. The sequence goes on along the minus strand of OX336389.2, from coordinate 1,122,647,324 downwards.
CGAGTGTTAATATTATGTGAAAATTCAAACAGTGAACTACGATATTTCCAGTAGAGACAATTAAATTTGAACTGGATTTAATCATTAATTATAAATAATTTTGGAACACAGTCTACAGGACTAACAATCAGACTTGTGTTTCCAAAAAAATAATTGTCAAATGTGTTTGGAAAATTTCTGTATATTGTGTAAATAGGAGTGTGGGTCGCCACACGTGAGTGATGCTGCTTTGAGCATTTTTGCAGTCAATTTTAAATTCAAAATAAAATGAGATAATTTTACTTGATGTGTTACGCCCAATTGAATCTCCTTCTATCCTTATTGTTGCATTGAGCCAAAAATCAGTAAAGCATTTTTTTCATTTGATGTCGTTTTTGCGATTTGCTTTAACCCATCTGGCGCCCCGGAATATTTTGACTCTCGTGCTGACTGATTATTGGTAAAATGCATATGTGGTCGTGCGGACTCCGGTCTAAACGGGCACATAAACACTAACCTCTACACCACAAGAACAATGGCTGATGTGTGTGTTATTTGTCCAAGTGTACTTTTTACTCACATATCAACCTGCCAGCTTCATCAAATGCTTCCTTCATGTTATATTAACCTTGTGCCATGACGAAGGTCTTTAATTTTTCCCTTCTTTTATAATTTCATTCCACAAATTCTCTAGAAAATGGCAGTGACTACAGCTCGTAAGGGTTCTCCCTCAGGTTTGTTGTTTCAGAGGGCGACTCCACGCATGTGTAAGATTCTCAAAGCATATTTAATTGATTATGACCTCGAGTGCCCTGATGGTATACATTGAGCATAAAAGTGCGCTTACTCTCATATTTCAGTTAAATACGATTTTACTAACAACTCGTTAATAGAGAGTTTCATAAAACAAGGGAAACATAAAAGACCTAAATAAAGATGCAAGATTAACATAATTTGAAAGAAGCATTTGAAAAAGCTAGAAATTGTGTGTCTAACAAGTGGACAAATATCACACATTTCATTCATTGTCCCGGTGACTTTGGCAATAGTTTAGCTGGCTCGTGACAAAGGCATAGTACGATGAAACAAGTTATTCAAGAAAAAGTAAAACAGACTCCTAGACAAAACTTGCAAATCAGTAGCACTAAATGAGACCTTTATGGCAGAGGTAATACATATGAAACAAAAATCTGTATTTTCAGTGTGACATGTTTTGATATGCTGGCAGATGATATTTCATGAAGGTTTGGAAAGTGCACTAATTCTGAGACAAAATAAAATTGCTACTTACTTTATAATACACCCAAAATGCCCAACATCCACAGCAATTCTCTTAAATCCAGAAGAAGTTGTTTGAGAACTTATGTTCTTTAATATATTATATAAAATGTAATAAATACCATTGTAGTATTATAACATCTGATCTCCCCTCCAAATTTCATTCGTTGGTTCACAACTGTTCTAGTCATTTGGATATTTAATTTGGAACTTAACCTCAAAACTGTTTGCCTATAATCACCACGATATGCTGCCAGTGTGGGCAGCCTGAACTATGGAATTTCATATCTTGACCTTGAAGTATTAAAGGTCATGTGCAGCACGTGCAGGTTTTCTAAACAAACTTTAACGGCTGGAATAGCCCTGGACTTGGTCTGCTAGGTGGGCATGGGGCAGCCGCGAGCAGGGGCTTTTTTCCACGTTTCAAGTGCATAATCAGTGAGTAAATGTTACAACGTATAAAATTAATCTGCTTTCAATGCATGGCTGGAACAACGTCAAGATGAGTGTTGAGAATTAATGTAGTTCAGGCTGAATTGTGTATGGGGGCATAATTTGGTGATGGCAAATTATGCAACGAGCCTATAATGGCAATAATTAAGACATAAGTACGCGAGTTTTATAATTTCCATACGAGTGTCTTAATTACCATTATAGGCGAGTTGCATAAGACTGTTTATGTTCCACGATTTATGTTCGAACATAAATATTCCTAAATATCAGTCGAGATTTCGCAAGTTTTATGTACTGAACAGAGCGCATGAGACGCAGAGAATGCCTTGTATTTGACCATGGCCTCCTCGATTACCCTACTATGACACTAGGCCATTCAGTGAAATTTAAATTAGAAGGCCGTGGAACTCAGCGCATTTAATTAATTAATTGGTCAAACAACTGTTTCTTGAGCTCTGATTAGTGGGAGAAACTGTTTCATAATGAAAAATAGTGTTATAATGAGCCTCATTATAGTACAGTTTTCTGACATATAATAGTCAGGGTCGAACATAAACAGGGTATTACAACTCATTAACTACCGGGTGATCAGTTTTATGTAAAAGTATTTAGGGAGAACCATTTAATTGTAGAGATGTTACATGCCATGATTCGTTATTTAATATTAAGTAAGGTTTTCTTGACATTTTGTTTGCTAGACATCACGTAACATATGCCTTTATTTTAAGGGTAAGTGTAAGCCCCTTTATTCCTTGAGGATTTGGGGCATCTCTTGGTTAGACATTTGGTGTTTCCTCACTCCAGATCTGCTTAATTGAGTGTTCTTTTAATTATGTGTGTAATTTATAAACTTATTTGCCTTTGTGTTCACGTACATGTAATGGCTTGTGCCTGATGCAATAATATAATTTAAGTTAACCCCATGGTTCAGTGTGGGAGTGCTAATTGTTTGTATGAAATGGAATTTTACTACCTTGTAAATTATACTTAAAGATTGCCATCATGCCCGTTACTTGGTTCTGTTTAACATAATCTAATTCTTGTTTGAAGATGAGATCCATTATTCATATATTAGGCATGGGTTTTCGTTCGTCTCCAAACATGTCCATTTCATTTAAAGTGTAATTGCACCCATATGTAACAGGTTTTAACAGTTTAATTTATTGGACTTATGGTTTTTTATTCAATGCTTCCATTTTTGAATGTGCATAATCCTAGGTTAGGTTCTTTTCATCTCTTCCCAATAGTGTAAGCATTATGAATGAGTTAATAAATTTATTTTGATATTGAACTCGAGGTAATCATTTCTCATCTTGTTCGATCAAGGTACTTTCCCTCCTTCGTTCCACCCGTACCTCCATCTTCCCCAGCTAAGGCTAGTAGTTATGCTCTGCTGCAAACTTCAGTGTGAAACGAAGGTTCAACCATATTTAAATACCTTATGAAAATGGTATAAGTTTTTTGTATTCGAACAATCCTGGAATAGTACACTGTGTCACACGTTTTACTATCCACATAATTTTTCGGTTTGTTTTGTGAGATAAATACTGTCCCAGAATAAGAATTCGACGACTAAAATTCTGTCATATCACTGAGTCAAGATGTTAAATCATGAACGTAGATATTGTAAATTCTGAATTTTAGCTCTAAAAGAAAGCTATGGATGCAGGAAGCCAAGTAATATTTTTCCTCTGTCCAGCTTTCATAACTAGAAAAAAATTAGCTTGTGTTTGCTGTAATCATGTTACATTTTCTTGTTCTAAGTTTAAAGCATTATATCAAGGTACCTATGATTCCTAACAGTAAAAAAAATATGTCTTGCAAAACAACTTTCTTTTAAGAAGAGAAAATGCACTTTATGTTGGACCTCATTTCATTGTCTGAACATGGCAAAAGTTATGATGAGGATTGTTATTTTAAGGGGCAGAACACAAAGTCGGCTTCTTCCCCTCCTCATAAGTTAATGTGTTCTAGTTCAAGAATATGAATGTAACTTCACTGTCGTCCTCGAATGAGTCAAAACATACGCTGCTGGGTTGTTACACCAAGCCTGAACACCTGTACCCATGCACCTTAATCATTAAGTTGCTGAGTTGCAAAAATGTCTAGGTAGTTAACGATGCATTTATCAAAAGTTAAGAGATTTGCTCCGGTGGAATGCACAGAAAGAGCTAACTCTGATTTAACTACAAATTGAAGAATTAGTTTATGATGGTGAAAAATGGCCCTTAATTTCATAATTGCACACATAACAAACACTTGAATTAAAAAATTGCATGGTGGTAATATTCCCATCAACTTGTGGGTACAATTAAATAAGTAGGGCAAAAATCTGTTAAGCCAAATCACTAGTCACAAACAGATCCATATAGATAAGCATAACCATTACTGTAGGGGCCGATAACCTCGATGTTAGGCCCCTTAAAACAACAATCATCATCATCATCATCATCATCATCATAACCATTACTGTAATGTAACAGAAATGTGTATCAGATTCTCAAATAGCACTTATAACTGTGTACATCTCTGTTGGAAGATTCAGTTTAACTTTTCTGATATGGAACACCACATTTCCTGTTAAAATTTCTACTGTAGAACACACTACGGTAAGGAAGTCAAAAGTGAATCAAATTACTTGTGTGTAGAGATAGGGGAAAATCGCAACTGCGATGAATGTGAATTATACTTTTTTCTTGTTTTTTCAACTATTTGTTAACTATTATGACTATGTATACCCAGAATTTGCGAAACTGAAGATGAAACAAAGTGCAATAACTAAGGGTTCTTGCAAATTTACCCCATAAATGCGAAAAGTGCCCAAGTTACCGAAAATTATTGAATATGCATTTTCTTTTAAATTTATTCGCCACACTTGTGCGAGTTCCTAGCAATGTAAATATCTACATAATAATCGAAATTTACGTATATTGATTATTGTCGGGAAAACAATCAATTACGGTAGTTGAAATCAACTTGAAAATGGCTGTTGTTCTTTCCATATGGTATCCACTGTTAATCGACAGTAAAATGATGTTTTCGGAAAAATTATTTCTTAGTTTCATTTGGTTGTGCTAATAAAAGGAATGTTCTAATAGTTTGTATCAATTCTTTTTTAATTCGAGTAATAAGGTTATGCTTATATTGGTTTATATCACGCCGGCCCTCATTTCTAGTATTTGACCATTATAAATAAAACTGAAAAGTACGTATCGTGATATGAATACACTTGTTTTGCGTTCTCCTTGTTTTGGGGAACGTTGTTTAATATGATGAACGTATTCTCTACAATGTGTGAGTTATAGGTTATGTTTCATGCCATCCAGCAATTTCTCCTTGAATTCGGATACCATACCTGCCAACTTTCAAATATAGAAATCCAGAAGATCCCAAAGCGCAAAAATTAATGCGTACATGCGTCGCAAGGCCTTAAAAATAGCGAGAAAAGACTACAGGGAAACAGATTACAAACTCTTGGTGATGTGAGACTATCTAATTCATTGTGCCAGTTTCCAAAAATTCTGAAGAATATGCCTGCCTGAAAGGCTGATGATATAGTTTCTTACTTGTATTCATCACGAAAACACTAAATCGCACAACATTTTTTCACACAATGGCACGAATACCTGAACTACAGCATGCACCGCTTAAAACCAAGCTTTCCCGCTTACAAACAGTCGAAGCACAAAGAGTAATATAAATGCAGCGATAATCTGCGAGATGTGATTATCTGTAGACAGTTCTATCGACTTTCAGCGTAATGTCAAACGCAAGGAATTAATGACAAAAGCGCAGCGATAATCTGCGAGACGGGATTATCGATAAACTTTACAGGGTGTCTACTGTAAAGATGAAGTAAAAATTAGTTACTTTTTAGCAACCTTTTAGTTAATTTTAGTTATCTGTTAATTCAAGATACGTCTGCAACCGTAGAAGCTCATCGCGTGGTAAAGGAAAACAACAATGAACTGTGTTTAAAGCAGTGAATAAGATTCACTTATGGTGTCATCAAAATTTAGATAAAAATAAATAATGGATATTTAATATCAAATGAGTTGATTCAGCAAATATGCCGTCTTGTGTACAAGAAGTTATGATTACCAAGAAGTTGCTCAGATCTTGGGGAGATTTCCTTTGTCCCCGCGAAGAAATATATGCGACGTTACGTGATCGTCACCGAATTATGTCTTCGCAGTCAGGTACGGAGAAACATCGAGACGTTACACGATCGGTGCTGGTCTCAGACGTTTGACGCGATTCGTAGTTTTTTAGATAGAACACGGAGAAAAATCATGATTACATAATTGGTGTCACTTTAGTCGTTCGACGAGATTTCTATTGTCCTTGAGGTTGGGCACGGAAAAATAGGGTAAGTTATTATTACGCAATCGGAACCGCTTGCTGTCCATTTGACAAGAATCCAAAGTTGCACTCGTCATCGAATGAGGAGAAATATCGCGAAGTATCGCAATCGCTACCGCTCTTGGTCGTTTTACGAGATTCACGTTGTCCTCGCGGTTGCACGATGAGAACGCGATATTATTCAATCGGCACCGCATCCGGCCGTTCAACGATTGTCTGCCTGTCTGTCTTGGCAGAAAGGCGGAGGCGAGCTCGAGGTCGGGCATGGTTAAAATTCACGAGCATTTATGGGCATGTTGTATGATCGGCACCGTGATTCCCGCAGTCCTTGAGGACACAAGTTCGCGGCCGGGCACGGGTTTTATAATTTCACGCAACTGGCGTCGATCGTGGTCCGTTTGACGCGATTCCCGCAGGCAAGTCGTGCTGTCCGCCGGTCGTCTTGAGGATGTGACTTTGGAGGATGAACGTTCGAAGTAGGTATCGGTTATTATGAATTATTCAGAGAGGATTGCACGAATAATCCGACAAGAGGGCACATTTTCTTTCGAATTCAAATTGTACAAGTTTTCGAGATAACCGGTTAGATTATATATCCAATGGAACCATAGTTCGAAGGAAAAATAGACATATAACGGGGTTTCGTATTAACCATACTTGACGTCGCAAATTCACTAGACGGATAGATTTTAAAATATAGTCTAGGCCTATGTATTTCGAAGCATTTTAGCGATTATTTTTTGAAACGGTATCATTTCGCAAGATTGCGACAATAAATTATTTCGCGTTATTTCTGGACTTCAATTTGAGATATACAAATTTTGAGGCCAATATCAGAAATGAGAGGTTTCTGTTGAGTTTCGGAAGTTAACGCGAATAAACGTTTCGCAAAAAGTCAGGTTTCCAATTAATACAGAAAAATATTCCACACGAAACTAAAATCTTCTTGATGCCGAAAATAAACGTTGAACCGATGTATACAGTACCACTGAAGGTATCCTCAGTATGCATTTCCTTGAGGTCGTGCACGGGGAAATATAGCTTACGCAATCGGCGCCGCTTGCGTGAAACTAGCTGCATCGCATCTGCGAGCCTAGCGGCGCGAGTTTAAATGATTTTAACAGACCTCGGCGAATTTTCGTTACCTCCAACTATCCAGACGTAAGAATTAGCTGCTTTTCGTTACATTTATAAAATTAGCTACTTTTTCGTTACTGAGCCTTATCAGTCAAATTTCAACACTCGAATCTCAGAATAGCAGCTATTATCGAAAATCAAAACTGAAATGCGATTTGGATGCAGAGAACGGAAAAAAAGCTAGGGAGTTGAAAATCCGGAAAAAACTATGTTAATCCGGATAACCGGAAAACACCCCAACAATCCGGAAACCTTCCGGGAAAACCGGCAGGTACTGTTTTACAGAGTGTCAGTCAAGAGTCGCAAAAAGACATATCAGTAATTCCATGTTCGCATATTCTGTTTAACTTAAGAAAACCTTTGAGACAGATAATGTGATCATTTATATCTTGGGAATAGACATGAGCGATGCATGATGAAAGTTCACAGGATTGTCAACACTGGTCTATAAAAGTTGCATTGGCAGTAGTGTTAAGTCTCCTGTTGTGTTTTTTTGTTTGTTTTTTTTACTAAGGGAGTGTTAGAAGTACTAAAATCCCAATATCAGTATTAAAGAAATGTAGAAACTTGACACCAAACATTTTTCAGAAATGTGAGATCTCTCAAAATAAAGGCATCAGCCTGGCTAATTGGCAAGATTGATCTCAAGTGCTGTCCGTTGGTTGTGTGACGTGAGACCAGGGCAACTCGGTTATGCTGAAAAGATCCAAAGGTTATGTTCTCATTATGCAATCAACAATAACAGGGGTTGTGCAGCAACTCAAATTACCCTGAGTTGCTGGTGTTATCGGTGATGGAGAGAATGTCGAGGGCGGCAGAGAGTTGTATTAGTTCACGGATAACAAGTTGCCAATTGTTAGAATAAAGAGAGCTGTGGCCAGGCGACAATGCTTGTCTTATGAAGTTTACTGTGCGGTAGCCGTTGGTGGAATTACAACAATACCAGGCTGTCCTGGACACGGTGGACGAATTGGTTCAAATTCTGTGAGATGTCTATGAAATCCTTTTGTGTGGTTTCCTTACTAACTCCTTTCATTTCTTTTAATAACTTGTCTTATGAGGTTGAATTCAAGAAGTGCCATTTGACCATTAAACCACCCGGCCAATAGAAATTCAATGCACCTCATTCCTGGCCCCCATTGAAAAGGGAATAATGAGGGGGTAAACAAACATTTTATTATTTAATTAATTATCAACTGTATGGTACAGGGTCATCAATTTAAGTCTCTCATCCGATACGGATCACGGCGCGGCAAGCTCTCGCGCTGACACCCGCTCGCTGGCCGGCAAAAAGTGAGTGACTTCTCCCCACTACTTCGCGTCAACATACAGTCATTTAATAGCAATTTCTATTGAAATTAATTATCTACAAACTTACCTGGTTTTACAAGAAATGTTCCAAGTGTTGTCCGTCAGCTCGCAAGCATGCCTGGCACCTCGTAAACAAGTTTCTAGACACACGGCAAATTTCTTTCTGGGTGACGTTCGTTATAACTTGGCAAATATTATCTTTTAACTCCTCACTTGTGAGGATTGTTTGCATATGAATCGAAAACGGCACTCTCTAACAGAAGAATACTTTGCATAAGAAAGCACAATGAATACACGTAGTTCTATAGAAAACATCACTTCGCATAACAAAGCACAATGAATACACGTTGTTGTATAGAAACATCACTTTAAGGCAACACATAAACTGTAAAATTGCCCCGAGACTGCACTGTATGTTAGGTCAAATCAACTAGCACTTCACAAGCTTGAATACGCCGGAGATACTGACAGCTTATTGCAACATTGCCGATCGCAGCGCACATGTTCATTGCGGGGAGAACGCCAAGGCCACCTTGACCGGCCTGTCGGCCGCATCTGCCAAGGCCACCTTCACCGGCCTAGCGGCGCGTACATGCGGGAAATAAAATGATGACCCGGTATTTACCTGAAGTTTAGTAAATGTACGATTCACATTATTATATTAGCCGCTTATGCCGTTTATCAGAAATACCCATATATCCAATCCTGCGCATGCTTGAATTAGTTCCCGCGCTTATTAATTTTGAACACGATCAATTTTTATCTTATCTGGTGACGAACTTTTAAATGCTACAAAATGCTAATTTTTAAAATTCAAAATGCTACAATGCTAACTTTCAAAATGAAAGTACCGTACTATAAAATCAATTTCAAAATTATATTTTCTCGTATCGTTACTTATGTGTAATATAAGAATTACAGTGAAACCTCTCTATAACGGACACCCTTGGGACCGTAAATACTGTCCGCTAGAGACACTATAGAGAGGGTTAGAGAAAATTATTGCAATTTGGCACATGTACTTGTGCAGTATGTGTACTTACATGAAAACATAGGGTTAAGCGCGGTAAAACAGTCCAGGTTCATACGCATTTAAAATGTTTTCCGATGAACAGTTGTCAGTGATGGAGGGCAATTTTTCTTCCCAGCTTGAATCATTTTCCATATCAACAGTGGAGGATTCTCCACAAATTGCCCTAAATTTTATATCGTGGCGCTTTCTGAAATTCTCGAGCCAGCCGTTTGAGGCTTTGAAATCTCCGATATCTAATTCTGCCACGAAATCCAATGCTTTGGCTTGTATCATTGGTCTGGACACAGGGATGTTCTGACTTCTTATTTTGCTGAACCTCTCTAACACTGCCTTATCAATAACAGCACAATTACCACTTTGAAACTGTCTAATTTGCAGCTCATTACCATACCTTAATCTTCACTTCTTGTTTTTTCACAATTTCTGCTGTATGGGTCTTTCCAATCTTGAACACTTCAGATAATTTCCGCACACCACATTTCTCAGGTTTGAGATAATCTACGATGTCTACTTTCTCTCTTTAAGTTAAACTTTTACGAGGAGCCATTTCAAATGCACTCACTTGCTACTGTAACACACAGGTCCTACAATAGATTTAAGAAGTTTCACAGTAAAACTGACCAGATAGTGAAAGTATGAATTCCCTTATCCTGAACATTTCAAGTTCAAGAGAACAATGAAAGCGATACCGTTAGGACTAGGTTTACTTTTGGAGCAGTGCAGAAGATAGGGGATGGGAAGGTCAGCGCTAACAGGATGTGTTGAAAGTACATTAACACAACAGAGTGTTCATACAAGACTAATAGACCTACAGAGACACGATTTATTTTCAAAACAAGTGTCCGCTTAGAGAAGTTGGTTGTTTTTTTAATGCGGCCAGGATGTCCGTGTCCGTAATAGCGAGTGTCCGCATAAGAGGTATAATTACTAATATACTTAATAGGAGTTAGGTCACGGACCTAGAAAATCGTCCATTATGAAGGGGTGTCTGCCTTAGAGGAGTGTCCGTTAAGAGAGGTTTCACTGTGTATAAATACCTAGTATACACCCCACTAGTAAAAATTCATCTTCAAATAGTTTCCAGTATTAACTGACCAATTGCTACAAAAAATATAGAAGTCGTCAGTCGCATTTTCTCCCATGTTTATAGGCAGCACAAATAAAGCCTGTTGATGTACAAAAAATGTACATACCAGTATTCATAATTCAGTTGAGAGAGGTGGATAGAAAGTTCAGCAGGTCCCAGCTCCAATTTTCCAATTTCTACTAAACTGCTTATTTGTTGTTTCCTTTAGGGGCTTGGACATCGCAGTCATTTCCGCCCTGTATACTTGGGGTGTGTGTATATACCTGTATATATATATAAATAATTAGTCTGATAACCTGTGTTACTGTGATGTCTAGTGTGTATATTTGAGGCTAGGGTTGGGAAGGAGGCAGCCATAGCCAAAACATAGGAACCATCTCTTCATTTGCCTGGTAGTGAAAGTGGGAAATCACAGAAAACGAACATAAGTACCGGTATTAAGAAGGACAGTCCAACGGTAGCAATTTGAGACAAAGAAGCAAAGAAAAGAGAATCAATTATAATCTTAAACATTAATACAGTGCACTCTCGGTAATTCGCGGTAATTAATGAACGAAATTCCGCGAATTATTGAAAACCGCGAATTATCCGCAGTTATTTTTGTTAAGCCTAGTAAAAACAAAACTATTGATTAAAATATTGAAATATGCTTGAAGCGCAAAATAATAATTAAAACACTTGATTGTAGCGTCTTATAAGACATGCTAGGCTAGAGGTAGGCCTATGTGGATTATGCCTACAATATTTTTTTAAGTCATCCCGTTTTGTTTCTTAGATCGTTTATTCTAATTTTCGAGTGCACATTTCCGAAGACATTATAAGAGAACGAAAATTCATTTCGTTTTTCTATATAAGAGATAAGTGTGACTAGATTCTGTGGGAAACTTTCGGGATTCTCGTTGCATCACTCCCGCACTCGATATCAACTGGACCTCAGTTTTCCTCACCAACAGTCAAATTCTGTGCTATTTCATCTTTGCTTTCATGTCTTAAATCATAGTAGTCTTTATCGGCATCTAACTTGCCCGTTCGAAATATCGTCTTTACAGATGTCGGCAAGAGCTTGCTTTTGTAGCGGTATTTTTCTCTCATGACTGGTTGACTGCATGAAGAGCATCCAACAAACACGCTCTCGGTCTCGCGAAAGGTTACGTCATTACGCAATAATTGCTGTTTACAATACGCTAACCGCGCATCCACCCTTCACAACTCACAGGTCAGCGACCTTTGAGTGTGGCTGTTGGGAAAGGGAGGGTAGGTTCCCAGTGAAAGCGCATTCCTCTTGTATTGTTTGGGCTTCGAAGATAAAGGAAATCTATGCTATGGTACCACTCGCGGCAACCTGCTCGTATGTTTCGAACATTGCGCAAGTAGGCCTACTGTTCCATCACAGAGAAACACGGTTCAGTCTTCTCGAATGTCAATGATTTAGTCTTTACGCATTGCGTCGCACGAAAATTCTTTTAAATGACTTAGCATGATGATTAGTTGCCGTGAGAATTTCTATTTAAAATATATTTGGAGACCAGCGAATTATCCGCACACGAATTATTGGGAGTGCATTGTACATCTAGTTTTACATTCTGAATTATGCTCACCAAGTCCTTTTTAAGGGTATAAATAGCATGACAAATTGGCTAATTATATGTCTGAATTATGGTCAAGACATTACAAAGTATATGCCATTTGACAGTGTAGTGACAGTGTAATGGACAATATTACTATAAGTCTCCCCCAACCTACATTAATTTTCTGGCTTTCAAAAGGTAGTAGTATCATGCCCTGAAATCTGTAAACTCACCTCTAAAATTTCATAAGGACAGCTCAATACAATTACATAAGATATAGTAATTCAGTACAATAAAATTACATTACACTGGGAGCCTCATATAGAAGTCGTCAGTCGCATTTTCTCCCATGTTTATAGTCAGCTCAAATAAAGCCTGTTGATTGGCTATGGATGTCAAATTGGCAGGTAAAAAGCTAAAGGAAGTAGAGACTTCAGTTACTTAGGAAGTAAAATAACCAGTGAGGGACAAAGCAAAGAGGATATAAAAAGTAGGTTGGCTGAGACAAGGAAAGCATTTCTACAGAAAAGGAATCTGTTAACATCAAATATAGATATAGGTATTAGGAAGTCATTTTTGAAAGCATTTATCTGGAGAGTGGCGCTCTGTGGAAGTGAAACCTGGACTGATGGCGCAGCAGAAAAGAGAAGAATTGAAGCGTTTGAAATGTGGAGTTACAGGAGAATGATGAAGATCAGATGGGTAGATAGGATAACAAATGAAGAAGTATTAATCCGAGTGGGAGAGGAGAGATGTTTCTGGCGACTGCTAATGAAGAGATGAGATAAGTCGGTCGGACACATACTAAGACACCCAGGAGGTAGCGAAGTTAGTTATGGAAGAAAGGGTCGAGGACAAGAATGGTAGGGGTAGACCAAGGTTAGAATATGTTAAACAGATTGCCTTAGATGTAGGGTATGGTAGCTATTTTGAGATGAAACGATAAGCTCAGGAAAAGGAGGCATCAAACCAGTTAAGAGACTAAAGACTCAAACACACACAAACATATTGGCTACGTAATGCAATGTCTGCTTAAAACAAGAAAAGTATTTGTGTTTGCCATTAAAAACAAAATCTTAAGTCTATTTGACCAATCAAACAGCTGGCATCAAATTTGTCTCTTGTCATATTGATTCGAGGATTGATAATAACAACGAACAAGACAGTTTTTACGTCACATTCATCAAATTTTGACAAGCGTGTGATTTGGTGGACTGTGTTATGATTTTCACATTAAAGCAAGAGAAAGTTGAAAGCTTCATAACAAGGTATTGTAAAAGAAGCATCGTTAAGATTTGTAACAAAACCCAAAATTGCTGACTCTTAATAATTTTATCAATGCAGCCAATGGCCATGTACTTTTCTTTTCAGGATCTAAATGCACAAAAAAGGAAAAGTTTTTACAGAGATGAGTTCCTGCTACTGGGAGGATAGAAGAGAGATCTCGCTGACACATACCTTATTAATGAAAATAACAATGTGGTTGATACCAATCTGCTTTGCGAGAAGTAAATGCTCTCTGGTTTGAGGCATGACACCATCTGTTGCAGCTACTACTAGAATAGCTCCATCCATCTGTGCAGTCCCAGTGATCATGTTCTGAAAACAAACGACATGAGATATGGTCACACAAAGGAAATTCTCTGGATTTTTTTAAAGTAATTTTAAAAAATCAGAAAAAAACATAGTTGGCCTACAGTATAAGCATTACAAAAAAGTAAGAATCAATCTACACAGATACAAAATTATAGACTATAATAATCTGGTTTTCCATCAGTGATTGTTGTTTTAAGGGGCAGAACAGCAAGGTCATTTGGCCCTAGTACATCACTTTCCACCCTATTCTGCAATGCTGGCAAGGACATATTTCTTTTAATTGCATAGTAATCTGAAAGCATTAATGCACTGGACTTGAAACACTGGGAATTATATTCATGTTTTTAGTTTCTTTCTTGTTTGTTATGTGAAACTTCCCATTATAATGAATGTTAGCAAGTTAGATTGATGACAAGTATTTAATTGTTTGAAATGTTTATTTTTTACTGACTTACAAAGATCATAATGGTAGCATAATTTTTAGTATGAATAAGGAATGTTTTATATTGATTGCTCAACCAATATGGTCTCCTGGACAGATGATTCTATGATGAGAAATATATTCACTAACATTTGTGAAAATTGCTACACCCAGAAAGAATGGCCTGGATAAATCCAAACTCAGAGAACATGTAGAATAGTGTACCAGCAAAAGTAATTAAGATTGTAAAGAGATAGCACGTACATGTAGGCCCAGGAGCACCCTCTCGTGTGTGACCAGAAAGATCAGTGTTATGCCAAGCTAGTCAGTGAAATGCTGTCAAACAAAATGCCAGTAAGCCTCGTCAACATCGAAGGACGCAGTATCTGCACGACACCGAGTTAGAACGGGACAATGAGTCTTCGGAAAACAGTTTTGTCATACCATGTTTGGGCTTGAAAATGCCTGCTAAGAGCTGCTAAGACAGTAATGTGCATGTTGAACCAGTGGATAGAAGGGGAATGATGAGCGGGTACTGGACCATGTGATGTTACCACAGCACAGGATGACCATCACTTGGTCCACATGGCCATAAAGGACCATATTTCTTCATCCACAAAAAAACTGCAACAGGTATAGCCCTATCTGCATCAATGGCTTAACGCCATCTACTACAGACTGGACTGGTGGCACGCATGCCATTACGCCACCTTCCGTTGTCCAGAAACCACGAATACCTCAGACTGTATTGGGCACGTGAACGACATAGTTGGGGTGCCAGGTGGCAAAATGGATTGTTTACAGAGGAGTCCCACTTCAACCTGTCTTACAGCGATGGCAACATACATGTTAAGATGATATCGTGGTGACCACAGTCTAACACCCGCAAAGTTGAGTGGCACAGTGGATAAATTTTCTCAACCTTAGTGTGTGTACATATATTTAGTACTATACTCTGATTAACAAAAGATGCTCGGTGATAACTGTCATCCGCTTGATAGGTGAGGTGAGGAGTGGAGACGAGAGGGGTAACGGTCTCCATGGCAACAGTGAGCAATGTTGCAATGTATGCCGAAACAGCAGTAAGCACTCAGTGTGTCTTCACTCGTCACGGTCATTAGAGCGCCAGACAGAGGGGCTAACTTACCCAGTATTTGTGTCTTCCTGCAAGCCTCTTGGAATGTTATGAGTCATGATCTGCCTCAGTGGCAACGCAGCATTTCGCCACGTGCTAGCTTTGACAGTTGTCAGCGAGCTTTATTGGTAATTCAGAGTATAGCTTTCATTAGCCCTTGTTGAAGAGATCATAGAGTAAAGGTAAGTAGTTTATGACTACTTCTACGTCATATCTCCATCACCGAAGAAAAGAATGAGAAGTCCTATAAGAGAATAAAAATGGACAGCCTTTTGGAGGACAACCTTGCCGTATAAACTGCTAATACCCAAACTCTGTGGCGCTACAACCCATGAAGGGGCCTAGGCCTACCAAGCGACCGCTGCCTGGCCATTTGGCCTGCAGATTATGGGCTGACGCGTGGTCAGTGCGTCGGGTCCCCTCGGCCATTAATTTTGGTCTCCGTGACCCTGCCTCACTGTCAGGCAACTACTCAATTGTCTTCACGAGACTGAGTGCACTCTGTTCCAGCTCTCACATCAGTTTCTAAAATCCGTCACAGAGCCAGAAATCGAAACCAGGACCTCCAGTTGCAAGGCAGGCACAGGGCTGGCATGGAGTAAATTACACCACCTTAATGTTCCGTGAAGAATATAGTACTCGCTAAAGTTGAAATCTATGTTACCATATCCTTTGTCGAGAAAATACCAGTAGAGTTAGGGTAAACAGCAGTAAACATTAAAAAGTTGTAAATAGATTATACCTACCCCTAACTAGAGAGAGAAAGCGTATGGACTCCCTTCACAGATCATGCACAGTGAGCGAGAGATATCTTGCGACTTCTTATTTGCTTATCACAAGGATGTGCATCTGGCCTTTTCACAGGAACGCTGAATGGATTGCAACCGTTTCTGAGAGAGTTCTACAAAATCATTTCTGAGCGTACAGCTTCATCTCAAGAAACTGATATGAAATGCACAATTGCTTTACTCCTAGGATTCGGGACTTCCCCTTATTCCCTCACCCCTTTATTTATGACAAATAATTTGCAGCCTAGTTTTATTGAAGGGGTGCCTTCAACTTATATGTGAATTTTCATGCCATTTACTCCAGTAGCTTCGACACCAACCCACTACAAACGACAAACAAATAAACCGTGGGGTATATTTGGTCATTATTCAGGATAAATACAAAGTTTTAGCCAAAAATTCAAAATGTTCAGACCAGAAAGCTTACTTTATTTACAGAGTGTAAATTTGTCATCCAACCAAAAGGGTGGATAAAATTGAAAGAAATAATTTGAATGATAATTACAATATTAATATTACTAAACTTCACTGTCCTCACCATATGGTTCCTACTCCACTAATTATTGTAATTAATTTCTGACTAGGAAGTGAACCTTACAAAACAATCCAACTCTAAATACTGTACATACCCCAACAAAAGTTTGGAATAGCATAGATCTGACTGCATATTTAGACTATATACTGTTAAGATGTGGAAATAGAGGTTTCAAGGAGCTCTATCACTATGACTGTTCATTTTCAGGTATATTATGCACTAATAAACCAACATCAACATCTCTATCAACTAATCTGAGAGAAGACAAGGCATGTTTACATGTAAACCATTTGATAAATATACTGTCATAAGCATTTGAGAATAAAAAGCTTACAAAATGCATTATAAAGTCACGCAAACTATCGTAAACAGGGAAAAATATTCTCAAAAGACACCATTAATTGGTTCTACACTATGTAAAAACAAAGGATGGTCATCACATGAGCACAGAAAAATCATAATATGCGCTTAATCTTTATTGTGTAATACCATTTACCAAGTCATTTCCTCAATTATCATCTTCAAACTCTATCTGGTCATCAATTTCAACATTAATAATCTAAGCTTATCCATATAATCCTTACATATAAAAATATTTCATCATTGTGTACTTCACACATTAATGCTAGTTTCCACTCTCGATTATTCTAAAATATCAAATTCCTATGGAGACTTCATTTCAACTGCATCGTATATTGTTATATAATGGCGGAAAAAAATATCCCAGCACCAAGAAGGGGTTGTGTTAGATTAACGAACGTTGGTAGGCGTGTTTATACATCTGAAAGATGATGATGATGATTCAAATTGCCCGCAAATCGCATTAGCGTAGCGCTAGTAGTGACCCCATGATATTGCACATCAGGCTTGCTTTAAATACGGGCTGTACTGTGTGAGAGCATTAAGTTTCCTGTGAGATGGGACGAAGTGACTGTGAGCGAGCCAAGAATGCATTTACGACGACGAAGAGGCCAGTATCTACAGCTCACTGCATTTCTAAAGGCCGTGTAATAGGGCTACGTGAAGTTGGATTTTCCTTCCGCACTCTTGCAGAATGACTTGGTAGGAATGTCTCCACTGTGTATGCGTGCTGGCAACAGTGGTCACGAAAAGGTACGGTAGGAAGAAAACTGGGCTCTGGACATCCCCGTGGCACTACCGCGAGGAAGGACTGCCATATTGGGCTTATGGCTTTGGAGCATCGGACACCGTCTGCAGCAGCAATTCGAGTGGCAGTTTGCACCACAGTGACGCAATGAACTGTTCGAAATCGGTTACTTGAAGGACGGGCTCCAAGCCAGACGCCCTGCGGCGTGCATTCCACTTACCCCAAACCACTGCCGTCTAGAACTTCAGTGGTGTCAAGCGAGAGCTCATTGGAGGATGGAGTGGAGGTCCGGATTGTTTTCCGATGAAAGCCGGTTCTGCCTTGGTGCTAGTGATGGCCGTGTGTTGGTTAGAAGGAGGCCAAGTTAGCACCTGCAATCCACCTGCCTGCGGGGTCGACACACTGGACCTACACCGGGCGTTCTGGTCTGGGGAGCAATTTCTTATGATAGCAGGAGCAGATGCGTACGTCCGTCTGGTGTTTTCCAACAGGATAACGCACGCCCCAATGCCGCTGTTTTAACCCAATCTGCTCTACAGAGTGTCGACATGCTACTTTGGCCTGTCCGATCGGTCCCCAATTGAGCATGTATGGGACATCATTGGACGACAACTACAGTGTCATCCACAACCAGCATTAACTGTCCCTGTACTGACCGACCAAGTGCAACAGGCATGGAGCTCCATCCCACAAGCTAACATCCGGCACCTGTACGACACAAAGCATGCAACTTTGCCTGCATTCAACAGTCGGGTGATTATACCGGTTATTAATGGACCACCATGGCACAATTAAGATGGCTCTTCTCGCGCGGACATTAACCTGTTGCCTTGTACCTTTAATCAATTAATCTGTTACCTCACCAAATATGTTGTAGAAATTTCCGTACTCTACATTCCTTATTTCATGGCGTTGGAATGACGAATAGAAATAAACAGTGTCATCACTCCGCTACTTAAGCATTGTAGTTCATGGACCAGCCAGTGTGTGGCGCGGAAGTCGCGCCGAACCATAAGCACGTGTGACAGTAGCCCACGAGGTTAGTACTGTAATATTATGCGAGGGAATTTGTTTCTTTGTATTATAGTTTATGAATGTCTGTGTAGTGCTTTGTGTGTGCGAACAACTAAATTTTCTGCTGTTTCGAGAAAATGCAGTCACGTTTCGTTCCTGGATGTAAATCTGGTTAGGAAGAAAAATCTGATGGTAGACATTTTTTTCACACCGCCAAAAGAAACAAATCTGTTTGCGAAATGGGCGAGAGTTATTCCGCGGAAAGATGAGCAATTGTCGATCAAAAATAGAATCTGTGACGTGCGTTTTTCGGAAGATTTAATTATTATAAAGGCGGACTGTTTCGTAGTGAACTTTGAGAACGTGGAAATTCCTCGCGTGAAGTGGAAATTAAAACCAGGATCAGTAACTCACATTTTTCAAAATTTACCGAAATATCTATCCACGGATGTAAAATAACGAAAGGCGCCCAGTAGGATACGGAATGAAGGCAGCCTTCCATGGTTACTTGTTCTAATTCATGCCATCCTTACCTGAAACTAAAAAATATATAATCCGTCTTAATAATAATAGGCCCAAAATAATAATAGTTGTTGATTCTTTAGGGACTTAACGACAACGTGATCACGTAGCCCCGTGTGCTTGGGTGTGTTTAGAATTTGTCTGATAACCTCTGTCATTATGATGTCTGTGGTAGTGTGTGTATTTGCAATTGAGCTAGGATTTGGGTAGGAAGCGGCCGTGGCCTTCAGTTAGGTACCATACCGGTATTTGCCTGGAGGAGAAGTGGGAAACCACGGAAAAGAGCCTCTTATTTGTTTTGCCTCTCGAGGCTGAGTGAACACCGTTCCAGCCCTCAGACCAATATTACATTTATTGGCAGAGCTGGGAATCGAACCGGGACCTCCGCGGTGATAGCCAATAATGAGACGGACATTATAATAATAATAATAATGGACAACCTGCCAATAAAATAAACGGCCATTCAATTCTTCGCTACCGTTACCGTCCTCCTGATCTTCAGATCTTGTTTCAACTTTGTCTTCAGTATCAGAGTCACAAATTTATTTGAAATTACTGAATCATGAACTAGCTATTCGTTATCTTTCAGCAGAAGGCGACACGCTTTATCTGCATCCTTAGGTTTTCGTAAGGTGCAATCTCCTTACTGATATTATCTAAGGCAATGTACTAAGCCAAATAATCGGTATAACAGCTCACCTGCGACTCACTGACAGAATATTACATAATTGGGAGCGCTGGTACTATCAACCCCTCGCTGACAAAATGTTACACATGTAGAGTTATTTTTAGGCACGTCATATCACAACTCCATGAAAATGCTCACTAAGGTTTGGTGTAAGATGTCATGAGACGATAAGATCATAGCTTGAACTGTTGGCTTGATATTAAAACTAAAGCGAACCATGGAACAGTCAGACCAATGCGCGACTAACGGAGGGTTTTAAAAGATAGTTCTACATGGGTACTGAGAATATTAACAACAACCTATTGACAGTATTATTCATAAGTCTAAACAAACAATTTGTTGTGATTCAGCATAACCGCAGCCTTCATAAAGAGGTTTACGTAGCCCAGAGCGTATCCCATTTTTGAACAGCTGACTGTGTAGCGTTGGGGATCTGCGCCGCTAGCGTTAGCCGAGCGGGGCGCGGTTGAACTCGGTCAGTGATAACACTATGTATTCAATTCGTCATGGCGTTGGGATACATTTTTCCGCCAGTGTATATTCCACATAATTAGTTATAGGCGTACATGATCTAATATAATTTTGATTGATATCATAATCATTCAATAATATCAACTATCGGTATTTTAAATAAAGTAGAAGTTCATTTGCAATCATATTCGATTATTATAGAACACCTCTAATGTTGTGTGAGAAATATTAACCAATTAACTCCTAATAATAAATTTAAATGCTCATCAAATTGCAATCTAACAAATCTCAGGTCATAAAAATATATTATAGCACGGACACGAATAATTATATTTAGAAAGAATGCTTCATCTAACTTTGATGTCTTGCTCACGATGATTGGTTCCTTCTGGAGGAATATCCATCCAGAATATCCATGCCTTTTGCGTCGTTATACCTGGATCTCGATTTTCATTCTCCACTGAAGAATCATCATCATTCACGTAGTCAGTTGAGTAGTCTCGGTGTCCTTTCTGTTGTTGTCTGGCTCTTTTCATAATTAGCATGATGCCATGATTGGGACATTATTAATGTCCATGTTCCTTGGGTCATGTATAATTCCATGTTGAAATTTATGCACCCTTAAACTGGCCAAATCTGCTCACCACTGTTGGTGATGCTAGACTGCTTTTAATAATGCAAGTTCCAAAAGTCTGCTGTAGCATATATGATTTATGCTATCCACGCATATTTCACTGCTCCTGATGTGTATACCATTACGCGATGTTTAAAGAATTCGTAATATTTCGCCAGCACTGTCGAACAAGTGTTGAATGGACTTGTGAGGTTACGAAATAGGTGGGTGCAGCAATGTTTCTACTACAACTCACGCACAGAACTCTGCCAAGTCGTCGGCGTATATTGCACTGTTCTGTGGTAACAATTTCAACTTCTCTCTCGCGGTGTTGCAATGTTAAAAAATGCATTTGGTTTTCCACTAATATTTCTTTAATAGTTTGATGTCTGCTCACGTAAATTTAATCCGTAATCGTAACACAATTCTCACTACATAAAAGTCATACAATTCAAACGTATGACAATTTCAATGTTTAGACCGTGTTGTAACGTTAATTAATTTGCTCCACGTTGAGCGTACATGTGTAATGGTAATTAATGCCCCCTGTTGGTAGCGACAAAGTGTATCAGTTTGACCCTCACATTGAGCGACAAGTGTAACGGTTTGGGTGCCCCTAACTGTTGGGTGATAAATGTAACTGTTTACCTTTGCCTAAGCTATGTTGTTTTAATGGGCGCCAAGACCTCAACGCAATGTTGAAATCTAAATTTGTATTTAACAACGTCTAGCTCTGGTAGAACACCTTCAAGAATCTATTCACTCAGATCGTGGTATGATTTGATCATTAACCCAACAAACAATTGTATCAGGAGAAGGAATTGGTCTATATCTAATGCTACCTACTGAAAGCAAAGATTGCATTGTAAAAGAAATGAATTTATTATATAAAACAAGTATAGCAAAATTAATAATAATTATAAGTTTAAAATTTAAATTGGAGCGTTGCGATTTTAATATTACCAATAGAAAATTACGTGAAAACGGAGTCTGATAAATTATTGATTTTATTCTTATTCCCAAGCTATGAAGTTACTGAAATATGAAATATAAGACAAAGAGAAATGAGAGATTGCGTATTTCTGTGTCATTCGCGCTTACCACTGGAAATTGCCAAAGCATTTCCCTCGTACTGGATGATGCTGTGTGCTTCCCACAGTCTCCTGGACGTCGTCATCTCCGTAGATATTTGATGATATACTTGCAGATTTGGTGACTTTATGGTCCTAATATCGGAGCCATACCCTCGTACAACCAAACTGGTTAAGTTTTAAACAGATAGTTCTCCACTCCACGGAACATTGGAGCGACACACACTTGCAACCGAACTAGTCAAGTCTTTCACAGATTGTCCACGCTCCACGGAACATCGGAGCGACTCGCACGTCCAACCGTACTGCTTACGTCTTACACAGATTGTTCACGCTCCACGGAACATCGGAGCGACTCGCACGTCCAACCGTACTGCTTACGTCTTACACAGATTGTTCTCGTTCCACGGCGCGCCGAACAATATATGCACACGTCGGCTCCCCACCTCGGTACCGACTTCCAGCTTACGTGGTCTCCACTGATTGGCTGCTCTCCTTCCCCTTCTCTGGCTCATTACACACGGCGCGCAGATGATGAAGTCTATTTCCGTTCCAACTATCCGCCTTTTCTTGACGCTGCGACCCAAGCTTGCGTAATACTTCTTGACAAGAATCAGCCTGTATTTGAATTTCCAGCGAGTCATGTCTCTCATAATATCCTGACTGACGAAACTCCGTAAAATTACGTAATCATATAATTTTCTATGATATTGTCGTTCGTAATAATTTGCTTGATAGCGTTTTCTAAGACACAGAAAACCTATCTGTATGCTTATAATTTTTATAAAATGCTCCGAAAATATCTTAATAATAATAATAATAAATTACCATGAAAAATTCTCTTGGCTGAACAATTTGCCGCGTAAACAAATATAGAATGGCTTCCTACTGACTTATGCCAGTGGCATAAAAACCCCTCGAAAAACACGTTACATATTCGCCTCGGATCATCGGATGATTTACCGTGACGACGGTCCATTATCCGATTATCCCAGACACGTTAATAAACCCCATCCAAAATACATATTACATAAATGAAATCACCCTAAATTACAGATATATACACTCATAATTTTTCTTCACGCACTTTGCGTCAAAGTTTGTTGTCACTATGGATTGCACTTTGCAACCAGTCCAATGTTTTACATATAGAATAGTGTTCCACGGATATTTCCGCCTCTCAAATTTCTCTATGTTGGAAAAATAGACATAATTAATGTGTGAGCACTATGTATTTATGATGTCATATCACACGCATTGAAGGTGTTCTGATATATTTATATCATCATAGAACTTCCTAATTTCACTGGAGGTCCCTTCCTTATGGTGAAATTTAATCTCACTTATCACTGAGCACACGATCACACTATTGTGCCAGCGCATCGTGACCATAATACTTGATCTCTCTTTATAAAAGATGAAATTAATATTGACTTCTGAAAAAAAAAAAAAAAAAAAAAAACAGTAAATGCGCATTACATGTAACACCAAATATTTCTGTGCCATAATCGCCCTGTCTTGTTAAGTTCCCGTAGACCATATTCTACTTAATACTAGTTCTCAACTCAGACCAGTTCTCCTCACACAAATAATACCATTGTACAAATTACCTTAAATTACACACTTACAAATCTTACATGGCGAGGCCGTAAACAGAAATCACGTGTGCCGTTATGTACGAGTTTCATGAAGGACTGTCTCGCATTCTGATGGCCCATCTTTTGTCCCGTAGATGCCTTAAGCAAAAATACCCTGTCCAAGCGCTCACCCATCTCTTGGGGACAAATGGGAATTCACCAGCGCTACCAAATTCTGGCCTTGGTGTATCGAGACATTTTAGTGCTCAAGAGCATCCGACAATCCCGTCATATTTCCCTGTACCTTAAAAACTCTCATTTACTTACATACTACCCCCCTGTGTGACTTCTGATACGCCTGCCTGGAAGACCAACTCCTCCCAAGCACCAAATACCACACTTACTCATTTGATAGGCTGGCTCGCCAGCTAAACATCCTCACTTTATGACACATACTTTCGGAGACTATGTATATTGTATAATCTGTTTCCCTCACTATTCTCCAGCACATATGCTGTTTTGCCAATACGTTTGGAAACTATAAATGTTTCTGTGTCACCTGCTTCCAACCTTGCAAGTGGCTCCCTTTAAATGAACGTCATCACGTTGCTCCACTAGCATATTTCTCAGTATCTGTAACGATGCCCTGTTGCTACTGTCCACACATGCTAACCCTACTTTCCTCTGGTGTTACACCTCTACTTGACACTATGACCTAAAAATGTCACTTCTGACTGACAGAATGACGACTTAGACAGCTTCAAAGTGAACCCTGCCTGATCAACTTCTGAAAAACTATATCTAAATGACGTAGATGCTCCTCAAAACTGCGTGAACTAATTACCATATCATCTATGTAAATGGTTACAAAATCTCCTGTGTCATCCCCTAATGCAATGTTTAAAGCCCTAATTAAAGCTGCTGAACTACTCTTTAACCCATAAGGTGTTCTACAAAATTGATAAAGGTTATATTTATGACGAAAAGCTGTAAATGGTCTATCTTCGTACATAAGTGGCACTTGCCAAAAACTGGAACTCAAATCTACACAAGTGAAATACTTCTTCCCCTCAAATGTTTGCATTAATTCTTCTATTGACATAGATTTCAGCTGATCTGAACTAATTCTACTGTTAACCAAACGAGCGTCTAAACAAATACGAACTGTGCCGTCGGTCTTGGGTACCGTGATCAAAGAATTAACATATGGACTGTTAGAGTGCTCAATAATCCCATCTTCAAGCATCTGATTAATTTGTGCCTCAACTGCACTCTGATAAGCGAAAGGTACAGGATATCTATGTCCTGTGAATACTGACCTATCAATAACGTTCAATGAATGTGTATAGCAATTGGCCATACCAATGCGATCCTCAAAAACTCTCCTATTACACCATAACACATCATAGAGCCGAACACATTGTTCCACCTCTATATTTCCCTGAAATGCAGCATCACGTAACGAGTCCTCTAGACTTCCGTTCGTAATCACACTGCCCACAAAACATGGAGAACCCCGCTCTACGGCTGGCGATATCTCATTTAAAGTACAAATCACACCTACAATACTACTCCTCTGAATATGGTCATTGAACGCTACTTCTACTTCAGAATCTCCCCATTTAAATTTCAAACTCCCTACATCATAACATAAGTTACCAGACACTCTACTTAGCCACTCTGAACCCAAGATAACACTGAATACTAAATTTGGAATTACAAGACAAATCTGCTTCTCTACATGATTATTAATTTTAATGTCTACTAAAACTTGCTTAGAAATTACTTTAGACCTCTTCCCAACAGCTGTGATAACAAAAGTGCTTTTAATTGGCATCTCCTCAAAATTTACTCCAGTTCCTTTCATTTTATCATAAAATGCACTACTTATCAATTAAAACATCTGTGTACGCCTCGGACACGTTAAATTTAACTATGGGACTCTTACTAACCACTTCCTGAATAATACCTTCATTTAGTTCATGTAATAATTCATTTCTTACATTTAGGTCATAGGGTTCCTGTATAATTGTATGGACAGGGCATGCTACAGACTGAGATTCTGACCTTACTTCGCAGCCTGGTTCGAGTTTAAAGAACCGCTACAGCTGGCTGTAGTACTACTAACTACTAAACTGGTCTGGTTGTTCTGGGCTGTGTTGTCATTGTTTGGCTGTATATTACTACCACTAGGCTGTCCTCTTCCTTGACCCCTATTCTGGTTGTAATTATTGTCATTATAATTTCTCCCTTGATTTCCCCTGAAATCATTGTTTCGCCCTTGATTTCCCCTGTAATCATTGTTCCTCCCTTGATTTCCCCTGAAATCATTGTTCCTCCCTTGATACTGATTACCATAGCCATTTCCTCTGTTCTGATTTAGCTGATTATTATTATTTCTATTTTGAGCGTTGGCCCCTTCGCCACCGTTCCCTTGAACTTCTTGATGCCTGGCTTCATTAGGTCTATTATTATTATTACCCTGGTTCCGATTGAAATTGTCCTCATAACCCCCTCTCCCTAGTGCATCAAATGTGCTTAACAAATTTTCTACTTGTGATATTGTCTTTACATTCTGGATACAAGCAGCCTCCTTGATCCTATAGGGAAAGTGCCTAAGTAGCAACCTCACCACATCACTTTCCTCCTTCAACCCATCCAGATATTTACACACTAATACCTGCCCTAAAAAGTATTCGGTCATGGTGGAGCTTCCTTTAGGGTTATATTTACCACACACTACTCCCTCACGATGCTGCGACTGAATAACCTCATTCCAGAACTTTTCACAGAATTTCATTTTAAAATCATTGATATCAGTAAACTTGTCTCTGTAGACAGCAAACCAATTCCTCGTTTCCCCCACAAACACTTGTTCTAAAATTTCAACTACCTGGCACCACTCAATACTACCATTTTCCAACCTCTCCCCGAATTTATTTTCTATAGTGTTCATGAACTCCATTGGGCACCCCTGTCAATTGCTGAACTTACCCAGTTCTACCTCCCTGTGTGTGCTATTCACAAAAACTGGCCTATTCTGACTATTTTCTTGCCTGATCCTAGCTTTTAATTTTAACTCTAATTCTGCGATTTTCTCCTCAGCCTTCCTCTCAATACTGTTGACTGTTAATTTAATGTTTCCTTCTGATTCTTCTACTTTATCATATAGCTTTGCTTGTTTCTCCTCAATCTTGCTAATGCTCTCTCTATTACTCTCTCTTAAATCATTTACTTCTGCAACGATTTGTGAGTGGACTTTCTCAATTCTACCCCCCAGCTGTTCCTTAACCTCTTTAGTAGCTACCTGAATTTTGTCAATTTCTCCCCCCAATTGCTTTTTGACCTGCTGTGTTTCCAGTTGCACTAGTTCTTTTAAATTTTCAGCCTGTGTACTGATTCTAATTTCCAACTCCTCCTGTACTTTTCCTAATTTTCTGTCTACATCTGGAATAATCTCTTTAGCCTTTTCTTCCATCACCCCCTTGATCTCACCTCTAATCAGTTCGAATTTGTCACTCATTTCCCTACTGTTTTGTTCTAATTTAGCATTTAAAGTTTCAGTATTCTCTCTATTTTCCTTACTGTTTTGTTCTAATTTAGCATTTAAAGTTTCATTACTCTCTCTATTTTCCCTACTGTTTTGTTCTAATTTAGCATTTAAGGCATCTGTACTTTCTTTATTTTCCCTACTGTTTTGTTCTAATCTGGCGTTTAAAGTTTCATTACTCTCTCTATTTTCCCTACTGTTTTGTTCTAATTTAGCATTTAAGGCATCACTACTAACTTTGTTCTGATACATAAACTCGAGAAGTAAAGTTTTTAATTCTGGTTGGCCGCCTACACTCCCTGTTTCAGTATCGGGATTTACCTCCGCTACCCCGGTACTACCATCACTCGACATACTGCTCGTATCATCACTCTCCCGTTGATGACCACTACGTAACCTCATCTGTCTTTCTTTCTCATCCCCCATAATGATATACACTGATACAGACAAATAATCCCCAAAATACAGGCACGGAAATATATACCCTTCTCCTTCCACAAATGTTATTAGGTTTTCAGCCCCAAGTTGTCGGCGACAATTGTAACGTTATTTAATTTGCTCCACGTTGAGCGTACATGTGTAATGGTAATTAATGCCTCCTGTTGGTAGCGACAAAGTGTATCAGTTTGACCCTCACATTGAGCGACAAGTGTAAGATTTGGGTGCCCCTAACTGTTGGGTGATAAATGTAACTGTTTACCTTTGCCTAAGCTATGTTGTTTTAATGGGCGCCAAGACCTCAACGCAATGTTGAAATCTAAATTTGTATTTAACAACGTCTAGCTCTGGTAGAACACCTTCAAGAATCTATTCACTCAGATCGTGGTATGATTTGATCATTAACCCAACAAACAATTGTATCAGGAGAAGGAATTGGTCTATATCTAATGCTACCTACTGAAAGCAAAGATTGCATTGTAAAAGAAATGAATTTATTATATAAAACAAGTATAGCAAAATTAATAATAATTATAAGTTTAAAATTTAAATTGGTGCGTTGCGATTTTAATATTACCGATAAAAAATTATGTGAAAACGGAGTCTGATAAATTATTGATTTTACTCTTATTCCCAAGCTATGAAGTTACTGAAATATGAAATATAAGACAAAGAGAAATGAGAGATTGCGTATTTCTGCGTCATTCGCGCTTACCACTGGAAATTGCCAAAGCATTTCCCTCGTACTGGATGATGCTGTGTGCTTCCCACAGTCTCCTGGACGTCGTCATCTCCGTAGATATTTGATGATATACTTGTAGATTTGGTGACTTTATGGTCCTAATATCGGAGCCATACCCTCGTACAACCAAACTGGTTAAGTTTTAAACAGATAGTTCTCCACTCCACGGAACATTGGAGCGACACACACTTGCAACCGAACTAGTCAAGTCTTTCACAGATTGTCCACGCTCCACGGAACATCGGAGCGACTCGCACGTCCAACCGTACTGCTTACGTCTTACACAGATTGTTCACGCTCCACGGAACATAGGAGCGACTCGCACGTCCAACCGTACTGCTTACGTCTTACACAGATTGTTCTCGTTTCACGGCGCGCCGAACGATATATGCACACGTCGGCTCCCCACCTCGGTACCGACTTCCAGCTTACGTGGTCTCCACTGATTGGCTGCTCCCCACGCTCTCCTTCCCCTTCTCTGGCTCATTACACACGGCGCGTGGATGATGAAGTCGATTTCCGTTCCAACTATCCGCCTTTTCTTGACGCTGCGACCCAAGCTTGCGTAATACTTCTTGACAAGAATCAGCCTGTATTTGAATTTCCAGTGAGTTATGTCTCTCATAATATCCTAACTGACGAAATGCCGTAAAATTACGTAATCATATAATTTTCTATGATATTGTCGTTCGTAATAATTTGCTTGATAGTGTTTTCTAAGACAAATAAAACCTATCTGTATGCTTATAATTTTTATAAAATGCTCCGAAAATATCTTGATAATAATTATAATAAATTAATAATAATAATAAATTAACATGAAAAATTCTCTTGGCTGAACAATTTGCCGCGTAAACAAATATAGAATGGCTTCCTACTGACTTATGCCAGTGGCATAAAAACCCCTCGAAAAACACGTTACAGCCAATCCGTATGTAACGGATGTTAAATTTTTACTATAAATTTACTATTTTTTTTTGGTTTTACATGCAAATATATCTATTTTTTACCACTAAGAGACTAAAAGAGGTTGTTTTAATAAGTATGACTAGTTTGGTTACATTAACTTAAATAGTTTAAGTACAAGAATTAATCTTAGCGTGTAACGGATGTTACACAATTGTGAACCTACTGCATGCAGTCATGAACATTCAACAAAAAGTCTGTTCTCCTAGGATGTCTAAAACAAATTAATCCATATTACAGCTATCTAAAGTTAGTCTATTACTTATATCCACAAATTTGAATTGACAAATATTAGAAGGCAATTAAAACTAAAATACGGAGTTCTGTAACGGATGTTACACACATTTTGTAACGGATGTTACATATTTTTCACCTATAAGAAAAGTACTTATAATTGCAATTTTAGGATCAAATGAATACCTTTTTGGTGTGTTTATACTTTTAAAAATATTTTATTGTAGTAATAAACATTCAAAAAGCACTTTTTCAGGGGTAGACTGTATATCTATTGTCGGAGAAAGTTGTGATGGCCCGCCAGGCTTTAACTCTCAAACGTGTTTCTTCTTTTCTCTTCAACTTTTCTTCCCCTGACATTTTTTCTTTTATTTGTTTCCTATTTTCTTTGTTTCTGGCACTGTCTTTTTGAAGGTACTCTTTCCACTTCTCATTTATTTTCTTGAAATAGCGGCATTTTTCCATCCTGTTTTTAAACTTGGGAAGATTTTCTGATCCGTTCTGAAACAATTGAAAATTAGTAGTTTTCATTTTTTAAATAGATTTTATTTCTAAGGAATAGTTTAAATTTTATCTCAAGAGACTTCACTTATTTATATTGAGTTACCGGCTTTGTACACGCTCATCAACGACGTACGAAAAGCTACCAACAGTGAATTATTGCGCTTGCCAATAAAATATAAACACGGCCTGTAGTTAAAAGAGATAAATTTAGGCCTAACTATGCTATGTTCCCTAGTATATTAAATACGCTCAGTAGGTTTTAAGTTTATGCAAATTAATACTAGGCTCTATATTTATTAATTAAGTAGAATCGTACAGTATCCAAACCATTCCCATGTTACCTAAAAGTCTATTGCCTTCCAAAGGCTAAAAAAAAACTTTAAAGAAGTATTATTTAGGCACAAGGTAGGCCTAGGCTAGTATATGAAAAAAAAGCCTTGAAAATATTTATTAAGTTATTCCAAAAGGTTTGTAAAACATTGAATTTAGGGGAGACGTAATATGAAAAAAAGATTTATAGGCCAGGGTTGTTATTTAATTTGTCTTTAAACAGTGCATTAACACATAGCTTAACCTATAAATTGAGGTTATGTCATAAGGTTAGCCACATGTTAGTCAAAATCTTGATAAATACAGTGAGAAACATCAATTTGTACCTTGTAACATCCGTTACGTAACGGATGTTACATATTTTTAATTCTGTAAAAAACTGTAGATGAATAAAAACTAAACAAACTAAAATGCTCAATAGAAGCACATGTATCTTAACCTTACTTTTGGAGAGTTTAATTTATTTAGATAATACTTTTAACTCAAAATAATAAAGTAAAAATGTAGACTTTCACGACCGGCGTTGAAATAGGAATCTCCGTTTCGCGGGCTTATAGGTCGTGTTCCAAGGACATTTTGTCGTCCTGACGTTTCGCTGAATACTGCGTTCAGCATGTTCACAGGTTACATAAAGCGAGGTAAAACAAGTAAACAGAAGATATATAAATAGTCAACAACCCACACATAGAGGCTACCATAGCAACGGCGTACCACATAAAAGTAATGCATCAAGGACAGGGCTGCTCGTCTGTTGCATCTTCTCGTCTACGACGGTCAATAAGGGCAGGCTTGAGGGGATTAAGGACTGGAAGCCAAGCTCTGTTCACACGTTCTGCTTCCTCCTTAAGATTGAAGCTGTTAGTATGCTTCAGGATTTCAATGGCCTCCCTTTGTAGCCTGGCATGATAAGACACCGTGGTGGACAGAACTTCGGTGTCTCCATATCTTATATCGTGACCTGCAAGTAGCGAGTGTGCTGCTACAGTGGATTTATCTGTTTGTCCCAGCCGGCTGTGTCGTTCGTGCTCCTTGAGGCGAGTGGCAATACTTCTTTTCGTTGTTCCAATATATACTTGGCCACAATCACACGGGATTTTATAAACCCCTGCCGCGGTATGAGGATGTCGCTTATCTTTAGCGGACCTAAACATGTCCTTAATTTTTCGTGTAGGCCTGTATATGGTCTTTATATCATGGGACTCGAGTAGCCTCCCTATTCTGTCCGTGACCTTTTTTATATATGGAAGGAAAGCTCTAGCCAGGGGCTGCTTGTCTCCAATTACCCTTGTAGTTGGACGTCTCGGATGGAGTGCTCGCTGGATATCTTTCTGGCTGTACCCATTCGCGCATAAGGCCTCGTTGAGGTGTTCAATTTCTTGTTTTAGGCACTGCTTATCACAAATTCTTTTAGCGCGGTCAGCCAGTGTTTTTATAACTCCGTATTTCTGTCGTGGGTGGTGGTTGGACGTCTTATGTAGATATCGGTCAGTATGGGTCGGCTTACGGTAAACTGTATGTCCCAAAGTTAGATCAGCGGTCTTCGTTACCATAACGTCGAGAAACGCGATTTTCTGTTCATTTTCTAACATCTTAATAGCCAGAACTCGAACATTCAGTTTACCATGGAGTTAGAAAATGAACAGAAAATCGCGTTTCTCGACGTTATGGTAACGAAGACCGCTGATCTAACTTTGGGACATACAGTTTACCGTAAGCCGACCCATACTGACCGATATCTACATAAGACGTCCAACCACCACCCACGACAGAAATACGGAGTTATAAAAACACTGGCTGACCGCGCTAAAAGAATTTGTGATAAGCAGTGCCTAAAACAAGAAATTGAACACCTCAACGAGGCCTTATGCGCAAATGGGTACAGCCAGAAAGATATCCAGCGAGCACTCCATCCGAGACGTCCAACTACAAGGGTAATTGGAGACAAGCAGCCCCTGGCTAGAGCTTTTCTTCCATATATAAAAAAGGTCACGGACAGAATAGGGAGGCTACTCGAGTCCCATGATATAAAGACCATATACAGGCCTACACGAAAAATTAAGGACATGTTTAGGTCCGCTAAAGATAAGCGACATCCTCATACCGCGGCAGGGGTTTATAAAATCCCGTGTGATTGTGGCCAAGTATATATTGGAACAACGAAAAGAAGTATTGCCACTCGCCTCAAGGAGCACGAACGACACAGCCGGCTGGGACAAACAGATAAATCCACTGTAGCAGCACACTCGCTACTTGCAGGTCACGATATAAGATATGGAGACACCGAAGTTCTGTCCACCACGGTGTCTTATCATGCCAGGCTACAAAGGGAGGCCATTGAAATCCTGAAGCATACTAACAGCTTCAATCTTAAGGAGGAAGCAGAACGTGTGAACAGAGCTTGGCTTCCAGTCCTTAATCCCCTCAAGCCTGCCCTTATTGACCGTCGTAGACGAGAAGATGCAACAGACGAGCAGCCCTGTCCTTGATGCATTACTTTTATGTGGTACGCCGTTGCTATGGTAGCCTCTATGTGTGGGTTGTTGACTATTTATATATCTTCTGTTTACTTGTTTTACCTCGCTTTATGTAACCTGTGAACATGCTGAACGCAGTATTCAGCGAAACGTCAGGACGACAAAATGTCCTTGGAACACGACCTATAAGCCCGCGAAACGGAGATTCCTATTTCAAAATAATAACTTGTACATGTTTTAGTGTTACGGATGTTACATCTGACCTGTAAGTTTTAAAAGCAAATAAAGTAGAAATGACTCTTACCTGGATATTCATTTTGAAGGTAGATCTTAACAATCACTTGATCTTAAACACCAACTAGCTTTGATCAACACATAGACAGTAGTGCCTTGAAGAAAAAACTACCAACTTAGTCAAATCCTACAATGAAGACTACAGCAGTCAGTCAAGCAACTTCAGATGTCTGAAAAAGCACTTAAAATTTTGGATAAAAGAAATATACTTTTTATTTTATTAGTACAACTAATACCATTATCAAAAAATACCAATATTACATAGTATACATTAAAAAAAATTAAGTCAAATTCACCTTTTACACGGATTGGCTGGTTACAGTGTTACTTAAGACCCATTCCACAATATACTGTATCTCGTTTCTCACTGAGTTTACCCAACACATAATTTCAATACAAGCGTATTACATTTCATCTGACATACACAAAAGAACTGTAGATGAGAACAGTACCTTTAATCCACCTGGCATATGAAAACTGTTGTTTCTTGCATTCACTTGAGAACTGTACCTTTCATTCTGCTACGCACATGTGAACTGTTGCGTATTCATCGAATGACTATCTGTCGCTCCTTCGATGCCAGAGAGGGGGATGATGACAAAAATGCTCTCTACTCTACGTGTATTGTCTGAACCATCGACTTCACAGCATTATTTTTTCTGTCATATAATAATATGTGAAATTTATAGAATTTCTATCTCGCTTGTCATGCAAGGCATTATGATAAAATAAAAATTTGTTGCTTATAATTAATTACATAGGCTTCTTCCATTTCTGCAAAGTTCAGAATCACATGGTTCAACATCCTTGTTTTCTTAATGGATCCTCCTCCGCTTGCGGGGATAGTTGAGTAACTCAAATTTCACCATTCTCATCACGTAAGAAAACTACTTTCCAACAGGGTTGCTAATAATTCAGGCTGATCGTCTTACCTCAAAACGCATAGCATGATGTCGGCATTGCTAAACTGGGATTGTGTCAAAGTAGCCGAGTGACAGAAGTCAGATCAGGCACAGTAAGAAGCTATTTTAGAGTTTTCTTCAGGTAAGAAGTTATCCAGATTTAACTTCATTAAACTCTTGAAGAGCTAGAAGCCATTTTTAGTGCTGTGTAAGTAATCTATCACCAGAAATGCTTCTCACTCAGTCAACACGAACTGAGCTCAATTAGATTAACAATCATATTACATTAATTATTTATGCGCTTATTACCAAACTGGTTTTCATCCATCTTACTCTCGGCCAATGATTGAACTCTCCTTTCTACAATGCCTGAGTACACTTTGCCGGGGACACTTATCAGAGGAATGCATCTATAATTATTGCAATCTTTTTCCGTTACCATGCTTATAAATTAGTGCGATTACTGCTTTTGTCCAGTCAGATAGTACACTTCCTTAAACCCATGCCAATTCGATTATCCTATGCAACCATTTCAGCCTTGCATTCCCACTATACTTTACCATTTCTGGCCTAATTTCATCTAACCCTGCCGCTTAGCGACACTGTAGTTTATTTACCACCCTCTATACATCCTCAACCGTGACCCAGTTCCCATCCTCATTCTCCTCCTGCATAATCTCAAACTCATTTATACCCTTAAAATGACTTATAATACTTAAAGGAATTCCAGTTAATATAAGGGACCCTCTAACTTTTGATAATTAAAAATAGTCCATCCTGTGTGCTGAAGAATATCACCTATGCCCCCAAATAGTCATTATGACCAGAACAGTCGTATAAACAACAATCCAGGTTAATAGTTTTTTTACCTCCATGCGAGTGTGCCTGGTGACAGACTGTTTTAGTCGTAGTATTTTGTTGTTGGTAGAACTTCAGTATTTTCCGTTACTAGAATTTTAGTATTTAGTTGTTAGTAGATGGTTCATATTTTTGTTAGTAGAATTGCTCTATTACTTTATTCTGAAAGGGAGTAGCAGCCTTTAAGAATAAATCAATTCTTTACTTGTCTTATCGACGGTTAAGATATTGATAACATTAGCCTACTAATGGCTACACTGCGTTCTGCTGCACGGCTGAAAGCAACGGTAAACTACAGCCGTAATGCTAATCCCAAGGATATGCATCTCTCTATGCATAATTACATGTGATGATGGCCTCCTCTCTTGTAAAATTCCAATCCGGAGGTGAACTAGTCCCCCGTTCGTATCTCCGGGTGGGGACTACTCGAGAGGGGGTTAACATCACAGAAGTGACAAAGAGGGAATCTGACATATTACGGATCGGAGCGTGGAATGTTAGAAGTCTGCTAGACAGCGGAAGGTTGGAAAACATAGAAAGGGAAATGGATAGGTTGAGGTTCGATTTGGTTGGGATTAGTGTAATGTGCTGGCAGGAAGAACAGGACTTTTGAACTGTTGTACACAAAAGAATAAGAGTGGACACAGAACACCAACATTAAAACATGAAATGTTCCAAAAGAAGAAAGTTATTGGATAACTGATGTGAACATCAACATTCCATACCTAACCATGTTCATGGGATACGAGATAGGCTACAGTACTTCACCACAAGTCTTAATTATCTCAACTAAGTTATCTTGCCAGCTGCGTATGTAATCAATGCTATGACAGTATCCAGCGCTTTCCGATCCGCTGTTATGTAATCGGTACATGGCTAGTTATCTGGCGGTGACTCACTGCGACCCGTCCGCCGCAAGGCCTTTGCGAGGTTCCATCATTCAGAGAAGGACATTACTGTATTTGTATAAAACACAACCTTATAGGGTAGCTGAATGTCTCCATTCATTCATACTGACGTGTCTTTCCTGTTCATCAATTAAAGAAAAATCACAACAAATGAATCAGCATTAACTCAACCTTAGTAGAAATATCCCTTAAATTTAATTTCTACCAATCCCTCCATTTTTAACAATAATCAGCAGCTGTACTAGGACAATTTAATGAAATGCTACAGATCCACAGACTGGAACATTATGTGCAAATACATACCTTGATGTAGTCCGCATGACCAGGACAATCTGTATGTCCATAATGTCGGTTCTCAGTTTCATACTCTATATGCGCGACGTTTATTGTAATGCCACGGGCTCTCTCCTCTGGGGCATTGTCAATTTCAGCATACTTCTTCAACTGAGCAAGTTTTCTATTGGCCAGCACTGAATAGGAAATAAGAAATTTGTGAAAACAGATTCTAATTAAAAACACTACCGTCATATGGGATAACCATGGATGGCAGGGTGATTTCGGACAATAGCAGTATAATTTACCTTTACAGGTTGTTAGCCGAGAGCTGCATACAAAAATCAGACTGAGTGGACCACTGGAAACACTCCTTTGGTAAGCATAAGGATAGACTTTCAACCAATATTTGTATTTTCTAATAACAGACTACAGAATAAAGTAATTTGCTTGATTGCCTTTATCACTATTTTTAATGCACTATTAATTATTATATTTCTTCAAAATACATTTTGTGTGTCCGAATTCACCCCACGCAAAGAAGGAATTGAACATGTATTGCACAACAAGAGTATCTGAAAGTACCCCAAAATATGGGGTGACATCAGACAGTACACAATACTGCCATAAGTTCTGTCAGCACCTTCAATGCATATACTGTAACTACTAAATAAAACTAAGCAAACCCATTAATATACATACATTTTGAAAGAACACAAAAAATGCTGCAGAATGAACATACTCTTATACAAAATGATCACCAAGTGCGGCAACACAACGGCAAACACATAGAGGCCATTCATCAATAGCTGCACGAATCGTGTCCAAAGGACAGCTGACATGATTTTTTTAACATCTCAATATTGCGGTGCTGTTTTCGACATGCTATCATCTCGAGCTTCTGCCACAGAAAATAACCCAATGGATTGAGGTCCGGACTTCCACTAGGCCAGTCAGCAGCAGCGATGAACCGCGGGACATTGGTTGCCAACCACTGCTGCATGGTTCTTGCATTGTGTGCAGAAGCGCTATCCGAATTGATACGTGTTATCAACTTTTCCAACATTGCCTGGTAGACTGTTGCAGAAGTCTTTACTCCACTTTCGCAAAAATGTACCTCCGATGTTTCCCATCAGAAAACCGCCCACCATACCATAACAGAAGCAAGGTGATGTGTTCGCTTCACACACGAAACTCTCTCCTTGCACGAACAGTGTTCACAACTTCTTTTCTGCATACACACCTAGAACGACCAGAGTTGACGCGGTCAACAGTTGCACCCGTTTGTTTAAACCATGCTATTTTCCGAAACACAAATTCTTCATCAATATGGACCGATAACCTAGATGTTAGGCCCCTTAAAACAATTATCATCATCATCATCTTCATCGATACAAAGAGGTTTCAGTGTAGAAATAATTTCCTTAGGTTGCTTTCCGCAATGAAATAACTCCAATACAGTGATACGATTCTCATACACTCCCCACTCCATCTTTCAATGCTGCCTGCTAATAGCACACTGCAATATATAATTTTCAAAAGAAAAAAGAAAAAGGTAAGGTTATAATTGCTTTGGAGTGGAGTTTCGACTCCCATAGTGCACTGGCTTTGCTCGTGACGTGGATACACATGTATCAAATACGTCTTGCAATGGCCTTCCCAGTGTGTACTAGACAGTGTCTTGGTGAGGTGTGCTTTAACCAACTGAAGAGCCCAATTGCACACCGGGGCGAAACACTGTCATTTTGTTGAGTTATGCCGGAACATTTAGCACAATTTGTGTTTAAATAGCACACTGCAAGCCGGTTACTGGAGGAGTCGTGAAGATGACCTTGTGGACGAAGACACACAGCATTGCCATGCCTCTTTATTCACAATTACCATACTACAGTGCGTTTAGATTTTACCGACAGAACTTATGGCTGTACTGTGTGTTTATATGTTTCTAGAAATTTCAGTTTAGGGTTTGCTTTGAAATACTATGTAATATTATGTAACTTAAATATCTAACGCATAGGACTACTAAAAGAAGAAATATGGCAAAACTGTCCAACTTTACCCAATGTGATGGCAAATATAGTAAAGCCACCATTACTTCCGACTTGACATTTCAGTGTTACCCTGACGTTATCTAGCGGTCAGAAGGAAAATCCCTTTAACTAGACAATCATAGGCAGCCATTCAAATCGATATATCACGACAAATTGAGTATCGTTCACGATGTCGCGATTTAGCAAACGAAACTCTAGCCTAGCACTGAAACGTCAAGTGGGAAGTAATGATGGCTTTACTATAAAGATCATTACAAAACACTAACCAGTTTACAACAATGTCCTAATGTAAAAAATACCTTTGGTAATAGCAGCAGTCAGTGTGGTTTTTCCATGGTCTACATGGCCAATTGTGCCAACATTACAATGAGGCTTTTGGCGGGTATACACCTTCTTCTCAGAATAAGGGCGATGAGTGTGTGTAGCTGGTAGAAAAAAATTACTGACCTTCACATGACACTCCTGAAAATAACAAAAAGAAAATAAGTCAACTTTGGGCAAGACATTGTTATTATGATCGTCATAATAATGCTACAGTTTTAACTGCTATGTTGTGGTACTTTGCAGACTTGTATGTTGAAACACATGTGCTAATGATAACACAGATATTCACCACATATGTTAAGACATTCTGTATGGTTGTCTGTAATGATCCTGCTAGAGTACACAATGGAAGAACAGCTTATAGAAGAATTGAGGAATTATGAGTACATCTACAAAGTCACCCAGTTCATGGCATAGTTGGTTTATAGGATGTATAAGTTGACATGATAAAAACCATATTGTGGTGTCTGTAGTAGTGTGTGTATTGGTAATTTGGGCGAGTATTGAGAAGGAGATGGCTGTGGCCTTAATTTAGGAACCATCCCGGCATTTTCCTGGAGTAGAAGTGGGGAAACCATGGAAAACCCCTTCCAGGATGGCCGAGGTGGGAATCAAACCCACCTCTTCTCAGTTTTGCCTCACAAGGCAAGAGATATTACAGCTACAGGTATGTAACCAAGCACAAACGCTTAAAGACGCGATTGATCTAGATGCAAGTGATGTTGTGAAAAATACTGTGAATATTCTAAAGTGTGATCTGACCAAATGCAATGCAGATCAGATGATTGATATGCATGTTAAATTTAAGCATGATAATAAGAGTGTTAAAATTAAATTGAATGGGTACAATACTGGATAACAATTGGACCTAGAGAATCTGAACAAATCTAGAACCAGGGTTCAGGATGGGTCTCAGTAATTGAAGGCAGGGCACATAACAGAGAATGGATCCTAGTCATTAGATTAAGAAGCTCTTCAAAAGAAATCCTGAAGGGAGATGTTTACAACAATCTCACAAAAGAAGTCTGGATGACGTGGAACACGACATGAGACCTCAGCGTTTGTGGATGGAGAATAAAAGCCAACAATAGAAATAAGTGGACTAGAGTCAAACAGTGAGTGAATAAGTAAATCTACTAAACACTGGTCTCTTGCATTTAGTGGTGGTGTTGAGTCTTCAGGCTTTTGACTGGTTTGATGCAGCTTTCCGTGCCTCCCTGTCCAGAGCTAATCGTTTCATCTCTACATAGCTACCACACCCTACATCCGAGGCAATCTGTTTAACATATTCTAACCTTGGTCTACCCCTACAGTTCTTGTCCTCAACCCTTCCTCCCATAACTAAGCTTGCTATTTCTGGGTGTCTTAATATGTATCCTACCAACCTATCTCTTCTCTTCTCTTAATTAGCAGTCGCCAGAAACATCTCTCCTCTCCCACTCGTCTTAATACCTCCTCATTTGCAACCCTATCTACCCATCTGATCATCATTCTACTGTAACACCACATTTCAAACACTTCAATTCTCCTCTTT
Organism: Meconema thalassinum; assembly: GCA_946902985.2. Lineage (NCBI taxonomy): Eukaryota > Metazoa > Arthropoda > Insecta > Orthoptera > Tettigoniidae > Meconema > Meconema thalassinum. Next base: position 1,122,607,175 of record OX336389.2, on the reverse strand, counting down.
TCTGCAGCACCAATAGTCCAAGTTTCACTTCCATAGAGTGCTACACTCCAGACAAAGGCTTTCAAAAATGACTTCCTAATACCTAAATCTATATTCGTTGTCAACAGATTCCTTTTCTGTAGAAATGCTTTCCTTGCCTGAACCAACCTACTTTTTATATCCTCTTTGCTTCATCCATCACTGGTTATTTTGCTTCCTAAATAACAGAAGTCTCCTAGTTCCTTTAGCTGCCAATTTGATGTCCATAGAGGATTCCGACTTATTTCTGCTGCATTCCAATATTTTTGTTTTACATTTATTAATTTTCATCATGAATTCTTTCCTCAAGACTAAGTGCATACTATTAAAAAACTAATTCAAATCCTCTGGCGTGTCGGCCAAGATGACGATGTCATCAGCAAATCTCAGAATTGAAATTATTTCTCCTTGAATCTTCACTCCCACTTTAATTTTTTCTCTAATTTCCTTCATTGCTTGTTCAATGTAATGATTGAATAGTATGGGTGATAAGTTGCAGCCTTGCCTTACACCTTTCTGAATACCAGCTTCTCTCTCATGTCCTTCAGCTCTGGTTTCTGTATAGATTGTAGATCACCCTCCTATCCCTGTACTTTATTCCAATCGTTTTCAAAATGTCAAACAATTTAGCCCAATCAATTTTATAAAAAGCTTTTTCTAAGTCTACAAATGCTATGAAAGTTCTCTTATCTTTCCTTATTCTACCTTCCAAAATCAGCTTAAGACTTATTACAGCTTCCTTTGTTCCCCTACATTTCTCCTGAAACCAAACTGGTCTGGTCTTCACCCAACTCTGTTTCTATCTGGCTTTCCATCCTCTTGTAAATTATTCTAGACAGGATCCTTGAAGCATGAGTAATCAAGCTGATTGTACAGTAATCTTCACATCCTACTTTCTTTGGTATAGGGATGATATTTTTCTTGAAATCAGAGGGTACCTCACCTGTCTCATAAATCCTACACACCAAGTCAAATAACCTGATCAGACCATCATCACCTATGTATCGTAGCAACTCAATCGGTATATTATCTATGCCTGGTGATTTGTTTCTTCTTAAGACTTCCAATGCTCTGCCAAATTCTGATCTCAATATTAAATCTCCTTCCGCATCCTCATCAATTTCCTCTTCCCTTCCCATTACATGATTCTCAATCTCCTTTCCCTTATACAAGCACTCTATGTAAGCTTTCTATCTCTCAACCTTTTCTTTCCTGTTAGAGACCATCTGTGTCCTTAAAAGCACTTACAGCACCGTCAAATGCCAAAATGTCTCTGCCTGGATTTGATCTCATAACTTTGAGCACAGCAAATGAGAACCTTACAAGCTATGGCACAGAGTCAGTCAATATGATTTTCATGTAACACCAAAACATACTTACATATTTTGCAATTTCTGCAACAAACGAGAACTGCTTCACGGTATGCCTGAAAGCTGGAAAATATTGCAAATGTTATTGTTAAATATATCAAAAGCAAAAGTAACTATTGCCAGTGATTCATGTACACAGACTTTGAAGAAAATTTTCTTAGCTTAGTCATCCTACCAATTGCAATATTATTGCTGTTAATTCATTTTAGGGATTTGGGACATATTTAGTTACCACCCCTAGTGCTTAGGTGTGGAGTTAAATTTGTCTGGTAACCAGTGTTTCTGTGGTACAGTGTATAACACTCACTGATATGAATTTATATATTGAGGAATTATTCCATTTACTGTATATAGGTAAAAACCACATTAACTATGATCTGGCAGTCAAAACCTTGTACAATTTAGTATTAAGTTATTGGGCAATGTAAAATGTTCAACATGAAGCATTCAAATTGAGCTCAATTTTGAAAGAGGGTTTCCAAAAAAAAACTGGATTTTAACGGAATGTATGATATGACAGTCGACACATTTTTATAATTCAGTATAATTGGACAGAAGCTGAATGATAAGCTGAAGCAGAACAGATTGAGATGGTATGGACATGTGAAGAGGATGAATGATGAAAGAATGCCGAAACAAGTGATGGAGAGACGGATGACTGGAAAGAGAGGACCAGGAAGTCCTAGAGTACGGTGGATGGATTTGGTGAAGGACAGAGTGAGAGAACGAAACCTGGAGTGGAAAAGGAAGGAAGGAAGCTTGTAGTTTAACGTGACCGTTAATCAGTAGATTATGAGCCACGGGACCTCCTTTTTACGTGGAATCCGAACCACAGGACATGGCATTTCACTTCGAAAATCTCACATGCATTGACCGGGAATCGAACCCGAACCGCCTTGGTGAGAGGCATACAAACCTGGAGTGGAGTTCAGTGGTTGAGGAAGGATGATGGACAGAGTAAAGTGGAGGGGTGTCATACTTCCTCCAACCTGGCCTAGGCTGGAAAACGAAATTTATGATGAGTATAATTAGACAATATATTAAAAAATTAACAATGAGATAAATCCTCTACGCAATAGTTAAATCTGACCTAAGCTATTTAAAAAAAGCTTCTTATTTCATATTTTAATGGAATATATTGTTAATGGATATTATCAGTGTAAAGGGCAACTTTTTTTTAATGTGTATGTATGTAAACACTTGGTGCCGAAGAAGAGTGCATATAGGCCTATACCACAAACTGAAGAAATCATTAGTATTGATTAGGTGGAAAAACAAAAACCTTTTACGTGAAAAAACAAGAAGTTCCGTGACAAACTAAAGAGCCTACTTTTCTTAAAATTTAAGATTCATGCCAATGATTAATCGATATGGATCCATCTAGAATAATGACGAAATTAAGTTGGTAATATCGAAATACTGTATACCTGGCATAATGTAGCATAATAGAGCACTACAGTTGGCAGCCCTGGTGACTGAATATATTCTTAGTTCCATCTCTTAAGGTACAGAATATAAAATTTGGTTGGAGTCCAATGAATAGCATGGACGTTACATGCAGTTAAACATTGGATCTAACAGCGCACGTAAAATCATGTTGGCAACAGTGTCATGCATGTATTGGTCAGAAATAATCTGAAATAATATGATCTATTGTTGTGTCAATTTTTGATGAAATCCATTAGTTAGTATAGAAGTTACATGCATTTTAAAATTGGACCTATCAGCAGGCTTAGAATCATGTTGGCAGCACTGACGTAGATAGTTACTCCAAAGTAATCTAGAATGCCAGGTACTATACGTGTGCAAAGTTTAGAGCTATTGGCTTGCATTCTTTCTGATATATTGATATTAGGGTAACAAAAATAGAGACAGCATTTATTAACAGTTGGCAGCCCTGGTTGCTCTTAAGAATACGCATAGTCATAGCTGTTATGGTACACATAGCACATACGAAATTTGGTTGAAATCCAAATGATAGTATGGAAGTTACATGTATTTAAAGTTGGACCTCTCAGCAGGCTTAGAATCATGTTGGTAGCACTAACATATATAAGTTACTCCAAATTAATATAGAATGTCATGTACTATGCGTGTGCATAGTTTAAAGCTGTCGGCTTGCATACTTTCTCATATATATTGGTATTTGGATAAAGGAAATTAAGAGCATTTTTTAACAGTTGGCAGCACTGGTTGTTCATAAGAATACGTTCAGTCATATCTGGTTATGTACACATACAACATACGAAATTTGGTTGAATTCCAATTGATAGTGTAGAAGTTATATGCATTTAAATATTGGACCTATCAGTAGGCTTATAATCATTTTGGCAACACTGCCATGTATGGCCTTCTGGAAATTAAACTGCAATATTATTATCTATATGTGTGCCGATTTTGAAATAGCTCCCATTCATTCCTTCCAAGATATCCAACATGGAGCTCAAATTTCAATTGCGATTTTTCAGCAGTTGGTAGCACTGACATCATTTTCAAATATGGCCGTGAGATATTCAGGTATAGATCTTTACTCCTACCAAATTTTATTTGGATTGCTCCGGCCGTTTAGGAGTTGATAGGGGGGGACACACACACACAGCCAGCCAGACGGACGGACGGACGGACAGACAGACAGACAGACATTTTCCCGGATCGATCTCATAAGACTACTTTTTCCTCATTTTTGCAAAATGTGAAAAGTAGGCTAAAAATATTTTAAGTCAACACAGAGCCTCAATAATTTATTAAACCAAATGGTTTCATTCATGGCATTCTACCAACATAGTACCGACAGTAGTGGCTACGCTGGCTAACGCGCAGCATTAGGTCATGGGGCCAAGCTCTCTGTTGACTCGGTAGACGCGTGGGTTCGAGCCCCACCGTCGGCCGTCCTTGAAATGGTTTTCCGTGGTTTCCCATTTTCAACACCAGCCAAATGCTGGGACGGTACCTTCTGATAGGCCACGGCCGCTTCCTTCCACATCCTTGCCCAATTTCATTCATCTTCATCCATTCCATCTCTCATCCCGACGCGCAGGTCGCCCACGGGCGTCGAATAGAAAGACCTGCACTCGGCCTCTCAGGAGACCACACGAAGAAAAGAAAAAAAACAACAACATAGTAAAGCGAGATAAGTAGGATCTCTTCACTTACAATTATTGGAACCCAAGCAACACTGTTTAGAAAGGCTAGTCAAGCATATAAACCAAGTGAAGTTATGACCATAAAATCTGTGCAAACATCTGTTATACAGCCATGGTAGAGGGTAGGGTAGGGAACTGAAACAGGACCCTCACGAACAAGAATGAGAAATAAGTGAATGTTTGGGAACATACAACTGTACATACACAAAGTGCCTCACCTTGAGAGTAGTCAGTTGCATTTTCTCCTATATTTATGTAAGACATTTTCATTACATGATCCTCAATCTCCTTAACGTTAATTATGTGATAAAGAAATGAATGACTATTGTTAATACCTATTTTCGTTAAAAATGAGTGAGATTACTCTCTGCGTTCACTTCTAATACATGCATATTTTAATATTATATTACTGCCTATTTTCAGTATTTTAAGTGCCTTTTTGCCTGCCCATTTTAACCAAAATAAATGCCTGAAATTCCGGGCTGTACTCATGAGTAGGGCTCGGATGTAGATGGCCTTAAAATTATCGAAATATGACTGATAGAACGCCCCTAAAATTCTTTTAAAATGACCTCATTTTCTAAAAGAATTACCAAAAAATGATCAATTTCATAATGATTGTTTTGTACAAATAATGGTTCGAATAACCAACATTCTTAAACTTTAATCAATAGATTAACAATATTATCACTACGTCATTTTCATTTCTACTACAGTGTAAAACAAAATATTGCTAACTAAACATACCTTACTGTAGTTAGCATTGCAATACACAGCCATCGTCATCATCGGAACGGCGGTTGTCAGCTAATACTGTTATATATTTCGAGAAACCTCTCTCCACTTCCAATGATGTAACAGGAGCATATTTGAAAAACACTATGTCACTGGCTGTTAAATCCCCTTCAAAAATGCCAATTCTGAAGTCTCCTCCCGACAAAATACTGGCTATTTGACACACTGTCTGATACACTTTATTCTTGTCCAATACAAATTTTATTTTCTGTCTGACTGTGTCCCCAATCTCACCTCTTACATGTTTTATACAACCTTCAGCATTCCTGACTAACTCTATTGACTTGGCCAATACCATGCCACTTTCTTGTAGGCAGGTTATGGTTTCTGGCAAAAATGAAAAATCTGATTTTATTCAAAAATCTGATTTTATTCAAGCCAATTTACCTTCCATTTGAGGAACAGAAAACAAGTTATGTGCACTCCCAATAGCCTTAACATCTGTCCTATCAAAGCCATTCACTACTTCTCTCACTATCTGAAAATTGTCACAATAGTATATGCATGCAGTCAACCAGGTACCCCAGCGTGTTAAAACTGGTGCTGGAAGCAAAGATACATCAGGGGCCTTGTCTTTGAAATACTTAGGCGGGATGGTGCTTTGACAAAGACTTTCTTTACTGTGGAAACTAGTCTAATGTCATCACGCGAGGAGATGGCAGTTCAACAGGCTGTGACGATATAAGGGGAATCTTGAAGTACGCATACGCCTATTCCAATCCTAAATATATCGGCTGGCAGTCAGTTGCTGCTACTTCCTGCATGATAATTTGTTATCGGGCTTCACGTGTGTGCGTATTGTTACTGTTGAAGAGAATGAATATTTCTCGTACTTTCTAATCTCGCTGGCATGTAAATATCGTTCGTCTTTTGTCAAATGTATATTCTTTGACTTTATATTCTTTGCCTTTTGTCTGTACTCTGTATCCTGTGTTCTTGTTCAATACAATCTAAGTCAACATGTGTTCGTGTATTTTAATCTGTTCATCCCGTGTTTAACTGATACAATAGAATCCCATGCATAGCTCAAGTAGTTTCAATAGGTTATGGGCCCAGACATAACGGTGTTCTGTGATAATTTTCTTCAGTGAACTTTAAAGTGAGAAGGCAAAATGAGTGAACATGCTTCGAGTCCTTGTGCTTATGGGTTTCCGAAATTGAGTGGTCGGGAGGATTATTCGAACTGGTCTTTTGGGATGTCAAATTATCTCAAGAAGCATGGATTGTGGGCCAGTGTCCGAGGCACAGATGTGTCGGAGGGACATGATCGGCGTGATGAGAGAGCGCTGGCGGATATATGTCTCATGGTGGCTGTTCACAATTATCCCCATGTTCGAGACTGTGCAAAAGCTAAGGATGCCTGGCATGCTCTTGAAAAGGCTTTTGAAGATACAGGAAAGTGGAGGTATATCACGCTGTTGCGAAATCTGTGCTCGCTCAAGTTAGATTTCGATTCCATGGACAAGTATATTGGTGAGGTTATGTCAGTTACACAGAAGACAACAGCTGTTGATGAGCCTGTCGCTGATACGTTTGTTGCTGCTATGATACTTCGAGGTATTCCTCATGAATACAATAACTTAGTTATGACCGTAACCTCAACATCGGAGGAACTACAGTAGGACCGCATCAAGTCTATCTTGTTGGACGAAAGCTTTTGCCGAAGTCATGGTGACAAGTCAGCTGATGGGGCAGCCCTGTACAGCAACATCAAGAAGGAAGTCAGGTATGTCAAGAAATGTTGTTGTTGATTCTTTGGGGGCTTTGCAGCAACGTGGCCATGTAGCCCCGTATGTCAAGAAACCATTGGAAGTGTTGGATTTGTGGTGAAAAGGGTCACGGCAGAGATACTTGTCTACAGAAGAAAAATGTTCAAAGTGCACCAAAGTGTCCAAAATCCAATAAAAGTCTGTTTTGAGCTTTAACTGCTCGCGTACCAAAGAATTGTTTCGTCACTGATTCTGGTTGTAGTGCTCACGTGTCTCCTAATGTTGAACTTATGTCAAATTATAAATGCAATGATGATCCTGATATAAACATTGTAATTGGTAATAATGATAAGTTTTCTGTACAAGGAGTTGGTGACGTTGCACTGAATGTATGCGACAGTATTCATAATCTGTCAGACGTGATGCATGTTCCAGGACTGAGTGTTAACTTGCTGTCGGTAAGTCAGATGATTAAAAGGGGTGCTGTTGTTGTGTTCAACCAAAATGGATATGAAATCTTGGATTCGGAGAATTGCTCAGTGAATGGCAGCGTGCTAGCTACTGGTTCGGTTCTGAATGGTCTGTATTATCTGAATGTTAACCAAGATATGTCTGCCCTTGTTGCTGATGTGTCTGATTACAATTTGTGGCATCAACGATTGGGCCACGTTGGACAACAGAAGTTACAGGTCTTAAGTCAAATGTCTCATGTTAAATTTAATGCCATACCAGAGGAATTGTGGACTGGTAAAGCTGTAAGTCATGAGAATATGAAAATATTCGGTTGCGATGCTTATGCCCATGTTCCAAAACAGGTGCGTACTGGCAAATTGGAATCCAGAAGCAAATGTTTTGTGTTTGTTGTGTATGATGGGGAAAAGAAAGGTTACCGTCTGTTTGATCCCAGTAAACCTAAAGATATATTTGTAGAGTACAGTGTTAAATTTGTAGAACATAAATTCACCAGGTGTGCTGAGAAAAATGTTGAAATGAGCGATATAATGTATTGTCCATTGCATGACATTGTAAATAATGATGAAAACAGAATTGGACAGGACAATAACCTGCCAATCATTAACTTTCAGTTGCTGGTCAGGTTAGTGACAACATTGATGTTCCAGGTATTGCTCAGGTTAATGAAGACATTGTTGTAATTCATGATGATGAAAATGATGAGATGACCAGTTTGGTGTTCCAGAAAATGCAGGTAGGAGGTACCCTTTAAGGGAGAGACGCCCAAAACAATTTCCTGATTATGAGGTCTATTTTGCTGAAAGTGGTGGTTATGTGGAACCAACCACTGTGTTTGAAGCACTTAACGGTAAGGATGGCGTGCAATGGAAAAAGGCGATGGAGGAAGAACTCAAGTCATTTCATGATAATGATGTATGGACATTAGTTGAGAAACCTGATGGAACAAATATTGTAAGATGCAAATGGGTGTTTAAAGTGAAACGTAATACTGAAGGTAATGTGTCTAAATTTGAAGCACGCTTAGTGGCTAAAGGTTGTTCTCAACGGTACGCAGTTGATTATCTGGAAACTTTTGCACCTGTAGTGCGGTATAGTACATTGAGATTGTTTTTTGCGTTTGCTGTAAATATGGATCTGGAAGTTCATCACCTTTATGTTTCAACATCTTTTTTGAATGGCGTTCTTAAAAATGATATTTATATGTACCCCCCAGAAGGCTATGAGTGTGACAGTTCTAAAGTTTGTAAGCTTCGAAAAGCTGTTTATGGCTTGAAGCAAGCATCTCGCACTTGATATGACAGGGTTCATGAAATTCTTACTGAAATCGGTTATAAGAAGTCGCTGTATGAACCATGTGTGTAAAGATTCATCATCTTTTATTGTTATTGCCCTCTATGTTGATGATTTTTTTGTATTTTTTAATAATCAAGTCCAAGTGGAGAAACTGAAGTCTGTGTTGCATTCTCATTTTAAGATCAAAGATTTGGGACAAGTCTCTGAATGTCTGGGGATGAGAGTTCAAAGAAGCAAAGATTGTATTAGATTGGAAGTGTTATCTGTTAGATGTGTTGGATAGGTTTAACATGAGGGGCAGATGACCTCGTAGTTCTGCCCCTTAAAACAACAATGACTAACTAACTACTATGTTTAACATGTCAGATATTATTCATGTGAAAACTCCAATGGAAACAGGTTTGTTGGAGAAATCCACATCCTGTGACAAATCCTATCCCTATCAACAGGCTATTGGTGCTTTGTTATACCTTTCCATTTGTACCAGGGTATATATTGCATATGTAACTAATTATTTGAGTCAGTTCAATAATTGCTAAGGTAAGGAACATTGGACATGTGTCCAGAGAGTGTTCAGATACTTGAAGGGTACGGTGGATGTTGGTATCATGCATAAAAAATCAGAATGTGATGTCAAGGGTTTTGTTGATACTTCTTTTGGAAATAATTTAACTGACAGGAAATCTGTGAGTGGTTATGTATTTAAATATGCAGAAGGCCCAATAAGTTGGGCAAGTAAGAAACAGCCAGTTGTGGCACTGTCTAGCACTGAAGCAGAATACATAGGTCTGACTTTAGCTTGTAAAGAAGCTCTGTTCCTTAGAGGTTTCTACGAGATGGCCGACTGCAACCCTGTAGTCACACCACTCAACCCTGGAACGAAGTTGAGCAAATATGAGAATCCCAGTGCTGACGAGTTGAAGTTGCCTTACCGCGAATTGGTAGGCGCGCTGACATACCTGTCGACAACTACTCACCCGGACATTTCGTTCGCTGTCAGCTACCTGGGACAGTTCAACAATTGCTTCGGAGTCGAACATTGGAAAACTGCCAAGAGAGTGCTGCGGTACTTGAAGGGGACTTCGAACATCGGGCTGATCTACGAAGCAGACACCGAACCGATCCAAGGATTCGTCGACGCCGACTGGGGAAGCTGCCAAGAAGATAGGAGGTCCTACACGGGGTACGTGTTCCTGCTCGGCGGATGCCCTATATCGTGGGACTCAAGAAAACAAAGAACCGTGGCCCTTAGCACCACGGAGGCCGAGTACATGGCATTGTCAGAGTGCGCCAAGGAAGCTGTGTACTTACGTCGATTTCTGCTCGAGTTAGGCTTTAAAGACTTAAGCCCCTATGTTCATCTTTTGTGATAATCAAAGTGCAATTAATTTGGCAAAGAACGCAATGTATCACAGTAGAAGCAAACATATTGATATTAAACATCACTTTGTACATGAAGTCTTTGAGTGTAAATTTTTTGTTTTGAAGTATATCTCTACGAACGATCAAGTTGCTGACTTTCTCACGAAGAGTTTAAGTCGAATGAAACATGAACGTTGCTTGAAGTTTGCTGGTTTGGAGAGTGTAAAGATTGTATGAACCTCTACTTGAGGGGAAGTGTTGTAACTTTGTTAGTTTTATTCTTATTTATCAAGTATGCGGTTCTGTATATGTAAGGTGCTGCCACCTGCCCTTTTTATGCTTCAGTTTGTCTAAAACTCGCGCCAAGTTAGCACATGTTTAGTTTGTGCGGTTCCGCTATTGCCATCCATGTACATCAGTTCGTTATTATTATTAAACTCACATCAGTTCGCTTTGCTTATATATCACTGGTTTCCTTATATCCTCTTACAGTTCCATCAGTTGAGAATATGTTTTCACCGAAATCTGACACATACTGTTTTACAACGGCTTGCAGTTGACTGCGTTTGTTTTTGGCATTTCAATTGCACTGCACAACAAAACGTCACACACCTACAACACAAACACACCTTAAAAGTCCTATAGTTGCCGGGTAACTGAGTGAACAATCAGAGGCCAGAGCTGCGTCAGAGCTGTCAACAATTTTGATAAAGATAAACTCGACACAAAACAGATGGCACTGAGGCGATTACCCCGTTTTTTTTTCTCAGACTGACGCAATACTCACGTGCACGTGAGGAAATCGGTGACGCAAACTGTACACACAAATGCATCATGGTCAAGAAAAATTAAAACTGCTGCGTTGATAAGAAACAGGTAATGAAAACAGATGAGCACTGCAGAACCACCGTATATGGGTTAGTCCAAGAATGTTAACGCTGACATGTTTAGAAATACAGATACTAAAAAAATCACTTTAAAATGAGCATTTAACCATATTAGATTTTAAAAAATGACTTATAAAAGTGTATAACACATGAAAAATTACCTAAAATGCACCTAAATGTTAGAAAATTACTTTATTCTGGAAAATTTAGGAAAAGTGCATTTTGATGACCTTTAAAACCCTATATCTAACATAGGCCTATTTATTGCAGAATACACTTAATTACCACTACGCATAGTCTCCGTGTACTCGGAAAAAAAATGACTTTTCATCAAAATCTGGGCTCTACTCATGAGATTGATTGGTCAGCTTAAGGTATTGGCCTAAGGGCCCTACTCTGGTGGGGGACTACTCCTCATTGCTTCTAGACTTGGGAGTTTTCTGCAGGGGTTCTCTCCCTTCGATTTATACAAATGATACCAGCATCTTGTAAAGTTATATTACCAAACCAGAATCAACTTCAATTGTTTTTTTTTTCTTCTTTTATCTGAGTGCATGAAACCTAGCCCTTTATTTTAATATGTTTTACAAAAGTTTTAAACACACATCATCATCATCATCATCTTGAGCAGTTTCCAACCGCTGGTCAGGTCTGCTTGGAACATAAGCCTCTCCATCGTTTCCTGTCCATCCACCATCTCTCGTCATTTACTGTGTCCCAGCACACTCCTCTTTCCTCCACACTCTTCTTAACTCCTTTTGTCCATCTGTCCCTTGGTCTTCCCCTTGGCCTCCTTCCCGTCATTTCCATTCCAAACATCTTCTTCGGTATCCTCTCCTCTTGCATCCTCCTCACATGTCCATACCATTGTAGCCTAGATCGCTCTATTCTATTTTGCAATGGTTCCTCTCTTACCATCTCCCTGACTCTCTCATTCCTTACTCTGTCCATTCTTGTCACTCCTACCCTACTCCTCTGGAACTTCATCTCCACTGCTCGTATTTTATTCTTGTCCCTTTCCTTCATCACCCATGTTTCTGAACCATATGTCAAAATTGGCACAAAGTAGGTCTTGTAGATGATTCCTTTACATTTTTGTGGTACATCTTTATTCCATATCATCCCCCTAACACTCTTGAAAAATCCATCTGCGCACCTTCCCCTCTCATTTATTTCCATCCTATTGCCTCCCTTTTCTTCAATTATGCTCCCCAAGTACTTGAAGCATTCTACTTTCTGCAACTGCTGTCCTCCAAGTGTTATGCCCATATCCAGTCTGTTCTTCTTCCTCGTTGTGATGACCACTTCACTCTTTTGTGCTGAGAACTTTATCCCATATGATAACACTACCTTCTCCCACTCATCTAATTGCTCTTGTACTTCTTCCTCATCCTCTCCCCATACCAGAAGGTCATCAGCAAACAACATTGCCTTCATTTTCCCTTCCCCAATGCTATTTACCACTTTTCGTATGATTTCATCCATCACCACTATAAATAACAGGGGTGAGAGGGCACTTCCCTGTTTCAGACCACTCTCCAGTTGAAACCATTCCGTTCTCTCTCTTCCCACCTTTACACAGCTTTTGCTTCCCTCGTACATTGCTTTCACTCTTGCCACTGTCTCCTTGTTCACTGCTTTTGCTCTCATTGCTTCCCATACCTTGTTTCTATTAATACTATCATATGCTTTCTCAATATCCAAGAAGGTCATCACCAGATCTTTCCCATATTCATAATGGTGTTCTTGTAGCTGTCTTACTGCAAAGATGAGGTCAACTGTTGACCTTCCTGGCCTGAATCCATACTGTTCTTCCCTCAGCCCATCTTCAACTTCTGTCCGAATTCTTCTCTCCAGTACCTTCTCAAATATTTTGGCGCAGTGGCACATGAGTGTAATTCCCCTGTAGTTCTTGCATTCCTTCCTACTTCCCTTTTTAAATATGGGTATTATTATCCCTCTTTTCCAGTCCTCTGGTATTTTCTTCTCCCTCCATATCACTTTCATTACTCGAAAGAGCCACTGTGTTCCTATCACCCCTGCTGCTCTCACCATCTCCACACTCACTTCGTCTATTCCCGGTGCCTTTCCCCCTTTCATCTTCTTTAATGCTTCCTCCACTTCTTTCCATGTCAATTCCTTCTCTGAAATGTCTTGGTCACTGTCTGTTTCTTCCTCCACAATGTCCAATACGCTGGTTTTAATTGGATTTAGGAGTTCCTTGAAGTATTCTCTCCAGATAACCTTTACTTCTTCCATATTTTCGACCTCCTTTCCATTCCTGTCCACCATTCTGACATTTTCCCCTGTATCTCTTCTCTTTGCCTTTATCATTCCATACAACACTTTCTTACTGCCATCACAGTCCTCCTCCATCATTTCTGTCCATTTCTTTTTCTCTTCCTTCACTACTTCTCCTGTTTCTTCTTTCTGCTCTTGGTATTCTTCTCTTGTTCTGTCTGTCCTCTGTTGGAACCATTTCCTGAATGCTTCATTTTTCTTTTCCACTGCTTCCTTAGTTCTGGGGTTCCACCATGGTGTTTCCTTCCACCTTTTCTTTCCACTAGTTCTGCCACACACGACTTCCGCTGCTTCTACCAACACGTCCTCGAACCTATTCCATTCTTCTTCACCTGTTTTCGGATCATCCTTCGGTAATTTGTTCCTCACTAATATCTGGAACTTCTCCTTATTTCCATCCTCCTTCAGCTTCCATGTCATTCTTCTTTCTTGGTTCTCAGTTCTCCTCTTTTCCTTCAGTCCTCTCACCTTGGCGACCAGCAGACGGTGGTCACTGTCCAGGGCTTCTGAAGGTATTACCCTTATATCCGTGATACTCTTCTTTGTCTCCTTCACACATGTGATTTGTAAATATATTTTCTCCATACACAAATGCGATACCCATTACAATGGATTGACCTCACAGTGGGAGTACTCTCTCTCTCTGAATAGCTCTCTGTGGTTATTGCTGTTTTGAAGCTCAATATTACTGATAACACAGTATTTTGGGTCATTGTGACTCACATAATTGTTGGTACAAAAGGTGCAAGTTTCTTCCTAATATTAAACTTCATAAAGTAGGCTACTGTCGATAATTCAGGAGTCAAGAGAGCAATTTTATTAATAAGGTACAATATGTAGAATAAAGTCCATGCTATTTTCTAATTATTTACTGAATAACTTTTAGTGGCCAAACTCATGCAAGCTATGTTCAGTAGTAGAAATAAGTAATGACAAACATGAAAATGAAGTATCAAAGTTCCAGGTGCCGATGTTTCGGCTGTCATTGGAGCAACCTTAATCATGAACTTGTACCCATGATTAAGGCTGCTGCAATAACAGCCGAAACGTCGGGTAACAATCACCGATACATGACGTGGCTCCATCCTGTAGGCCTAGATGATAAAGCAGAGCACTGTTAACACTGGCCAAGAGACTGGTATTCGCTATTAGTCAAACATTGTCGTAATTCGTGCCTATATCCATAAGAAAGGGTAACAAAAGAGTATTTGAAGTCAGTCATAGTGAAATCGAATTATTGTAATTGAAATATAATATATGCCTATTTGTTATGCTTTATGTTCTTTCTCTTTATTTTGTTTAAGGAAGAATGGCTCATCTTCCAAACATTAATGTGTCAGGCAAAACTGCTAATCCACTTTTTGATATGAGGATTGAATGATTGGAACAAAGTCACCTGTAACATTACTGAAAGTTGTTGAAGGAGGGAGTGCGGTTTGATCTTATATCCAATGCAACGAACACGTGCTTCAAATGTCTGGTTTCGAGGTGAAATGTACATCCAGGGGGTTTGAATTCCATATAGAAGTAAGGTGCGTTGATGGTCATGCAAAATTATGAAAATTAACCCTAAGACATTCGGTAGCACTTGTTATATGCTCTTCATGAAAATTTACAGTGTTTATACCAAATACACCCTTAACGTTAGTGTGGATTGATCCTGTGACAGCAACTCCAATAGATAAGCCATTACTTACTTCAGGTACTGTACTATGTATTTGAACAAAGACAATATCCCTAGGCAACATTGTAATAATTCCTAAAATATTCAGGCTCTGTAGATAAGAAGTAAAATACTAAAAGGTTAATTTTAAAAATTAATCTCCTCCCCAGAAGAAAATGCAATGTACTGTATACCCACGTAAAACAGTGCATTCAAATTAATATGTTATAAGTTTAAAAACTTGCCGAGACAAGACAGTGTAGTGCAGGAATTTCATCATGAAATGGACCTTTACCATGACACAGGTACCGTACCACACATTTTTTTAAATTGTTATTGTTTATTTTTTAAAATGCTTATATTTTCAGTTTTGTTTTACTGTAGGCCTATCCTTTTTTCGATTTAACTTTTATTTTTAGTATTAATATCATTAAGATGTCACAAATGTTAAGTAAGTAATATTTCCATTAGATTTAGATTTCCAGGTTATTTGTGGTGAAAAAATGAACAGGCACAGATCTTTGTTAACGTCCTTCAGGCTCTACGATACCAACTGCACTGTACCGATTTTTGTTTTAATAGGTCTGCATTTTCAACATAACTTTGGTACATAGTTGCCAACATATGAATGATCTTATAAATGAAATGAGTAAATAATATGTTAAATTGTCTTTCTTAACAACAAACACCCAGTCCCCGAGCCAGGGAAATTAACCACAGGGAATCAAAATCCGCACGGCCCGGCTGAGAATCGAACCTGGGACCCTTCGGGCCAATGCTTACCACTCTAACCAATTAGCCACGGACCCGGACTCACATGAACCTTCAACTGACAACCATGTGCACAGGAGAATGCTTTACTGACTGCTCCATACAGGCGGCCATAATCGAACTCCAACAGAGGGAAACAAATAGCCAAATGCCAAAACAGAAAAACGGAGAACTTCATATAATTAGGGCGGGAGAGAGACAGGACCATACTTACAAGCTTGACAAAATAACAAAAGAAATCATGAAAACAATCAGCAAGTTATAAGGAAGTAATAATATTAACTTAATGTTATTGTTTTCATGTCCCTTTATCTGTGAGACGCCGGGGTGCCGGAATTTTGCCCCTAAGGGGATCTTTAACATGCCAGTAAATCTACTGACATGGATCGCTCACATTTGCGCACCCTCAAATGCCAACTGACTGCACCAGGATTTGATCCTGTGACCTTGGACACAGCAGGTGAGAAAGTTACTGCTACGTTAAACAGCCAGTTGAGATAAAGAACAAGAAAGCACAAGGACCGGACAATATTTGTATTGAGCACATTTAAGTCACACAGAAGTTTATACTCTCATTTTGGGTTGAACTAAGTATTCAACAAATGTCCGAAAGAAAGGGAAATCCCAGATGACTGGAAAATGGTACGGGTAAAAATGCTCTACAAAGGAAAAGGAGAGAGCAACAGTAGTGTGGCCCTTCAGAACATTTCACTGATAATACGGTATTCACAAGAATGATGATAATCAGACTTGAACAAGAGGTAGACTCACATGTCTGGGAGATTTAAGTTCAACGGTGTGTGAGGTGGTACTATATAATTGGTTATATATTTCTTTTAGTTGTTTAATTTAATTCAAAGGTTACATTACACTCCCCTAAAGCCATTGCCAGGATGAAACCATTAGTCCCTACTGGGCGAAAATTATTGTTTGTACTGCAAGCAAGGGGGTATGGGGAGTGAGCATGGTATAAGCTGCGACACATAAACAAAATGGTGGCATCCATGACATCATGGACGACACTCAAGGTTTAACTATAAACAAACACAGACGAAAATCAAAGATACCTTTGAAGAAGGTGTGTATTGTGACCTACACTTTACCTTAGGTTAAGTGAATACCCCAATTCTTATGTTTTCCAAACATAGCAACATTTTCAAAACAATGCACCACAATGCATAGATATTAAATTCTTTGTGTTATTAAGGCTTCACAAACTAAAAAAAAAAAACTAGCCTGGGGCTTAAGCTCCATGAGAGCAGTACTGGTAATATTTTATCCAGACAGTGGTCTAACCCAGTAGTGACCAACAGTTATGTCCGGACAGTTATCTAATCCAGTAGCAACCAATTAGAGCCCTGCGCGGATAAACAAAACCTTATCCGCATCCGCCCTGCATCCACACAACTGTTATCCGCAACCGCCCCGCTTCCACAAGACTTTTTTCTGCATTTGCACGTTTGTTATCCGAATCTACTGCCATTACAATAATATTTTTAATTACAGTAGATAAAGCATAAATTACTAAAGCAACATATTTAGACATTTGAGGAAAAAGTTGTTCTCTTAGGCTTTGTATGAAATAAGCTATGCTTAAAATGAATGTTATACAGCCGGAATTGCAACCCTTTTCTGTTCGGAGTGTTAATTATGCTTAATGACATAATTTGAATGAGATAAGCTTAGATCATCTTACATTTGTCATGCAAAAAACATAATGGAAAACTAAACATCTGGTTCCTAATAATGATATTAAACAAAATCGGATTGTATTCTAATTACTATCCGCAAATATTCTCCAAACATTATCCGCAGTTTATCCGCTATCCGCACAGCAATGCAAACTATATCCGCATGGCGAAAATTTTGCGGATATCCACATCCGCGCAGGGCTTTACCAATGATTTCATCCAGAGAGTCGTCAAACCCAGTAGTGACCAATGGTTTCGTCTTGACCATGACTTAAGGGGAATGTAGTGCAACCATTCATTCAATTAAACAGAATAATTAAAAATATTATATTACCACCAAATCCCACACATTATTTTAAATCTAATGAAATGAAATTCCACAGCCCGCTTCCAGTCGACCGACCGGGTCAGGGAATGGAATGAATGCAGTCCCCATCTAGCGGTGAGGATAAGAACTGTGCCGGCGGCCAAAGCCTGTCGCACTCCCCTGGGGCAATGATTAAATTAATGACATGAAATGATAGTGGAGAGTGTTGCTGGAATGAAATTGTGTCAGGGAAAACCGGAGTACCTGGAGAAAAACCAGTCTGCCTCCGCTTTGTCCAGCGCAAATCTCACATGGAGCGACTGGGATTTGAACCACGGACCCAACGGTGAGAGGCCGCCGTGCTGCCACCCAAGCCACAGAGGCTTCTAATGTTTTTAATCTAATACCAACATAAAATAAATTAAAAGAGTTACACAGCGGCAATTCAAGGAACAACATTAAACAAACATCAACGTTCATATGACATCTGTGACATCAACTACGCTAAAAACTTCCCTTAGGCGGATACGTATTCCGGTAATCCCTAGTTAGGCCTGTTTTGTAGGTAAAGCAGTAGTAGTATAGATCGCGATGCCGTACGCTACAAAATTCCCCTAGACAAAAATGGCGGCACCCGTGGCCGTTATGGATAAGGTTATATAGGTTTACACAAGTTACATTCCCTGTGTTGATAAGGTTTTACATACAAACACAAACCTAACCTGGGGATTACGCCGTAGCTTGTACATCGTAGTAAAAGCAGAAATTTTCGTTCAGACAGTCATCTAAACCAGTAGTGACCAATGGCTTTGTCTCACAATGGCTTTAGCAGAGTACAGTGCAACTTTTCAATTAAATTGAGCTAAAAGTAATTTATGAACATTCATAACTCACCACCAACCATCGCACTTGAACACATCTAACTGTATCTACATGTAACGACGCATTGTTTGAAACCTCATACAGCTGAGTAATATGGTGGCAATTCTAGCCACAACATAAAACAACTAACATCAACCTCCGCACATCACAGACTACACTAAAAAATTCCCCTAGACAAGTACGTATCACAGCATATACCCGAACCAGCAAAGCATTTTTAACATAAAGAAGTGATACACAATTTTTCCAAACATCTTCATCGCTAATTGATATATGGTTTGCATTTTCCCCCCACCCTTTGTAATGTGTTTTTCGAAGGGTTTTTATGCAACTGGCATAAGTCAGTAGGAAGCCATTCTATATTTATTTACACGGCAAATTGTTCAGTCAAGAGAATTTTTCATGTTAATTTATTATTATTATTAAAATTATTATTAAGATATTTTCGGAGCATTTTATAAAAATTATAAGCATACAGATAGGTTTTCTATGTCTTAGAAAACGCTATCAAGCAAATTATTACGAACGACGATATCATAGAAAATTATCTGATTACGGAATTTTACGGAGTTTTGTCAGTTAGGGTATTTGAGAGAGATGAGTCACTGGGAATTCAAATACAAGCTTAATCTTGTCGGAAAGCATGATGCAATCCTGGGTCGCAGCGTCCAGGAAAGGCGAATAGTTGGAACGGAAATCGACTTCATCATCGCCGCGCCGTGTGTAATGACCCGGAGGAGGGGAAGATCGCGTGGTGGGTCAGCCAATCAGTGAGGACCACGCAAGCTACAAGTCGGATGAAGAGTGGGGGAGCCGACAGGTGCATATATCGTTCGACACGCCGTGGAACGAAGACAATCTGTGAAATACTTGACGAGTATGGGTGCGCGTGCGTGTGGCTCCGATGTTCGGTGGAGTTAGCAACAATCTGTATAGAATTTAACGAGTACGGTTGTACGCGGGAATCGCTCCGATGTTCCGTGGATTGGAGGACTAACTTTTGTAAAACTTAACCAGTGCGGTTGTACGAGTGTTTGGGTCCGAGGTACGGACCATAGAATTATCTAATCTACCAGAATCTCATCAAACATCGACGAAGATGACGACATCCAGGAGACTGTGGGAAGCTCACAGCATCATCCAGTACGAGGGAAAGGCTTCGGGCATTTCCAGGGGTAAGCGCTAATGACGCAGAAATACGCAATCTCTCATTTCTCTTGGTTTTATATTTCATATTTCAGTAACTTCATAGCTTGGGAATAAGAGTAAAATCAATAATTTATCAGACTCCGTTTTCACATAATTTTCTATCGGTAATATTAAAATCGCAACGCTCCAATTTAAATTTTAAACTTATTATTATTATTAATTTTGCTATACTTGTTTTATATAATAAATTCATTTCTTTTACAATGCAATCTTTGCTTTCAGTAGGTAGCATTAGATATAGACCAATTCCTTCTCCTGATACAATTGTTTGTTGGGTTAATGATCAAATCATACCACGATCTGAGTGAATAGAGTCTTGAATGTGTTCTGCCAGAGCTAGACGTTGTTAAATACAAATTTAGATTTCAACATTGCGTTGAGGTCTTGGCGCCCATTAAAACAACATAGCTTAGGCAAAGGTAAACAGTTACATTTCTCACCCAACAGTTAGGGGCTAGCAAAACGTTTCACCTTAAACTTCTCAATGATTCCCGTTAGCTTGCCATGTTGTGCTTGCAGGCAAACCTTTAGTGTTGTCGATCACGCAGTCGATGGTGTGAACTACAATCTACACTACTCCCAAATCATATGTGCCAGCGTATTATGGACTTATACCAGATAAGTCAGACTTATACCAGATAAGTCATCCAATGAACCCAGTATAAGCTAAACGAACTAAAACAAACACAAAACTTTTGAATGCTCATCAAGAACGCTTTTCTTCTTTATAACGCTTTACAAACATTTATAGGCTATAAATTATTTAGTCCAAGAACATGTCCGAGTGTTCTTGACGTGTTGCACAGTAATAAGGTTAAACATGACTGCAAATAAAAGACAAACACACAATAAATTCATTTCTTGCCACCAAAATAACATAACACTGAATGATCAATGATCACGTTTTCAAATTTAAAGAGGACTGCAACTGTAAAATAAAACTAACAATATTGTTATTGGTTTTATGTCCCTTTTAACTACTGCGAGTTTTAGAGACGCCGGGTTACCGGAATTTTTCCCCAAAGGAGATCATAAACATGCTAGTGGCATGGGCTCCTTCACACTTGCCCACCCTCAAATGCCAATTAACTGCACCAGGATTTGATCCTGCATCCTTGGCCACAACAGGCAAGAACGTTACCACTTTGGCATGCAGCCAGACTAAAATAAAATGATTGGATAAACTTGCGCAGTGCCGACGGCAATGCGCATGTGCTGGGAAGTTACACTCTCTAGCAGATGGGATGAGAACATACCAACACAAAACAATTTTTTGTGGAGAGCTGAGATATTTATGTTGCGAGAGTGGAATATACGAGAGGGAATAGGGTGTTAGCCACTACCAAAATCCGGAAAATTTTCAATAGGAATAAGTTAGTAATGTGACCAAGATACATGAGTTATACATTTTATTGCTAGAGGGAGTTATTGCATTTTTGCAGCATTGGTGACAGTGAAAGACAAGAACCAACCATAAAATTTTCTAAATTACAGAAATTAGTCATAAATATGTTCTGTAATGATTAGACATTGGATTTTAGGGCAAATGCCTATTTTGTTTCTTTAAGGATGGAAAGGAGGCGATGAGATATCTTTGCGTTTCATGAAAAGGTATCAATTCCTATGAAGTTTATTAGTGCCCTAAAATGCCTATTTTATATTGTTAGTGCCTAAAAGGCCTTAAAGTGTATTTTCCGTGTATTGGTGGGGAGATTTGTTGCAAATACGGTGTTTTTAAATTAGTATCACAAATAAGGTTCTGTACTATGGAAACTGTAATTGAAAAAGATGAGAATACATAAAAGAGAAACAAGTAGTGAATAGAGTCTTTCGACTATACTGCAGTTTATTGCGCTCCGAAGGTCACTTTCCTGGAGAATGAAGAGGGTGGCGAGATGACAGAAGTTAAAGTCGTCAGGAATGCAGATAAGAGGGTGCAGGATGCAACATCTGTTTCAGTTGAAAGGAGTCGTTCTGCTTTTAACCCTTGAGAACTGGCATGAAAAAATATAACACGAGGACTGGCGCCGGGTCATTATGACCCATAGTGCGTCACCCCCTTTTCTTCCTAGTCGTACAAATTTTAACAAAGTAATTTTACAACTGGTGTCTTCCTATGATATAAAATGAGGTTAATTTATATTTTTCAAATTTAACTTGCAGAAAATAACAATTTTCGCAACAGTATAATTGGCCTTGATAGTGACGGCAAAGTAGTTACATTCAATTCCAGACGCCTAATATCAAAATTTCAAACAAATATCCACAATATTCTACAGTAAAATCTCAATTACTGTTTACAGTTGTTGTGAAATCGCTACTTTCATTCTTCAACAATGGATGCCTGTCCAAAATGTTATTCATGCTGGTTGGTAGAGAAGTCTGCACATTGAAGGCTCATGGGGGCTGTATGTTGGCCACAAATCATTATTCAACTGTTCTCTGCTTTACTTTCCTATTACCCCTGGAAGGGCAGAAACAACATCTTTTTCGGTCTTTTTTTATTTGGAGGTCCTATCGGTGTTTCTATTGCAACGTATCCAATAATTTTTGATTTAACGAACAACGAGCATTGTCTATTACTGCTTGATATTTTAGTGTGTCCGTGGACCATTTCTTTTTACAGCTGCTTCAGGAAAGCCCGTTTGATAATTTATCAGCATATCCTGGCCAACAGATGAGAGAATTTATGCAAGCTACATTTAGCATAACATAAAATACCGTGAGTGGTATTCACAGGTCCGACATCGTAAAATATGTCGTTCGGGTTTCTTTTGGTCATCAGTTTCTCTATCAATGACAGTCATGATGTACGTTTGGTAAAAGTAGCACGTTTTCTTAAATTCCCATTCTCGGGACATACGATACAAGAGTCATCTCATCTTTCCGAACAAAGGAGCTCATGACCAAGGTATTCCTAGCCCCCAAAAATTGACCAACAAGAACATGAGCTATGTGATGCTGCACCAAAAATAAGTGCATTTCCCCCTTAGTTTTACATATCGTCCCATCTAACATAAGCCGAAAATTATCACGCAAGGACTGGCGCCATGGGTAAATCTGACCCGACCGTTAATAACATAGAAATAACTTGGGCATTCACAAAGCTATGGACACGTTTCATTTGCAGGGTGAAGTTTAAGGGTGGGAAGGAAGGTTCTGTAAGTGACAGGAAATGAGGGTTCACCACAACAAAAATATAGAGCATTATTTAAGCTTCGGGTCAAATATACCCATGAACCAGTCCTCGCGGGTTCAAATGAATTTGTCGGACAAAAGGCATAGTCTGACAGTTGACAATTTGGAAAAAATGTTAGTAATATACTGTGAAGTCAATAATAATAATAATAATAATAATAATAATATCGTATGGCCTCGGGTGCCGGTGCAAGCTTTGTTATTTGACACCCAAAGGGCAGCTTACATGTCGAATTTCGTTGGTCCTTGAAGCACTATGAAAGTCAAGGAGGTTAGATATCTAAGCTCCTTGAACACTATAGCGCTTTCTAGTAGAGAAATGAGGAACTTTGTGTTGGCGGAAACTCCCGAGATTAATTTTGCCATTATGAACACGGCCTACTGAATTCAAATGGATTCTTTGACATGCCAACATCGTATGACATGGTGATGTAATTTTTGCCGCCTTTAAAAAATCACTTACCACGGCCAGGAGCGAACCTGCAAGCTAGGGGTTAGTAGACCGACACGTCAATTATGATAGTGGACATTAACCACAATATGAAAACAAGCTCCATAAAGAGACAGTTAATTGGTTTTATATTTAGACTTGCTCCTAGTTCCAGAAAAATTGTTTACTGTTTAATTTAGTGACAAATAAATTGTTTTCTTGTCGTTATTTATTTATCTGTCATATCAGGAGCACTTATCTATAAAACTAAATTATACATATTGACCAAAAAAAAAGAAAAACAATGGTAAATAAAATTTAAAAGAAAGTCCCAGGTGGTGAAAATGCTCTATGTCGGTGACTTCCCGTCAAGCACGGGTTCTTGGATGTGAAGTTACTTATATTTATGCATTAACTGGTCGCTCATTTTTTAAATATTTACTATAGAATTTTAATAGCTTGCAGCTTAATATACATTTTTTGTGCCTAATATTAATAGGTTGGAGCCTAATTTACCAGTTTTAAGGTTTATTTTAGGTGCCTGAAACAGGACTTTTTGGAGCCTAAAAATCCAAGGTCTAGTAATGATTCAAAACTGACCTGGAAATGATGTAGTTTAGTTAGTTATTGTTGTTTTAAGGGGCGGAACTACGAGGTCATCTGCCCCTATGATGTAGTTTGCTCCTCCGCTGTCTATAACCCACCCACCTTCCCTGTTTAGATCACGAGTTATATAGTATAATTCCAGCTGTGTCGCCCATTAACCATGCGAATTATGCACTAGTACAGTATTTCCAAACCCACGCATATGGTACTAATTTTATAGGCGGCTTTTTTCTAGAGGGCCGCATTAGTCATATATCCACCCCTGGTTTTTGTCACGCTCAGTGGAAATGGTCACGCATAATCTTTCTCTAGACCAGAGGTGGCCAAACAACACTCCGGGCACGCTGGCTTCACTCCAGCGTGCTTCTGGCGCGGACGGCCTTGCAGTGATGGTGGGAGAAGACTATATGTCTGTCTCTCCCTCGCTTTCTCATCTTACTCCCTCCCGTACTGCCTCTGCTGTGTCGAAGGTCAAACAGTCGCGGTGGGGTGTCCATTATATTGAAAGAGTTTTCTGCCAGATTTCTAGCACTTGCAAAACTTCAACCCGTTTTTTATTTGTTTGTCAAGCCATTTTCAATCTCTGTAACTGAGGTTTCACATGAGTTTCAAATGGAGCTTATAAATTTGCAATGTAGCACTACTGTCGACCAAAGTATTATGTGCACTCGAGTTTGAAGGTTGTTTGTTAAGTAACCAATAGACTTACATAAAATCCAATAACATCATTTTCGTCGTTCTATTTTACGTTAGTTCATGTAGGTTTGAAATTTTTAATATATATTTTTATGTTTTTTATCGCAGTTGGAACACAAAAAGTGCCCGTTTTTTGGCGTGTTTCAACCATGCGTCACATTTAAGAATGATTATCTCAAAAACCCATCATCAGATCGAATCCAAATTTTAACACAATATACATTGGAATGTTGTATAACTGGTTTATAAATTCCAAAATTTTGTATGTCCAAGAAACAGAGTTGTTATCATTTTTGTAAGGTAACTTTTTCTCGGCTCGGGGTGGTTGTAAAATTTAGTTCTTGGTCGCGTTGTAATCCTTATACATCAAAATGTTATGCTGTATGACTGTGAAGTAAGTAAATTAATTCACTTATTTTATACCGGTTTGTATTTGTTCGAGGAAATGATGCATGGTTCACCAGCTAGCCGCTCAGCGGAAAGCTGTACAGCGTTGCTGAGATGGAGCCCATCACTTCCGAGCGAGGCGCGCCATGGCATAGTTGAAATTGACGAAGCGAAATTTGGCAAACGAAAATACCACAGAGGCAGGCCAATAGATGGCCAACGGGTAGGCTATTCGGTGGCATTGAAAGGGACAATAAGAAAATTTTCTTTATCGAACCAGTACCCCAAAGGGATAGCCAAACCCTCCTGGCCGTGATTCGCCGTTGGATCTTGCCTGGTTCCATAATAATTTCAGACTGTTGGGCAGCCAATAACTGCCCGACTACTGAAGGTTTTGTCCACCTTAGGGTGAACCAAAAAGTGGAATTCGTTTGTACGCGAATGAGCGGCCAGATCTACCAACATAACCAAGTGACAATGCAAGCTACGAACATCGCTCCAACAGTACACACACAAAACATTGATAGAGAGTGGCGCAACGCCCGGTACAGTATACCAATCTTCGGTAAGAAGGCACATTTCACTGGCTAACTGGCAGAGCACCTCTTCAAACGTAGCAACCCAGATACCACCAGAGTGCACGAATTTTTGAAAGTCGTTTCAGAGCTATACCCCCGCCCCAATCCGTTAAAACCCTAGTCAACCCAACCTAACCAATTAATTACACCGTGTGGTGTAGCCTATACTGCATCGGACATGTTGGCAATTTCCCCTAAGAAACTTTGCTTGTGTTGGAACCTTTTCAATTTCAAACTTTCCTTTTGAATTTCAATAATATTAGTGTTTTATTTCTTTATTCACATAAAAGTTCATTTTGGAACCTTTTCAATTTCAATAATATATGGACATGTTGGCAATTTCCCCTAAGAAGCTTTGGATGTGTTGGAACCTTTTCAGTTTCAAACTTTCGTTTTGAATTTTAATAATATTAGTCTTTTATTTCCTTATTCACATAAAAGTTTATTTTGGAACCTTTTCAATTTAATTAATATACATAAAAGAAACTCGTGTGTGTCGTGTGGTGAGTTTTGTATTGTCATGTTGGCAACGTATCACATGGCGTGTCACATGGAGTATGACCACAATGTAAAATGGCGGACGTAAGAGATATGAACAAGATGAAAAATGCTTTTATTCACGTAAAAAGCAATATATCCGGTGCAGACAGTGCCAACTGAAATTGAAATGACCTCGCAAAGACTCCCAGAAAGGTATGTAAATCATAAATGATATATTTTCAATAAGCTATCTTGTTAAAAGCTATGAAAAGGGAGGATGGGGTACTCTCTAGTTTTAATCACGGGGCTACATGACCGCGATGTCGCAAAGTCACTGCATCAATAAACTACAAAATGTTTTAATGCTATGCACATAATCTTCAAGTGCCAGTACGCGGAGACACACGCAAACAAAATGTAGATGTTTCGGACGAACACATTGGAAGAACAGTTTGTTTGTTCACACTACATCCGGTGCGAAGGCGATCCCAACTTGACTCGGCCCAATGCACCGGCAGTCAGTGCAGGCAGCCCAGCCAAGAGAGGCAGGAACCAGCCTGTTTGAGTGTGGCGCTGCGCAACTGGCACACCGAGCGTGCAAAGGCTGACCGCCCGTGTTCTAGACCAATGGGTTTTGCCTAGACATATGTGTGACTATTTCCACTATGCGAAACAAAACCTAGGAGTGCATATATGTCTGTTTTAGAGATGCCGGGTTGCTGAAATTTTGCCCAAAAGGGAATCTTTAACATGACAGTAAATCTACTAACACAGCTCCCTCCCATTAGCGCACCCTCAAATGCCAACTGACTGTGCCAAGATTCAATCCTGCAACGTTGGGCACAGCGGGCAAGAACGTTACCGCTGATCCACGCTGCCAGCCACTTAATATAGTTTGGTCGTGCATCAGCATTTGGAAATATGAGCCAACCAATTTATTAATACATTGGCAAGGGCATGATGCCATGCTTTGCATAGCCTCCAGGGTGTGTCTACATGCAGATATTTTATTACCTGTAATTACTCAATATCAGCAATGACCAACCAAACTGCCACTAATACCAAGACCTGCATTTCAAAAATACAATTCATCTACACAAATAAATGTTATCAAAGAAGTAGCCTACTAATCAGTATGAAGGAATTTCGTGACATCGAGACTGATGTTTAGAAAGTTGTTGAAAGTATGATGAAAGACTAATGACGTTTATCATCCATATTTTGCACGTACAAGATTCTTAAAGTCTTTTATGTTGCATAAAAGCTAAGTGGATTGAATTAGAACTAAATTTAGAGCATAATCTTTAAAAAAATCGTTATATTTGCCGTATTAGCACAGATTTCCCACGGAAACTAAACGACACGCATACATGTAAGTAAATACAGTTAATAATTTAAGACAAGAAAAATATGCTACAAAAATTTGGCAAACATAACCCCACTTCTTAATCTAACAATGCTAAGAACAACCCGATTAACTCCTGTAGATCATTTATATGTATCTTTCGATAAGCTTATTACTCCGGTGATTACTGCCTTGCAAGTTAGAAGTGTGTCATAATCTATTCCAAAGCAAATATTTCTTACCGGGATTCACAATTATTTTGGAACAAACCCAAAACGCCATTTTTACAGTCAAAGCACAGCCAAGAACACCAAGAACACAACAAATTGACTCCTTGCCTTTACCAGCAAGAAGGAACACGTGAAGCTCTTCTTCTGCTGCGTTTTTTGTTTGACAATTGTTGGGCACATGAGGTGAACTTCACCCAACAACACGTTGTATTAAACGACAAAAATGTGTTGGGACACTGTGTGGTTAAAATCAAAACAAACTACACTACTGTTTGTAGAAAGTGAAACACCCAGAAGAAATGGTCGGTGACACTCTCAGAACGGGGTCGTACACGACCTGCGATACCGTACTAAGTGATTGAAATCGCATGGAGATGGCGTGCACATTGGCCCACCAGTGCCCTCTATCGTGGGACCAGACAGCTCTGTCGGCGTGGGGCCGTAATACCAAATGGGAACGTGTAAGCAAGTGCAACGATGCCTCGCCGACATCACAGCATGTGAGAGCGGTTGGACAGGGCAGAATGCTTGGACTCCGGTAGGCGGGTCTGTCGTTCCGGGACATTGCGGCTCGTACAGGGCACGCTGCGTCAACAGTAAGGCGTATGTGGATCCAGTGGAGTGAGGAGAGCCATACAGAGCGACAACAGGGCACAGGACGACGCAATGTGACCACAGCGCAAGACGACTGCCATCTTCTCCGCAAGGCCGTATGGACAGAACAGCGTCGTCCTCGGTTTTGGCTCGACGTTGGAGCACTGCAACGGGGGTGGACATGTCTGCGTCGATGGTGGGGTGCAGTCTTTTGAGGGCTGGACTGGTATCACGCATAACACTGCGTCGGCTTCCATTGACACCGAACCACTGGCGCATCCGATTACAATGGGCACGTGCACACCGACACTGGCTGGCTGCTGAGTGGTGAAATGTAGTGTTTTCGGACGAGTCCCTCTTCAACCTGTCCTAAAGTGATGGCCGCATACGCGTTCGACGCCGTCGTGGAGAACGCAATCAGGCAGACTGTATTGTTGAGCGGCAGAGCGGACAAACACTAGGTGTAATGGTTTGGGGCGCAATTGCCTATAACAGGCGATCGCGCCCCGTACGTCTTGCGGGCAATCTGAACAGTGACCGCTACATCAGGGAAGTTTTACAGCCCGCGGCACTGCCCCTCTTGCAGGCTGTCCCACAGGCCACATTTCATCAGGACAATGCCCGCCCGCATGTGGCGAGGAATGTGCATGCCATCTTCGCAGAACGACGCATACCTCTGCTTCTCTGGCCTGCCCGTTCGCCTGACATGTCGCCCATCGAACATGTCTGGGATATGGTCGGTCGGCAACGTGTTCGTTCAGGTGCATGTACTGCACCCGTAGTTGACGTAGCCCTCACCTATTATCCAAAGGGATGGAAGGGATCGCTAAGGGCGTTGATACCCAGCTAGATAGATCAACGGAACCTTGCTAGGTGGAAAGCTAGTAACCTCTGAATGCAGGTATATATATCAAAACACGATAGTACTCCTACTTAGTTAAAAAAAACACCCTACAATCAAAATATAGTAGGACGAGATTCTTGGAATCTCGAGGGTGAACGGTTACTAATTTGCAATGAGCGCCAGTACCTAACTAGCAGCACTATCGTTTCCGATTATTAAAGACAGTAAGTCGAGATGTTCTATAAAAAAAAATCGGACAGGCAAACCAACACGTGCCTGCAAATTTATTCATCAAAATAAGGACACTCCCAGTCCTAACACACATACATTCACACGTTACAATTATTCATACAAACTGAATTAAAATATGTAGTATATTTAAAGTAAAATAAAAACGTAGTGAGCTTCCTGTCACTAATTCTCAGTCCTAATGACTATACCTTAGAAAAAAATATTTCTTCCAACGTTTAAAAATATTAAAATTGTAGTCACACTTGTGGCTCATACTGTACTTATTATATACGTAAATCCTCTCTTACGCAATCGTCTAACATTCATTCCCTATATGATACATTTCATAATGACGTTTCATTAAACCTAAACTTCACACATTTTAAATAACCGTAAAATCCATCCTATTATTGATGATGATAATTGTTGTTTTAAGGGGCCTAACATCTAGGTTATCGGCCCAATCCTATTATTAATTTATACAATATATATATACAACATTATCGTTAGCTACTCGATAATGATTCGATCCCACTGATCCTTCTCGTTAGAATGTTCTTTCGTCACTTCTGATAATGAAAACTTCTACTTCAATGTCATTTCGTGGGTTAACTTTCACTTCCATAGAGCATAATGTTTCAAACAATAAAGCTATAAACTGCTCAGTATAGACAAATCCATTAATATAAATTTAATAAAATAAGACGGACATATAACAGACGATTCTACGGTTTCCTACATCAACGTAATACAATACGTTACTCCAATAGTTACTTATTATCTTAATCGCATCTTTCCACACATTACACCTCGACAACTTGGTCAGAACTTCATTATACAATCGCATTACTTTTTATACTTCCTTAGGAACATCATAATATTTTACCACAAAACACAAGGTAGCGTCAACACCTACGCTTTCGTATTCATTTCCTGCACACGCAATAATAATAAATAATCCCATTTCTGTGCATACTCTAGGTATCCACGAAATTCAGTAATTTTACTTATAGAGTTCAAATTACAATTCTTCTAACTCTTATGCATTCCATTCCTCTCACATTTACTTAAATACCTCTTGTACTTTCGTTCCTTTTCCTTTCATATACATTTTCTGTCACAACATCATTTAAAAATATTTTAATATGCGATCTTATTATCCTTCTATTATTTTATGGAACCAAAGTTCGTAAAATTTCTAAATTTAGAGAACGGTCTGTATATTCTCGTCTCAACAAAATACGTTACATTACATCTCCTTTCTAGTATTTCTGTCTTGATACATTTTATCTAACATGTTTCTTTCATTTCTCACAACAATTCCTTTATAAAAGTATTACTTTATACATTCCGTATTTTTCCGTACCGTAATATAGCGTTTTTCATCTGTGCCAAAACATCAGATTGTTTAATGAGACGTCAACTTCACTAAAGGTCTGTTTTAAAGAAGATAAGTTCATTGTTGTTCTCAAAAGAACTAAACAACAACTTATTTGTGTATTCAGATTTCATATAAATCTCTGCCACGAAAAATCATACTCAGAAATATGTCAACAACGACTTTCTGCAAAAATATATCAGAACTAACGCAATTTTAAAAATATTCCAATTAATCTAGCAAATACTAATAAATTCAAAATAAACTCGCAATGACTAACCATGACGACTAAATATCCTTAATACGTCAAAATCATAATGACGACGTTACAAAAACAATTACTAAAACATTAAACGATATTAACGATGCTCTACACTCAATTGAAACAATTAAATAGTTTAGAATAATCTATCAAATTTGCCACACAAAACTAGGTCAGGTCAAGGATATCTACGTTACTGCATTCTAACTACAATAATATATTCGTTGGGTCCCTTTTACCTTCTGCCAGAATCTTTTTTCAAAATCCAAATTGGACTTGAACTTCCCTCGCCGCCGTCTCCTCGTACAGAAGCATGCCAGACAGCTGACATAACGGGATCGTTTGTGGTCGCGTGCTGGGCTGCATGCCGGCCACCTGCTCGCTCCCCCCTCGTTTGTCCTTCAGTCGGGATTGTCTGCCTTCCTTCCTTCTCCGCACCGGGGCTCGAATCTCGCTGCATTATTCTATAACAGGGCGTCACTGGTGATTGTCTTCTAGCGAACAGCATTCTTGAAGTTTCCCGTTGAATGGTTGTTGTTGTTGTTGTAGTTCATAGGAATTTCTTCCGTTGTTATGGCAATACCTTGCAATCGCAGATGCAATTATGTTAATTCGGTGAAGCATGATGGTAGGCTTCCACCCTCCTTGACAAAGCCTTGATATGCGGGCTAAGTCACTGCCGGAATCCTCATATTGCACATAGTTACTTCCCCTTCATGATTTAATAACTCTCTATGACAATCAAGTAATGTTTCATGTCAAATATCCTCGTTGACCCAAGTCAAATAACATCTTCATAATTTTCAATTGCAGTATGAACTGACTCGTTGAGTAAGGTTTTATAGAATTTCCTTAGTTTTCGAACAACTCTTGTATTTTTCGAAAAACGTTGCTTCTGCTCGGCAATAATATCTCCACACCGTAGAATAAATTTCCCTTGGCTATTTCAATGACTTCTCTTCATATCTCTGTCCATTGTATTGTTTGCTTTCGTAGAATTATAACTTTGACTTTCTAGTGAATTAACTTTCATCGATGCTCGTCTTCATCTTGACTCGGCGGCAACGCTCCCCCTCCCGTCAAATATTCTTCATATAGCTCGGTCAACTTTTTCCACTTTCAAATTATACGTCTATTCAATTTCGAAGACAAGTAGAGAATGACTTCTTCAGGCCGTCTCCCCACTCTGATAACAATAAAAAAATGGCGTTTCTGGCATTCGAACTTGGAAATTTCTTTATCAATAAATATCTGTCTCATCCTATTAAATCTTATAATAAAATTTACACCATCGGCTTTCGTTTTTCGCCTTCTTTCCATTTCTGCCATTTAATTTCTTCTGAAAGTTATTTTCAATAATTAATAAAATATTAAGAACTGCCAATATGTAATTTTGCTATTGGTTAATATGTGGTCACGTGATAAAACTCCTTCATTTACGCAGTCAAATCTCCCCTCTCGGGCGCTTCAAAGTCACCTTGACACGTGCCACTCCAAAACTGGATTTTCCCAATTGTCGCCTTCAATAAACGTGCCAATCCTGCCAGTTTCCAGCATGTATTAAATCTCATTCCTCTCCATGTTAATAAAATAGCATTTTATATTTCTTCGTATTTCCGTGCTAAAAGTATACGGAAACTTTTCAATTTAGCTCTGTCATTAGCTACAGTCCTGATACACATTATCATGCTTCCGGTTTCCTAACCAGAAATGTAGCATTGGCGCTTTTGTTTTCGAGAGCAGTCAGTTCATATCCCGACCCATACCTTATCCTAGGTCCTTTAAATTATGGGTTCAGTACCGGACTGTCCTTCTAATCAGTAATGTATTGTCATGTCCCTAATCTGTGGTATAAAGTGCAATGTGGTCACATCTCTTGTTCTTAGTGTTCCACTTTCTACAAACAGTACTGTATTATTATACACCTGTACATGTACTGATTAATGAACTGTTAGAAGATTTTGAGTGATAACATATATTGACCAATTTAGGAGAGGAGTTAACAGGTACACTGTAGTACAATGCTCCACGCCGAATTGGCGACTTATTACAAACACAAACAAAAACCGGGTCACATATAGGGTAAGAGTGTACATTACAAATGATTAGAGTAGAGTTTTTGTTTATCCATTTGATCAATTGCATGTATACAACACATTTTTTGCTATAGAATACGTCAGAAATTACATCTATAAAATAGAAGAACTTAAAGTTATAGCCTATATTACAAATACAATAACTATTTATAACATATTATAATAATAGATCTTAAGAGATACAATCTTATTGGACAAACTATTTACACCTTACTTTATTATCACAATATGAAAACTTAATTCTATAAATACAACATCTTACAGCTAGGTATTACAATTAAAATAGAAAAGTAAAATATAATTATAGATTTCATCGCTCCTATACGCTAAGATATTCATCAACAGAGTAAAACAATGGTACTGCAGATAGGCTTTCAACATTCTTTTTCGGGGGCAATTTTATATACTGGGGTAGTTTATTGTATAATTTAACTCCTGTGTGAAACGTTCCTTTTTGATATATGCTTGTGTGTGTGTGTGAAATATGAATGTTTTGATTTTGTCTTACGTTATGCCTATGAACATCATTGTTTGTTTTAAGAAAAATGTCTCTATTCATTAAATTCTTTTAAAAAAACATAATAGTTTAAAAGATATGAATGCAGGGCAGTGGGAGGATGTTTAAATCTTTAAACAGAGGTCTATACGATTCTCTAGTGTTTACATTTGCCATAATTCAAATCGCCCTCTTTTGTATCCTAAACGTTCTTAGTACATCTGGTGACATACTCCAAAATATGACCCCTTATCTTAAGTATGAATGGAAATAAGTAAAATATGTATTTCTTAATGTGTGCATGCTTGTGCAAGTTTCAAAATACAGTACTTAACACAAAGCACATTGAGTTCAGTTTAGTATTCAGATATTGTATATGTTTATTCCATTTCAAGTCATGTTGTATCCATAGTCCTAAAAACTTTGTTTCTGATTTATTTTCTATTTGATGACCATTTGATGTTATATTGGGCGTCGCAGGATTCCTATTCTGTATATTGTGGAAATTTAGAGATACTGCTTTTTATAGTTTATTATGAGGCGATAATCTTGTGAACATTTGGTCAACTGAAATTGTTGATAAATATGGAGTTCCGGTGCAAAGAAAGCGGCTCTAACACCCATAGCTACTACTAACTTGGACCCGTCAGTAAAAAAATGTAATATGATCGGGGTAGGACGAGAGAAAATGTGTGAACGATATTTTAGCAATGTGAGGGGTATGTCGTATCATAGACATACAAGGATCGGCCACGGTTTTGACGATTGTGGGTTGATGGAAGGAAACAGAATATGGAACCGTATAAATAAATGGTTTAAGATTTTGAAAGATCTGGGTTCGAAATGGTTGAAAATGACGGTACGCATGAACATCGAAGGTGAGAAAAATCGTGTATGTAGGGGTCGTTGTGTATATTCACCTAATAATTAATTGGACTTTTTGTAATATGGATGTATGAGCAAGGACCATCTTACGAAGAAGGTATTTGGTAGATAAATACTGACGGCGTAAGGTTAAGGGTTGTTCCACCGTTTCGACTAATAATGCGCTGGTTGGTGTGGATGGGAGTGCACCGATGATGATGCGTAGGACAGAAAATTGCAATTTAACTAAGTTGTGTTATTCGAGTCAGTGGAAGAATATAAAAAGTATGAAAGCCATAGTCAAGGACCGAGCGAATAATGTTGCGGTATAACATAAGTTAGATGTTCGAGTCGGCACCCCCAATGACGTCTTTCTAAAGAACGAAAAATATTCATTTTTTTAAATATGAGTTGACATATATTTGATATGTGAGGTCCACTTTAATTTATCATCATTGCATAAACCATGATATTTGAAAGTATGTTTAAGTGGAATACTACCCGTCAGATAATCGATAGGTGAACGATCATAAGTACGGTGATCAGTAAAGACCATTGCGGCATATTTGGCAGTGACGGTAGTAAGACCGTGGTTATGAAACCATTCATGACTTAAAGTTAATGCTGAATACATACGTTGACGACATTCAAAGAGTTTGTCACTGGAACAGTAAAGCAGGATATAGTCTGCAAATTGTAAAATCCGGACATGTGGAGTGACAACGTGCTCTAATAAGGAATGAGTGTACAATGACACTCAGTACTCGTAATTGATAATACCCAGATGGCAGAATCAAGTAAAATGGGGCTCAATTGATAATGCGTAACGCGCATAATGTCTCAAGGTAATAAACGTCGTCGTAGCACAATAACTTGTCAAGATATTTCAGTTTTAGTAAAAGACGATATTTCTTCCCAATTATTTGAATATACAGGGTGGTGGAAAACAATGTGGACTGGGTACTGCCCACGAAAATTGAATTATTTTGGGACAAAATGAGAGTATTTTCCGTCCCCATGATAAAATTTAACTAGCAAATATATATTCTGGAAGTGTGACGCAGGAGGGTAGTGTTACAAGCTCGAGGCAGTGGGAGAGCCCGATCACGTGATATATTGCACAATAGACGCTTCTAGAAGGCTAAAATTGGCATAGCAACAGTGAGTTTGGAAATTAATATTATAAATATTGTTACAAATTATGCTATTGGATCCCAGCCCAGAGCCAATGAGAAGAGGTCTTATTGAAGACGGGATCAACTTCAACTACATAATTTGGTGAAATTATGCATTTAGGCCCTTAGAAGGCGATTTTCTTATTTGGTTATGAAGAGAATATTAAAAGAAATGATGTCTGATAGTTTAAAAACCGCAGATCGGTTAATCTACGCAGTAATAAGCATTAGTAATCTACGCGCTAAAATGATGGTGGGAGATTGATATGGCCGCCAAAATTTCGACTTGGAGGGGGAGTTCCAAGGATCGAAGTTCTTATTCCAGCAGTCTTTGAAGAGTGAGGAAGTGTTTTTACTGGGTTAACGGAGATCCCAAAGCTTTGTCCGAGTGCGACGACTGTCGACTTTTGGAGACGTGAGGATAGCTAGGTAGATGTACATGATGAAGTTGTACATGATTTCAAAGTCGAAACTATTGTCATAGTCGCTCTCTGTCGTCCACCAAATTCCGAGTTTAGATGTGTTCCATTGGCATGGTTAAAATACTCCATAACGACACCATCTATCATAGCGTAATACAGCATTTCTACTAATTTAATGATAGCCTTCATTGTAAAATTCGAATGATCAAAGATTTCAATGATCATGTAGATCACCTTAATGTTCGTCAACTCACGTTGCTTTTGTAGAATCACAGACCGCAACTGAACTTTAAAATGTTCATTCGCTTCACTGTAGAATACGATGTTAATGTCCCACGTCTGGATTCGAATAAATGTTCCGCACTCGTATAAAATTACTATCAGCTTCTTAAATGTTCAAAGGATATGTCCGTAGCTGCTCACTATGATATGCAATTCTTATTTCAATACTATTATGCTTGTATAATAGTTTATAAGACGCGAACTCGTATCGGCACTGAATTGTGATACTATATTTGACTTGCTACAGAGTATGTATGTACATTAATCGCGCTCGTGATGGCTGGACATTTGATAGTCAGCTATCGCCGCACTTCGCTTTGAGTTGGCTGGGAATCGAGCTCCTGCAGCACGTCTGTCCCCGACAAATTTCCAGTAGAATAAGACACTCTTTCGAGTCTGCAATCCTGCTCCACAGTTATAATTGCCGCCATTCAGAAATCCGTGGTAAATTTACGCGGCTACCTGTATGAAACATAATACAGCGTACTGCGGATCTATTTAGACTTCCAATGTCATGATAACATTTTCTTCTTAATTTCAGCATCTTCTCACATTAAATAATGGCATGCATGGGCTCTAATTATCATACTCTAATTATATTAATTAGCCTGGGATGATCAATCCTTCCAGGTAGCAATAACCAATAGAATTATTTATATCAATCCAGCTCTCGGATCTGCGGCAATCTCATGTTACCAGGCGAAATGACCTTGGCAGAACTCCCAGAATCGCTCACAGATACCCGTGCCTGACTTCCAACTCGTCGTTAAAACCAACCCTGTGTGTATTTTCAGTATCTTATTTAACATGCAATTTACTTATCATAGACTCCAAAATATATAATAAAATTCACCCGCAATAATTTCTAATCCGGGCTCAGTACTGTCCCCGAAAATTGAATTATTTTGGGACAAAATGAGAGTATTTTCCGTCCCCATGATGAAATTTAACCAGCAAATATAAATCCTGGAAGTGTGACACAAGAGAGTCGTGTTGCAAGCTCGAGGCAGTGGGAGAGCCCGATCACGTGATATATTGCACAATAGACGCTTCTAGAAGGTTGAAATCGGCATAGCAACAGTGATTTAGCCATGAAATATAATAAATATTGTTGTAAATTATGCTATTGGATCCCAGCCCAGAGCCAATGAGAAGAGGTCTTATTGAAGAAGTGATTAACTTCAACTATATAATTTGGTGAAATTATGCATTTAGGCCCTTAGAAGGCGATTTTCTTATTTGGTTATGAAGAGAATATTAAAAGAAATTATGTCTGATAGTTTAAAAACCGCAGATCGGTTAATCTACGCAGTAATAAGCATTAGTAATCTACGCGCTAAAATGATGGTGGGAGATTGATATGGCCGCCAAAATTTCGACTTGGAGGGGGAGTTCCAAGGATCGAAGTTCTTATTCCAGCAGTCTTTGAAGAGTGAGGAAGTGTTTTTACTGGGTTAACGGAGATCCCAAAGCTTTGTCCGAGTGCGACGACTGTCGACTTTTGGAGACGTGAGGATAGCTAGGTAGATGTACATGATGAAGTTGTACATGATTTCAAAGTCGAAACTATTGTCATAGTCGCTCTCTGTCGTCCACCAAATTCCGAGTTTAGATGTGTTCCATTGGCATGGTTAAAATACTCCATAACGACACCATCTATCATAGCGTAATACAGCATTTCTACTAATTTAATGATAGCCTTCATTGTAAAATTCGAATGATCAAAGATTTCAATGATCATGTAGATCACCTTAATGTTCGTCAACTCACGTTGCTTTTGTAGAATCACAGACCGCAACTGAACTTTAAAATGTTCATTCGCTTCACTGTAGAATACGATGTTAATGTCCCACGTCTGGATTCGAATAAATGTTCCGCACTCGTATAAAATTACTATCAGCTTCTTAAATGTTCAAAGGATATGTCCGTAGCTGCTCACTATGGTATGCAATTCTTATTTCAATACTATTATGCTTGTATAATAGTTTATAAGACGCAAACTCGTATCGGCACTGAATTGTGATACTATATTTGACTTGCTACAGAGTTTGTATGTACATTAATCGCGCTCGTGATGGCTGGACATTGAATAGTCAGCTATCGCCGCACTTCGCTTTGGGTTGGCTGGGAATCGAGCTCCTGCAGCACGTCTGTCCCCGACAAATTTCCAGTAGAATAAGACACTCTTTCGAGTCTGCAATCCTGCTCCACAGGTATAATTGCCGCCATTCAGAAATCCGTGGTAAATTTACGCGGCTACTTGTATGAAACATAATACAGCGTACTGCGGATCTATTTAGACTTCCAATGTCATGATAACATTTTCTTCTTAATTTCAGCATCTTCTCACATTAAATAATGGCATGCATGGGCTCTAATTATCATACTCTAATTATATTAATTAGCCTGGGATGATCAATCCTTCCAGGTAGCAATAACCAATAGAATTATTTATATCAATCCAGCTCTCGGATCTGCGGCAATCTCATGTTACCAGGCGAAATGACCTTGGCAGAACTCCCAGAATCGCTCACAGAAACCCGTGCCTGACTTCCAACTCGTTGTTAAAACCAACCCTGTGTGTATTTTCAGTATCTTATTTAACATGCAATTTACTTATCATAGACTCCAAAATATATAATAAAATTCACCCGAAATAATTTCTAATCCGGGCTCAGTACTGTCCCCGAAAATTGAATTATTTTGGGACAACATGAGAGCATTTTCCGTCCCCATGATGAAATTTAACCAGCAAATATAAATCCTGGAAGTGTGACACAAGAGAGTCGTGTTGCAAGCTCGAGGCAGTGGGAGAGCCCGATCACGTGATATATTGCACAATAGACGCTTCTAGAAGGTTGAAATCGGCATAGCAACAGTGATTTAGCCATGAAATATAATAAATATTGTTGTAAATTATGCTATTGGATCCCAGCCCAGAGCCAATGAGAAGAGGTCTTATTGAAGAAGTGATTAACTTCAACTATATAATTTGGTGAAATTATGCATTTAGGCCCTTAGAAGGCGATTTTCTTATTTGGTTATGAAGAGAATATTAAAAGAAATTATGTCTGATAGTTTAAAAACCGCAGATCGGTTAATCTACGCAGTAATACGCATTAGTAATCTACGCGCTAAAATGATGGTGGGAGATTGATATGGCCGCCAAAATTTCGACTTGGAGGGGGAGTTCCAAGGATCGAAGTTCTTATTCCTGCAAACTTTGAAGAGTGAGGAAGTGTTTTATTGGGTTAACGGAGATCCCAAAGCTTTGTCCGAGTGCGGCGATTGTCGACTCGTGGAGAAGCTAGGGTAGCAGAGTAGAACATTGGAGATTACCGCACTAGCATTATAAGCGAAGTTGAGAGGAATATTGTAAGTAGAATATCTCATATATATTTGAGACTAGACTTCAGCCAAGTGAATATATAGAAAGTACAGATCGAATACTGTATTTTATTGGAAGTCGAGCGTTCTAAGTCACACCTTTTCGACGAAATAAGCCTGTTAAGAAAGTTTTTCAAAAGTGTTGGAAATATAAGCTGAATATCATTTTAGTTGCAGCGAGAAGTTGGCGAACGCAGTTCAAGTGAACAGTAGCGGAGAACTTAAAACATTGGCGCAGCAAACAAACATTATCATAATTACTATTATTATTCTTCGATTAGTTTCATTCGACATTGTTAACATTGTTGAAATGATGAACTAAATAGTCATGCGCCAGAGACATATTTAATGCAGAGTTAAGATACAACAATGGAGCTTCGATAGACAACGTATTGCAGAATACAGACGTAGTGTACGTTCCACCTTGTACATTTTCGTCAGTCTTCGAACACTAATGTAACATCAATTAGCAATAGAAATAATTCATTCACCACCTACATGAATATTTCTATACATTATTATTCAACGATGATGCTGATGTATATGCCACGGAGAATGAAGATTCTACAGAAGATGATTGTCAAGATGCTAGGGTATCCCAGCAACAACAGAAGAATTTGCCAGAAGGATGTCGTTCAAGCCCAAACGGAGGTTAGTGAATACCGGAGAGGGAACGTTTTTCTATCTCTGAGGTCGCAGGTCCGAGGTTCGAATGGAGATCCATCTCAGTATCATGAACTGAGGAAACACCTAAAGTATTGTGTAAATACTTACCCAGATCTTCAAGATATCGTCCAAATTAGGTAGCAGTGTCATTTACTTATAGTATAGAGCTTGATTAGTGACATTCTGTGCCGACGTTCTTACTCCATATTTCACATTTTATGTATTTCAATGTTCTCATGTATTTTACACTTCAGATGTGTGTTAAGATTGTATGCTTCAAGATTATTAGAGATGATTGCCTTTCATCTATTTTTCAATTTTATTCTACGGATCAGTTGTTGAACTGACATTTTAAAAAAATTGTTTGAGGAATCATATTGCCTCATAGACGACGAGTCGTTTCGACTATGGAATTTCAATAATTTTATTTGAACCAAGAACTCAGACATTGTGTCATAGTTGCAACTTAAATTCTTTTAAATTTAATTTGAGCACTTTAATGTAACAACTTCAACTTCAAGAGCAGAAGAAATATCGAATGATATTGTCATATCATTATTGTACATAAACTTTCGGCGATCTAGGAAATGCTAGTCGTTTGATATGACCGAAGTCTTAATCCCTATAGACATTCTTTGTGTAGAGTGGAAAGACATTACGAAATTGACAAACCTTTTCATTGTTTGTAAAGCTGAAAGCTTTGTTCATTTAATTGTCGGAGGAAATATATTTTGATAGAAGATTATTCAAATCTTTGGCTAGGAATTCAAAGCTAGTTTATCCCGGTCAATATTGAATTCTATTTGTCACTATAAATAACATGTGTGTTATTTTACACTATTTGTGTAATATCACGTCATAATGTAGACTGATATTGCAACGATATGCGATTTAAAGCTTGATAAGTGAGGTGAGACAGAGTTATTATTTTTATTACATGTATTTGTGACAGACGAGTTAACAGTTAATTATCTTTTTGTGTAGTAAACTTTAGGAGGTCAATCATGGCAGTCTAATATCGTTCATTATTATTGGAAGTTTCATTTGAAGAATTAAAGGATGTATAATAGTAGATCAGTAGTCATGTGTAACGACGCTGAGGGTCAAGCCATTATTTGAGAGAAGTTCCTACAGAAGAAATGTTAATAACAATTAATCCGTTTTTGGTTATTGTTCAACATAGTGGATGATAATTGCTTATGCCATATATACTGTTATATGAGGATTTGTAGAGCCATGGTGAGCTCGTGCGAAGGAGGTTCCACATTTTAAGGGAAGTCATTGAAAATATTGTTCTTTGATAAGAAAATGCATGGATCATGATACGAATCGTTGTATACAAGGAGTCCAGTTCATGTGAAGTAACGTTTTAGCTGTGATGACAGAAGGGAAGCTAAGCTTGTAGTTTAACGTGACCGTTAATCTTGAGATCATGAGCCACGGGACCTCCTTTTTACGTGGAATCCGAACCACAGGACATGGCATTTCACTTCGAAAATCTCACATGCATTGACCGGGAATCGAACCCGGACCGCCTTGGTGAGAGGCATACAGCTAGACCTCTGAGCCACCACGCCCTGATGACAGAAGGGTGTAAGCGGAAAGCAATTAGAGAACGATTGTCTACTCATGACATTTATACTATTATTAAACCAGGAATAGTATAAATACGTAAAGTTAACCTTTGTCAGTCGACTGTATTAGATCGACAATGTAAAGAAACCTAAATAAGATGATGTGTGAGCAGTATATGAAAGCTAAAGAGTGTTAGAAAATGTTTATGTGGAGAAACATTAGTAGTGGAGTAATAGGAGTTCTGCCCCCCCCCCCCCCCCCCCCACCACTCCCTCTGACGTCACATACTAACCCGCAATACATTCAGGGGCAAAGTCAATATCTCTCAAATGCATGGTCCGATTTTGACAAATGAGGTGTCGTTGGACTCGGGCTGACGCCCTCTTTCCAATGGACCACTCATTTCAACCCCTAAATAAAACCTACCCCTACTAGGGGGTGAA
This sequence comes from Meconema thalassinum, assembly GCA_946902985.2. NCBI lineage: Eukaryota > Metazoa > Arthropoda > Insecta > Orthoptera > Tettigoniidae > Meconema > Meconema thalassinum. Next base: position 1,122,564,635 of record OX336389.2, on the reverse strand, counting down.
ATTGTAATTTTTTAGTGAAAGCCTCTTTTCAAATGGGACATGTATAAGGTGCGCTGTTAAAATGAACTTAAACGTGGTTGCTAATATCGCGCATGCGTTTTACAGGATGCCGCTATGGATGAACATTTTTGTTTTTTGTTTTTTACGCATGCGCACTTGGGATTTTTGTAAGAGGGCGAGCTCTTTGAATAAAATGATTGATAAGAAGAGGTTTTGGTGGTGAGGAGAGAGCCAGATAGTCGCCTACTTTCCTACGAAGTTTCCCGATATCTCTCGAACGCAAGGTCGGATTTGGACGTGTGACGTGTCAAATCGCTTGTCTCGAAGCCCTATACATGTTAGTAATAGGTTAAAGTTTTGAGAATTAGGGAAACAGGCTTTTTGGGGGTAAAACCGTGATTTTAGACTTTTTCCGATATTTCACGAATGCATGGTCGGATTTGGTCCTATGACGTGTCAAATGGCTTGTCTCGAAACCTTGTTTATTTTGGTAATAGGTTAAAGTTTTTGAGAATGAGGGAAACGGAATGTTTTGGGGTAAAACCGTGATTTTAAACTTTTTGCTATATTCCGCGAACCAAGTATGCTAGAGGCATGTACGAGGGGTCCAACGACTCGGGGTGACGTTCTCTTTGCTATGGACCACTCGTTATAATTTTAAAAAAAATTGGAAACTCTATTTTGGGGTAAACATGTGTTTTTTGTGATTTTGCCGATATCTCACAAACCAATAACGCTAGAGACGTGTACGAGGTGTCCTAGGACTCGGGCTAACGCCCCCTTTCAAATGTGGTAGATATTTTTTCCAAAAAATAATTCACAAAGGGCCTAACGCCATACATGTTGAAAAAACTTTTTCTTTTTCTTTACCTGTTTATAATGTCCATGAAGCGTGGTGGTTGAGAGAGACGATACGGCTGGGTGTGTGTGTGTGTGTGTGTCACTGACCACGGTGGCTGTGTTCAATAGATCAATCGCTATTTCAACGGGTCGGTTTATGACAGAGCGAGGGTGCGTTTTTTTTACACTTTTTACCTTTAACGTGTAAACGGTGATGAGAACTTGGTTCTATGTTGGTCGAAGCGAGTACAGAAAACAAACTTGCCGAGGAGCAGGAGGTGAATGTCATTTGAGCTTATTGGAAGGCGTTGATCTGACTTGACAACAAGTGCAATGGAAAAATGACAATGACGCTTGAAGGTGAAATAATCTGACCATTGTGGTGGCAGGGAAGATCGAAATGCATGTGAACACATGTGTGAAACCACATGCACGCTAAACCAGTGACATCCTGTCTCGCTTCGTACGTGACAAAATGCAAGTCCATGTGAAATTTGATCTACCGCAGGTGTTCACCTTGGACGTTATCTGTCCACGTGCATGATAACTGTTAACAAGTCACATCCTGTTTTGCTTCGTACGTGACAAAATGCAAGTTCATATGAAATTTGATCCGGCACAGGTGTTCGCCTGGGACGTTAGCTGTCCACGTGCACGATAAGAGAATGTTCAAAGCATGGGAAAAAAAAGATTATACATGCAACGTAGCATATATAAAGACATGTTGTTATCATTTCCACGCTCACTTAAGTGACTACCTTTGAACACATTGCGTTGCATGAAACCCCTGGTCTTGTTTAACAGTTTTGGTGTTGGTGGAAAATACTTAACCTTGTTGTGGGGTAGGTATATATTTATTCATTTATATATTTATTGATTTTTATATAAATACATGCAATTATTTATTGATTAGGTAATTAATGATTTTATTTATTTATTTATTTATTTGCAGATAACGTGTATAGCCGATCTGTCGTGTGTCGGTGGGAAATATATTAAAGAAAGAGAAAGACAGACAGATAGAAAAGAAAACCATTTCCACACTAGCCCACGAGACGGGAATATAGCAAAGCATTACACGTCAAGGTGAGATTTGTTTTATTATATAATATAACCTGTTTGATTTTGTTTTGTTTATGAAAGGCATAAACTATATGGAATGGATATACTTATGGTGGTTTATTTTATTTCTTTTTAGAGTGTTGGAAAACGCTTGACCTTTGTTAATAACCAGGAACGTGTGTGTTTGGGACCATTGTCAAGCAGTCTACAGCTGAAAACTCAGGTGAGAGTGTTCTTTCTAAAATAATGTCATTTGCTACTGCTACCGATAGCCTAACTTGGGAACCTCTAAACAGTTGTTTCAAATCGCGTGTGTGCTCTGGTCGTGTGGTCAATATTAGAAAAAGTTTGATTCCCAAAGAATTTTTACAATCTTGTTTTGAAATTTTTAAAATTGAAATTTGTACAGCGCAAAGGTTGCATACGGCTTTAAAGGTGAATACAGAACTGGTGTGCGATTTCATATATAAAAAGAAGGACGTAGAGCATAAAGAGACATTCTATATTTGCAGTAAAATGCAAGAGCTATTCATAGCCCATAATTTGGAACAGTGGTATGAAACCCACGTGGTGAATGTCTTGCTATCAAAATTTGATAAACTGCAACAAGGACCGAGTGGCCTTGCCTTAGACAAAATTCATCATTTACAAATCAACATTTGTCAATTCAACCCGTTGAATGCTGGGTCTAGCTATATTAAAACACCACCAGCAATAGCTTTGAAAAAGGCTGTGGTGAATATTGAAAATTTTGATGATGAATGTTTTCTGTGGGCTGTGGCTGCGTATTTGCAGCCAGCTCAAGATCGTCATGTTAACAGACCAGCAAAGTACAAGGCCAAGTTTGATGAATTAAAACAAACTTTAAATTTAACTCGAGTGTCGTTCCCTATGGACTTAACCGAGATCCATAGGTTTGAACAAGACAACCAGGACTTTTCGTTCATGGTGTATGGTCATGATGGTGATGAGATTGTGGGTCCTCTTTATGCTACAAAACAACCGAAACGACATCACATTCATCTTTTATATCTGTCTTACGGAGAAGTGAATCACTATTGCCTCATTAAAAGCCTGAGTAGATTGCTAAGCAGTCAAGCGTCCAAAGCACATGGTAAAAAACATATTTGTGATCGTTGCTTGCAATATTTTACAACCCCCATGCTCTTAGAACGTCATAGGGTAGATTGTGTTTCTAAGGAAGCGGTGAGACTGATATTGCCACAAGGGGACAAGGCTGTGTTAAAGTTTAAGGACATTCACAAACGTGACACTGTCCCCTATGTGGTGTATGCAGATTTCGAAGCTCTCACCACACCCATGGCGGGTTGTGAACCAGATCCCTCCATGAGCTCAACCACACCCATTCAAAAACATGAACCCTTTGCCATAGGATTTAATGTGGTGTGTGCCTATGACCCCACTCAATCCGTTTACAAATACAGCGAGGGGCCAGATTGTGCCAAATGGTTCTTGGATGAACTTGTCAAGTTGGCTCATGATGTACAGGAATTACTGGACCACCCAGTACCCATTAGCCTATCTCCAGAACAGCAGCAGCAGTATGAGCATGCCACGACATGCCATATTTGCGAAAAGCCTATTTTAAATAGAGAGGAAAAAGTCAGAGACCACTCGCATTTTACAGGGGAGTTTCGTGGAGCTGCGCACAGCAAATGCAACTTGAACTTTCCAGCTCCTCGTTTCATCGCTGTCTTTTTCCACAATCTGGCCAATTATGACATTCAGTTTTTGATTCGTGAATTGGGCCATGTCAACAAGGGCTCGTTTACCATTATTCCCCAAAACCATGAGCGTTTTACGGCCCTGACATGGTGGTTGGGCGACTTTAGCATTCGATTTTTGGATTCCTTTAAGTTTATGGCATCCTCGCTAGACAGCCTTGTGAATGGCTTGAATGAGGAGGAATTAAAAAATACTAGAATGCATTTTAATGATCCTGAGCAATTTCAGTTGTGCATTCGGAAAGGTATATTCCCGTATGATTTCTGCAACAGCTGGGACGTGTTAAAGCAAAGAAAACTCCCACCACAAGAGAAATTTTACTCCAAACTAACACGCAGTACCATTTCCGATGAAGACTATGCACATGCATGTCAAGTTTGGCGAGTGTTTGGCATGAACACGCTAAGTGAATATGCTTTGCATTACCTAAAACTGGATGTATTGCTGCTCACTGATGTGTTTGAAAAATTCCGTAACTTGTGTCAACACATTTACGGTCTTGACCCGGCTCACTATTACACGAGTCCTGGACTCTCGTTTGATGCCGCTTTAAAATACACTCAAGTGGAATTGGATTTACTCACTGACGTAGACATGGTTCTATTTTTTGAAAAGGGCATTCGTGGCGGCTTTGTGTCGCTTAACCAACGCCATGCCGAAGCGAACAATGTCTACATGCCTGATTATTCACCAGACAAACCAGAATCGTACTTAATGTACTATGACGTGAATAATTTGTACGGTTACGCCATGAGTCAGCCTTTGCCCTATGGGAAGTTTGCTTGGCTGACAGACAAACAAGTGTCAGAATTTGATGTGAACAAGGCTAGCCAAGAAACTGGCTGTGGATATGTGCTAGAAGTGGATATTGAATATCCCTCATCCTTGTATGATGAACATGCCGATTTCCCATTCTGTCTTGAGCAAATGGTTCCCCCTGACAGTAAAGTGAAAATTGAAAAACTCATGGGCACACTTTACAACAAAAATCGGTATGTGCTACATATCCAAATGTTGGTGCAATGCCTCGCCCAAGGCTTGGTGTTAAAGAAAATCCACAGGGGTATTTCTTTTGCTCAAAAAGCATGGCTAGAGCCATACATGCGACTCAACACAGAGCTAAGACAAATGGCAACACAGCAGTTTGAAATTAATTTTTTTAAATTAATGAACAACTGCATCTATGGCAAGTCTATGGAGAATGTCCGCAAATACCGTGACATTAAATTAGTGAATGTCTGGGAGGGGCGGTGGGGTGCCCGGCGGTACATTGCCAAGCCAAATTTCAAATCGATCAAAATTATCGATGAGGATTTGGCCACTATTGAAATGAGTAAGACCAGCGTGACCATGGATAAGCCCATTTACTTGGGTCAAGTCATTTTAGACTTTTCTAAATCGGTCATGTATCGATTCCACTATGAGTTTGCGAAACGCCATTTTGAGGACGTCTCTCTTTTGTATATGGATACGGACTCATTCATTTACCACATTCGCCACTGCAACCCCTATGACGTCATGAGGCAACATAGTGACTGGTTCGACACCTCTTGCTATAGCGCTGACAACGTGTTTCAGCTGCCCATAAAAAAACAAGAAGGAAATGGGCGTTTTAAAAGATGAATGCGGTGATTCCATTATGACGGAATTCGTAGGTTTGGCCTCAAAAATGTATGCTTATCGCACACTCGACTCTAAGGAAGCCAAAAGAGCAAAAGGTGTAGGTAGGGCAGTGGTAAAATCGCTACGTGTTGATGACTATCTAGCGGTTTTACGCACTGTCAAGGCTATGTCTCATACACAGTGCAGGATACAATCCAGCAACCATCATTTGTATCTTGTGGAACAGAGAAAACGCACCCTCGCCTCCATGGATAACAAGCGTGTGTGGGCTGATGACCTGTTCACCAGCCAGCCCTGGGGTTATGATCGCAAGGAGGAGGAGGTGTGATTTCATTGTTTAATCGTTTATGGGTCATAGCTTTATGTAACTTGTAGATTTAGTATTTTGCAAATATTGGTTTCTGCCATTGTAAATAGTAGATTTTGTAAATAGTGGCAACCCACATGGACCTTTTGCTCTTTAAAACAGTTCTATGCAACCTTATTTTTTAAATTTTTGATTGGTAAATAGTTTGATACTTTTAACGCTGTACAAAGTTGAGTTTTTTTTGTAAATATGAAATAAGTAAGATTTTTAGTAACTTTAATAACTAGTATTTAATTATTTTTCGTAATGTAAATGATAAACTAAAAAGTTCTTTTGGGATGAGTGTGCATGTCGAGAATGTGCTTTTGGGAATAAATAAAGTGGTTGTGTTTGTTCCCAAAGACAGGTGTGAATGTATGAGTGGAGAGAGAAAACTGGTGTGTATGATTGACCAGAGCAAACACGATGAGGTAGGGTGGGTGGGTGGGGAGGGGGTAAATGGTCACTTATATACTCATTTTGTTTTAAATAGTTTCGTTTTTTCATTGAAATGTGGCAGACAATAGACATTATTTTTGTAAAAACAGTCTTACCTGCAGTAGTCGTAGACCTCGACGTTTCTCCAAACACGCATCAGCACATTGCAGTATTATCAAGGTCAAGCACTCGCATCAACATCATTGTCAAATCTCAACTTTCGACATACACTAAATGGAAAAATGTGAAAACAGCAAAATGGAAAATCCATGTTTCCATATCACCAAAAACGCAAAACTTAAAACGGACATTTAAAAAAACTGGAAATGGCCATATGTGAAATATGAAAATTCAAAAACTTCAAACGGTCATTGTTTAAAAAGTGTCATCAGCAAAATGGAAAAATCCATATCATCAAAAACGTTAAACTTGAAACGAACGTTTTCAAAAACTGTAAATTGCAAATTGGCAAATGACAGTGTGTGGGATTCATTATGTGTGAAATGTGTAAAATGAAAAAATCAGCCATCAACATCACGATTTCTTAAAATTAAAAATAACAAATCATTGTGCTCTGGTAAACCTTTGTTTTTATTTCATAGTCATAGTGAATTGACAAAAGAAAAATAGAAGACAAACAAATCCCAATTCCTCACTCCTCAATGTTTATGTCCATGCATCATCAACTTTCCTTTCATAGCACTCATGACAATTAGGGCTGCCATCCTTTCACCCACTGAGGCATCACTGGATGTGAAACGTTGTTTAGCTTTCTTCAATAACAATTTATCTGCCACATGTCTTAAACCAGGATGACTATGGCGATAAGAAAGGTCATGTTCCTTGCATGCTTGATCCAAAAGATTAATGGGTACATCACCACGTTGTAAACGTTTTTCGAGACGAGTTCCAGGGCCGCAAAAACGATAACCTGGAAGATGGATTTCGAAAGGTAAGTATTGAATCACTTTGTCAATGACGCCATTGCCAGTACAGGTCTGGCATATCCTTTTCCATCGATGGTAAAAAGGTTTGGTCTTCCTCCTCCTCCTCTGTGGACGATGTTTGTGTTTGTTGTTGTTGTTGCTTTTTCTCGCCATGACACTCGTGGAATGATTCAACAAAGTCTTTACATGGACTTTTATGACCGTGATACAGTTTCACTAGCTGGCAAGTCGCACACTGACGCATAGACGGTATTTTTGCCATGGCCACTTGCTTATGGTGATCGTAATCCGTACAGGGTTGCAATTCACTCAACACAGGGTCTTGAGTCCATGATTTTGGTACATGTTGCCAGATTTTTTTCACCGCATTGGCGGCAACATAATAAATGAACGACTTGGGCAGCGCCAAGAGTTCCTCTTTGGTAAAACTGTCTAGTTTCTTTTTGCATACAAAGAACTTGCCGATGGCTTTGTCCGTAGCATTGCCTTTCTCCATGGTATCACGTGCTGTAGATGTTTACACGTCGCTTGTAGAAATCTCACTGACGTCATTCACAGGTAAATCTTGAGTTATAATTTTGTTCAACAACTCCCAGCAGGCATGAGTGGTTAACCAATGAAAGAGATGCCACGCATGCGATAGGGCTGTATGGGTAATGTTGCCACAGGAACAAGTATCCATGAGCGTTTGCAGGGAGGGGCAGCCCAACTCCATGAGGTCGATACATTGGCAGTAAGACGGCAAAAATGGTTGCAACCATTGACGTTTTTCATTACCTTTCACAAATACCACATTGGCCGAGGACAAGTGTGCTTTCATGACCACGTCCAAATATTTATAGGAAATGGTTCCCTGATTCCAGTCTAGTTGCCTATGATTTTCAATCCACTGGGTTTGTTTACGGTCTTTTTCACACAACAAATCAAAAGCATGGGGTGGTTTAAATAGCAAATGCGTAGCTTGCGATATCCAAAACGTGGTACAATCGATCATGGCCACTTGTTTAAATATAAATTTGTTGTCACCAATTTTAAACCCTTGGCAATCCACAATGAGTGTGCGCAACATGTTGACGCTTGCCTGGACCAAGTTCAACTGACGACTGACTGACGATCACGTGTGATCATGGCATGGACTTACCTTCCATGCTAGTTTCAAATTGAGGTTAGGGTAGGACAGGGGGACATGCAAAAATAAGAATTTAAGAATTACATCATTTTATTATCATAACACGTCTTACAAGCTTTTCTCATTTTAGGATAAGGACGATAGCAACTGATACAACAATATAGTCTCTTGTGTTTGTAACGTCCATAACATCGATGATGTCCCAATGTCTCTAAACTAGGTGTTTTTGATGGTGAGCTGCTCACCGAAGCACCATGGACTCCATACGGTCCACACGTATCGTAACTTGTTTTCTTTTCATCACCCAGAGACACAAGTGAGGGATAGCTTGAATGACAGGATATATTTCCCACTTTCATTCTGCACAGCTAGGGGCAGGTGGGTGACCAGCGCTGATGTTCCTGCATGGGTTCATCGCCCTCCTGCCATTGGTCTATGATGATGGGACAAAAGGCACATTTCACTTCATCTCTTGTTTTTAAATAGTAGAATCCAGCGGCCGCTAAGGCTTGAGGGTTTATGAAAGGCACTGGCCATGTGGCAAATATCTTGAAACGTTGTTCCTCAGAGTTTAAATTCATGGATGTAACGTCTCTTGAGGCTTTAAAGCAAGACATGACTGAGCGGCTTGACATGGGTTGAGCTGTTATTTATACACTCGTCACTTGGTTGGACAGTGGATAATAGTTGACTTGTTTGTGATGAATAATCAAACAGTAGGCCGTCGTATTGGCTGGTACATTGTCATGCGTTTCAAAATCTAGTCGAATATCGATATTGGATGGCTTGACAGACTCTTCCAGGTAAGAACAGTCAAAGACAATCAGTGGCGCTCTTGCCTTAAACGCTTGGGGTAGTAGCATGGGGCCGTTCTCTTTTTGATAATACGACCATCGAAATTTAGAAAACAAGTCGTACAGAGGGCCAAACTTATTTTTTGAAAAATCCAAATCCAGTCCTTCATAGGGAAACACAGCTCCGTTGAGGAAAAGACGTGCATTTCTCAATTGCAGGTGATCAAATTGCGTGGCATCTTTGGTTTGTTGATACTTGCGATTCGTTTGAAATCCCACGATCAGGTAGAGAGGTCTCTCTGTATAGCGAGCTGTTTTTACAGACCAACTGTGTGTGTTGGTGGTGGGCAATAGCGGATACTCATGGAGTGCCCAGCTTCTAAATTCCATGGGTAGAGGCATATCTCTCTTTACCATTTTGAGTACGTCCAGTTTTTTGCTATCGTTAAGGGTCACATGGGGGACTTTCCATAGCAAGCGTTGTAGTTGAATTTTTGAATCGATGGGGGCATTGTCGGCTCCCTTGAGTGCATTATTATCACTCCTGTCTCTCACTAGATAAAGCACTTGCCTTGCGTTAACCACAATGCGTTGGTGATCTTCAGCAAAGCCTAGAATCAGTTTAAGAGGTAAATATCCAGTAAAGGTCCCATCGGTGTGTACCATCCAGTCATTGGTCGAGTCAGGACACCAACCTGCCATGCAAAGTGTTTTACCTTCTTCCTCACTATAAGAGGGGTATAGTTTCATGACACTGGAAATGCCCACATTTCGAGTGCTATCCACCACGATATCGTTAATGACATACCGCACTTCAGAAAACAGAAAGGCCAAACCATGGTTGGCCAACTTGGATGTGGTGGGTGTAGAGCCATCGGCTTTGGTGAGCCGACCTTCAATCTGAATAACACTTTCATGCGGTAGAGTGTAAATATCTTGGTTGTTAATAACAAATTGAATTTCATCATTGTTATCGAGTCCAGGTATTTGAGCTTGATAGCAATGGAGATCAATTCTTACCACCCCTGGTTGCTCCTCGATGTGGTTCGCTACCTCTAGAATAGAATTCATCGCGGGGGTTAATGTGGTAACCCAAATGCTGTAAAATCTGCTTGTTCTGAGATGTTAACGTGTATTCACGTGGCAAACAATTAACACTATTCCTAGACGGTGTTGTTGCTTTATACACAAATTTCATAGTGGCTTTAGCACCAACTTGTAAGTCACTGGTGTGGTAGAATCTAGATCAATGAGTTGTTGATCTCTATTGATCAGTCTTAATGTTATATTACTAATACTATCGACAGCCACAGCATGAAAAAGCACCACTGGAGGGTTTTCACGAATAATATACCCATTGGGCGATGTCACAATAAAGTCATAAAGCGAATGCGATGGTTCTTGATTGGTGTACATTTGGCTAATAATATTACACGTCACCGACACATGATGGTCCTCAATGAATTTCACTTCATGGTCCGATTCATGTTTTTTGTTGGGCTCCAACACACGTGGTTTGAATCCTAGTAATGGACCAATGGAATCGGGGTGTGTTTTAAAGTCAATGTTGAAGGTAGAGAAAATAATGCAGCGATGAGTGTTAGTATTGCCTACAAGTTCAAACTTGTGCGTTCCATCGAGAAATGACTTTAAACCATACTGATTGATCAACACCACATAAATGTGTTCATAAATATCATCGATCGTGTATCCACCAGAGTTCAGGGTGAGCACAGAATCATCATAGTAAAACTTGTTGTTCACATTTTCACGTATGTTGTATATTCGATTGTACGTTTCAAGAGAAACAAGTCCTAAACCATAGGGGTTTTCACTCAATTCGATAGGCGGGTAAAAGTCTAGGCTGACTTCAGGTCCACGTCCATGCACTGTAAACGTTTTACTTTCTGCCGACATACTGGTGGCGTTTTTGCTTATGCAGCGTCTTATATAAAAAAAATTAAACACAAACGTCCACACTGTTGGCTGTTAAACGTTTGCTCACGTTTCATATTATAATATATCTTTATCCTGTTTCCAAAATAGGTCACTAGTTCCATGGGCGGAGGCAAATTCCCAAAACTGTCAAAGTACCATACCATGGATCCCTCTTTGACATAAGCTACATAATGCGTTCCTGGTCCTCGGTGATCATCCAAATTGACAACAGCACATTCCTGTTTCCAGGGTCGCGGGGGTAATTGGTTTCGCATAAACACACCTCGAAAATGAGAAAGCTTTAGTTGTTTAGCATAGCTTTCCACTTGTTGATGCGTCAGGGCATGTCTCGCTATGGCTGAGGTTTTTTTTTTTTTTTTTAATATTTCGAAATGGTGAAATCCCAAATCCTTGTTGATAAAAGGCTGGCTTTAAATTGGCATTTCTAGCCCCCATGGCAATCGCTTCCATCGTTTCATTGTGTCGCTGACTTTCTTTGAGTTGTTGCTTGTCCTGCTGCGCGGCGTTAATGGTTTTCGCCACTGCACTGGCACCGCCCAAAAGTGAACCTAGAGCAGCCAACCCGGCAAATAATGCAGGTAAAAATCCCGCTCGTTTGGGGACGGGAATCACTCGCCCTTGGTTTGAAACCTGTCGCCGACGTTTTGGAATAACATGTCTCTGTGCTGCTCGAAGGGCTTTCCTTATGGTCAATACATTATTTTTTCTTTTTTTCTTTCGCAAGGGCTTGTCCTCGAATGTTGTAAGCCCAGGCTTTGCCAAGGACAAAGTCCTTTTTTTAGTCTTTCTCACTGCATACCTTTGTTTCACCATGATGATAATGACCCACAACCTTTCACAAGAAAGTTTAAATCACAACTAACGTCAGATGGTTATTTCATGGCTGTATATTCCAATTCCACATAAAGTGGGAAATCGTTTATGGTTTTTCCCGCTTGCTTTTCATCCCATGTCAACATGAGATGAAGGGATAATTCGTCCCCTGCATTGACCATTTCATGGTTATGGATCAACATCCTATGACCATTTATCTTTATTTGTAAATGGTTCTCATCAGGTATGGCATATTTGATGTGAATGGTTCCATCATAGTGTAATCGATAGTGCCTTAAACCCGAAGCAAGCACATAGGTCGAGTGCTGATCATGGACTAACGGTAAATGGTTTCTGTCATTCACAGGCTTTTCATTTGTCAGATACACTAAAAATACAGATGGGATCAATTTATAAAGCCTTTTCATTTCATGGGTCACGTAACGCTTGGTACAGACATCGTCTTCGTCTTGCGGGTCTTCCACGTGAATCATCCGATGATGATTAGCACTATAGCCATTCACCGTAAGCTGAGGCACTTTGTCATAAAACTCATACACTTTGTTATCCACATACTTTTTCGTAGTAACGTCTGTAGACACTTGAGGATGTTTTACATGGGTTAACCGCTTTCCCTTAAAGTCATAATCTCCCTGTTTTGTGCGTGGCACTACTAACGTATCCACATAGTGTTTATTAGCAGGATCTGTTTCTTGTTTAGGATCATGTATGGGGACAGGCCTAGCTTTCGCCATCAACGCACGTCCAAAGACATCCATCGTCAACCTGTAGTACCAGTCTACTGTTTCTATGACAAGGCTCGGTGTCCTGTATATAGACAGCCTGCTAGCCTGTCTAAGCCTTAGTTGACATGAAGATTATTAAGCAGCAAGAGTCATTCCCCGTGGGGGACATGGTTTCCCATCTCTGTCCCACATCACGTGAACAACGCCATGGTTCACTGTTTCCATCTTCCATTCGCTGCATCATTGTGGGGCCTTCCGGCTGTGGAAAGACTAATCTTTTGCTAACGCTCATCACAGCGCCCAATGGTCTGCGTTTTCAAAATATTTATATTTTTGCAAAATCTCTCTACCAACCCCTCTACGTGTTTCTGGATCAAGTCATGTCTGGATTACAAAAAGTGAATATGGGTTATTTTACATTTTCCATGCAAGAAAATGTGATTTCACCGGATGAGGTAAAGCCTGATTCACTCATGATTTTCGATGATGTATCCACTGAACGTCAAGGCATCATTCAAAGCTATTTCAGCATGGGTCGACACAAACATATCGATTGCTTCTATCTTGGGCAAACGTATTCTAAAATGTCCAAACAGTTGATTCGTGACAATGCCAATGTCATTGTTTTATTTCGTCAGGACGAGAGGAACAGTCGTCATATTTATAATGAACATGTGAATCCAGATATGACCTTTCAAATGTTTACAGAATTGTGTGCCAAGTGCTGGAACACTCAACGTCATGCCTGTTTAGTGATTGACAAACAAAGTGAACTCAACCAAGGACGGTATCGCTTAGGGTTTGATCATTTTATTGCTATTTAAGGCCCTGTCTCATTCCCCGGCAAGTCATTTGTCAAGACACCATGGCGTTAGCAGAGAGTCAATTGAAAAAGCATATTATTAGAGCAAAAAATACTATTCGCCAAAAGTTTCGTCAATTGAAACAATCACGTGCCAATCATGCTTTGTTTATTCAACAACATTTAGCACCTCCGCTAAAAGCCATGTTGAAACCCTCTTTCAAGCCATCTGAAACGCTACCCACCGTTTCACAAGCCACGCAGACGCTGCACGAGGACCCTGAGGAAGAGGAAGAGGAACAGGAAGATTTGACTAGTGTTAGTGAAGTTGAGGATGAGGAGGAACAAGTGTTTACGCCTCAAAAAAAGGCCGCGCCCCTTGCAGAGTTTTTGAGAAAAAAGAAATCCTTGGCCATGGCCGATACACCTTGCCCTTCCAGGGCGTCTCCGTTTTCACAACTCTTGGCCACCCCTCAACATAAAGCTCAACTGAAAACCATTTTAATAAAATATTATGGATCAACATTGGAACCCTATTTCACCGATCTATTTATTGGAAACACAGATACCACGTATGGTGTTCGCTATGAGAATGATAGTTTTAAAATTGGCGATTCATCCATTAAATTTGCTCGTACTGAAGCTGTCATTAAAAATATCAACTATAAATTAACGCCAGGACTGTTAAAGCTGCTCTTTTCTCGGACCCCCTCTTCCCATGATTATACGTCAGAGGATCTTGACAAATATAAATCCATTTTATTGGATACCCATGCCCACAAAAGACAGTATGATCCCGCTCAACAAGTGAATGCCAATATATCTCAAAAATATAAAACCATCATTGCAAAAATGTTTCCCACTAGTCAAAGTACTCGTCGTAAAGCGTCCGCTTCAGGAGTGACATTTAAACCATTAAAACCCCTTGTGGATGTTACCTACTGGCACAATCCCAATAAGCTCGTCCAGCGGCTACAGTTGTTGCATGCCTCACGTCAAGCTGGCCACACCGGTCACGATTGGGAAATTCAAGAAATTGAACAAGAACTTCGAAATGCCAAAATTATTGTTTAAGCCCTCACCCATTAAAATGGGTATTGCTCACGAGTTGCATCGCCCAGCTAGGCGTCACTATCCACGACTCAAGGTGATTTCACGAGGTGTGGATGAACTTTGGCAGGCTGACTTGGTTGAAATGATACCCTATGCTGGCGTTAACGACGGTGTACGCTATATGTTGACCGTCATTGATGTCTATTCCAAAATGGCCTTTGTTGAACCTGTGCGTCGCAAGTCTGGCCCACTAGTTACCAAGGCCTTTCAACATATTATTCAACACTCCAAACGTCAACCTCAGCTGCTACAAACTGACCAGGGGAAAGAATTTTTCAACAAGGATTTCTCCAGTTTTCTCAAATCTAAGGATATTCACCATTACACCACGTACAGCAATCTCAAAGCCAGTGTGGTCGAGCGGTTCAACCGAACATTGAAAACCCATATGTGGAAAGCGTTTACCGCTCAGGGCACGTATCGCTGGTTGGACATGTTACCTGAACTAGTGTCACGTTACAATGACACCAAACATAGAACGATTGGGACCAAGCCACGTCTCGTAACTAAAAATATTCAGCGATTGGATAAACTATTTAACCCCATAAAAACAGCCGATCCTAAACGTCACCGACTGAACATTGGGGATTTTGTTCGTGTGAGCAAATTTAAGTCTGCCTTCAATAAGGGCTACACGCCTCAGTGGGGGACTGAACTATTTCGAATTCGTCGAGTCAACTTGGACAGTCCAGTCACCTATTTACTCGAGGACCTCAACCATCAACCCATAAAAGGTAGATTTTATCTCCATGAACTTCAGAAAACAGCATTTCCTCAGCATTATCTTGTGGAAAAAGTGTTGAAACAAAAAGGAAATAAACTCTACGTCAAATGGTTAGGGTTTAACTCTACGTTTAATTCTTGGATCAATAAACTACATGTTGTGTGAACCTGTGTACTTTTTATTTATTCACACATGTTGTACACCACCTATAGCTCTATGTATACAGCGCTCCGCGCTTCATGCATGTTCATACATGTTTGTCTTTCCCTTTCCTCCTGTGTTCTCTCATACATCACCCCCTCCCCTCTCCCTCCCTTCACCTCCCACCACTGCTGTTTGCAGCTCTTGCCTATCTATTGGTTGTGACATCATTCCCACAAGTTGCATTATACTTTTTACTGATTCAGCAATTCCCACGCTTTGAACATTCTCTTATCGTGCACGTGGACAGCTAACGTCCCAGGCGAACACCTGTGCCGGATCAAATTTCATATGAACTTGCATTTTGTCACGTACGAAGCAAAACAGGATGTGACTTGTTAACAGTTATCATGCACGTGGACAGATAACGTCCAAGGTGAACACCTGCGGTAGATCACATTTCACATGGACTTGCATTTTGTCACGTACGAAGCGAGACAGGATGTCACTGGTTTAGCGTGCATGTGGTTTCACACATGTGTTCACATGCATTTCGATCTTCCCTGCCACCACAATGGTCAGATTATTTCACCTTCAAGCGTCATTGTCATTTTTCCATTGCACTTGTTGTCAAGTCAGATCAACGCCTTCCAATAAGCTCAAATGACATTCACCTCCTGCTCCTCGGCAAGTTTGTTTTCTGTACTCGCTTCGACCAACATAGAACCAAGTTCTCATCACCGTTTACACGTTAAAGGTAAAAAGTGTAAAAAAACGCACCCTCGCTCTGTCATAAACCGACCCGTTGAAATAGCGATTGATCTATTGAACACAGCCACCGTGGTCAGTGACACACACACACACACACACACACCCAGCCGTATCGTCTCTCTCAACCACCACGCTTCATGGACATTATAAACAGGTAAAGAAAAAGAAAAAGTTTTTTCAACATGTATGGCGTTAGGCCCTTTGTGAATTATTTTTTGGAAACAATATCTACCACATTTGAAAGGGGGCGTTAGCCCGAGTCCTAGGACACCTCGTACACGTCTCTAGCGTTATTGGTTTGTGAGATATCGGCAAAATCACAAAAAACACATGTTTACCCCAAAATAGAGTTTCCAATTTTTTTTTAAATTATAACGAGTGGTCCATAGCAAATAGAACGTCACCCCGAGTCGTTGGACCCCTCGTACATGCCTCTAGCATACTTGGTTCGCGGAATATAGCAAAAAGTTTAAAATCACTGTTTTACCCCAAAACATTCCGTTTCCCTCATTCTCAAAAACTTTAACCTATTACCAAAATAAACAAGGTTTCGAGACAAGCCATTTGACACGTCATAGGACCAAATCCGACCATGCATTCGTGAAATATCGGAAAAAGTCTAAAATCACGGTTTTACCCCCAAAAAGCCTGTTTCCCTAATTCTCAAAACTTTAACCTATTACTAACATGTATAGGGCTTCGAGACAAGCGATTTGACACGTCACACGTCCAAATCCGACCTTGCGTTCGAGAGATATCGGGAAACTTCGTAGGAAAGTAGGCGACTATCTGGCTCTCTCCTCACCACCAAAACCTCTTCTTATCAATCATTTTATTCAAAGAGCTCGCCCTCTTACAAAAATCCCAAGTGCGCATGCGTAAAAAACAAAAAACAAAAATGTTCATCCATAGCGGCATCCTGTAAAACGCATGCGCGATATGAGCAACCACGTTTAAGTTCATTTTAGCAGCGCACCTTATACATGTCCCATTTGAAAAGAGGCTTTCACTAAAAAATTACAATTTCACCCCCTAGTAGGGGTAGGTTTTATTTAGGGGTTGAAATGAGTGGTCCATTGGAAAGAGGGCGTCAGCCCGAGTCCAACGACACCTCATTTGTCAAAATCGGACCATGCATTTGAGAGATATTGACTTTGCCCCTGAATGTATTGCGGGTTAGTATGTGACGTCAGAGGGAGTGGGGGGGGGGGCAGAACTCCTATTACTCCACTACTAACATTGTAAATAACTGATTGCAAGTTGTAAATAACAGAGAATCCAGAATCTCGAAGGTAACGTGTTAGCAACGTTAAATATTGTCTATTATTATGAAAAAAAATACGTGTAAATACTTTCCCTAATGATTTAATTATTTGAATAATTTTTACTAGGATTAAATTAACAGAATGTTTTTGAAATAGAGTGTTTTTGTGAGCGAATGTTTTTGTATGGATGATTGCCACCTGTTAAGAGTGACTGTTCAACCTAGTCGGTCTAGAACGATTACGGAGTATGAATGAAAGTGTGTATTAAAATTTCAGTATGATTGGTAGAGACTTGTTTATGTTATGAACATTTTTATAATGGCAGAATGTAACTTTTATTCGAGGCTTTTAGACGCGAGCCAGACCGCAATGATACAAGCAAATGTGGACAGAAAGATGAACCGTTAGCAGTCGGGGTCATGTTATTATATAATGTGTAGCCAGATGGTCAGCCACTGCCTTGTAAAAGGAACAGTTTCATAGCGCAGCACTTTGCTAGCGTTCATTGATGAATCAGGCCAATGCAGGTGCATTTCTAGACGCGTGGTGGAAGAGGTAACCAGTTGTAAGGAATGTTATGAATGCAGGAGCCTCTGTTAAACGTTTTCTTCACGTACAGTAGGCCTAGTTATTTCAAAATTGTTATGCTTGTAATTTATACACAGTAATTGCAGTAAGATGTGTAGTGGAAGAGAAGTGTGTATGATTGTTTTTTTGTTGTTATTTAGAATAGTTTATTGTTATTTTTGTTTATATTAGATTAGTTTACACTTGTTAATAAATTTACACAGTTCGTTGTCTTTCGTCGTTGACGTGTGATTCATTATAAATATTAGGATTAGAGTATTGTGGATGCAGTGTAGGCGAAGCTGAGTTCCCATTCCCCGAGACACGTAAGTAAAGGTAAGTGTTCCCCGTGTAGTTTGTTGTTTTTCCACAATATTCTTATAACTGCTGTATGTAAATCCCTAAAGACCCTGTTGGAGCGATTTCTAATGAAGTAATTTGCCGGTGCTGTTAGAAATAGGCAATCCAGCTGGGGCTATGGATATACCGACAGGCTACTTTCTGGATTTACGGGTACAGTGCCATCCCGGCATTTGCCCGAAGACGAAGTGGGAAATCACGGAGAACCACTTCGAGGATGGCTGAGGCGGGAATCGAACTCCCTCTACTCATTTTGGCAACCCGAGTCTGAGTAGACCCCGTTCCAGTCCTCATAGCACTTTTCAAATTTCGTGGCAGAGCCGGGAATCGAACCCAGGACTTCCGGGCCAGCAGCTAACCATGCTGACCGCTACGCCACGGAGGCGACTCTTGTTTTTTTTTCACAAAATAACACTATAAGCGAAAATAAAACGTACTGTACGCGTATTCGTGGTCGAGAATATTCTACCATCAGAAAGTTTTCTAAGTTAGTCAATGCTATATAAATAAGACTCTGGAAACAAGCCAAAACGCAGGTTTATACACCTAACACAGTTAACTAGTTAATCCAGCCGACCAATCAGGATATTCCTAGCCACGTGCATGGCACAATGAAAGCACGGCACAAAGGATGTCACGAAGGTAGCCGAGGACTTCCGATTGGCAAAGAGACACCCACGAGCGGATCGCGACTGCAGACAAGTAGAAGGGGAACGCACGTCAGACGCGTGGCGATAATAGCCAATCAAAAGAGGCGTTATAAAGAAGAAAGTAATGAGCGCAATTAGAGTATCTAATTACCAGCAAGATTTTAACACTTTCAGAAAAGTTGTTAATTAATAATTAATGAACATTTATAAATAATTGCAGCTAATTGAATGCTCAATTAAGGAACAATATTATATTCACCATTAACGCGCCTTTTAGGAAGATTTTTTATGAGGTGACGCCAACTTTTTGTCAATGTGGGAGACAAGCCAGAGGGATTGAGGCTCCTTATTAATCTAGACTTCGACGAGAGTGGAGGTGTCTACAAAACTCTGCTACATTATTAGAGAACAAAGCCTGATAGTTAAAAATGACTTCGCAGAAGAATTTATAGCAAGATATACAGAATATTAATCTCAGTAATTAATATCTACAATTGTAACAGTAACTACGATCAAACTATTGAAGAAAACTACGTGGAAATATTGAGAGCGACGTTTCAATGTGATAGAAAACTATATTCTACAGTTATCACCATGTCAGACATTCTTAAATTGAGAGGGGAAGAAACAGTTAAATCTACAATGATGAAGATATACTGTTAAAATGCTTAAGGGAACATAGCTACTTTGATAACGAGAATATTTGAAATAACATGATATAAATACCGTGGGGGAGATAAACATCTCATCTCTCCTAAGCCAAATAATTCTACAAATACAAAGTCATTTCACCGACTTCAATGATGAATTTTACCAGAACTGCTGTGCAGAAGAAAGACGTTTTTCTCGAACGAGAGTGACCAGGGTGGACCCTGCGCTGTCAAGAGAGAAAGGGCTTTCCCATCTCACAAAGAAGATAGCCAAGCTGAAAGGATGACTGCACGATGATGTTAGAGTTCGCATCCCGTTCCTGGCAGATTGCAGACTTCCGAAGTAGACCGAGCAGAATTCCACACGACATCTTGAGGGACGATCTCTCAGAAACTATCCGTTTTCTGATGAGCAACGCGGGAAAGCAACTTCCAGCAACGCTGCACCAGGTAGTCTAAGACCAACGAAGTATCCCATTTTGTAGAATTGTAGAAACTTTTGAGAATATCTGACAACTTTGTATTTTAATGCCATTTTTCTAGATATACGAATTGTTACATTTTAATTTTTGATTTGATATTTTCAACGCTATGACTGGTAGAATTTTCATTCTCGAATTTGATCGATTTTTGAATTTTAAGCGAGATTTTGTGTGACAATTTAGAAACGCTAGTTGGAATGTAGAACTTTATGCGATTTCGAATTCATTTGATGGAGATATTATGGTTTAGCTCGAATTTTATAGTTTAGTCAGAATTGTATTGTCGAGATCAAACTTTATCGTTTGGATCGAATTTTATTGTACAACACGAATTATATAGTTTGAAGTATATTATATTTTAAATTGGATAATTTTAATAATGATGAAAATCTAATGGAAATGTCTATTCACATTGTTTGCGAATATTAGGATATGAAAATGTATAAGAATTAAAGCAGAGAAAGAATGGAAACAATATTGTAAGATGAATAGAAGTAATGCAAGCTACGACATGATAGTAATATGGTCGAAAAGTTTAAGAAATATTTGTGATAAGTACATTAGCTGAGTGCTATTAACATGCAGAAGGTAATTGTTATTGAAGTATTAGTATTTTATTGCATTACCTGTTAAATTGAGTTATCGAAAGAACTAGTATTTTTATTAAATAAGTTGAAACTGCTATAAGAATTTTGTATTGAGAAAGGAATGTATTGTGGACAATACAATTTATGTGGAGAAGTAACTACGAAGTATATTTAAGCAAGATATTATTATTCCCGTATTGACGGAGGCACATGTTGAATTTAAGACAATGAGCACAGCTATGGAAGTGTGTCATCTGTGAAGGAAAGTATGTTGAGACAAACGCCTATAAGATTTTTTAAGTGAAGGAAAGTATTGTTGAGAAGCACTAGTATCTTTGAAAAAGGATTATTTGAAGTTATCGGCATAGGTGAAGCAGCTGAAATTCCTTAAAATTAACAGGACAGCGGATCCTTGTTGAAATTGATTCTGAAAGAAATTATAGGAACAATGCATCTTTGTTGAAGCTGAGAGTAAGCAGAAATATATTTAAATGGTTCTAGGTAGACACTGATATTTAAGGTAATTATTCATCGTGGAGAAAATGTATTTTATTAAGTATTTTTATTTTTATGATAGACCAGAGTGGAGGAAAAGATAAAATATGTCTATACTTTATTGTACGGATTATAGAATCCCAGATTGCGTCATTATTATCGATGAAGACATAGTTAGGTGCAGGATTTTCTTGATTCTAAAGAAATATAATTGAAAGAAGCAGTTATAAGACGGTTAGTATCATTATTTCTTGTTGAAAATAGGCATTTTGCCAAATGTATATATTTTCTTGAAGATGTTAGTTGACGAACTTCATCATTTCTGTATATAAACAGTGTATAATATTTTTAGGAAAATTGTTCAGAGTCAGATTTTGTGCGTAATTTTAGTTAAACTTAGAGTAGGATTCTTATCGCTTCTACGGAAGTATTATTAGAAAATAGGAGGCGGGAGTTGGAATGTATAGAGTAACGAATAGTATTTGTAATGACGGAGATTCACGTCATGGGTAGATTAACTTCATTTTGTGGGGATTTTGTAAATTTAATAACAATAATTTATTTTGTAGTTGTTAAACTCCCGTTATCCAGGGCACAACAGCTGTTTATCTTTACTTAATTTATTTAAACTTATTTGAGCTTATAAAAGCACCGTTTATAGTTGTTCATGGTGTCTTTATGAAACACTGATGGAATTTTATTTCAGTTTTAACACGATTATATAATGTTAAATGTTTTATGGACGTAAGTTACTTAAATATTTTATGTTTAAATTTTGTGTGCGCTTTTATATGTCGTTAAGAAATGACAGGCACGTGCTTACGTTTTCCTGATCTTTTTATAGAAAGTTGGCATTTTATAGTTTGATGGTAGTGGAATGTGCTATAGGGTGGAGGTATTCCCAGGGACCTGATCCATGTCTTTACGCCCGAGATTTTCTTTGATTCTCGTACTCCTGAGTAGTATAGATACCCTTTTGTGATGTAGTTAGTTACTATAGCACATTCAGTTGTAAATCCCTGTTCCTTATCCTGAGTGTTTTCGCCAAGTAGCATTATGTGTTTTTTAGCCGGGAACTTCAAGATGCTACAATCCATTTTACAGCTGCGGATTTTAGTGGATCATTCCAGGTATAAGGGTGCAGTACGTAAAGTAACTTAGCGTTAATCTACAGAATGAAGCTGTCCAGTTCGTAATTCATAGTTTTTATTTAAACAAATAGTTAGCTTTCTAATGAAATCTACTTAAAACATCAACTGATATGTTATTTTGCTGTTTTTCTGTAAAAGAACAGTGTTAGACTGCGCACGATTACAATTCCGTTTTATGGCACAAAACGCACGTTTTCCTTGTTTAATTTTCCTCTTGTCTCTTCAAATTTTACAATGAAATAAGATGACGAAAGAAAGTCGTAATTGCTGAACATTGCGTACATGCACGGCGGCAAAAGTGACGATTTATTTATTTTATTTAGTCAATTTTACCCTCCAGGTTGGTGGCTCCCACGGACTCAGCGAGGGAACGCACCTCTACCGCCTTTCCAGGCAGTGTCCTAGAGCTGGGAACATCTGTCGGAGGGGATACAACTGGTGAGGGTGATCAGCACCTCGCCCAGGCGGCCTCACCTGCAAAGCGAACAGGGGCCTCATGAGGGAAGGGTGGAGGGGAAAATTAGGATAGATAGGCAAGGAAGGGGGAAGGAGGCGGCCGTGGCCTTACAGTAGGCACCATCCCGGCATTTGCCCAAAGACGAAGTGGGAATCCACAGAAAACCACTTCGAGGATGGCTGAGGTGGGAATCGAACCCCCTCTACTCATTTGGGCCAACCGAGGCTGAGTAGACCCCGTTCCAGTCCTCATACCACTTTTCAAATTTCGTGGCAGAGCCGGGAATCGAACCCAGGACCTCCGGGGCGGCAGCTAACCAAGCTGACCACTACGCTACAAAAAGTGAGGAGTTTGTACACCCCTGAAATGCCGGTTTTACAATGTCCAGATAATGTGGAAGATAGATATATGACAGATATGTTATTCCCTCAGTCAACTGGCTGATAAGTTGCTGATGCGTTCTACAAACCTTTTTTTTCTCTCAGATATCTATCCGAAACTAATCTGACACATTTAAGTGTCGCAGCAGAGGTTGGCAATAAAAAAAAAAGTTGAAGACGATGAGGCATATTAGACAATTTGTATGTAAACAAAAGCACGTTTTGGTATTTACGAATATGGTACGATAGTAATGTTGTAATGACCAAGATAACTTAATTGTAATTCAAACATTTTGTTTGAAATAACTGTACATTCATTGCTGTAAATTTGTGTAGGTTACCAAAATTTTAGGTGCGGTAACTAAATATCAGGTGAATGTTGGTAAAATTTCAGTAGTAATGTGCAGTAATATAATTTCAAGCTGTTGGTTCGTGAAAATGAAAATATTTCATAACAGTATTGATTCTTGAAGAATGAAATAAAATAAACGGAACATTTAAGACCTCATAGCGAAGTTTTAAAGTGAACACAAAATGCCGATTCATGGAAGGAATCCAGATGCACCTAACTATTCCAATAGTCCCATGTGATATGATTGAAATAAATAAACCATTTATTTAAGTAGGATTTGTCAGTTGTGATTTAGTTCAAGATTTTAGATGATGATAATTGTGGTTTTGGTGGTTGGAACTTCCGATGTTATCTGCCCTTAGGGGAAAATTAGTTGTCCTGTACCATAGGTGTCTCAAGAATCCTGATGTTGCACTTGTAGGTGTCCTTCATTGGTATGCCTGACTATACCCTACCGGTACCATACCACAAATTATTCTTGAATTGCCACTAGAAGCTCAAGTATTAGACATATAGAAAGAACAAAACTCATACTTACACCAACAGTGTAGACCTAGGCTTTGTTCCTTGAGTCTTGAAAGAACCCTAAGTGCTTTAAAAATTTGTATTTTTAGTCCACACAGCTCTTTTTGACAATCCTAGGCAGGGTGAGCATTAATTCCATCTTCCTCTGGCTTTGAACTTGGACTGAATTAATTTGGACTTACACATGAATGTATTTCTATGTTTGAAAGAAACCAACTTTCTTTGGTGATCATTCCAAATATCTAATCCACATTCGATTCTGTATGAACTACCGTTTGCATGTCTTTTGTACGTTCTTCAATTAATCCAGCACAATAATTTCCACCCATTACTTCCTGTTATCAAACGAGTGATGAATTTCTCTCGGAGGACAGGTCAGGTGAGATATGGCTGGGTATATATACTCAAACAAGAGCAGACTAATGTATTGATATGTTGTTCCTATTAAAATAAAATGCATTTGGAATTATGGACATAGGGCTTATTTTATATTAAAGTCACATTCATGTGTTTGCTACATATTCCTGACTATTTTAACAGTATCGGTACTCTATTTTAATAATGGGGTGTCTGCAGCAGCCTAGTGCATATTTTTTTAAACTGTGGCTTGGATTGGGAAGGTCTCATTAAGATAGGTACCATCCCAACGTTACAACCCCACAAGCTTAGTAGCCTATAAAGGGCTTTGTTAGTAAGCATCGATAACTTTAAGGAAGTACCTGCTGTGAGTCATGAATGTTACCTACAGTATGTATTGGCCGAGCCCACTAACCAAGCTTCACTGCAGTAGGATAGGCTAGGATTGGGAAGGTGTCATTAAGATAGGTACCATCCCAAAGTTATAACCCCACAAGCTTAGTATAATAATAATAATAATAATAATGCATTTTATTAATCCCTTAACGAGTCAAGGACTCATATACAAAGGAATCGTACAGTTTTATCTTGTTGGCGACAAATTACAATTCAATGTTTAGTTTACAAGTTTTCAGTATGAAAATATATACATTTTGTAGCTTTCATAAGTTTTTGTACACAATGTAGTCTTCTTTTGTCTTCTCAGATTTTGGAATTTCTTCAAACTGACATTTTATAATCATTCCACATAAACTGTTTTAGCCTCCTTTTAAAGATTGGTAGGCTAGGTGCAATTTTTATATTTTCTGGTAGTCTATTGAACTTTACAAAGGCACTATACTTAATGCTATTACTGCCATATTGTTTGGAATTGATATGGAAAAGTGATATGTCATCTGCATGTCTAGTTTTGTAAGCGTGTAAATCAGATTGTTTAGTGAAGTTTAAATTTGTGTGGATACCTTTGTGTAGGATTTGATACATCAGGACATTTGATTTGATTTCTGCTTTTAGGGCTACTGGTTGAATTTTACTCGTAATATAAAGGTGTTTGGTAGGTGTTAAAAAAGGGTAGTTATACATATTTCTTATGGCTCTATTCTGAATTACCTCAATTTCCTTTTTTAGGTAATTTGAGCATTTTATCCAAATTGTATTCAAATATTGTAAGTGGCTGTGGATTAAGGAAAAATACACTTTCCTGAGTAGATATTTTGGGATATAGTAGCTCAAATTTTTTATCATCCCAGCAGCAGGTGATATTTTTTAAACTAATGCATCAATGTGCTTTTGCCAGGAGAGATTTTCATCTATTATCAGGCCTAGGTATTTGACAGATGAGACCCTTTTAACTGCCTTTCCATTCAGCATTATATTCTGAGTGATGTCTAACTTTGTCCTACGCTTAGATATTATTAAATAATTTGTTTCACCTTTATTTATTGTTAATTTATTTGACTGGGTCCAGCCAAGTATTGTATTCATGTCCTCCTGCATGTGTGTAATCAGCGTGTTGGTGGTGTTCGCATTGTAAAAGATGCTTAAGTCATCTGCAAACAACGTTATATTACCATGAAAACTGAGTGTTGCTATGTCATTAATATATACTAAGAAGAGGGAAGGACCCAGTATTGATCCTTGGGGCACACCATGGGTAATATTTACCTCCTCACTTCTGTAGCCATTTATTTCAACATACTGCTTACGATTAGACAGGTAATTTTTAAACCATGTCCAAGCTACTCCTCGGATACCTGCTTTATCAAGTTTCCCTAAAAGAATTTCATGGTCAACAGTATCAAACGCCTTTTTCAGGTCTATGAAAAGGCCACTCGCTGTCATCTTATTGTCTATGACATCCTGCAAGTTAGAGATTATATCAATTGTGGCTATTTCTGTGCTTGAGTTTTCTCGGAATCCATACTGCCCTTTGTAGAAGTAATCATTTTTATTTAAAAAATTAACAATTCTGTTTTTTACTACTGTTTCGAGTACCTTGGATATGGGTGGGAGGATGGAAATGGGTCTGTAATTGTCTGGATTGCTTTTGTCACCTCCTTTATAGACTGGTATGACTCGTGCTATTTTTAGATCATCAGGTACCAGGCCAGAGTCTAACGATAAATTAATTAAAGTAGTTAGTGGGCTACTTAGCATGTCAATGGAGTTTTTTAACAATTTTACTGACATACCATCTTTGTCTTGGCTACTTTTCATTTTTAGGCTTAATATAATATTGCGAATTTCCATCTCATTAGTCGGGGTCATAAATATGGAATCTGTGTTGACATTAATTTCATTAACTTTCTTCCCTGGGAGGAAGTTTTTGGCTAACTTGTGTGCTATGTTTATAAAGTGAGTGTTTAGAGCATTGCAAATATTTTCTTTTCCTGTGAAAGATTTACCGTCAATTATTATCTCACTGGGACCATCTTTGTTTTCAGTTGTGCAGTTGTAGATCATTTCATTGATTACTTTCCAAGTATCTTTTATGCTATTGGCGTTCAATGTTAATTTATGTCCATAGTATGAGGATTTCAGTTTCCGTTTTAAAGCTGTCACTTTGTTCCTACATATTATGTGCTCTTCCTTTAAGAGGTTGTTGTTTCTGTGAATGTTAGTTTTAAGTTTAGCATGTAGTAGGTCCCTTCGTTTTATTAGCTGAATTAATTCTGTTGTTATCCATGGGTTATTGTGGTTCTGGTGTATTTCCTTCAAAGGTGTGTCAATGTTCTCTTTGTTGGGTGTCTGTGTCAAGATTTTGTGTTTCATGGCGATGTAAGTTTCATTTACATCATCTAAAGAGTCTATTTGATTGAGATCATTGGAGAATATGTTTTTGTTCACGTACCGGTAATTTTTATTTACGTTTTTTGAGCTAGACCTTTGCTTGTTGTGGGGGTATTTAAATGTCATGTTCGAGATTGGGCTTTTGCCTGGATAGTAATTTGACCAGAAACTCTCAGTTACAAGAATATTATGATAACTAATATCACTATTTATATTGCTTATCCTATAGGTATATTTACAGTTATTAGTGGTTACCTGATCAAGGAGTGTACTTGTTGATTCACATATTCTTGTCGGATACCGAGTATTGCATTGTGTGAAACCATAGCTTGATAGTAGATTGAGGTATGATTTGGCTACATTATTTTTGTTTAG
Source organism: Meconema thalassinum (assembly GCA_946902985.2). Taxonomy (NCBI): domain Eukaryota; kingdom Metazoa; phylum Arthropoda; class Insecta; order Orthoptera; family Tettigoniidae; genus Meconema; species Meconema thalassinum. The sequence continues at coordinate 1,122,537,198 of OX336389.2, read as the reverse complement.
TAAGTTAATATTTGTATCACCAATGCATAAGCAAAGATTGGCATTATTTTTCGAAAGAATGTGCTCTAGTAGCCTATAAAGGGCTTTGTTAGTAAGCATCGATAACTTTAAGGAAGTACCTGCAGTGAGTCATGAATGTTACCTACAGTATGCATTGGCCGAGCCCACTAACCAAGCTTCACTGCAGTAGGATAGGCATGGATTGGGAAGGAGTCATTAGGATAGGTACCATCCCAACGTTACAACCCCACAAGCTTAGTAGCCTATAAAGGGCTTTGTTAGTAAGCATCGATAACTTTAAGGAAGTACCTGCAGTGAGTCATGAATGTTACCTACAGTATGTATTGGCCGAGCCCACTAACCAAGCTTCACTGCAGTAGGATAGGCTAGGATTGGGAAGCGTCATTAGGATAGGTACCATCCCAACGTTACAACCCCACAAACTTAGTAGCCTATAAAGGGATTTGTTAGTAAGCATCGATAACTTTAACGAAGTACCTGCAGTGAGTCATGAATGTTACCTACAGTATGTAATGGGCGAGCCACTAACCAATTTACGGTACTTCAGTACCAGTGCATTAAGCAGCTGGTATTTTTTATAATGATTATGTACTGGAATTCAAGACACATAAATTTCTCGTCTTGCACCACCAGAGAAAAGGAACTGTGCGTTTTAACACAGCACTTACCCTCTTTGCATATTATTTCCTTCCCTTATCTCAAGACTGACTATTAACACTTTACTACAGTTCAATGATGTAGCATAGGCCTACTTTCCCTTAAAATCTGTGTATTCTATCACACATACAGTAGTATTTGCTGCTGACCACACAAGACCTGTTATTTTTGCTCACCATTTTTGTTCAAAATACAGTATATAAAACTAAATCTATTGCAATTTGGCCTGCTCTATTTTAATTTCATTTGTCTTCAGTCTGGAAACTGGCCTACATGGCAGATACTACATCTCTTAATATTTGATTTGGCAATTCATACACCAACCATCACTCGACCAGGTATATGTTGAGAAATGAAGGATTTATGTCCACAAAGGTATGTCTCTTCCTGCACTTGTGCAGTAATAATTTAAAAAAAATCTCCTTATTTTTTCCTGTGGAACTGGACCAATTTTCAGACACCTATTTTCACCCAAAAACCTCTGTGGCCTTCTCGGTTAGATAAGCAGTATAAGGGATAGGCTTATAGTATGGTGAGACCAGTTGCCTATGGGTAAGCTGAAGAAAATGAACTGCCAAGTAAAGAAAATCAATTAGTTCATCAACAGTTGATGTTGTCCCTTGTCATTAGGTACCGTACCATACTTATATTGAGAGGGATAAATGAGCGAGGTAGGCCTACAACAAGTATAATACAATCTCATATCAGGATTTCCTTCACTTGAGATGAGTGTTCCAGAAATATTTTTTCTAGATGCTGGTGATAGTTTTAGAGGGTGGAACCTTGAGGTCATTAGCCCCTATTAGAGGGGAGAGGGGTAATGACTCAGAAAAATACCTCTAGTTGAGAGGTAGGGGCAATCTGATTTATATTCTTGCAGTATTTCAAAATAATTTTGGCATCTAAACTGATTGAAAAAGAAAATTATATTAACTAAAACCTGTAGCCTATATCACAGCTAGGTTACTTACGGTAATGAATAAATCCCATGAAAGCTCAAAATCGTGATACAGGAAACTGCAGTAAAAGATGAGATACCAGTAAATAACGTACAAGGGAAGTACCAGCAAGATGAGTTCCTAGGAACAAGTGAGATAGATGAAACAATGCTAAAGAATAATAATTACTGATTATGTGGTCATGTGTGGATGACTTGAAAGAAGTTTACGGCAAGGCTAATAGTTAAAGAGGCTCAGGGAATTCTGTTAGACTTGATAGATACGATAATGGTTCCATATGGTAGCCTACCGGTACTTATTTTAATGCTCTGGAGCTTGTCAGTTCATATGATTGATTACTGTAACTGACCAGAAAATTTAAAAGCATGGTTATTTATATAATGGAATGAGGACAAGAGTAGTCTTACTACTCAATTTGAAGAAATTTATTAATTATCTTGCCATCTGGTGGTGGTGATTGTTCTCAACATCGGAGTCATTCCCCCTTCGATAACTCTGGTGGTGGTGATTGTTCTCAACATCAGAGCCATGCCCCCTTATAACTTGCCACCTAACGGTGGTTATTGTCTCAACACCGCAGCCATCCCCCCCCCCTTTAATAACTTTGTCTCATCTTCAGAGACGTCTGCCCTTCAGTAACACGCCACCTGGTAGCGCTGATTGTTCTCAACATAAGAGTCATCCACCCTTCAGTATCTTGCCACCTGATGGTGGTGATTGTTCTCAACATCAGAGTCATCCCCCCTTAAGTATCTTGCCACAGGGTGGTGGTGATTATCGACATCAGAGTCATCCTCCTCTCCTCAATATATTGCCACCTTGGCACCCTGTTTTCCCATTTCTTCGGGGTCGGGGATGAGTTTCAATGTGGCAATAGTTATTACGGCTGGATGCCCTTCCTGACGCCATCCTCATGAGAGAAGTTAATGAGATATTACATGAATGACACTGGAAAAGGATTTGGAAAGAAACGGCCGTGGACTATCCCGGCGTTTTCCTGGAAATGAAAATGGGAAACTGCGGATGGAGATATATATTCTTATTAACACGAAAAATTTAAGCCATCATGAATTTTCGAATGAAACATTGGGCATACCGTACTCAGACTTAGGCCTAAGCTAGCTTCTTAAATTTGAATGACCGAAATAAAATGCGTTCGCTAGTCCGAATCTCTGGAATACGGTAGGCCTATAACAGCTTGATATATGCCGTACATTAAAATGTAACGAATAGCCTAGCTTGAAGTATTCTCTACCGTATCTGACTAGCCTACCACTTAACACAATACATGCCATGTCAGAAAGACAAGAAACATAACCTACGTACCGGTATCGTAATATTTTCGAGAGCAAGGTCTGGATTGATACGGTGCATATTCGCAGCCTTCGGTACCAGTAGATAGTTACAGAGGAATATCGTCCCGACTTAGAGAGTAAGGGGTGCATTGGTAAATTAGGCACTGATTGTAGATATCAAACATACTGTAGGCTTTACTTCGTTCTCGTTGTTTATATGCAGTGGTTATGTCGGTAGCAATGGAATTAATCTTATCCAAGCACAAAATGGCACTTTCAGACTAGCACAAATAAGATAAAACTAAAGTCCTGTGTTGAACGGGCACGAAATTACTTTCCAAAAACGTGAAATAACGTATTTACGGATATTGGTGTTTTCATCATTGTATGATTCGCCATTTTAATCTACCAGATACAGAGTTATCAGCCTCTCATGGAGCGGGTTAGCTTATCTGGGATGTATCTCTAGGATAGCTATATCAGTAACATATCTGAATATTGTATAACGCACTTAGTGACTGATAGCGTGATTTATCTGAAACTGAGGGATATCTGGACATTGTAAAACCGGCCCTGAGGCGACCCTTGTTTTTTTTCACAAAATAAAACACTACGCGAAAATAAAACGTACGTAATGTAACTTAGCGTGAATCTACAGAATGAAGCTGTCCAGTTCGTAATTCATAGTTTTTATTTAAAAAAATAGTTAGCTTTCTAATGAAATCTACTTAAAACATCAACTCATATGTTATTTTTCTGTTTTTCTGTAACAGAACAGTGTTAGACTGCGCACGATTACAATTCCGTTTTATGGCACAAAACGCACGTTTTCCTTGTTTAATTTTCCTCTTGTCTCTTCAAATTTTACAATGAAATAAGATGAGGGGAAAAAGTCGTAATTGCTGAACATTGCGTACATCTGCTTAACAGCACGGTGGCAAAAGTGACGATACGTGATTTAAATTAGGCAAAATAAGGACAACACGTGTTTTCCTTTTTCTGCCCACAGCCGTTTGTGGGTTGTAATGTTTAACAACAAGAAAGTTCGGTGATACATGCACAAAAAAAAGCGTTGTTTCCACTTGAAAGGCGAAGAGAGAGAGAGAAAAGCTGATGGATAGGGCCCGAAATCGAACCTCCAACCCCACGCGCCCGAGTCACACACGCAGACACGGAGCCAGAGTGATATGACATTCAACATTTGCTTTGTATGCTTTGGTGTGCGCACGAGTGCACGGGCCTGACCGCTCGAGCTGAGCCGTCACCTGATGACGTCATATTTTTAACAGTTGTGGTTCACTTTTAAGGTATTTCTGGACACTTGTGACCCTAAGTGTCCTATATCAAATTACTTGTCTCAATGCCATCTACGTCACCACAGAGAGTTTTAAACGTTAATAAGAATCACCCTGTATAAGTTATGATACCAGTATTCCATTCCACTTGATCATCCCACATACGTAATGGCAATATAGTTTGTTTGATACCCGTATTCGCGAACTCAATCGAATGCAGATGGCAGGTCGTTGCGATAAAATGGCGGACGAAAGGGTGATAGACTTCATATATGTGTGGAATGTTGTTGGCAATTCTAGGCGGGATCTTGTTGAAAGACATGCATTTTTAGAAGCCAAACACATATGTGCGAAAAGTGTTAGAAACAGATGCTTTTATGAGACTGGAAGCTTTATGCTTACAAACTAGTAATTTGAAAGGAGTAACTCGTCAGATTAAAAATGAAATTCGGTCACCAGTTGCCGAGAAAAAAATAATTTGTTCATGAATATGTAATAAGCGTGTAGTCGGTACATTGTTTTATATACGGTACTTCAGTAAGTATATACATTTAAATTTGGAAGATATAGCCTAATATTGTTGAAGTCGATAAATTAACGACTGTAGCCTACAAGTTGACTATAAAGAATTTTACAATTTTTAATAGGCATCTTATTACAAAACATAGAGCACCTGGACTTCACAGATTTTAAGCAGCAATGGGGCAAGTTAAAGAAAGGCAACCACATGTAGGCCTACGATAAAGTGAACCCTAATATTATTATTAATCGTATAGCATTTACACATCACTTTTGGAACACAAAGAAAAATATATACAAGATTTACAAATTTACAGATAAATTATTTACATAGTCAATCGTATTTGATGTAACATGCAAAAAGTCCAATTGGTTTCCACAAAATAAATTCTGAGGGCACCCTTCGACTATATGTCTGATTGTCTGACGCGGGTATCCACATGTGCACTCAGGAGAGGCGATCTTTCCCCATTTGTGAAAAAGATCACCACATCTCCCATGGTTGGTATCGGTACGTATCCTATTCAGAGTACACCATGTCCTACGTCGCAAATCAAGTTCCCATAATTTGTTGTTGCTTTGGAGAAAACTAGTTCTGGTGGAGTGTTATTATACCATTATTGTGCCAAGGCTTCATGAAGATTGAAGTTATGGTCTGCCAGGTTGATTGCTGTTCTGATTGTAGGATGTCTGGAACGGAGTCTGTTAATTTGGATGGTAGGTATGTCCTCATGGGTTTGCAATTGTTGGTTGTTGCTGATTTTGTTATATTCTCTCAGGAGGATATTCCTTCTTCTCAGCGTAGGAGATGGAGTACGCCCCAGAACAGGTAGCCAGAAAACAGGTGTGGACCTGATAGTACCAGTAATAATCCACATAGTTTGGCTTAGCTGTACATCTACTAGCTTCGTGTGGCTACTGCTTAGCCAAACAATGCTGCAATATTCTGCTGCTGAGTATACAATACCTATGGCAGTTGAACGAAGGGTAGAAGCAGTCGAACCCCATGTTGCACCACACAGCTTTTGTAGGATGTTATTTCTTGATCTCAGGTTGGCTGAAGTCTTTGTTAAATGCTGTTTAAATGACAGCGTTCTGTCAAGTGTAACTCCAAGGTACTTTGGGGATTTCTTATGGAACAGACGTTCACTTTCAAAATACACGAGTATGTTTATTTCATGGTTGTCTAGGATTTTGCTCAGATGAAAGCATGTGGATTCAGTTTTGTTAGGGTTCGGTTGAAGTCCCCATTTACGGAAGTATTGCAGTTAAGTCCTGCATTAATATTTCTTCGGTGACCTCGATTTGTTTGTGCTGAGTTGCTAACACCCAGTCATCAGCATAGCCAAACTTTCCTGGACTGGGTGTTTAGCATATCTGCTATATAGAGACTGAATAATAGCGGGGCTAGGACTGAGCTTGGGGTAGTCCGTTCTTAAGAGTTTTCTGGTCACTAATGGCATTGCCTACAGTAGCCTATGGTTATCTGGAAAGGTCTATCAGTTGGCATATTGTTCAGGAGTTTGTGGTTCTTCAGCAGGGTATGAGACGGTTGGCTGAAGTCTTTGTTAAATGTTGTTTAAATGACAGCGTTCTGTCAAGTGTAACTCCAAGGTACTTTGGGGATTTCTTATGGAACAGACGTTCACTTTCAAAATACACGAGTATGTTTATTTCATGGTTGTCTAGGATTTTGCTCAGATGAAAGCATGTGGATTCAGTTTTGTTAGGGTTCGGTTGAAGTCCCCATTTACAGAAGTATTGCAGTTAAGTCTTGCATTAATATTTCTTCGGTGACCTCGATTTGTATTTGCTGAGTTGCTAACACCCAGTCATCAGCATAGCCAAACTTTCCTGGACTGGGTGTTTAGCATATCTGCTATATAGAGACTGAATAATAGCGGGGCTAGAACTGAGCTTGGGGTAGTCCGTTCTTAAGAGTTTTCTGGTCACTAATGGCATTGCCTACAGTAGCCTATGGTTATCTGGAAAGGTCTATCAGTCAGCATATTGTTCAGGAGTTTGTGGTTCTTCAGCAGGGTATGAGACGGAGAAATGTATGAACAATGCCCTGTCTCCACACAGTATCATAAGCGGAGGACAGATCAATAAATACAGCAGAAGTCTTTTGCTGTTTTTGGAAAACAAACATTATTTAAGATGTCAATATGATAACTTGATCCACACAGCTTCGGTTTGGGCGAAATCCATCCTGTTCAACAGGAATCTTTTCAAGTAATTCATCACGTATTCTGTTATACAGCAGCCTCACAAGTAGTTTGTACATCATGTTCAAAAGAGAGATAGGACGATAACGCCAGGCTTCGTCGTTGGGTTTACATGGTTTCAAGATACCAATGATCTTTGTATGTTTCATTAGTCGATTAATGGATCCTGTTAGCAAAATATTGGGGGAAAAGTAATTTTTGCCACATGGGAAGAACAGCTGTCAAATCGTCCTTGCTAAGTCGCCTAGTTTGTAGTGCAGGGTAGAATGTGGGGTACTGGTTATTGTAAGAAATTCGTTAGTATTTATAATAAATAATTCTCCTTTGTAAAATGCCTGCCACATACGATCATATACTTCGAAATCGGCTTTGCGACGCGAAGTAATCAACTCCATTCCTTCTGAAAAGCTTTCTTCTTGTGGAAGTAAAGCATTGGTATGGCAATTGTTGACTTTGAAGAGCACAGCGAAACTGAGCAATTATATTACTCATCTTTTAGCCTCAATTATTATGAAAATAACTGAATAACGAGAGAAGGGCACACCCATCAACTCAAATCACATGTCACAGGATCTGTTCGATTATGTTTCCATCACTCCTACGGTTGATAACGGCAGCACCGTCGGTCGAATTCACGAATTGTAGCCTCCCAACACGCGAAATACGATCCATATTATGATTATGAACACACTGAATATAAACGTGATTTCGGTACTGTGTGGATATGTGAAGAAGTGACTTCGTGAAAGTTTTTGTTTAAGCAATGTCGATTTCCAATTGGCAAATGGATAAGGGGTGGTGTGACTGTATTAAATGATATAGTAATGACTATATTAAAAATGATTCTGTAACAGGTCTTCATATCGAATCAAAATGTAAGCCTAATGGCACGTGTGTCTTATTGGTAAGCCGTGGTTGGTAGTGCAATAAATGTGTGGTCATTGCAAAGCGTGAATCAGCAGTTAAAGACCTTGGTTTCTGAATTATAATACGTACTTATAAAGAGGAATTAATAAAGAACAAGAGGAACTACAGGTTATTCAGAGTTCACCGCCTGTTGTATAACATGCTCGACGCAGGCTCGTCCACGCAGTCGGGCGGATTTGGTGCCGAGGACCTCGACACTTGCCCCATCTGTGAAAAGAGAGTGGAAGACGAAAGTGCGGTGGAGTGCGATGGCGTCTGCCATAAATGGCACCACCTATCTTGTGTTGAGTTGCAACAGGGGCAATTTAACGCCCTTAAAGCAACTAGGAAGAAGAAATCAAAGCTCCTATGGCTCTGCAGTGGATGCGAACAAGACTTTGTCCGTTATAAGGCAGGAAAATCCATGCAAAAGGAGTTAGAAACGCTCAGGTCTGAAATGAATCAGAAACTTGACTTGATGACTGAGATGCTGAATAGGTTTAACAATAGTCAATCCCCATGCTGCACCAGTGGATCAGTCATTAATGTAACCCCCTCCAAACGTCGTGTTTGGGAAGCAGGAGAGAAACATTTAGGTTCTGAAGAAGAGGTCTTAAATAACAGACAGGTTAAGCAGAACGACAGGGTAGGAATGGTTGGAGATGTCCGCGCTGAACAAACTACGCAGCTAGAGTCTTCAGAGGATCTCAGGTCGAAGGTATTCACTGAAAGGCAAATATCTGAGCGGTCGAATAGGAATAACAATAGACTATCATCCTTCAGCGGCAGAGAGTCAGTCTTTAAAGATACCTCCTCCAACAGCAGTGGATGGGAATTACATGGGAAACCTTTAGGAACTGAGATGGAGGACGTAAACAACAGACAGGAGAAGCAGCACTACGTGGTAGAACCGGTCAGAGCTTCCAGTTCAAACCAAGCAATGCAGCAGAAATCCCCGGTCATCACCGGACGACGTCAGGATCTATCATCAGAAACTGTAGAAGCCTCCCAGCAAGTGGCCTCTCCTAATGGGGATGGTTTCGAGCTAGTACAGAGAAGGCGCCACAGAACTGACAGGAGAAATAAGGTTACTTTTGGTACGGATGAGTCTCCAGACTCCATTTTACTAGCAGGAGAGGGAACCGCATGGTTATATGTGGGACGGCTCTCAAGCAAGGCAAACAGTGAGAATCTTAAAGCATTACTTTCCAAGAAAGGTGTCCCAGGTCCCACAACATGTGAAGAATTGAGAACTGTGGGGACGAATAAAGCTTTTAAGATAGGAATCCCCTTTAACGCTTTGGATCTGGTAGAGAAGGCTGAATTCTGGCCAAAGGGTGTTCTCGTGCGGCCCTTTCGAGCTCCAAGGCAGGGATACAGAGGGGCTAATCTTGCATAGGTCCTTCCTGGTGAGGTCACAGTTGAGGATTCTATTTTGGAACGTAGAGGGACTACGAAGTGTTATTAGTCTTCTGCCCAACAACGTGTTTGACAACTATGATGTAGTGGTATTGACAGAAACTATGTTGACGACGGAGTGGGAGGCAAGTAATGCCTATACTGTAAATGTGTTAGCAAGGCAGGGACCCCGAGGAAGACCATCAGGTGGGCTCACCTGTCTCCTGAAACCTCTGCTTTCGCCCTTCAAGAAAGTTTATGAGTCAGAAAACATCCTTGCAATAAGAACGAAACTTTGTGTTATCATTTGTATGTATTTTCAACCTGAAATGTCTCAAGCCAAAATAATAGATGAGTTATCACGCTTACTAGAGGTAACCGACTGCAATGAGACAGTTATTGCAGCTGGTGACTTAAACTGCCGTATAGACAAGCACAGCCTGAAGACAAAACATGTTCTGGAGTTTTTAGAAGAGACTGGATTGACGCTCGTCAACCTATGCAAGAGTCCTACTTACCTATGTCACAATGGCTCCAGCATTATAGACCTTGTCTTCACCAATGAAGCCAATTTAAAGACGGTGGAGCAGCGAATCATTGGCGAGTCATTAAGGAAACATTTGCCTGTTCTGACAATTTTTGAAATGTCCTCTGCGGTCTCTCAGGAGGTTGTCAGTCACCCAAAAAGATCCCGGAAATTAGATCCAGATTCACTAAGAGGACAGGACATAAATGATATACTGGCTCTAATCTATAGTGGTCAGCTGGATGCTGCAATAGTTAGCATAGAAGATCTGATACTAAAGGCCACGCTCCCATCACCACGGGTAAGAAAGGCTAAGAAGTGGTTCAACGAAAGATGTTACGTGGCCAGGAAGGATGTATTAGATACCCTTCAAGCAGCCCGTGTGGATCCATCAGAACATAACCTGCAGGTTTATAGGCTCAAGAGGAAATGGTATAAGGACATTCTACGAACGACCAGAGACTCCTACAATAAAGAAGAAGAGAGGAAACTAATATCCGAAGCGGAAGAAAACCCCTACAAGACTCTGAACCCAAGGAAACCGAAGTACTCTAGGAATATTCCTATTGAGAGATGGGAAGAGCATCTGACTGCCATTTTGCAAGACAGGGATACTCGGCCAACTGTTCAGTCCCCACCAAAACCAGTTTTCCTAATAAACTCTGAAAGGATCACTGAACAGGAGGTGATGGCCACGATAAAGGATTTGAAGAATCATAAGGCGTGTGGTCTTGATCTTATTTACAACGAGCACCTGAAGATTGCATCGGCGGAACTAAGCGGCTGCCTAGCTGCACTGTTTAATGAGTGTCTAATGAAGGGGTCCATACCGGCCAGGTGGAGGACTTCCTTAGTAAAAATGCTCTATAAAGGTAAGGGAAACTGTGGCGATCCCAATTCATACAGAGGCATTGCCCTGGAATCAGTTCTTCTGAAACTCCTAAGCATTATTTTATGTAATCGTCTGTCCAAAATCATTGACGCTCAATTACCGGAGGAGCAATTTGGCTTCAGAAAGGGAAGATCTGCCACGCAAGCCATAGCCTGTTTACAAACTAACATAGAGGAAGCCTTGTCACGGAAAAGGGGCAAACTACATGCAGTATTCCTGGATTATGCCAAGGCCTTCGATACAATCAATAGGCAATTACTAGTGAGGAAGTTAGAAAACTTAATAGGTACAGAAAACTATTTGGTGAGGTTTGTTCGGTCGTTACTGAGTGAAAATTTCGTTGTCATTTCGGATGAAATCGCGAAATCGAAGGAAATACGACAGACAATAGGAGTTGTGCAAGGGGATCCCCTCAGCCCTATTCTTTTTATTATTGCTACGGCAGATGTTGTACAAGTATTACCCTCAAACGTGAAGTTGTATATCTACGCAGATGACATGGTTCTAACGGCAACCAGTGAAGTGGCGCTGCAACAGGCTTTTAATAAAGTGACGGAGTGGGCGATATCAAATGAACTTCAGTTGAATGAGAAGAAGACAGTTTCCATGTCTTTTCGAAAAGGAGGAAGAGGAGCAACAATTCTTTACGGAGATAAACCACTGGCGTGTGTGACACACTTCAACTATCTTGGGGTGACTTTTCAGATGCATGGCAACGTTTTCTCAATCCACATCAAGGACAGATCAAACGCGGCTATAAAGGCCATGAGTGACATACGGCATCTCAGAACACTCTCCTTAAAGACTGCAATGAAACTCTTCTGGCTGAAAATCGCCCCGATAATTACATATGGTCTGGAAAACATTTGGTCCCACCTAAAGTACAAGCCTCTAGTGGAGATAGAGAAGGTCAAGGCTGTCTACCTAAAGAAAGTCTTATGCCTCTCCCGATTTACTCTTTCTCGTTTGGTTTATGAACTCTCAAGTGAGCTTCCCTTTGTTGAAGAACTGAGACTGCAGATGCTTTTGCCAACAACACATGGTTTTGAGACACTAGTTCAGGAAATGAAGTCTAAGAAAGATAGCATCTGGTAAGAATTTTACGCGACTGATGCGATGACATCACGGGACTGGACAGAGAGCTCCTACGAGCTGAGGCCCCTGGTAACGAGATTCTCGGTACATGGTTTCCACTTCAAAGTGTGTAATAACAGAAGATTTCATCAGCCAGACCTAAATTGTGTATGTGCCCTATGTGGTAGAAGATGTGATCGATACCACGTGATGTGGTGTGGGCAGAGGAGGTTATCTCTGTCTCAGTTCTGTTCAAACTAGTTGTAATTTCATACTGCATATTTTGTGCTTTAATAAATTTATTATGTGTTATTGGGTAAAGTGCAACAGCTGCGCCCAACAATTTCCAGCAAGGAAAAGAAAAGAAGATGAGCGTTCTGTAGTGACAGTAAATCAGGCCTTCGTAAGTTAGATGGGATTGGCTAAACCTTATTTTGGGCCTGGTTTTTTATTACGCTCCAGTTATGCAACTTTGGAAACGTAATAGCACGAACGGACGATGTGTGTTGGTAGACCCAGCGCCCTGTTTTTTATGTCTTAAATGTGATTGGCTTACACTGATACTAACAGGATTACAACCGTATTATGTTTTAGACTTAGATTAAACTCCTTAAAAACAAAATCTATTGTTATGAATTTCAGAAGTTGATCGCATATAATCATAAACATCATTACAGTGTCTGATATAATTGCAAAGATTCAGTTATATGTAAAGAATTGCACCTGTTTATATTAATTCTATGATGGCAACCCTTGCTGCCGATTATCATTTCGTTTTTTTCTTCGAGATGGCAGACTAACGGCAGGCTGTTTTAATTGAAGATATTTGTAAATGGTGTGGATGTTTTAATAATGTTGATTCGTGAGCAAAAGAAAAGATGGAGGAAAATATGAGCAATTATGTCATTTGTAATGAAATGTACATGTTGTTTAGTGATGAACCGTGGCGTGTCAGTAATGTGGAAGACTAACATAACCTAAACCCTCATATCTGTAACGCCGCCAGGAGTAGTTTTGAAATGCTCTCGATCCAATTTTCTGGAGTGTGTTATACCAATAATATAATTCTGCAGGTCTCATTCTATCATGTAAGTTTGTGTAGTGCTTATTTGAGCAGTACTACATGGCTGGCATTTGTGTGTGGCAAAGGTTCACTGTAGGGGCAGATGACCTCGTAGATCCACCCCCTTAAAACAACAACAATAACTAACTAACTAACTAAAGGTTCACTGTGAGAGAGAATGAGAACCTGTAGGCCTAAACCATTCACTCTTTGCTTCCTAAGTAATTAACCTGCGTGATTCTAACTAATAATGCTAGTAAACCCCTATCTGTAGGCCTACTGTCTTTGCTTTCATCCTGTTTAGTCCGAAGAGGACATTATTTCACTTGCATCATTAGCTGGCTATCACTTCTGCCTGTGGGTTGAAGGGCACTTGCAGGAATGTGTATGCTAGTCAGCTGTGAGGCATATGGAACACTTCCATAGAGTGATGAATCTTTCAGGTTCAGTAACAGTCTGTTTTCTTAGAGTTTTCAACTCTAATAATAAAGATTATATCGGAGACATATTCGTTAAGAGTGGAGTTTACCTGAACCGAAGTAAAAAATTCTTAAACTACTGAAATTAGCCAAGATACCTGTAGTAGTGGTATCTGGAGATGATAGGCCTATAGTAATAGATGTTTACTCCTCCGCTGTCTGTAACTCACCCAGCCATGCCAAATAGGATCACGACCAATAGAGATGAAATTCCAGCTGACTCCGCCATTTTTAGCATCGTATACAGTATTGCCAACCCCACGCATTAGGTACTATATCGCATCGATCTGACCAATGGCTTTCGCCTAGACCAATAATTGTTAGGTAAGTAAGATACTCACCCCTGGTTTTTGTCACGCACAGCCATGCCATGGTTGTGCCGATTATTTCTTTTTTCACATAATTACAAAGTTATATGTGTCGTTTGACATGTTAGCAACGCAATATGACGTCAATTTTTTGGCCACAAACATCTGCCGTCGGCGAACGAGCTACAAATAAAAACCTTCTTGACTGTATATTAGTGATATTTGACAGTATATTTAGTATGCAGCAGTGATATTTAACAGTACATATTTTCAATTCTTAATGACTCCCAGAAAGTATGTGAATGGTATATGCTCAATAATCTACCACGTTCTCGTTTGGTTCCGGTTCTGGTAAACTCCACAATTAATGACATATTCTTAGAGCCGGATCTGTGCTGGACAAAACGGAGGCAGACAGGTTTTTCTCCGGGTACTCCGGTTTTCCCTGTCAAAATTTCATTCCAGCAACACTCTCCACTATCATTTCATTTCATCTGACATTCATTTAATCATTGCCCCAGAGGAGTGCGTCAGGCCTCGGCAGCCGGCACAGTTCATATCCTCGCCGCTGGATGGGGGCTTCATTCATTCCATTCCTGACCCGGTCGGAGACTGGAAGCAGGCTGTGGATTTTCATTTTCTTAGAGCCGATGACAGTCTTTAGAAACGTTTAAAAATCAATTTTTCTTTCAATTTCTGATACCATTCAGTTGGAATGACATCCTGCAGCGTAGCCATGCTCGTTAAGTCATGCACTGTGGTCGTGATAGGCACCTGCAGTAAGTCGAGAAATCAACGGTTTATCCTGGCATTGACAGAGGCTATCATAAATGTGAAATTTCGACACTCCCTTGGGACAAATGCTGGGATTGTACCGTACCTTATTTCAAATCCTGGGGCACTATTTCATCCTTGTCCCAAATACATTTACACATACTACTACACTCATCACAGAAAAGGGATACACCTGAGTTCCTCGGGCTGATGAACACTATGTCCCAGGCTATTGAAATGAGAAATACATGTTGGTATGATCAAACTTTGATGCTTACATTTTGAGGCCAATTGTTTGAATGCCTACTTGGATGTTATTTTACTATCGAATTATATTTTTCTCCAGCCGTTAAATATTCACGTTGATATGTTAGATAATACAATAGTTTTAACTTACTATGGATCCATATTTCTTGACATTTATGTCATAGATACCTCAGTTTGTAACTGCATAACTAATGTGTCACCCAGATAAGAAACTAGGATGGCTGGCATACAGTATTCCTGAAAATGTTCATGTCAAGGTTGTCAAAACAACATAAATGCCTACTATTGGGAGCATTGAAATAACTGTTTCAGAACAAATCATCAGTGAGCTGTTTTAACTTGGATGGACATTGGTGTCTGCTGCAAAACCATGTTATCAAGTATTGTTGTTGTTGCTGCTTGAATGTTGCCACCATTAGCCATATCAACTTGTGTACAGATGCCAGCATTAAAGCTGTGCACTTGACCTTGAGAGGTAGGTGTAGAGTGGTGCAGGAAGCAAGCCGAATACTTCTCTATCTGAGAACATTGACGTGTGTGACAGTAGGTTGTCACAATCAGAAACAGACACACTCAGTGTGGCAAATGTTTTAAGTTGCAGTAGTATACCGGGAGAGTGGAATGGGGAAGTACAGAGCTACCTTCCCGGTAACTGTATGTAGTGGTAGATGCATATTTGTAGATGAGACTAGGATTGGGAAGGAGGCAGTCGTGGCCTTAATTTAGGAACCATCATTTGAGTCGCTGATTGTGGTGTGAACTAAGCCAAACACGTCTCAATTTTGCATGTTCCAAACAGACTAGAATTAATTATTTGTTTGCAATAAAACCCAGGACCTTTAGGACATGAGTCTCAATATGTAGGCTACTCCTGAGATCACTGAAAGTGACTCATGTTTAAAGGATACCAAACAATTTTGACACATGTAAATTTATGAACAAGGGACTAGTCACTTACCTTTCAATATACTGTACTTTTGTGTCATACCAATAGGCCTACTGTTTTAAGGTGTAGCACGTTTTGTGCTCCTTAGGATATGCAGTTATTCGAGCATAAGGACATGAGAGAGAAGCTGGTATTCAGAAAGGTGTAAGGCAAGGCTGTAACTTATCACCCATACTTTTCAATCTATATAATAATAATAATAACTGGCTCAACAGCCCATGAAGAGCCTAAGCCTACCAAACGACCGCTGCCCAGCCATTTGGCCTGCAGACATTGGGGTGATGCGTGATCAACGCATCGGGTCCCCTCACTGTCAGGCAGCTACTCAGTTGTCCTCACGAGGCTGAGTGCACCCCGTTCCAGCCCTCACGTCAGTTTCTAAAATCCCTGACGGAGCCGGGAATTGAACCCGGGGCCTCCGGACCCCAACACCACTGGGCCGGCATTTTCAATCTATACATTGAACAAGCAATGAAGGAAATTGGAGAAATATTCAAAGTAGGAGTAAAGATTCAAGGAGAAATAATTTCAACTCGGAGATTTGCTGATATCGTCATCTTAGCTGACACACCAGAGGATTTGAATGAGTTTTTAAACGGTATGGAGGAAAGAATTCATGATGAAAATTAGTAAATGTAAAACAAGAATATTGGATTTCAGTTAAAAGAGATCACTGAAATAACTGAAATCCTCCATGCCCATTTACAGAATATTTCCTTGAGAAGCTTAGCCTGCATTTTTCCATGTCTAGTGTCTTATAAGTTACATTCCAAATTTATTGTATTTATTGCTTGATGTTTGTATTCTTACAGATCTGTCCACTGGATCAAGGTGAACAGCAAGTTGCAAAAGCAGAACTGGACGAGAATGCAATTTCAATAGTGTCGTTCTTTCTATACTAGACCTATACAATTATTTTATTTCTACATTGTGTATTGCAAAATAATAATAAAAATAAATAAAAAATGTTTCAATCACCTATGGTTTTCATTTATCTTTCTCCTTCCTTCTCATGTCACATTTCCAAGAGGGTCATGGGGTTCAAACAAGAATTTGGAACCTGTGTAGGATAGCAGGTAGGGGTGATTATATTATTATATAGTCAGATTTGGAGGTTATGTAGGTTAGGGCGAAAAAGGGGGGGGGGGGGGGTCGGGTATGCTCTGGAATTTGGAGGTTATGTTAGCAGACATGACTCGATATTTCATTGTATAGCATTCAACTTATAAAACGTGTTAGATAATTGATTTTTACGGTGTATAGTTGATGAACTAACGTCAATACATTATTATAATTATCAAAATATATAGCTGCATAAGTACGTTCACTACCAACATTACAAAGTGGACAACAAATTCCATAATGTATCAGTATATTGTTGATTGCTTGTGATACATTTTGTCAGAGCTAATATTGTCGAAGGTAGTAGCTATTAATGTTAATTGATCCACAAAGGGGCTAGCTCTGCGTAATATTCATAAAAATAAGCTGATATCTTACGGATTTAGTTCCTTATGTTTCCCCTACCGAAGAGAAATAATTGTTTTTTTGAAGCCGGATTATGGGCGGATTTAAGAAAATTATTTAACACGGGAGCTGGGACTCTGGTATTATATTCTCTTTGCAGTAAATCATCATAGTTTTATGTGACATTCGAGTAATTTTATAAATTTCACCTTTTTTGTGATCCGGTCTTTGTTTGTGTACATGTAATTGCCAGTCACCAAGATGGATCACTTCGGTGTGAAGATTTGTACCTTTGTGTCCCCTGTGTTTCCTGGTATTTTTGTAGTTAGAAATTGTCAGATGATGTTACCCCGTGTTTTCCTCACTATCACAGATCCTCAATTTATCCTTGATGTTTTTTACTTGACTTTTATTGGTCTTTCTTTGACGGACAGTACCCGTCTTGCCATTGGGCGAAGCTCATGTGTGCCCAGTACCAAAAAAAAAAACATCATAGATGGCTCTCCTAACTAACTAATTGGTAGTGTGTTAATTTTGTAAATTAGGATCAATACCATTGTAAAGATCACAATGAATTATGCGTACGAGTTGTATAAACAACATCTTAATATAGTACCCTCAATTTTCCTCTCATTTCAGTGGCATTGAAGGTAATGAAACAAAATTTTCATCTGCGATCTCGAAGACTAAGCTGTGATATACAGTGGATAAAGGGAGATGTCGAATGCATTTAAGTCGACTTGATGATAATAATAGATGGTAACCCATTTGTAGTCCTACTCATATCCTAAATCTGAATCCTGAGATGGGAGTTTGAAATTAAAAAGCAAAATAAAACACTGAACGTTCTCGCCTGCTGAACTCGAGATGGCAGGATCAAATCCTTGTGCAGTCAGTTGGCATAATATTTTTTTTAAAGGCTGCTTAACAGCCCTATTCTGTAAATTCACTCCATGCTCCATAACAACCCTCCCGATGTAGGGCAATTCGATTGTCGCTTTATTTCACACCATTCTGTACCAAAATGTGTTTTATTGTTTTCTTTTAACTATTTCTTATGTTCCCTACTGCCTTAATTCATACTCTTATTTTCGTATATTTTATCCATAGCATTCAACGAACATTCCTGCGTCAACATGATACACCTAACCTCACTTGCAAAGTAATTTACTCTGGCTGACCACATGAATATTAATATCAATTGAGATATTTTTAGATGATTCCTATGTTCCGTATTGCCTTAATTCATACTTTGTCCCATTATGGTATATTTTACTTATAGTATGCAACGAGAATTCTTGCGGGATGATTTTCTTGGTACACCTAACCCCACTTGCGAAATAATTTACCCTGCCTGCCCTCATGAATAATATCCGTTGAGTTCTTTTTAGCTATATATAAAGTTCCCTATTGACTGAATTCATACTTTCTCTTATAATGGTATATTTTATTCATAGTACTCAACGAATATTCCTGCGGATCGCATTAAGTTAACTTTATACACCTAAACTCTTTCGAAAAAGAACTATGCTGCCTGTCCACATTCATATTTATTGTTGTTGACTATTGTAGGAATGAAATAAAGTTTTCTCTGGTTCATTACAACATGAACTAATAACTAATGTTATTGGTTTTACGTCCCTGTTAACTACTGAGGCTTATAGAGACGCCGGGGTGCCATAATTTTGCCTCGAGGGGATGTTTAACATGCCAGTAAATGTACTGACACGGCTCCCTCACATTTCAACACCCTCAATCCCCTTTACTGCCTTACACACTAGGTTTCAACCAAAACTCAATATTCTCCGGTCTCTTACCTGCCGACCCTGTTGTCCTTCTCCTTGTCTTTCAACATATTATTCGCTCGGTTTTAGATTGTGGCAGTCATTTTTTTTATTTGCCCCAGAGTCGTTCGTTGCAACAACTGGATACCCTTCAATATCAAGCCCTTCGCATTATCGTAGGAGCTTTATCCTCTTCCCCCACCAATGCTTTGTTAGTTGAGACAGGCGAGTTTCCCCTCTCAGTGCGCAGGTCATTCCTCTCCAGTAAGTAGGCCTATATATTGAAAATTCTCTAGCTGTCCAATCACCCACTTATTCCCAACTTTTGCACGAATATCGCACTAGTCATCCTTTTCATCCCGTTCATTCGCCTGCATTGCTTCTTGCTTACCAATTCCATTTGCCCTTTAAACACCATGTCTTACAAACCCTACCTATTTGCTTCATAACTGTTCCCTTTCCGCTCAATCGTTCACCCCTTTCGTTCTCCTCATTGGTTTTCAATCCTTCCCTACCCCTGTCCGCAGTCACCCCAGCTTTTATGCTAAACACCTTCAAGATTTTTACATCATTTCCCCCACCATGTTTCCGTCTATACTGACGGCTCTAAACGATCTCAGGCCCCTTTTACGGGAGCTTTCATCTACGTCCCTACACTGCATTGATCGTTGTCATTTCCCTTACCGACTGACATCTCTATTTTCACTGCTGAAGCTTTCGCCATTAGACACGCATTATTGCTCATTCGGCAGTGGTCCCTTAAAAATGTTATAATTTTATCTGACTCTCGCAGTGTTTTATTGGCACCTCACTTTCTCTATTCCTCCCATCATTGGTATGTTCATGCCATTCAAAACTTGTCTTACGACTTATCCCAACATAACTTCGACATCCACTTTGTCTGGATTCCCGGACACGTTTCTATTCCGAGTAACGGAGCAGCCGACTCTCTAGCTAAATCCGCCACTCTCGGACAAGGTACTCCTTATCACTTTTCTATCCCTTCGAGCGATCTACTTCTCAAAGCAAAACAGCATTTCCGTCAATCTTGGCAGGCTCAATGGGATTTCTCCTCCAGGACCAAGGGTAGTTTTTATCATCGCCTTCAACCCCGCATCCCTTCCTCGCCCTGGTTTTCTGCTGGTCATTACACGCGCCGTCATATCACGACAATCATTCGCCTCCGATTTTATCATTCCTCACTCTGTCTCGATTGTTCAAATTTAAAATTTGCGCCACTGATCGTTGCGATTGTGGTCAGGCAGTCGGTACTATTCGCCATTTATTCTTCCAATGTCCTCAATACGATTACACCAGACTAACTTTCTATCGCCAGTTATTTAAACTCGCTCCTTTCTTCCCTTACATGCCGCGTGCTTGATTCACGCTCCGACAGTTCCCACTGTTAGTGCAATAATTTCCTTTTTAGATGACTGTAAATTGCAATCATAACTTACTCTATGTTTCCTTTATATGTTGACCCGGTCTATCCCCGTTAGTATCTTAGTCGCCTTGGCGGATCACTAGGCGTGAAGCTATTGTACCTTGTGTTTGTTTTCCTTTTCCCCTGTTTCATTTTGTCGTCGCTAACACATTGCCTACATCCCACCCCTAGTGTATAGAGCGTCCAGGGTTAAGAAAAAACTACAGGCCTTATGGGCTTTTATTTTTGTTGGTTTCACCCCTATTGCTCCAAACTGTAAGTTAGTATTATAATGAAGTCCTATGAAAATGCGTTCGTCTCCTTATGAAACATGTATTGTTTGTGCATTACGACACTGAAGAAGACGTAAACTCATTTTGATATATTTCAGTTTATCATTTAAAGTGTTAGAATAGTGGGCTTATTTAAAGGAACAGCCGAGCGGGAATGTCAGTTCGCGCCAGTACTCAGAGAGGAGAAACGAGTGAGCGTACAGCAGTGGGCATAAAAGAACGTGAAAATTATTATTTGTCAGGTGCAAGTGCTTTGGAGAGTGCATAGTGTTATAAATACCTTGTATTGTGCTTCATAGTGAACATTTTACTTTTCGTTGTGTATATAGTTACATTGTTTGTTTTTGTCTGTTTCGTTTTTACATATCATACTTTAAAGTAGCGAGTGATAACTGTAGTTATGGCTGAACATGTGAAAAGGAGAAGTGGGGAAATTCTCAGGAGAAAGGAACGACAGATGGTACTTAATGTATTTTCATACTTGAGAACGGAACATCCAGGTCAGAGTGTTAGCTGGTTAGTGGACGAAACCGCAAAGTCTTTAGGAATTTCAAGGTCTTCCGTCTTCAAAATAAGGAAGGAAGCCAGTGCAGGGCCACTTCAGAGTCCCAGCAAGAAACGGGAAAGGAAAAAGTTAATTCGCAGTAACTCTAGGCTCATTAAATATGATGATTTTGTCAGAAGTGGAATACGGAGGATTATTCATGAATTCTACTTTAGAAATCAACCCCCAACTCTGAAGACAGTCCTGACTTCTATCAACACTAACCCAGAACTGCCCGACTTTAAGAAATCTACGTTGCATGTTGTTCTCAGGTAAATTAACTTTACTTATGAAAGAAGGGGAAATAGGGCAATGTTAATAGAAAGAGGTGATATCGTGTCTTGGCGTCATAAGTATCTCGTACAAATTAAAAGGTATAGAGAAGAAGGTCGGAACATAGTTTATACAGACGAAAGTTGGGCTAACACTGGAATAACCGTGGCTAAATAGTGGAAAGACAAAACGGTTACCACACCAAGGCAAGCTTTTCTTGCAGGGTTATCGATCGGATTGAAACCCCCTACCGCTCGTGGGCCACGATTTGCTATTGTTCACGCAGGTAACGAAAATGGGTTCCTGCCTAACGCTGAATATGTTTTTTTGTGTAAGAAAAATACTGCCGCTGCGCATGATGAAATGGACGGGGTGTGTTATGAAACATACTTTTCAGAAAAGCTTCTTCCAAATTTGCCTCCCAATTCCGTAATTGTTATTGATAATGATTCTTGCCACAGCAGGAAGAAGGAGCCAATACCGACAAAAGGCTGGAAGAAATGCGATATGCAAGGATGGATGACGGAGCATCATATTCAGTACGAAGATCACATGTTGAAGAAAGATTTAATGGACATTATTGCATTGGAAAAGGGCGAATACGATAAGTACAAGATAGACGAAATTGCGTTAGAAAGAGGACACACGGTACTTCGATTGCCCCCCTACCACTGCGAATTAAACCCCATTGAACTCGTATGGGCCCAGGAAAACATCACGTGAGCTTACACAATACGGACTTCAAAGTGAAAGAAATGAAAAAGTTAATTCAGGAAGGTTTAGCTTGTGTTACACCTGATAACTGGAGGAACTACGTAAACCATGTAAAGAAAATTGAAGGCGATATGTGGAAGGCTGATGAAATTCAAGATGACATCGAACCAATCATCGTCCGTCTCGGTGACTCTTCAGATGAAGATTCTTCAAGCAGCGTTGAAATGGAATAGATGAACATGGCACCTCTGATAATGTAAGTAGATAATTTATTTTAAAATTACTTTTAAAAGGCATTTAATTTATACTCGTATTTGTCGGTAATGTGCTTCTCTTGCAAATAGGACTTTCGACTTTCTTTTCATTCTTCTTTAAGTTACGTTGGGTAGAAATAATATCTATTGACTGTTGCGATCAAAATTTCGCATCTGTCATCATTTATGAGTAAATTAACATTACTGGAGGTACGATATTTATAGCCATCTGGTGAGAGCAGGTCCAGCTGTCACTCACGCATCAATCTGTTGACGGTACTTCCGTGTTATAGCCGTCTTCGTTGTGAAATAGCTCCGGAAAGTAATTACCTAAGCACTGTGACCCCTGCTGATAAGGAACAATGCGATGCAAGCTGGGGATTCACTTCAGGTTCTGGACACATATGTGATAATTTGCTCTTGTATTATTTGTTGTCTCATTCGAGGGGCTGATTAAACCATGTGTTCAATTTGCCTGATAACCTATGTTACTGTGGTGTATGTAGTGGTGTGTATTTGTAATTCAGATGAGTACTGGGAATGGGGGGGAGGGGGGGGGCTATGGCCTTCAGTTCGGAACCATCCCGGCATTCGCCTGGAATAGAAGTGGGGAAACCACTTCCAGGATGGCTGCAATGCCCGCCTCACGAGTCTGTGTACTCCGTTCCAGAGCTCTGCGCGGATAAACAAAACGTTATCCGCATCCGCCCCGCATCCGCACAGTTGTTATCCGCATCCGTCCCGTATCCGCACAGTTGTTATTCACTCCGCATCCGCACAGTTATCCGCATTCGCCCCGCATCCGCACAGTTGTTATCCGCATCCGCACAGTTGTTATCCGTATCCGCCCCGCATCCGCACAGTTGTTATCTGCATCCGCCCCGCATCAGCACAGTTGTTATCCGCATCTGCCCCGCATCCACATGACTCTTTCCCCATCCCCATGTTCGTTATCCGAACCTACTGGCATTACATTAATATTTTCAATTAGATAAAGCATAAATTACTAAAGCAACATATTGAGACATGTGAGGAAACGTCGTTCCCTTAGGCTATGTATATCATGTGCTATGTTTACAATGAATGTTACACAGCCGGAATTGCAAGTCTTTCCTGTTCGGAGTGGTAATTCTGCTTAATGACATAATTTGAATGTGATTAGCTTAAATCATCATTTTACATTTGTCATGAAAAAAACATAACGCCAAAATATGATACCGGTATGTCATAAACATCCGGATCTTAATAATGATATTAAATAAGTTCGGATTGTATTTTAAAAACTATCCGCAAATTTTCTCCAAACATTATCCGCAGCTTATCCGCTATTCGCACAGCCACGCTAACTATATCCGCATGGCAAGAACAGATGCGGATATCCGCGTCCACGCAGGGCTTTAACTATAATTACAGTTCTTGGCTGAGTTGGGAATCGAACTCGGACCTCCGGAGTGGCAGCCAAGAATGATAGCCGCTACACTACGAGTTGATCATATATTATTATTATTATTATTATTAATAGTAGTAGTAGCAGTAGAAGTAGTGTTATTATCTCAGTCTCTAAAACAGCTGCACTAGGCGAAGTATAATTTTATGTCGTAACTGTACTTCACAACGAGTGTCCGGGCGGCGATATGCGAGGAGATATGCACCCCGATTTTGTAAGAAATGGTTAAGCTATAACAAGTCTTTAGGACCCGTAAAGACTAGTTAGCAGTCGAATTGGTATTCTGTAACGCCAAATCGCATCCATGTTGTGACGTAGGTCTTACCGCAGTCTCACGACAGCTGTTCTCACAGCAACACCTCTAAAGCTTGCAGCTTGCGTGCGTGTGTGATCCGTTGGAGTGTTCTTTTCATTTAGTGTTTCGTTAGTGGTTGGTTCTGGTGTTCAGTGCCATTATATCATAGGGCTGGTAATAAGTATTATATAATAGTTGGGTGCGGTCGAGATGGCGGCTCAGAGTGATGGGACGTTAATGGGACTACCCCCAGACAATACAGGGAATGTTATCGTGGATGGTATAGTCCCTATGGAGGGTATATCACTCGTTCATGATCAACCGACTACTTCAACTCAGGAAACAACGACCCCGATAATGGGATCCTCACAGGAACAAGCACGAACCCCGGCCACGGACTATCGGTATCCACACCTTCATACTGGACCATATATCGTTTTTGTTCAGGGGGAGGGGGCTCAGGCAGTTGGAAATTTACATCCAATGGTCTTGGGTCGGCTTTTCTATGACCGCAAAATACCAGGTATTCGTGAAATTCAGAAGAAGGGTCGCAATAGAGTCCAAATACAATTCGCAACCTATCGTGATGCTAATGTTTTTTTGGAAAATAAGATCCTACGGGAGAGGAATTTGACTGCGTTTATACCCTCCTCAAATGTCCAACGGGTTGGACTTGTGCGTGGGGTCGACACATCACTTACAAATGAGGAACTAATCAAGTATATCGAGGCTCCTGTTCCCATTTTACGGGTACAGCGCTTCTTTCGAAACAGAACGTTAGATGGACAGACAGAGCGGATAGCTACGGGGACGGTGAAAATATTTTTTGAGACCCAGAACCTTCCTCCATATGTCAGTATTTTTAATGTTATGCTAGAAGTTCATCTATATATTTTCTCGCCCCTACGTTGCACTAAGTGTCAACCTTACGGGCACGTACAATTACATTGTCGGGCGCGAACCCCACGCTGTGGCAATTGTGCAGCTGAGCACCTTACTATGGGATGCAAGGAAGTTTTAGCCAAATGTGCCAATTGTGCAGAGAATCACCCGGCGGGTGCCATTCGCTGCGAAATACATCAACAGCAAGTTGAGATAAAAATAAGAATGTGTGTGGAACATAAATCGTATAATGAAATCATGAAAGGTCAAAGGGGGCCCACATTTAATCCATTAACTTTACCCCAACAATTTCCTCCATTAAGTCCAGCTCCAAGTGTCAGACAGCATGAGCCGGCACGTAAGCGCAAGTTTACAGAAATAGTTCACGCGGCCCCTAAAGTGGTCCAGCCGCTGGGTTATGATAGGAGCGCTTATTGTCAGATTTTTCAACAACCGCGATTGGAAAAGTCTCCACCGGTCTTCGAAGCTAAGACGATGGAGACAAGTTCGCTATACAATCCAGGGTCAGGTTCAGGGTCACCTGAATCGGAGCCTACAAAAACTATTTTGGCAGAATTCACGAAACTTATGGAATTGTTAGGGCATAATGCGCAATGGGCGCATTGTGTCAAAAATTTGTTAGATAGGGTACTACCTTTGTTACTTCCGTTGGAAAAATCAGTACGGAATGACAACATGACCTTGGGTCATTAATTTCACTGGGTTTCCTTTTCCGTTTATTTTTTGAGGAGCAGTGTGGATACTTCAATGGAATTGCAGGAGTATAGTCAACAAGAGACATGAATTACTCAAATTAATTGCTGACTATCACCCAGATGTTATGTTTTTACAAGAAACTTGGTTATCAACACCAAATAGATTTACGATACCACTATATACTATTGTGAGAGAAGATGGGCCTGGTTATGGAGGTATAAGTACCCTCATTCGAAATGATATTCCCTTTTCCGAGATCCCAATTTCCTATATATTACCAAGAAGTTTTCATCAGTGTTTTCAAATCGGTAATACTATTTTTAGTAATTTATATTGCCCTCCCCAAGTTCAGGGATCGCAACGTCAATGGTCCATGTATTTCAACTATATTGTACAATATCCGAAACATATAGTTCTTGGGGATTTTAACGCCCATCATGGTCTCTGGGGCAGTGAGCGAGTCAATCCAAAAGGTCGACACATTGTGCATGCAATTAAAACCTATGCTTTGAATATTCTCAATGATGGGTCGCCTACGCGTATAACGCCACCGGGACGTCCAAAGAGTGCGGTAGATTTGACCATTACCACAGCAGATATTGCTCATCAATTGGAATGGCGAACATTGGGGAACAAAGTGATCATTTTCCAATTCTAATATACTATGCGAAATCTGGAGAGAATCTTGAGCGACCATGTCATTTTACCGTATAGCGGAATTTAAGGCATCTCGATTATGAACTTTTTCAACACTTTATAAATGATGGTTTGGGGACTTCTCGAACATCGCCGTATCAACAGTATAATTCCTTATTACAGATAATACAAAGCTTTCTTGATCGATATCACCCACAGCGCACGGTAACATTGTCTTCGTCACAGCATCCGGGCACGGTCTATTGGTGGGATGCAGAGTGTGCTTTGCTTGTGCGTAGGAGGAAGGCACTTTTAAAAAGATATCGAATACATGGGACGGTTGATAATTATCTAAGTTACAAACGTCTCACTGCGCAGCTGCAGAAGACATTTAATGAAAAACGACGGTTGGCGTGGCAAAAACATATCAGTACATTTAATTCCCATACTTCTTTAAACACCTTATGGTCATTGGTAAAACAATTATCAAATACTCGTAGCTCTCGTCCACGTACGGGACTCACGCCAACAGGTTTTCAAATTTTTTATCATTCACTAACGCCCGATTCAGTTTCTGGTCATGTATCGGTACCATCGTTTTTGACTTCGAATAAGTTTCAGTTTTTACAACATCCAATCACACGTCATGATATCTTGACTGAGTTGCGTCATACGACATCCACGAGTCCGGGTCTGGATTAAATTACTTATGGGATGCTTGCCCATCTCCCGGACCGCGCACTGACGGTCTTGCTTGAGCTATACAATAAGGTACTGACAAATGGGACATATCCTGCGGAATGGAATAACTTTGAAGTTCTACCGATATTAAAACCTTTGAAAGATGCCAGAGACCCCCTCAGCTATCGTGGAATTAATCTTGGTTCGTGTTTCAGAAAATTATTTCAAAAGATTTTATTACGTAGATTGCAATGGTGTATGGAGTACTATAATTTGTTTTCGAGATCACAATTTGCATTTCGTAAACGGTTAGGAACAATCGACGCTCTTACGATTTTCTTGACGGATATATTATTAGCGAAAGCTCGCAAACAACACACGATTGCCGTATGTTTGGATATTCAGGGGGCCTATGATACAGTGGATCCGGTCATATTACAACATCGTCTAGGGGAACTGCTTTTCCCATTACCTTTCATATGTTTAATACGGAATTTTTTACATCATCGTCGACTATTTTTACACACCCCCACTGGTGTATTGGATAACCGTCAGACGTCTCGTGGATTGCCTCAAGGAGATATTTTAAGCGGTATTCTTTTTTCTCTTTATACTCAGACATTGGAATCAGTTATTATTCCACATGCACGAATTATTCAATATGCAGATGATTTTCTTATCTATTGTTCGCGTGATAATATTCAGCTCTGCCGTCAGGATATATATGATGCATTAACTGCAGCCCATACCTGGTTCCATAATCACGGATTTGTAACGTCGGCGAGTAAGAATGCTGCTATCATTATCACCCATCAAAGGCAAGTTGATCGCTCTCCAATTTTATTTGGACAAGGAGCCATTGAGGTAGTTCGTAGCATCAAATATTTGGGATTACATGTTGATGGCCAATTACTGTGGTCGCGCCAGGTTCAGATACTCGCGGTGAGAATTGAAAAACGACTCCAAGTTCTTCGAGCGCTAGCACGGCGTAGGGAATAGTTGTCCCGATCTTCAAGAAAGGTAGTAGAACAGAATGCAGAAACTATCGGGGTCATTGTGCAAAGATGTTTGAGAAAGTTTTGGAAAGGAGAATTAGGACAAGGATTCAAGGAGGGATGAGGGAAGAACAACATGGCTTCAGAGCAGGAAGGTCCACAGTGAATTTGTTTTTTGCTGTAAGGCAGTTACAAGAACAGCCCTATGAGTATGGAACAGATCTACTGATGGCCTTCCTGGACAATGAGAAAGCATATGACAGTGTATGCAGAAACAAAGTATGGAAGTCCCTGGAGGATAGAGGAGTAGAAAAATGGACTATAAGGAGGATAAAGGAGATGTACAAGGGAAGCGTGAGCTGTGTGAAAGTGGGAGGAGAGAGATCGGACTGGTTGGAACAAAGAAACGGCCTGAAACAAGGAAGTGCACTGTCACCGTTACTTTTCATTGTGGTGATGGATGACATAATGACCCGAGTGGCACAAGTAATTGGGGAAGGAAAGATGAAAGCAATGGTGTTTGCAGATGATTTGATGATTTGGGGAAACGAGGAGGAGGAGGTACAGGAACAGTTGGACGTGTGGGAAGGAATAATACAAGGATATGGGATGAAATTTAGCATAAATAAGAGTGAGGTGGTGATCAAAACAAGGAAGAAGGAAAGAACCACAACGGGAATAACAATTGGTGGGGAACAGCTGAAGAAAGTGGAGAGTTTCAAGTATCTGGGAAGCCTGATACAAGATAATGGAAGAAACGATAGAGAAATAAATGAGCGGGAGACAGGCAGAAGCATTCCAGAGGAGTGTGAGAAGCATGTTATGGAGCAAGGATGTCCCTCAGAACAGCAAAAATATCATATATCGGACGTACTATGTCCCTATCCTGACGTATGCCTCGGAGACCTGGGTTATGAAAGGAAGGGAGAAGAGCAAAATACAGGCCAGTGAGATGAGGTTCTTGAGAAGCAGTATTGGAGCTACAAAGATGGACGGAATAAGAAATGAGAGGACCAGAGAATTAATGAAGGAGGAACCATTAGAGGATGGTATAGAGAAATTTAGACTTAGATGGTATGGACATGTAAAGCGAATGGAGGAGAAGAGGATACCCAGGAGGATACACGAGACGAAAGTGGGAAGGAAAGAGACTGAGAGGAAGACCGAGAGACAGGTGGCTGAAGGGGGTGGAAGAAAGCGTGAAGAAGAGAGGAGAAGACTGGACAAGGGTGGAGGCTGAGAGATGGTGGGAAGACAGAAGACGTTGGAGAAGCTTGTGTTCCAAACAGACCCGGCCAGTGGCAGGAAACTGTGCAAGATGATGATGATGATGATGATGATGTACACAGGGCAATTGTTGAGGAGAGCACATGTAATATTCACAATAAGTCAAGTGCTCATTCAAAATTCTACACAGGAGGGAGGAGTTTCTAGATTTATTCTTGTATCATGACCTGGAAATGTGCTCACGTAGTCTACACATTTTTGTGCTACGCTACATTCTTAGGCATCAGTTGGCCACGATAGTATAACAAAATAATTAAACCGGCTACATCCTATAGAGAAAACAAGAAGAAGAAGAACTTTTTTTGAAGAGCAGTCTTTAGGCGTTTTGGAAAATATCTACGCTGGGAAGAGCCTAGAAATTCTCTCAAGAAATGGGGACATAATGAGAAAACTGCCAACTTTTTATACCACTGAGAAGAACCAATTAATGTAATCACTTATCAGACCCTACTGTCAGAAATGGATACCACACTACGGAAAGCCTAACCTCATATTATGCAAAGTATGAACCATCTTCAGTTTAAAGATTAATAATCTCATTTATTACCCAGCTTAGGCAAATAACGCTGAAGTAGGCCTACTTATGCTGCACACATCATTACAGTTTACGCCACCATTTATAGCCGTCAGAGTTTGCTCATTGAAGCAAGTTTAGTAATAGCAGCTGACAGGATATGCTTAGAGCACGTGCTCCACTGGTATTCTGCAGTCTCGCCGGCTGATCGGATTTTATCTTCTGTCAATCATTTCGATCACAACTAAAAATAAAATCAAGTTACCATACTCAGCAAATTATACAAGTGTATGTTAATTCGATTGACCTGCATAACGAAACCCTCAAAATGATCCTCATATTTCACTAGTTAGACCGGAGTTTGACAGCCAGAGCAATCAGCAGTTGACGTGAGCCAACAGCTGACTTTTTCATGCCTCTTGTATAGATCAATTCATCACTGATTACTTCGTCAGTGAATGATGTTATTGCATGTGATATGACACATATTGCAGGCAGTTTCCACACCAGGAGATAGTAGGTTCGAGCGACACTTTAATCATTGGCATTTTTAGATTGTTGGACTAAGATAACTTTCCATTCCCCAGCATCTGTTGTGGACAAATATCACATTTATCAAAATCATCCATATCAGTGATGCGACTGGGTACCCGATGGGCCTTACCAGGTCTTCCAAACGATCTACCCTGTTCCTCACAATGTACTTTGTTCTTTAATAATCCTCCTAACGGTCCTCTTGGGCACTTGTGTTGCAGCTGCCCCTCTATCCTGCACTTTTTTTTTCAGAGAAATTAAGACCTCACCTAATGCTCCTTCACTTTTCACAAACAAATGCACATTATTTATAACTTCACAAGTTTGGCCGTTTAGAGGTTCGCCACAAAGTTTTCGCTCAGCATACTAACACAATCTCCGCTATAAGTAACACAGCACGAACACGAACTAGAAGTAACTACGATAAATATCAGTCTACTACTGTATTTCATTTATTCATCCACAGAGCACACAGCACGATTACCAGTATAACAGTCCAGCTTATCACGCTACTGACAACTCGCATATCAATTGCACATGACTGAGGCTGGCAGGCTGTCCTCCGTACGACTGAGCAACAGGGGCTGACCGGCCAAAATCAGGGGTGTAAACTGTATTGATAAAGCCAACACAGTAACTCAAAATTAGCCCACCCACACTGTGTAAATACCCAAAGATTATTAGCAGCAGGAGCAGGAAAAAGACAAAGCTGAAAATATTCCCCTTCTCTATGGCAGGCAGCAATAGCCATTGTCATATTACATGTGCCATCATGATGTCTATGGTACAGAAGTGTGTGTATTTGTAATCAGGACTGGGATTTGGAAGGTAGCAGCCATGGCTTTAAGTTAGGAACCTGGAGTAAAAGTAGGAAAACACGAATATACACTTCTAGGACAGCTGAGGTGGAAATCGAACCCGCCTCATAAAAACTGCATGAGAAGAGAACCTGCCTTTGACATTCACAACTTGGTTAAAATGGACAATAGATGATTTTCATACCTTGTTTCATATTCTGGGCAACATAATCAATTGAAATTATAACTGCCTCAGAACAAATTGACCCTTGTGAAAATCTAGTGGGGAGCTCAAGAGAGAGTCTGCTTACCTCAGCCTGCTGGATGTTGTCTGCTACGTCACTCGTCAAAAGTACACTCTGTTCCCGCTTCAACTGTCACTCACTCACTCACACGAAAACCACCATTATTAATTTCGCTTCTTATAAACTGTATTTGGGGTGATTGGAATAATTAAATGACACTAATACGTGTAATGGAACAATATAGTTAAGTTACGAAAATATTATTATGACTATATAGTTCAGTAAAGTACTATTAATAATCAACCATTATTAGGGTGCGTGGTGCCGCAGTGGTCAAGCTGATTGGCATTCTCCAAGGTGAACCGGATTCGATTCCCGGTCAATGCATGTGAGATTTTCGAAGTGAAATGCCATGTCCTATGGTTCGGATTCCACGTAAAAAGGAGGTACCGTGGCTCTTGATCACAAGATTAATGGTCACACAAAACTAAAAGCTTCCTTCCTTTGAACCATTATTAATTATAATTATTAATAATTATAATTATAATAATTAATGAACCAAGGAAATGGCAATGCATTTTCAATCTTCACCTTAAAAGTAATCATCGGGTAGTCATTAATTATCTAATGGTTCGATTCCAGACATTTCACTATCACTATCACTTTCATCAGATTCACTTTTAATGCCACTGTCACTGCTGCAGCCATTGTTTGCACTAGTTATTATGAGCGATTCTATTCTCTCCTCTATTATTCCCTCTCGTTCATAATACTTATTTTCTATTTTCTCTACGTGATCGCACGCGCTAATCCAATTACTTTCCTGAAACTCTGAAAACCTCCGTTCGCAAAGGCGTTTGACATAATTAATTTTAAAGGTGACATTATGTGCACCGACCCACTGTTTTACATCAGACCAGACAAGTTCTATGGGATTTAGATCCACATGGTATGGAGGCAGTCTCAATACTGTGTGTCCACTAGCAGCCATTATAATCCTCTATTATGTAGGTTTTGTGTCGCGGCTTATGAACTTTAATAAGTTCATAAAGGTGAACTTTCAGCATTGAATCGTTAAAAGGGATTTTATTAGCCCGCAACCAGTGTTGCATTGTATCCTTATTAGAATTTGATGTTGGGGCCTTGTCTTTCTGCGTGTTGTGATATGATGCGTTGTCAATAACAAGCACTGAGTTGCGTTCCAAATTAGGGATCAACTTCTCTTTTAACCAATGAATATAATATTCACTGTTCATGTCTTTGTGATAGTCCTCACTTTTTTATGCGACTGGTAAATAAATAGCGCGTTGGGAACAATACCTCTCCGACCACCGGCATGGAGTATAATCAGTCGTTCTCCTCTCGAGACGGGATAGAACACTCCCGATGTGCTATCGTCAGTCCAGGCTTTAGGCGAAGAATGGCTACTATGTATATAAGTTTCGTCTTCATATATGATGGGACGACCTTCTTCTCTGTATTTTTTTATGGCTGTCAGATAAGATACTCGCATGTTTCTTATGTCATGTTTCTCTATTAAAACCTGCCTATTATTTCTAGTCTTCTTCCACTTGAAGCCTAACTCTTTTACAATGCCTCTCAAACTGGTGCAACCTCCTTGGAAGCCAATCTTCTCTCTTAACACAGGCAGTAATTTGGATATTAATGGAGAAGTTTTCTGATGAATGTAAAATTCATGGATTGTACGTCGAATAACACACTTGAATACAGTAAAGTTACTATTTATTCCGCCCTATTCAATACAATTCACAACTTTGTTCATAGAAAATTATGATACATGTTTCGAGACCATATGGTCCCTTCTTCAGTCCTTGTAGTGACTTGAATTAAACTTTAGAAAACATCATAAGACATCGATAACTTGGATATAATAATCTTTAAAATTCTAAAAGTAATAAAATCACAGGATTCACTAAGGTATATGCCTGTGCGTGCAAATACTTATTCTACTAAAAAACATGTGGGTTATTGTGCCACTCCAAAGACTGGCACACGTTTCTGCCCCTGCCCGCGGCTTCCCGGGCGGCTTCTTCTACGCGACTTGTGTTTCACTCATATTTGAATGCCCCGCCGCTGACGCTGCCCTCTCCCCTCTCATCTACTAATGAACTGTTCCGGCTCTACAAATGAACTATCCCGGGCTGGTTAAACTACGTCTTGAGGCTTCCTCTGACGCTATTGGCCCGGCCGGTTCAAATGAACCAATGGCGCGATCCCGCGCGCAGTGACTTGCACATTGAGTAAGCCTGGCCCGGCCTGCCAACTGAATCGTCCTTCTGGTTGGGCCAGCGAGGTGTTATCCGTGACTCTCAGCACCTACCGCAGTTGGTAGTGTCTGCTTCCTAATTTCTCCGTGAGGCGCGCGCGACTGTTGTCGCCCGCCAGGTGGCGTGCCTCAGTGCGCGTCTCTTCCCCAGTAGCTCCAGAACTATGCACCGCATAAGAGTGTTTTCACCCGTGCTCTCCGAGCCCGGCATTTTACACAGGCCATGTGGCCTGCCATCGATATTAAGGTAAAACCTCCGATCTTATCCTGCAATAACTCTTGTGAATTCCATTACTACTTAAATGATTATCAACTCACAGTGTCGCCGTGAGAAATACAAATCGATTCAAGGTTAATTGACTTATCTATTCTAAACATTTCGAACTGTATGAACTGCAAGGCAAATAGCCAATGGCGGCTTGCCTTACGAACAGGTTTCCTTTTATCGAACTGCATCGATACAATTCTTAAGCCGTGTGTGGTATAATTTAATTAATTATGACTGTTTAGTTTCTGCTTTATATGTTGAATGTTATATTTTGGAGGGCAAGTTAGGATAGGAGGAAAATGGGCGCATTGCCTTTTGAATGTGGCCTACAATTGCAAACGGCTTACCTCATAGTCAGGGGGCCCCCAACAATTTAATTATGTGGACAACGGTCACGGTAGTTTGTTGTGTTGGAGCATTTCGCTCAGGGCCAGTGGTTAGCCCTTTAGTCTATTCTTATTTTGATCTAAATTTCTTTTTTCCGGTAACTTCTGTTTTGCTGTACCATGTTTTACCTTGTTTTGCGTTTCCGCTCTTGGGTTCTCCCAAAAAGCCTCCTGGCATTTCATTTTCGTTTCAATAATTATAATCTCACATTTAGGTTGTGTTCTTACCTTAAGCCCATTTGCTGGGACAATATTTCTTGCTACCCAAGAAATATGTTTTTTATACTAAGGTTGTAATTGCCACCCGTGACCGTAGATTCACAAGACCACGTGCGGTCTAGGTTACAGCTAGGAGTGTTTTCTTTATTTATGCCAGTGTTTTGTTTTCCACATGTCGTTGTATTTTCCTTATTGTTTCAATATATTTTCCATTTACGTATTTTATAACCCATGGGCATTCGTCTACCATCTGATTTGCATTACCCAGACCCACGCCTTGGTATCACGAGGCCCAAATCCACATCCCGGGTATCCTACCCGCCTGGCTGCTCATTCCTTGCGAATGGTTGCCAGAGTACGGCGTTTGAGAGTGTGTGAAGATGGGGCCATACAGTAACGTTGGTAACTTCATTAAGTCTTAGATGCCGTACAGTAAGTGGAAGCAGAGCGTTAGTTGTCGATTTTGTCTGGTTTTGCTACCGCTGGTGGTAGATGGAAGCCACGTGGCAACATTATCGACTCTGCCCTGATATTTATCAGGATGAAGACACTGAAGAGTGGAATCCCTTTTTTGTAATTATAACTTCATACCATGGGCAAATAAGTAAAATTTGTGTTAAAGTTTCATGTGGAAAATTAAACCGTTAGACTTAAGGTGTTGTAAAATTCAACTGTCTGATATTTTGGTTTTTCATTTCATGCTACTGTCATGGAGCGGCACGTACCAGATCCAAAGTATTTGGATCATGAAGAAATCCAATATGAATTGGAGATCAGAGGTTTGGAGGTTCCTGCGAGCACGGAGGTGGCTCGAGCAGTTCTGAAACCTGCCCTTAAGGACCCTGTATTGTTGCCTGTGCTGTCCGAAGCAGAATTTGCAATTGGTGAGTCACAGATTTTCCATAGAGTAGAAGTTTGTGCTAATCTCATTAATTTGTTTTTGCTCAATGATTATGGTACGTCTGCCCAATATAAAAAGTTGCGCGCTCGTCTGCAGTACTTGTTCACTCGCTGCGAAGATGTTTTATCTGTTTCATCTCATCGTTCTGACGAGGAACTAGCCAATATTTTTGAAATTCAGCGCATGATAGCCGAATGTGCAAATAAAGTTTTCGATGAAAATTCTAGTGGTTGTAATGGTGCAGAAGCACTCCGTGCAGTCAGTGTAGACAGTGATGAAATAAGGCTCCCTACCAGTGAAGGTGATAATCAGCCTTATGTTCCAACATGTACCGCTAATCTATTAGATGCAATTAGATTGAGTTGTGAAGTTTCAAATAATGCTAGCATGTTTCAATCTGTTGACCACAATAATGTCTTTCCGGTTTCTACTAAAAATGGTACTACAGTAGATAGCAATTGTACAGGGTTGCCAGTAATTTCCTTGGCTGAAGTAGACGTTGCTAATCCTTTTTCTTTCCCTCGTGTGGATCATTCTGCTTATGTGTATAGTGAAAGAGCTGCTGTAGGCAGGTCACGTGTCATGTCAGGGTTGCCAGCCAGTAGTGTCGATGCTGGTGGCAACACAAGTGTTGTCAGATTGTCTACACAATACCTTCAGGTCAATGAGAGAAAACCAGTCGATAGTGTTTTAGCGACTGAGTTTAGCCGGTTAAATTTTAACCAAGGATTATCGTCCGACGCGAATTTGGTTGAAGTGTCGAACGCTTCATGAATGAATAATTTGGGTTCTGACTCTAGTTTTCGTGTACCAGTGTCCGTTCATTCTGTTTCTGCTGCAAACAATTCTAACGGTGATGTCAATTGTAATTCTTCCGTTTTCAAAAATTTGCGACCGAGTGCTAGAGAGTTGTTCATGTCAACTGAAATGCCTCGTTCCGTGTGTAGCACAACTCCTGTGTACACCACAAGTAACTCCAATGGTGGAGTAACGTATTCTTATTCTAGTGCCTTTTCTCGTCCTACTTGTTCTGTTCTGACGCCCAGTACGAGGGGTGTTCAAGAAGTAAATCTCCGCAGTCGGAGCATATATCCTACTCCGAGACGAAGTGCTCCTCAAGACGTTCCTAGTAGTAACTATCCTCCTTCGTTAGGTATCAAACCTCTTAATTTCCGTTGGCCTAAGGATAAAGTTTGGTGCAACAAGAATAGAGTGTCTTCTCGTGTAGAACCTCAAGGTCGGGATTTCAATAGCCCGAGTGATGATAGTGGACCTGTTCGTGGCGAACAGAGAGGTCCGGGTTCTAGTCATTCAGTTTTTTCTAACCGCAATTTTGGGAATCTTGCCCACCCGTTATCTGATTGTGTAGCCAAGTTGAAGCACATGAATACTGATACCACTGATGGTATTATTCATTTTCTGCGTGAGTTGGTAGAAATTTATGAGTACGCTGCTGTGTTTGGTGTGAGTTATACTCAGGTGTACCAACTTATGTTCCCGTTCACTTCTGGTATGATGAGAAGTATGGTTGTCGAGGCTATGTCCCGTAATACAGGTATCGAAGTGTTCTGTGAGCAAGTAATGTCAAATTTCATTCCGTATAGAAAGATGGGTACTGTAATTCAACGTCACTTGTATCGTGTACAGAAGTATGGTGAATCGTTGGATGTGTACATGCAAGATATGCTGAAGCTAGCTAAGATGTTTTCTGTTAACTTCACCGAGCAAGAGATGGTGGAACACATTTTGGATGGTGTGACGCCAGACTATCGTTCATTTTTATGCTTAGGGTCTCACCCGAGCACTATTGCTCAATTGTGTGCTTTTGCCGTACGTGGGGAGTCCGTACGCCAGTCTGACTATGGTAGAGGTTCTGTTGATCAACCCTCACAATTTAATTCATACAAACCGCAAGGTTCTTCTAATCGTTGGAACAATGCTCGTTCCCAGGGTAGACAAGGTAATTGGGGAAATCGTAAACCTCAAGGTTCAGGAGGTCGATGGTCGAGTAATCAGCCTCAGAGTAGTCCTGTTCGTAATGATGAAGTCAGGAGTTCTGGTAATTTTAATTCTGGAAGGGATGTCCGTTTCCAAGGTCCTTCAAATAGTAGAGGTGATGTCAGACACCAAGAAGCTATTAACCATGGTGAGAATTCAATCCGTCAAGAAGCTCGAGGTCGAGTGAATAGCAGTTCTGTGAAATGTAACGCTTGTGGTCATTTCGGTCATTCAGGCCGCACGTGTAATTCTCCTCAGCAATGACATCCGGAGGCCTGGCATCGTGATGTTATGTCGATGTCATCGGTCGTTAATGTAGATAAGAGTAGTGTCGGAGTATGAAGTGTTGTTGTTTTATTTTAGGGTTTTGATTGTATTTTTCCTGGACATTGCCTAGTATTTCCTTGAGTTGGTGCCTGTCTCAGTTGTACCCCGGCGTCTTCTGGTGACACGGTGTTTTCTTTTCGTTACTAGCTTGTGTGTTCCTTACGTCAACGCTCGGCAGGAGGAAGTACTATCCTTATGTGTCATGTGTCGAGCTCGTTCGTCCCCTTCTGTCATGTGAACTGGTGGAGTTCACCTTGTGACAGGAGCAACTGTAGTGTTAGTGTGTCTTAGATAGTTGCTTAGACATTTTATTTCAGGGTTTTTAGTGTTGGAGAGTTGGTGCCTGTCGACGGAGTCTATTTGTTCTGGAGGCATCGGTTTCTACAGGTAGTTGCGGTAGAGTTGTTTTGTGTCAAGGTATCTCAAGTTGTTGAGATATTTGGAGTAGTTTAGACCATTTTATTTTCAGGGTTTTTGGTGTTGAAGAGTTGGTGCTGTCGACGGAGTCGATTTGTTCTGGTGGCATCGGGTTCTACAGGTAGTTGCGGTAGAGTTGTTTTATGTCAAGGTATCTCAAGTTGTTGAGATATTTGTGGTGGTTTTTTGGGACGTTACAGAGGAAGCCGAGGAAGCAGAGAACGCGGAGTGTGAGGTGTAGTGTGGGTTGCAGTATTTTCCATTGCAGTGATTTGGTAACGGTGATCTCTTTTATTGTATTTTGATATCGTGTAGTGTTCTTGGAGTCGTGTGTGTGGTGCTGTCTTGGTATGACGCTGTGTCGATAGACGTGGAGCTGGAAGTAGTGCTTCTGTCGTGTTCAATTGCAGTGATTGTGCAATATCTCCACAAGTACATCGTGAGTCAGTTTTTCGCCGAGGAGAAATCTCATCTAGTGATAGGCATAAAGGGTCTTCTGGTTTTTCCTTTCAAGTTTTCATTCTTGTTAGCGGGACCTGCTTGAAGTCTTTCTATGCCCCTTGTGGCCTATTTCTTTGTTCTGTATTTGGTAGTGTTGAAGTGAACATGGTTATGTTCTGAGTCGTAGTACTCTTGTTCTGGTGTGTGTGTGGATATCAGGGATTACTGCATTTGCTCGCAGCCCTGGTGTCGGACCCTTTCCTCGTTGAATTTTGTCTGTGTGCTGTGTGTAGCGTAGAGAGTTAAGAACTGTTGATTAGTTCCTTGTGCGTGGTGCGCATCGTGAAGTGGTGGCTGTACCTGTTACGTTGTGGTGGTGATGAAGGTTGCCCTGCATTTGCTCGCAGGCGCCTTGGTGTCGTAGAAGATGACCCATTGGGTCGAATTGATAATTTTCTGTTGCTTGAGTCACTGTTCCTGTCATCGTGTTGGTGAGTTGTAAAGGTTTTAGAGCAGTGTGTGTTCCTGTTCTGTTCTCTGCGTTCCGTGTAGGTGTGTTTCCTGTTCTGCGTTCCGTGTACTAGACTGCATTTGAAGTGTAAGTAATGTAATGTAAAAGGTAAATTGTAAATGTAAATGTTGGAAATTTGTTGACACCAGTTGTGATCTGTGTGGTGACAAGGTAACTGTTTCATGTTCTCCCCTGTATTGTGAGAGCTGAGCCATTCCTGTGGTCGTGGGTTCCCCTAGATTTCTTTCGTGCCGCCCCATCTCAGTATTTTCTCACTACGGTGAAAAATGTGTTAAGATTTTCCATTTATTCAATATAGCATTGTAACATTAGGATTTTGGTTGGGTACTAGTTCTATGTAGTTACTAACTCCAGTGAAGTGGAGGTAATACAAGTTCAAGAGAACGCTGTCCAGTGTTTCTTCCCAGTTTAAACACTTAACATTAACGTAATTCTGCTAAACCTAAAGACTGCGTGTGCATTATGTGTGCATCGCCCCTATGAAAGTGAATGTGATCTCGTATCACTAAGGCAAGTGAATTGCCAAGTCCTTGCTCGCACAGTGAAAAGTCCTAACATGTGCTACGGAAGTTGCTCAAGCTCTCGCCCTGGTCTCTCCTCAGACCAGTGGCATTCTTCGACCCTGCTGGTGAAGAAGCCAACCCAACCTTGTGTTGCGTCTCTACGTGCTGTGTCTGCTCTTGTCCTTGGCTGTTTCAGTGGTGGTCCAGTGTGAGGGTTGCGCCCCTCACATCTGGAGATGGTGGTGGCCTGCGCAAGGGCCGCTGTCATGACGTCGTCCTCCATCTGATGGTGATCCTGATGCCTGCTGGTCGGTGCGGATGGTGATCTCTTCCCTGATGTCGACCTGGATGCTGAACGACTGGAGCGGTACTATGGTGATGTTGGAGTGCTGAAATGGTGGTCATCTGGTATGGTGGTATGGGCTGTTGGTGTTCCTTCTTGCCAAGCCCTGGGGTCTTCACGACATCATTAGTTGGGCACTTCTACCTTCCTGCTGTTCGACTTCCTGGTGAAGTGAGTGACGCATGAACAAACATTATTTTGCCTGTTGGCGAACCAAGCCATCCTCAAGAGAACTTACAGGGGGGAGCCTCTTCCTGTTGGCTCACCCCCACTGTCGGCTTTATGAGGGGGAGGCTGTGCCACTCCAAAGACTGGCACACGTTTCTGCCCCTGCCCGCGGCTTCCCGGGCGGCTTCTTCTACGCGACTTGTGTTTCACTCATATTTGAATGCCCCACCGCTGACGCTGCCCTCTCCCCTCTCATCTACTAATGAACTGTTCCGGCTCTACAAATGAACTATCCCGGGCTGGTTAAACTACGTCTTGAGGCCTCCTCTGACGCTATTGGCCCGGCCGGTTCAAATGAACCAATGGCGCGATCCCGCGCGCAGTGACTTGCACATTGAGTAAGCCTGGCCCGGCCTGCCAACTGAATCGTCCTTCTGGTTGGGCCAGCGAGGTGTTATCAGTGACTCTCAGCACCTACCGCAGTTGGTAGTGTCTGCTTCCTAATTTCTCCGTGAGGCGCGCGCGACTGTTGTCACCCGCCAGGTGGCGTGCCTCAGTGCGCGTCTCTTCCCCAGTAGCTCCAGAACTATGCACCGCATAAGAGTGTTTTCACCCGTGCTCTCCGAGCCCGGCATTTTACACAGGCCATGTGGCCTGCCATCGATATTAAGGTAAAACCTCCGATCTTATCCTGCAATAACTCTTGTGAATTCCATTACTACTTAAATGATTATCAACTCACAGTGTCGCCGTGAGAAATACAAATCGATTCAAGGTTAATTGACTTATCTATTCTAAACATTTCGAACTGTATGAACTGCAAGGCAAATAGCCAATGGCGGCTTGCCTTACGAACAGGTTTCCTTTTATCGAACTGCATCGATACAATTCTTAAGCCGTGTGTGGTATAATTTAATTAATTATGACTGTTTAGTTTCTGCTTTATATGTTGAATGTTATATTTTGGAGGGCAAGTTAGGATAGGAGGAAAATGGGCGCATTGCCTTTTGAATGTGGCCTACAATTGCAAACGGCTTACCTCATAGTCAGGGGGCCCCCAACAATTTAATTATGTGGACAACGGTCACGGTAGTTTGTTGTGTTGGAGCATTTCGCTCAGGGCCAGTGGTTAGCCCTTTAGTCTATTCTTATTTTGATCTAAATTTCTTTTTTCCGGTAACTTCTGTTTTGCTGTACCATGTTTTACCTTGTTTTGCGTTTCCGCTCTTGGGTTCTCCCAAAAAGCCTCCTGGCATTTCATTTTCGTTTCAATAATTATAATCTCACATTTAGGTTGTGTTCTTACCTTAAGCCCATTTGCTGGGACAATATTTCTTGCTACCCAAGAAATATGTTTTTTATACTAAGGTTGTAATTGCCACCCGTGACCGTAGATTCACAAGACCACGTGCGGTCTAGGTTACAGCTAGGAGTGTTTTCTTTATTTATGCCAGTGTTTTGTTTTCCACATGTCGTTGTATTTTCCTTATTGTTTCAATATATTTTCCATTTACGTATTTTATAACCCATGGGCATTCGTCTACCATCTGATTTGCATTACCCAGACCCACGCCTTGGTATCACGAGGCCCAAATCCACATCCCGGGTATCCTACCCGCCTGGCTGCTCATTCCTTGCGAATGGTTGCCAGAGTACGGCGTTTGAGAGTGTGTGAAGATGGGGCCATACAGTAACGTTGGTAACTTCATTAAGTCTTAGATGCCGTACAGTTATTATGCTAAAGACTACATTGAAAATATATGGCCTTGTGTAGCCTAATAGTATACATGGTGCACTTTGAATTTAAAAAACAAGAAGACATGTTAAAAACGAGATTAAAATGACACAGTATTAAATTGTAAAACTTTTGTTTGGGACTGCTATATGTCCGTTCATTCTGCAATCTAAAACAGTTCTGAACTGTGAATTCTTCTCGGAATGGTGTTCTCCAATATACGCTGGCCCCTTTTTAACCATTGGCGATTGGCGTGGATGTTGTTCAATTCACATGCGACACGGTGCCGATTGTGGGCGTATTATGACGAATAATGTGTTCTGAAAGAATGAAAAGAAAAGAAAAGCTATTTTAGGTCGTTATTCTCCGAAGAAATGTAGGTAAAGAAAAAAGACGGAAAATACACTGACTGACTTACTCATAGAAAATTGAAATTGCGGCATCCAATTCTGTTGATTCGAAGGATTGAGACGTAGATTTGTTGGAGAAGAGAAACTGTGCATAAAGAAAAATAAATTTATGAATAATAGCAAAAATAACTTATATGGTGGTAGGATAGATAACAAGAACTTGAAAATGAGGTTTCTTGTCAATCAAATGCGCATCTTACCTTGCGTGTGTATGTGCCTTAGCTGAAGCCTCTCCGCTTACTGATGGTTTAAGTTTGGAGCTCTGTCGTGTGGCGTGCGGGGAAGGACACGTCAGAGGGAGAGGGGAGGGGGCGCTGATGGGAGGGGGAGTCTGGATGGGATGTGCGATGTGTTGTGAGGGGGAGGGGGTGGGGTAGGAGTGCGGTGGTAATTGCCGAGAGCATTGAGACGTTAAAATTCCTATTATGGTCCTGTGCTATGGATAATTGACCTATAGTGGAATTACCTATTGTCATATATTAATCCTATTAGGGTGTCAAATAAAATGTTGGAATCGAAATTAATTTCGTTGATGTTGTGTGAGGGATTGAATCTTTGTGCTTTGTTGATTTCTATTTGTTCTAGTATATCCATGA
This sequence comes from Meconema thalassinum, assembly GCA_946902985.2. Lineage (NCBI taxonomy): Eukaryota > Metazoa > Arthropoda > Insecta > Orthoptera > Tettigoniidae > Meconema > Meconema thalassinum. Next base: position 1,122,494,278 of record OX336389.2, on the reverse strand, counting down.
GAGATCCTTTCTTTTCCTGGTGTAGTATTTGCAAGTCATTTTCTATGGTGGTAAATTTGTGTCCTGTTTCTGCCATATGGTTCCCCATTGCTGAAAATCTGTTGTGTTTGACTGCATTAACATGTTCCATGTATCTGACCTTGAACCCTCTCCCGGTCTGTCCCACGTAATCGGTATCACAAAGATTGCCATTGAGTTTGTATACTCCTGAGTTATTGTATTTGTTAGTAACATTAATATTTTTAGAGTTAATTTTTTTTTCTGATTAGTGTTTTTCGTTCGAAAAGCTGTTTTGATTTTATATTTTTTAAGGGTGCTTGTGATGTGGTAGGTGGATTGGTTGGTGAACGTGAAGGCTGCATATTTGAGAGGTGCTTTATCTTCTTTAGTTAGTTTTGTAACGGGTTTGCTTTTGATTTTATTGATTATTCTGTCAACATATTTCCTGTCGAATCCGTTGGCTTCTGCTATTTGGTAAATTATGGATAATTCATTCATGTAATCTGTTTCGGTGAGTGGAATGCTTAGGGCTCTATTGATAAAACATGTAATTGCTGCTTTTTTGTGGGATGCTGGGTGGTTGGAATCGTTCCTAATTATGGTGTTGGTTTGTGTTGGTTTTCTGTATATTTTGTAACTAAGGTGATCCTTATCTTTAGTGATCACTAAGTCCAGGTAACTTATAGAATGGTTGATTTCACTTTCAGAAGTGAATTTTATGGAGCTGCTTAATTGGTTGAGGTAGGGTAAAAATTGCACTTAGTACTTCATTCCCTATTTACAATGCTCATTGTTTAATCATAAAAGCTGTGTGGTGTAGCGTTCTTGGCTTTCGCCACGGAGGTCTGGGTTCGATTACCACCTCGGCCATCCTAGAAGTGGTTCTCCGTGGATTCCCTCTTCTACCTCAGGCAAATGCTGGGATGGTTCTTAACTTAAGGCCATGGCTGCCTCCTTCCCAATCCTACCGCCAATTTAAAAAATACACACACTAGTGCAGCTATCACAATAGCACAGGTTGTCACGCAAATACCCCACACACACACCTGAAATACACGGGGCTATATGACAACAATGTCGCAGCCCCTAAAATAAACAACAAAAGCCTTTTCAAATAGCTCACGTCTTAGTCAAAGTATTTTTTAAAATATCAGTTACTGTTATTAACTTACTGGCTCCTCGGCACACAAATATCTTGTTTTCTACTTTGTATAAATGAACTTCACAAATGTGAAATATATGTCACGGCCCCACAGAATAAACAAGCTGGGAGGGATGGTGGTAGGTCAACTTGTCAAATAATGTGACTGTACACGCATAGCTGACCGGGCGTGGGGCCCCCTCCAGCGGCTGTGCTTCCACCCCTAACGCGGGAACTTCCTATCTTGAGGCCACTGTACTAGCAGAAGTATCCGTTATAAAGAGTGCAACTGCACCACTTTACTGCAAGAACTAAAAGCTCAAGCAGCCTCAACCTCCCTATGAAGGCTTTCAAAAAGGTTGGAGGTAGCACGCAGTTCGCTACTCCTGTGGGGAGTCCGGGCGGGGACACCTAGAGCCCGCTGATGAGCCAACTTGGTGTCCTAGGTGTAACCCCACACAAGACACGGCACAAACCTAGAAAAACTGCTGAGTTTTAAGTCACTGGCCGTGAAAGCCAATATACCAACTTCTCAAGATATTTCAGTTTCTGCAAAAGGTTAAATTTCTACCTGACTGTTTTAATATACAGGGTGTTTCGGGAGGAATAGTAAATATTTTAGGAGGTGGTAGTATAGATGAATTGCAATAAAGAAATCCATATAACATGTGTCCCATTTGTATTGGATACCGAGATACAGATGTTGGTATGTAACCAGGGCAGTTGTTGTTTCATGTGTTGGCGCACCAGTTCATATGGGCACATTTTTTGGCCACCAAGGTCCCCGGACCTTACCCCTTTGGATTTTGGCCTGTGGGGATGGTTGAAAGGCGAAGTCTACAAGGAAAACGTTAGCACAAGAGCCGAGACGCCCTCTGAAGAGCTTCACGGGGTGTTATCAAGAAAGGTGCAAAATGCATTGAAGTTGGTGGTGGAATTTTTGAAAATTAACTTTGAGCGTCCTCATTTGCCTTGGCTTTACATTTATTTGGGTTAAACACTACCAGCTGTATCTCTGTACGCAATACAAATGGGACATGTTATATGGAATTTTTTATTGCCATTCATCTATACTACCACGTCCTAAAATATTTACTATTCCTCCTGAAACACCCTGTATAAGATCATTTAACAAGTATCAATGGTTATAATGAAATGAATACCTCACCATAACTGGTTGTCAAATATAATACTCTCAATAGTTTATGAGTAGACTTGGTTGCCTTCCAGGTCATTGATTGTAACTGCTTGCCTCTCACCAAGGTAGACCAGGTTCCATTCCCAGTCAATGCATGCGAGATCTTTGAAGTGAAATATCACGTCCTGTGGTTCAGATTCCACATAAATATGGAGAATGCGGGGCTCATGATTGCAAGATTAATGGTCACATAAAACTACAAGCTTTCTTCTTTTTCTAGCTAATTAATTCTAGCTTTGGTTTGGGACAGGTATCATCTCGCTCACGTTACATTGAAAATTAAAATCCACAGCCTGCTTCCAGTTGACCAACGGGGTGAGGGAATGGAATGAATGGAGCCCCCATATAGCGGCGAGGATATAAACTGTGCAGGCTGCCGAAACCTGTCGCACTCCCCTGGGACAATTATGAAATGAATGACAGATTAAATGAAATGAGAGTGGAGAGTATTGCTGGAATGAAATTGTGACAGGGAAAACCGGAGTACCCGGAGAAAAACCTGTCTGCCGCCGCTTTGTCCACTACAAATCTCACATGGAGTGACCGGGATTTGAACCACGGACCCAGCGGTGAGAGGCTGGCGTGCTGCCGCCTAAGCCACAGAGGCTTCACGTTACATTACAACTGACAATTTCAGTTGCCGTTTCAGAGACCTATTGGGAAACTAGCCTCACTTTCAAAGTTATTACTGTTTGAGTGACCTCATTACTGACCATTAACTACACTCTTATTTATCCTTTTCCCTTACCTTCTCACTGTATCTCAACTTTACGACCATTAACCTTATATTGCTCTGTCACTAGTTTATAATAAAACTGCACCCCATACAGTAGTAACATGCGGGCTGCCATTAGTCAGTCGCGCAAAGTAAGGTGAGTTGGGGTTTCTGGACCCAGGGGGTAACTTGGCCATGGTTTGTTTTCATAAAACTTGTGAGGAGAATTTAACTTCAAACGGTTGGCAGCACTGAAGGACAATGGCGTCTCCCTTCAGCAACCTGCCTCATGTCTCTCCGTGTTGTGGCTTGCATGTAAGAATTTTGTGAATTTTTTAGTTAATGGTTTCCATAACAACGTGGTGTTATCTTGAGTTTATGAATTATCTACAGGTTCACTGTAAGTATTATCAATATTATAGTTACTTTAGCATAAATTAGAAACATAATAGAATATTGAGATGTTACTGCCAGCAAGTGTTCACTTTTAGGTTATGAGCTAAAGTGGGTGGCCCAGTTACCCCCAAAATCTTCCTTAATTTTGTTTATATTTCCCTTGTGATTTACTATGTTAAATTACTTTTTTCCCCCAGAAAATGGTGAGGACATACATCAGAAAACCTCAGAGAGGAGCTGGCGTAAGTTACTCAGATGAGGACATGGAAAAGCCATCGATGATGTTAGGAATGGCAATAGGACCACCAGGGGTGCAGCCACATTCTACAATATTCCTAGGTCTACGCTAAAACACAGTATTCTAGGCACACGTGGTAACGGATTCACTTCCAGAAATGGTAAGGGCAGTGGAGGTGTTGAATCATTCTTGTCTGCTGCTGAAGAAGAGATACTGAACTGTTTGAAAGTAATGGATAAAAATGGGTTTGGCTTATCTCGGCATGAAGTTTTGGATCTTGTTCAACTTTACATCAGACAAAACAACATTATATGCAGATTCAAAGACCAGAGGCCAGGTGTAGATTGGTTTATTGCTTTTAGAAGTAGGCATCGCTTGTCAATCAAGAAAGCACAAAGCAATGAACATGTACGGTGCGATCAAATCAACCCGTGGGTAGTGTACAACTTCTTTGAAGTTTTAGAAAAAACTTTAAAAGAGCTTAATCTTGACGGAAAACCAGAAAGAATCTTCAATTGTGACAAGACCTCATTCTGTCATGATCCGTCAAAAACCAGAGTTGTTGGAGCCATTGGTGCAAAAAGCAAGCGCAAAACGAGTACATCTGGGTGTGAAAACACATCAGTGCTGTTATGCAGCAGGACAAATTCTTCCACTACTGTATGTATTGAAAGGGAAATATGTCATGGAGAATTGGATCAATCAAGATGCTACATCACAAACTGCGGTTTCAGTAAGTTCACGGGGATGGATGGAAACCACATTATTTTTCAATTGGTTTTGTGATGTGTTTTTACCAAATATAGGTGAAGAAAGGCCAGTGCTGTTAATCTATGATGGTCATACTAGTCAAATTTCTACTCAACTGATTAGATTAGCCCAGGAAAATCAAGTCACAATTATGAAGCTACCACCCCATACCACACACCTTTTACAACCTTTGGATGTGGCTGTTTTCAAAAGCCTCAAGACCAAATGGGACAGTGAATTGTGTAAATGGCAAAGAGCAAATCCACACAAAAAATCCCTAAACAGGAATTTGTCTCACTTCTAACCAGACTTGTCCAAGACGTGCCCAGAACAAGTATTATCAATGGATTTAAGACAACAGGAATTTATGATTTGGAAGTACAGGGGGTCAACAAAGAAGCAATCCCAACTTCAGTATTTAAGACAACTGACCTGGAGAGGTACAAAAAGAAAATTGCCCAAACCCTAATGCTGTGCCACCAGAAGTAGCCATGGTACCACAAGAAATTAGCTCACACTCAACAGACATGGTGCCTTCAGAAATGGCTGTTAACCCTTCAGACACAGCATCACAAGAAGTCTCTTCCTTAACAGACGCAGTACTACCAGAAGTAGCTGTTACCTAGTACATCAACAGTTGCAAGCCCACTGGGAGTAGGCAGCACCTTATGTAGCAAGAGTTTTGAAGAACTCTTATTGGGCATGGTTAAGAAACATCAAACAGTTGACAAAAAGCATAAGAGACTTGTGACTAATTGTGAGATTATTACATCCAAAGACTATCTGGCAATGAAAGAAAATGGAATCAAAGAAAAACTGGAGGAAGCAAACAGGAAGAAACTCAACCAGGCAGCAAAAGAAAAGAAGAAAGAGATGGAAAAGGTGAACATTTCTAAGATCGATGCCAGAAAAAAGAAGAAACATATTAATACTGATGAGACAAGTGAAGAAAGTGATCAGTTATCCATACGTGACAGGGATGACGATTTGGATTTTATGTGTTCTTCTGACGAAGAAATAGATGAGCATGATGTGAACACAATACAAGTGGGGGAATATTGTGTTGTTAAAGTTTATGGGAAATCGAAACAAAATGTCCGGTTGTACATCGCAAAAGTGACAAACCATTCGGATGCCGGATATGATGTCGTGTATTTTAAACAATGAAGTTTATGGAAACAGAAGAAGACTCCTATGTTGCCAAAAAAGATAGAGTTATAAAGCTGTCAAAGCCCCTTAAAAGCAGCTCTGCTAGATTTAAAGATATGATCAGCTTTACTGATGATTTGAGTGACTTATCGAACATTTATTGAGATTTTACTAGCGGACCCGTGCAAGAAATCCCGCATATTCATGAGCCACACTTTCCCCAATAGGTTTATAAGGACAAAGGTTGTTATGTTTTTATTTGAACCGAATGATTATAGAATACTATTTACGTTTCAGGCATCCCTTACGCCAAAATACGAACTGACCAGCAATGGTGTCGCGTATTTTCAGACAGCTATTGTATTTGCAAATCGCACACTTCATACAGTTTTTTAAAAGTCAATTTTTAAAGCAATTATAGAGATTTAAGAAATTAGGGTGCAATGCGTCACTGGTAATGTATATACTCTTTCATTTGAATGCCCATTCTTCACGATCGGTCGCTTGTGAGTGCCACAGGAGGGATCTATACTAATGAAATAATATATATGATTAACTACTTATTCTTCCTATGGCATCATAGGATTCTTCTTCTGTATTTTACCTCTTGTTCCTTTATATAATTTGTGTGATTCCAAAATTTGACTTATTTTCAGCCCCAATGTTAATGTCAGAGTTCTCTTACATCGTGCATAACTCGACTATGGGGTGGTTCTAATGACTTGATGTAATTTTTTTAATGGGGTTTACATGTTTGCCAACAGGCCCAATTACCCCAATTAAAATAACAATAGTTTGTATGAAACCAAGGCCCTAATGGTCCAGTTGCCCAAATTTCGAGGGGCAACTGGGTCCATCAAGTTGTTTTCTTCTTCGATTTTTAAATGCAATTAAAATTAAATTCAACTTTGAATTTGACAATAAATATTTGAAGACTACATATTGAATTATAAATAAAAAATATTTTTGATATTAATATAATTTATTGGTGGTTCCAAGACAAGTACAAAGTTATAACCTACATACCCACATTGTAAAACTATGGCCCAGATACCCCAACTGACCTTACCACAGTTTCCCAGGTCCAGCACAACCAGAGTCTAACTCTAGCCAACTGCCTGTGTCCATTTCCTGCTGTGCTCTCACTGAATATGCCAAATTTTCTCTGGCTTCATGTTATAAAATGGTCTTGAATTTTATTTGATGTGTTTTTCACCTCAGTTATATAAGGTATCTCAACTACCCTTCTGAAAAGTTCCCTCATGATTTGAGTGTAGTACCTTGATCACTTCCCCTGCTGATGGATTTTAGTTTTTTAATTCATATTATTTAAGTCCATCTGTCCTAAGTGTATACATCTACCATGTGCTTGTTTTTGTAATTCCTTCTTTCTTTGTATGTTTCCTTTTCTGGCTTGGTAATGTTGTCTACTACTGTAATTAATGTATAAAGACAAAGAAATTGAACTTGAGTAGCATTATTAACATAAAATACAAACAGTATCATATAGAATAGGGAGAGTTAATTAATAATAATGCAGTAGTGTAGGCTACCCTTGACCATACCCCAACCAGACTGCAACGAACCTTTAATATTAACCACTACATCTCAGAAACTACATATCTAGGAACTACTCAAGATCATACACTAACCTACAAGAGGCATTGCCAAAACATCTGGCAAATGGTATCCGCACGAAATAATACTCTTCGCAAATTATTATCAGGTACCAGTTAGGAATTACAGCCACTAACTCTTAGAACATCAAGATTGGCACTGTGCTACTCTGCGGGCAAATATGTCAATCCAGTCTGGTATAAATCAGCACATACAATGCAGGTTGGCATTGCTCTTAAGAAAATTATCACTGGCTGCCTGGAACCTACTCCCAATGAGAAGATCCATTGTTTAGCTGTTATTGCCCCTGGTGACATCTGTAGGGAGATAGCAGCAAACAAAGGAAGATTTAACGTGTCTACATCAGAAGAAGATACCTCCCTGCCCAACCCAGACTTAAATCTAGGAAAATCTTCTTTTGAAATATAGTCGACCTTGAAGGGAAAGCAGACACTGCCAGCATCAACATGAGGAAGAATTGACTATCTCTTAAGTTTGATGGTTCCAAAGGGCTCCCCGCTCATCACAAGGAGGAATGGATTACATGGAAGCCACTGAATAGACTTCTAACAGGAGTAGAAAGACCTAAGCTGAATATACAGAAATGGGGTTTTCAACTGATTCATCCCCAGCAGCAGGCAGTTTGCCAATGTATCTTGTGCCCATCAACATGCACAATGGAAGATCTAATTTTAGCCTCCCCTAATGCTGTTGACAAAGCTCGCTACTGGGCAACAACCTATCTTTTATCTGCCTCTTACAAGGGAACTGTCCATATGGTCATATCGAAACCGACAATGATATTTCGTAGAGATGATGAGGAAACCATAAATTGGCGATGTACAAAAAATTAGCTGCCATTTCGAATTGGAAGGTATCGAAATCTTGATACAAAATTCGTGTGTCAATGCAACAACTGGACAACCCTTGCATCTTGCTGGCTCGTGCAGCGCACAGCGGAGTGGAGTTGCAGTTGTGCTGGAGAGAGAGAGAACGAACTGGCAGGCTATCACGCGCCAAGGACAGTTCATTGTTAGGGAACGAATGTGAAACATAAATGAGGTTCGTTAATGGCATGATAAAAACAGAAATATTTTTGGCACCATGCACAACGAATATGCCTTTGAGGCCACATTGTTGTTCAGTGTTCCTTACTTATTTGAAGGCAATATTTCGCAGGCACTTCGAACTCGGAAGGTCTCTCCGTTGTGTATTTGGTTGTGAACCACGAATATTTAATCATGTCCTTGAACAGTGGGGAAGAAAATTGAAAATGAATAAAGGATTGCATTTTCAGTACGCTGTGTCTCTGATATACTGTACATCAAATTGAATGTCTTCACAAGCCGACGCAATGTCTGTTAAACGGCGATACAAAGCTTTCCATTGCCGGAAGAAAAACTTATCCAAGGGCTGTATTTCTCTTATAGTGCCGGGAGGAATCAGGAATCTAACAGTAGCAAACACTTCTCTTCCGCAAATGGGGAAAAGTACGGTATTCTTTAAACCAATCATTTAATCCCTTTTTGCCCATTTGCCTGATTTTGTGGCTGCTGTTATATTTCTGGTATGAAACATTTCTTTCATTCTGCTTCAGCCTCCTTGCTTCTGCAAAGTGGTGTATCCTTGGAATACGCGGTATGATAGAGCATATTTTTAATACTCTTTGCTTGTTCATTTCATCCTTTTTCTCAAACACCAACAGTGATCTCCTAGTTTCTCTTTGGTGGTCATGTCTCTTATGTCATTTGTGAGTCTGTTCTAGATATATATCTTCCATGACTCACCTAGCGTCATCTAGGCAGTGTGAGATTACTATATTTTGGGGAAATATCCTCCTTCGCGGGATTTACCATGTTGGGCTTTTGGCTGTCTAAGCCAACCTTAATAGAAAGTAGCTTTTCTTAAGCTAATTAAATGAGAAATCTTCTCACAACGTGGGATATTATCGAATACCCGCTGTCTATAAAATATTTTGCTCGTTCCACCGCTGGAATAACGTTGGCCCCATTCTTTAGTCGAAGATTGCTCTGGAACCTTCCAGAATCTACCAGTCACGACGTCATGTATTTTCCACTCATATGTGTGAATATTTTCTCAAACTAAAGGATCTTCCTTATTATTTAACGCTCAATAACTAACTTTTCTTCCTCCGTTTGGATTTTTTCTGGTGTACTTAATGACAATCTATAACTTTCTCAAGCAATAGACTCTCGCCTACCTAGTGCAACCAGTTTTTTTCACAATTGCAATAACTTTCTTTGCCATAAACTTTTGTGTTACTACAGTGAATTTTTCATCCATCCAACAGACTATAGTGAAAACTAGTGCTTGTTCAACATTTCTACCGCGTCGCGATCGTCCGATTACCATAAATAAGGCCATGAACATTTATCCTCAATCCCAATTGATCTTTCCTAAACCCTTTACTAACAAACCATAATAATAAAGTTATTACTTTAAGTCCTTTTTCAATGAGGTGTCACTCTGTAGAAGTGCCCTCCCCTTTTTCTTATACACACATCAAAAAAAGTTTTGCATCACCTCGGTTCCCAGATCTCCGGCATATAGACGTTGACTGTGTATATTGTATCCAAGATACAGTCCCTTTGACTGTTCATAGATGTCACTAAAACTGCTCAAAGATGTAAACAACCATGCATGAGCAGGGCCTATTAGACGGAGGGGGTACGACAGCCGATCAGTTCCAGTCATTCCACCAGGACGAAGGTACGCTGCTCATGTTGTCTGTAGTTCTACCATGCCTAGAAGGTCAATACCGCAGTTCGATCGCGTCCGCATTGTTACTTTGTGTCAAGAAGGGCTCTCAACAAGGGAAGTTTCCAGGCGTCTCAGAGTGAACCAAAGCGATGTTGTTCGGACATGGAGGAGGTACAGAGATACAGGAACTGTCGATGACAGGCCTCGCTCAGGCCGCCCAAGGGCTACTACTGTAGTGGATGACCGCTACTTACGGATTGCCGCTCGGAGGAACCCTGACAGCAATGCCACCATGTTGAATAATGCGTTTCGTTCAGCCACAGGACGTCGTGTTTCAACTCAAACTGTGCGCAATAGGCTGCATGATGCGCAACTTCACTCCCGACGTCCATGGCGAGGTCCAGCTTTGCAACCCCGACACCATGCAGCGCGGTACAGATGGGCCCAACAACATGCTGAATGGACCCCACGGAATTGGCATCACGTTCTCTTCACCGATGAGTGTCGCATATGCCTTCAACCAGACAATCGTCGGAGACGTGTTTGGAGGCACCCTGGTCAGGCTGAACGTCTTAGACACACTGTCCAGCGAGTGCAGCAAGGTGGTGGTTCCCTGATGTTTTGGGGTGGCATTATGTGGGGTCGACGTACGCCACTGGTGGTCGTGGAAGGCTCCGAAACGGCTTTACGATACCTGAATGACATCCTCCGACCCATAGTGCAACCATATCGGCAGAATATTGGAGAGGCATTTGTCTTCATGGACGACAATTCTCGACCTCATCGTGCACATCTTGTGAATGCGTTCCTTCAAGATAACGACATCGCTCGACTACAGTGGCCAGCATGTTCGCCAGACATGAACCCTATCGAACATGCCTGGGATATGTTGAAAAGGGCTGTTTATGGACGTCTTGACCCACCAACCACTCTGAGAGATTTACGCCGAATTGTCGTTGAGGAGTGGGACAATTTGGACCAACAGTGTCTTGATGAAGTAAAAATGTAGACTTTCACGACCGGCGTTGAAATAGGAATCTCCGTTTCGCGGGCTTATAGGTCGTGTTCCAAGGACATTTTGTCGTCCTGACGTTTCGCTGAATACTGCGTTCAGCATGTTCACGGGTTACATAAAGCGAGGTTAAACAAGTAAACAGAAGATATATAAATAGTCAACAACCCACACATAGAGGCTACCATAGCAACGGCGTACCACATAAAAGTAATGCATCAAGGACAGGGCTGCTCGTCTGTTGCATCTTCTCGTCTACGACGGTCAATAAGGGCAGGCTTGAGGGGATTAAGGACTGGAAGCCAAGCTCTGTTCACACGTTCTGCTTCCTCCTTAAGATTGAAGCTGTTGGTATGCTTCAGGATTTCAATGGCCTCCCTTTGTAGCCTGGCATGATAAGACACCGTGGTGGACAGAACTTCGGTGTCTCCATATCTTATATCATGACCTGCAAGTAGCGAGTGTGCTGCTACAGTGGATTTATCTGTTTGTCCCAGCCGGCTGTGTCGTTCGTGCTCCTTGAGGCGAGTGGCAATACTTCTTTTCGTTGTTCCAATATATACTTGGCCACAAACACACGGGATTTTATAAACCCCTGCTGCGGTATGAGGATGTCGCTTATCTTTAGCGGACCTAAACATGTCCTTAATTTTTCGTGTAGGCCTGTATATGGTCTTTATATCATGGGACTCGAGTAGCCTCCCTATTCTGTCCGTGACCTTTTTTATATATGGAAGAAAAGCTCTAGCCAGGGGCTGCTTGTCTCCAATTACCCTTGTAGTTGGACGTCTCGGATGGAGTGCTCGCTGGATATCTTTCTGGCTGTACCCATTCGCGCGTAAGGCCTCGTTGAGGTGTTCAATTTCTTGTTTTAGGCACTCCTTATCACAAATTCTTTTAGCACGGTCAGCCAGTGTTTTTATAACTCCGTATTTCTGTCGTGGGTGGTGGTTGGACGTCTTATGTAGATATCGGTCAGTATGGGTCGGCTTACGGTAAACTGTATGTCCCAAAGTTAGATCAGCGGTCTTCGTTACCATAACGTCGAGAAACGCGATTTTCTGTTCATTTTCTAACTCCATGGTAAACTGAATGTTCGAGTTCTGGCTGTTAAGATGTTGTAAAAACAGATTTAATTGATCTTTACCATGGCCCCATATTACAAAGGTATCGTCCACGTATCGTAGCCACACTTTAGGTTTCAAAGGTGCGGTCTCTAGTGCTATTTGTTCAAATTGTTCCATGAAGAAATTCGCGATCACCGGACTAAGGGGACTGCCCATGGCGACCCCATCAATTTGTTCATAGAAATCACCCTTCCACAGTAAATAGCTAGCGGTGAGGCAGTGGCGGAATAAGGCGGTGATATCATCAGGAAAAATCCGTGCGATGTACTCCAGGGCTACCTTTATAGGTACTTTCGTGAAAAGAGAGACCACGTCAAAACTTACTAGTAAGTCACCAGCTTCTAGTTGAATAGTTTTCAATTTTTCAATGAAATGGCCGGAATCTTTGACGAACGACTGTGTACCGCCGATATGTGGTTGAAGTAAGGTAGCTAAATGCTTGGCAATGCTATAAGTTGGTGATCCAATAGCACTCACGATAGGACGAAGAGGAACATTATCTTTGTGTATTTTAGGTAAACCATAAAGTCTTGGTGGTAAAGCTAAAATACACAAAGATAATGTTCCTCTTCGTCCTATCGTGAGTGCTATTGGATCACCAACTTATAGCATTGCCAAGCATTTAGCTACCTTACTTCAACCACATATCGGCGGTACACAGTCGTTCGTCAAAGATTCCGGCCATTTCATTGAAAAATTGAAAACTATTCAACTAGAAGCTGGTGACTTACTAGTAAGTTTTGACGTGGTCTCTCTTTTCACGAAAGTACCTATAAAGGTAGCCCTGGAGTACATCGCACGGATTTTTCCTGATGATATCACCGCCTTATTCCGCCACTGCCTCACCGCTAGCTATTTACTGTGGAAGGGTGATTTCTATGAACAAATTGATGGGGTCGCCATGGGCAGTCCCCTTAGTCCGGTGATCGCGAATTTCTTCATGGAACAATTTGAACAAATAGCACTAGAGACTGCACCTTTGAAACCTAAAGTGTGGCTACGATACGTGGACGATACCTTTGTAATATGGGGCCATGGTAAAGATCAATTAAATCTGTTTTTACAACATCTTAACAGCCAGAACTCGAACATTCAGTTTACCATGGAGTTAGAAAATGAACAGAAAATCGCGTTTCTCGACGTTATGGTAACGAAGACCGCTGATCTAACTTTGGGACATACAGTTTACCGTAAGCCGACCCATACTGACCGATATCTACATAAGACGTCCAACCACCACCCACGACAGAAATACGGAGTTATAAAAACACTGGCTGACCGCTCTAAAAGAATTTGTGATAAGGAGTGCCTAAAACAAGAAATTGAACACCTCAACGAGGCCTTACGCGCGAATGGGTACAGCCAGAAAGATATCCAGCGAGCACTCCATCCGAGACGTCCAACTACAAGGGTAATTGGAGACAAGCAGCCCCTGGCTAGAGCTTTTCTTCCATATATAAAAAAGGTCACGGACAGAATAGGGAGGCTACTCGAGTCCCATGATATAAAGACCATATACAGGCCTACACGAAAAATTAAGGACATGTTTAGGTCCGCTAAAGATAAGCGACATCCTCATACCGCAGCAGGGGTTTATAAAATCCCGTGTGTTTGTGGCCAAGTATATATTGGAACAACGAAAAGAAGTATTGCCACTCGCCTCAAGGAGCACGAACGACACAGCCGGCTGGGACAAACAGATAAATCCACTGTAGCAGCACACTCGCTACTTGCAGGTCATGATATAAGATATGGAGACACCGAAGTTCTGTCCACCACGGTGTCTTATCATGCCAGGCTACAAAGGGAGGCCATTGAAATCCTGAAGCATACCAACAGCTTCAATCTTAAGGAGGAAGCAGAACGTGTGAACAGAGCTTGGCTTCCAGTCCTTAATCCCCTCAAGCCTGCCCTTATTGACCGTCGTAGACGAGAAGATGCAACAGACGAGCAGCCCTGTCCTTGATGCATTACTTTTATGTGGTACGCCGTTGCTATGGTAGCCTCTATGTGTGGGTTGTTGACTATTTATATATCTTCTGTTTACTTGTTTTACCTCGCTTTATGTAACCTGTGAACATGCTGAACGCAGTATTCAGCGAAACGTCAGGACGACAAAATGTCCTTGGAACACGACCTATAAGCCCGCGAAACGGAGATTCCTAGTGTCTTGATGAACTTGTGGATAGTATGCCACGGCGAATACAGGCATGCATCAATGCAAGAGGACGTGCTACTGGGTATTAGAGGTAGTGGTGTGTACTGCAATCTGGACCACAAATGTTGAAAGTCTAGCTGTATGATGGTACAACATGCAATGTGTGGGTCTCATGAGCAATAAAACGAGCTGAAATGTTGTTTGTGTTGATCTCTATTCCCTTTGTATTTAACGGTTCCGGAACTCTTGGAACCGAGGTGATGCAAAACTTTTTGTGATGTGTGTATAACATTAATTAACTTCTGCATAAATACGTGTCTAGCACACGTTTTAAACTTACATTGTTTCTCCCTTCTAATTAGGGAATACAATTCTTTCAACTCATTAGTGAGTTATTTCTAGGTCTCACGAAAGGGAAACTTGCCCTATTTGTCTCGTGATTCCTATTTAAACATAGGACGTCTAGAACCTTCCTTTTGACTTTCTCTTCAGGTTTCACCGTAAGTGACCTGTCCTAATTTGTATAACTATTATAAAAATAATTCAGCGTAAATATAAGAAGTTATAGGAACTTCTCTTCCATTCTACCTGTTTTCTTTTTTTGTTATTTTCGAAGTTGTAACTTTTTCTAAGATAGGTACTTGGGAATTTCTGAAAGTACACATCTTGTACTCGATTTACTGTTTAACTTTAATCACTTTAATTGTCTTTATACCTTTGTACTTTATCTTTTCTATTTTTAAATCTCACGAAGATTTTAGTACATATAAAGGTTTGAAACCTAAAGAACTGTTAATTGCCTGTAGCAAACTTTAAATGTTAGGAGGTCTGCGACCCCAAATTGTTCACAAAAATTGAAACTATATACTTGTCAAATTTATTAGACTTTTTTGCATTGTTAAATAAATTCAAACTTTCCTTTTTGACTCATCATTTCTCTAATACAACGGTTAGGCAAGATCCTGTCTTCCCTGACTCTTCCTAGGTTCATGCCCTCGTTAATGCAAATAAATCTCGTGATAGGGTTTTCACCACTCGTTGCATTTGAGCAAGAACTCTTAGTGGTGATCGTGGTAAAGTCTCTCTTAGCTTTAATAGCTAATTCTAACTGGCCAGTAAGGCAAGTACAGCTCGCTACGCCAGCTTCCTGCTTGTGGAGATCCTCTCCAAAAACTTATGGTTGGTCTTCCAAAAGATAAGTGTTTTTCTTTGCCTAAACTTTTAGTCGGCTCTTTGCTGGGTAAAAGCTTAGCTATTTCCAAATGCAACTATTGGTGCACTCACCAAAATTATTCCCAAACGTATAATTCCTTTATTACCATACTTCTTGGAAACGCTTGGTCGCTCTGTAGTAACTCTACAACTTCGAAAATTGGAAATATCAAAATAAATTCCAATTATTGGCATTCCTCGAATTTTTGGTCCAAAAACGAACTCCTTTGAACAGACATACAATAAGCCTATTACTCTCTGTCTTGCCAGACCATCACCCTTCCCCATAGTAGGCATATGCATGCTTGAGAGGGAATACACAAAAGCCATTCTCTTGCAAACCACCCAAGTCCTAGCTGCGTTTTCCGTCAGCTTCGATCAGGTCCTTACCCACTTTAAGTATCAGAAAGCGGATTTGCAGGGGCAACTGCCTTTGAGTGCATTTAAAGTTAAATTTATAATTTTTGTGGGACTCTCCTCCTATTTCTCTCTCCTTTCTCTCCAGTCCGAATCCCACCTCCTTTTCTTTATCATCTTCCCTTGGTGGTTAGGTTATTCCTCAGCCAAAATCTACCCAAACTTTTGGTGCCGAAACCCGGGAGAGTCCATTTGCTATATTTATTCTTTGTCAAGGGTCATTTGGCAATACTTTGCAAATTATTAATATCTGCTTTGAATCTTTCAGCTATAACTTCATCGTGCAAAGCCTGCGAAGTGGAAAGAGGCCGTTCCTGTCTCCTTTGGGGTGTCCTCTTCTTTCAACTTATTTGCTGCTGCCAGCCTGACAGCATTTCCAAGGTTCCACAGTTTCGTGAGTTATACTTTAATCTACTTACCTTGACATGGCTCCTACTGAAAAGGATAAGGATGAAAAACTTACTTCTAAACGAGCATCCTATAAAGGACAAACTACACGATTCAGAAAATACATCAAAGAGCTAGATCCTTCAGAAGCTCAATTAGACTTGTTGAAACATCGTGTAAGGGATTTTGAACGTTCATATGAAAATTATTGCAACATCCAAACTGAAATAGAAACTTGTATGCTCAATCAAACCGAAGATCGAGTCGAAGTAGAAAACCAATATTACGAAGGCATAGGTTCTGCTTTCAAAATAATACGTCAACTCGAAGAGGAGCAGAAAAAGGACGCTTCTGTTCTTGGTTCCCTTCACGAACCACAAACTTCTTTTCGCGATGGTACTCACAAACCCAAACCAATTTTACCTAAAATTGATTCACCCCACTTCTCTGGAGACGAATCTACTTGGGATTCTTTCTATGAATTATTTTGTTCTCATGTTCATGACAATGAAGACATTCAAGTCATATACAAGTTTCATTACTTGAGATCTATCCTTCGAGGTCAAGCTTTGCAGTTAGTTGAAGCACTTCCTCTAAGTGCCGAAAATTACCCCATTGCCTTCAACTTATTGAAAGAAAGATACGGAAATTTACGGTTACGTATTCAACGCCATATGAAGGCTCTATTCAACCTACCTGCGTCACAGCATAATGACGTCACTAGTTTGCGTACTCTCGTTGAAACTACACAACTTCACGTCAAAGCTCTGTCCCAATTGGATCAACCCACTGAACACTGGGATACTTTCCTAATACATTTAGTGGTTTCTAAAGTTGATGCTGCTACCCTCAAAGCTTGGGAAATTGAACTTTCTAGAGAAGACGATTACTCTTACGAGCATTTAGTCACTTTCATAAATGCCAGATGCAAGCTGTTAACCGCTCTAGCAAATCAAAGTGAACCCTCATCTCCGAGTTCTAAATTTGAATTAATGTCTATCAAACCTAAAAGCGAACGCTTAGCGTCTAGTACCCAAAAACCTGGGTCCAGCTCCTCTAAATTTAAGCCAAACACCACTGGTTACCCAGCTAGGTCTAGTGAACGCCGTATTGCTAGCTCTCTCGTTTTAAATACTCAAAGCGAACCTCACAAGAGTTTAAATGAACCATTAAAATGTATACTTTGCAAAGATTCCCATGCTTTATATCTAGGCAAATCCTTCAAAGAACTGTCAGTCGACGACAGAAGAAAATTCGTTTCTCAAAACAAACATTGCTTCAACTGCCTAGCGTCCACACATTCTGCTTCTAATTGCAAGTCCACAAGACTTTGCTTCCATTGTGAAAAGGCTCATCACACTTTGCTACATCGCCATGATCAGGCAAGGTCATCGACAGCTTCTACTTCTCCGAAAAGTGATAATGCTAATAATTCCAATGCTTCATCGTATATTCAAAATGCTAAGTCCATTCGTAGTGCCCAAGTATTGCTGTCCACTGTCCAAATCGAAGTTCAAGATAAATTTGGCAACTGGGTCCGTTCACACGGTCTTCTAGATTCAGCGGCAACTCATGGTTTTGTGTCTAATTCTTTGATCAGAAAACTAGGCTTACCTGTAAACCCCACTTCTATTAATGTATCGGGCATTAACAGCTCAAAATCGCAAGCTTTACAATTCTCAAAGCTAACCATAAGAGATATTTGTCACAGAAACTACTTTCTCAAACTGAATTGTCTAATTCTCAATAGCATTGGAGAAGACACTCCCAGTCACTCTGTGGATATTTCAGGGTTAAACATTCCCTCGCATTTAAGGCTAGCCGATCCTTTGTTCAACAAACAAAATCCTATTGACATACTCTTTAGTGCCAATGTTTTTTGGAATTGCCTCCGTAAACAGGTTCGCAAGTTATCCTCAAACGTGGTCGCCAGAGACACTAATTTTGGATGGATCGTCACCGGTCAACTTCCCCATTATTCTCCCCAACCCGCATCGCAATGTTATTTCTCCAATACTGATCTGGAACAGTTTTGGAGGCTCGAAAGCGTTGATCCTCCTAACGTGACTTCTTCAGAAAATGAATTCTGTTAGCAACTTTTTTTGAACACCACCACTCGCTCTTCCGATGGTCGGTTCATTGTTCAAATGCCAAGATTACATAATCCCCCTAGACTTATTAACTCTCAACCCAAAGCTCGAAAAGCTCTCTTTGCCATTGAGAGTAAATTCAAGAAAGAACCTCTCGTTAAACAGCAGTACACTGATTTCATGGATGAGTATGAAAGTTTAGATCATATGGAAGTTGTTAACAAATCTGAAGATGAATCGCACCCCCCGACTGAAACGGTTTTTTTAAATCATCATCCCGTGTGGAAAAACCCGCTTGTAAAGGATAAAATCCGAGTTGTTTTCAATGGTTCATCACCCGACATTAATGGCAACAGCCTTAACGACACTCTTTACTCTGGTCCTGCTATTCAGTCAGATCTATCTGCTATACTTTTAAACTTTCGACTATTTCCCATAGCCGTTATAGCTGATATAAAACAGATGTACCGTCAAGTTTTAATTCAGCCTGAACAACGAGATCTCCAAAGAATCTTGTGGCGCGACGAAATCAGTAAGCCCATTAAGGTATTTCGCTTAAAAACGGTTAATTATGGCTTAAAACCTTCCGCTTTCCTTGCTATCCGATCCCTACACTTGCTAGCCTCTCAAGATGGTCATTTATTTAATTCCAAAGCTTATGAAGCGCTAACCACGTCATTCTATGTTGACGATTATTTGCAGTCCTTCCCCACTCTGGAGGAAGCTTCTTTTGTGTCTTTAGAACTTCAGGCATTGATAAGGAATGGAGGTTTCCCACTTCACAAGTGGAATTCCAACTCCCCTGAGTTTCTCGCCCAGTTTCCCATCGAAGACGTAGATCCCTCCTCTGTCGAAATTTGTGGAAAATCCGAATCCATAAAAACTCTTGGAGTTCATTGGTGCACTAGCACTGACACTCTCATCTACAAAGTTTCGCTCGCTGAAGAGCTCCCTAACACGAAACGACAAATTCTCTCTGAAATTGCAAACATTTTTGATCCGCTTCAATTCCTTGCCCCAGTTATCGTTATAGCCAAACTCTTCATGCAAGAGCTGTGGTCGCTCAAATGTGAATGGGATGACACTGTTCCCTTTTCTTTTCTCAACCGATGGCTTTCTTTTCGCAGCAATTTGCTTGATCTTTCCCTTATTGAAATTCCTAGGAATTTAATTAACGCTCATTCTAATGCATCGTTTTTCCTTCATGTGTTCGCGGACAGTTCCGAAAAAGCTTATGGTTGCTGCGCATATTTGGTTTATCGCGGTTCATTATATGGATCTTCAGTTTCCAACCTTGTTTGTGCCAAATCGAAGGTCGCTCCTCTTAAAACTATCACTTTGCCTAGGCTTGAATTGTGTGCTGCCCTCATGGCTGCAGAACTTGTTAAGAAATTACGGGAAGTATTAAAAGTCGACTTCTCGCAAATCTATCTCTGGAGTGATTCCATGATCACACTTTCTTGGATCGCCAAAAACCCCTCTCACTGGCAAACTTTCGCTGCAAACAGGGTTTCCAAAATTCAAACTCTTTCTTCGGGATGTCAATGGAGGCATGTGCCCAGCGCTGACAACCCAGCCGATATTATCTCTCGTGGATATTTACCCTCTCAATTGGCAGCTTCCCAGTTGTACTGGCATGGGCCCTCGTGGTTAATCGAAGACTCTTCTTCTTGGCCTTCTAAACTTCCAGTTACAAACTCCAACTTACTTGAAGCAAAAGTATCTCTATGTACCGCTTCGTGTCTTGTTTCCAACGCTTCTCATCCCTTGTTGTCCCGCTATTCTTCCTTTCATAAATTAATTCGAATTGTCGCCTATCTTCTTAGATGGAAATATCTTGTGGTTGACCAACCTCTTCTCCCAAAACCACACCTTACCAATCATGAATTGAATCTCGCTACCATTAAGGTTTTACAACTGACACAGCAAGAAGCCTTTTCTTCTGAATTATCTTTACTTTCTTCTAAAAGGGATCTTCCCAAATCCAGTCGTCTTCGTGCTTTAGCCCCGTTCCTTGATGACAATGGGTTACTTAGGGTAGGTGGTAGGCCCTCTCAATCTTTGCTCTCTGCAGACAAAAAGCATCCCGTTATTTTGCCTTCTAAACACCACGTAACTTCCTTAATTATACGTGATTTTCATTATCGCAATCTGCATGTTGGTACACGCACTCTGCTTTGCCTCCTAAGGGAAAAGTACTGGATTATAAATGGAATTCATGAAGTTTCCTCTGTAATTCACAAGTGCATTCCTTGCTTCAAAACGAAACCTAAAGTCAATACTCAATTAATGAGCGATCTGCCCTCTTTTCGCTCTTCTCCTATACGTCCATTTGCTCTAACTGGTGTAGACTATATGGGTCCGTTTCAATATCAACGAAATTCCCCTGAAGCTAAACGCAAATTGTTTGGTAAGCTCTATGTTTCACTCTTTGTTTGCATGGTTACTGGCGCAATCCATTTGGAACTAGTAACGAATGCCTCTGCTTCTTACTTTTTATCAGCTGTCTCTCGCTTCGCTGCTAGGCGTGGTGTTCCTTCAGAGATGTTCTCTGATAACGCTTCCACTTTTCAAGGCGCAGCTTCCTTGTGGAAAAAAGCTCTTACATCTTCTCCTGCTATGGAACAGATCTCTAATTTTTCCTATTCAAAGGGTTTCAAATGGCGTTTTATACCTCCCTACGCTCCTCATCACGGTGGTAGGTGGGAATCCTGCGTAAAGCTCACTAAACGTCATTTAAGAAAGGTTTTAGGTAATCGCATTCTGACTTATGAAGAATTTAATTCATTCTCTGTTCTGATTGAAGGAGTTGTTAATTCTCGCCCTTTAACTCCGCTTTCCAATGACCCTGATGACCTGCTTCCACTCACACCTGGTCACTTCCTTATAGGCACTTCTCTTTCTGCCCCTCCTCCCCTTTCCAATTCTTTCAGGGATTCTAATTTGCCTATTGTTTGGCGTAAACTTGAAGCCCTTCGCAATTCTTTCTGGAAGAGGTGGAACTTGGAATATTTAACTTCCTTGCAACGGAGACAGAACTGGTTTCTTTCCAGTCCCGACATTAAAGTGGGGGACTTGGTCTTGGTTAGGGATGTCTCTCCTCCCCTGGTCTGGATTTCTGGTAGAGTGACCGAGTGTTATCCTGGAAGGGATGGGAGAGTCAGGGTGGCCAAATCTTGAGCACTAATGGTCATATCACAAGACCACTCTCTTCAATTGCTTCATTACCTTTAAATGTTTAATTGTTTTTCCTGCTCTCTGTTGGTGTTTTCCCCTCCCAGTATGGTGTATTCTTGGAATACACGGTATGATAGAGTATATTTTTAATACTCTTTGCTTGTTCATTTCATCCTTTTTCTCAAACACCAACAGTGATCTCCTAGTTTCTCTTTGGTGGTCATGTCTCTTATGTCATTTGTGAGTCTGTTCTAGATATATATCTTCCATGACTCACCTAGCGTCATCTAGCAGCGAATCTGTGAAGTTCCTCAATTCTTCCCTGTACAAGAGGACTTCCTTTTCCATCTCGCCACCAGATCTCGTCATCATCGCCAGCTATCATCTCTGTGATCAAGAGAATTTCGTCTACTTTTTCACTCACCATGCTGCGCTAGTATCGTCTGCTATCAACTCTTTGAAGACCATTCATCAAGAAAAACATTTAATTTTCTTATGTTGGTTATGCTTATATGTATTCCTTTTGTCTCCTACCCCCACTCTTTTCCCTTTCCTGGTCCCTCGGCGTTTCGCTGAGTGGGTCTCACTTGTACGTCGACCGTCGACTCAGTCAAGGCTCAACTAGAGCCAGCCTCCTGAACTAAAGAGGCATTCTTTAGATTCCACGCCATGTTGGAACTTTAATCGTCAAAGGGAACTTCACCTTCGCCATGCAGCAAAGATAAGCACAGACTTCAGGTTTTAACCTCATCTTCATCGGTTTTACTTCTACATGCTTTTAACTATCATTTTATAGGCAGTGTGAGATTACTATATTTTGGGGAAATATCCTCCTTCGCGGGATTTACCATGTTGGGCTTTTGGCTGTCTAAGCCAACCTTAATAGAAAGTAGCTTTTCTTAAGCTAATTAAATGAGAAATCTTCTCACAACGTGGGATATTATCGAATACCCGCTGTCTATAAAATATTTTGCTCGTTCCACCGCTGGAATAACGTTGGCCCCATTCTTTAGTCAAGATTGCTCTGGAACCTTCCAGAATCTACCAGTCACGACGTCATGTATTTTCCACTCATATGTGTGAATATTTTCTCAAACTAAAGGATCTTCCTTATTATTTAACGCTCAATAGCTAACATTTCTTCCTCCGTTTGGATTTTCTCTGGTGTACTTAATGACAATCTATAACTTTCTCAAGCAATAGACTCTCGCCTACCTAGTGCAACCAGTTTTTTTTTCACAATTGCAATAACTTTCTTTGCCATAAACTTTTGTGTTACTACAGTGAATTTTTCATCCATCCAACAGACTATAGTGAATACCAGTGCTTGTTCAACATTTCTACCGCGTCGCGATCGTCCGATTACCATAAATAAGGCCATCAACATTTATCCTCAATCCCAATTGATCTTTCCTAAACCCTTTACTAACAAACCATAATAATAAAGTTATTACTTTAAGTCCTTTTTCAATGAGGTGTCACTCTGTAGAAGTGCCCTCCCCTTTTTCTTATATAACATTAATTAACTTCTGCATAAATACGTGTCTAGCACACGTTTTAAACTTACATTGTTTCTCCCTTCTAATTAGGGAATACAATTCTTTCAACTCATTAGTGAGTTATTTCTAGGTCTCACGAAAGGGAAACTTGCCCTATTTGTCTCGTGATTCCTATTTAAACATAGGAAGTCTAGAACCTTCCTTTTGACTTTCTCTTCAGGTTTCACAGTAAGTGACCTGTCATAATTTGTATAACTATTATAAAAGTAATTCAGCGTAAATATAAGAAGTTATAGGAACTTCTCTTCCATTCTACCTGTTTTTTTTTTGTTTTTGTTTTTTTGTTATTTTCGAAGTTGTAACTTTTTCTAAGATAGGTACTTGGGAATTTCTGAAAGTACACATCTTGTACTCGATTTACTGTTTAACTTTAATCACTTTAATTGTCTTTATACCTTTGTACTTTATCTTTTCTATTTTTAAATCTCACGAAGATTTTAGTACATATAAAGGTTTGAAACCTAAAGAACTGTTAATTGCCTGGAGCAAACTTTAAATGTTAGGAGGTCTGCGACCCCAAATTGTTAACAAAAATTGAAACTATATACTTGTCAAATTTATTAGACTTTTTTGCATTGTTAAATAAATTCAAACTTTCCTTTTTGACTCATCATTTCTCTAATACAACGGTTAGGCAAGATCCTGTCTTCCCTGACTCTTCCTAGGTTTATGCCCTCGTTAATGCAAATAAATCTCGTGATAGGGTTTTCACCACTCGTTGCATTTGAACAAGAACTCTTAGTGTGATCGTGGTAAAGTCTCTCTTAGCTTTAATAGCTAATTCTAACTGGCCAGTAAGGCAAGTACAGCTCGCTACGCCAGCATACTGCTTTTGGAGATCCTCTCCAAAAACTTATGGTTGGCTTTCCAAAAGATAAGTGTTTTTCTTTGCCTAAACATTTAGTCGGCTCTTTGCTGGGTAAAAGCTTAGCTATTTCCAAATGCAACTATTGGTGCACTCACCAAAATTATTCCCAAACGTATAATTCCTTTATTACCATACTTCTTGGAAACGCTTGGTTGCTTTGTAGTAACTCTACAACTTCGAAAACTGGAAATATCAAAATCAATTCCAATTATTGGCATTCCTCGAATTTTTGGTCCAAAAACGAACTCCTTTGAACAGACATACAATAAGCCTATTGCTCTCTGTCTTGCCAGACCATCACCCTTCCCCATAGTAGGCATATGCATGCTTGAGAGGGAATACACTAAAGCCATTCTCTTGCAAACCGCCCAAGTCTTAGCTGCGTTTTCCGTCAGCTTCGACCAGGTCCTTACCCACTTTAGGTATCAGAAAGCGGATTTGCAGTGGCAACCGCCTTTGAGTGCATTTAAAGTTAAATTTATAATTTTTGTGGGACTCTCCTCCTATTTTTCTCTCCTTTCTCTCCAGTCCGAAGCCCACCTCCTTTTCTTTATCATCTTCCCTTGGTGGTTAGGTTATTCCTCAGCCAATAATCTACCCACAAAGCGAGAAAATAATTTTGTAGCATCAATTTCCTGTGTTCAATGGGACTTACTGATTCAGATTCTAATTGGTTCTTGCACTTGTACACTTGTCGTAGTGACGTCACCTTACGACACGTTTTGTGAACAGTGGTGAATGAAAGCCGCTTCTTACCCCCCCCCCCCCCCCCCCTTATTTAACCACAAATTTACAGCTTTCTTCTTGTACGCAAGATCTACAGTTTGTTTCACTTTCATCTGTGGACTGGAAACATAGCTTGAACTAGAAGATTTGTCAGGTGACTGCGATGTCTCTTCACTGGATTGACAGGAATCAGACTCGGGGCTCAAACTCGGATCCGTAACTCCTCTTCTACCTGGCAATGGTGGGCTGCCTTCTATTTCTGGAAGGCTAATGCAGATGAAGCTGGCCCCGAGGTGTTGGGGTAGCGCGCCTGCCTCTCACCCGGAGGCCACGGGTTAGATTCCTGGCCCCACCAGGGATTTTAGAAACTGTTGTGAGGGCTGGAACGGGGTGCACTCAGCCTCGTGAGGACAATTGAGTAGCTGTCTGACAGTGAGGCAGCAACCCGATCACGACAACCAAGATTAACGGCCGAGGGGACTTGATGCGCTGATCACGCGTCACCCCAATATCTGCAGGCCAAATGGCTGGGCAGCGGTCGCTTGGTAGGCCTAGTCCCTTCATGGGTTGTAGTGCCTGGGGTTATTGATGTGTAACATCTTTCCGCTCGGTTGCTGGATAGATTTGTGGGAGTGATTTTGAAAATTGGGGACGGAAGTGGATCGGAACGATCGAGCTGGCAGTGGTGGATCGAACGGAAGTATGCACTGCCCGCTTGATCGAATGGAAGTGTACTAGCTGGCAGTGGTGGAAAACGGAAGTATGCACTGCCCGCTCGATCAATCGAACGGAAGTGTACTAGCTGGCAGTGGTGGAAAACGGAAGTATGCACTGCCCACTCGATCGATCCAGCGGGCAGTGGTAAGACCCAGCTGGCAGTGGTACGAGAAACAATGAGCGCGCGGTGTCGGAAATTGATACCACGACGTACTCTCGGCCATGTGGAATGTATATGACATACTGAACGGAAAATGCTCATGCGAACTCTGGTGTAAAGTGATTGAAACAAATGACATGGTTCATGTTCGAAGTCTTCGTATCAGTATTTAAATGGTAAAATGCCTTAATATCAAACATTGTAAGTAGTCGGCATTGCCGGTATTATGTTTCTGCGCAATGGCTATTCAAATATTAACCCACATACCGGTAATGCAGTCATCAATATAATACTGTATAATCGTTGTGGTTATACGAGAACTATTACTGTATACATTCTCTTTACTCACAAGAGGGCCTATTCATAAGGCATTTTAAACTCAATTTCAAGCAGGAACATTATCGAAACAAGCAAAATATAAATGAAACTTAATTCCGTAACGCAGTATTATTGGAACGTGGAAATAAGTCACCATCTTGTGCACAAAATTTGTGTAGTCGAAATAGCCGTTGGGTTGGTGCTTATGACTGTGAATCTAGAGATCTTGGGTTCGAATCCCGGACGGGGTAGATATTTTTGCTACCAGATTATCATTTTAAACGATATTTATCATATCAATATGACTCATTTTAACAGAATCCATATGAAATTACGTGTTGGTCTGTGAATCAAGAGGACCTGTTTATAAGGAATTTAAGGTTATGAGCGGTGTCGCGTCTATTAATCTAGTTGATCCATATCGTATTATAAACGACAATATCTGTAAAACACTCCCTTTTACAATAGATTAATATTTGTGCCAATAATAGTATAAAATACCGGTGTATATCAACAATTTAACGTGAGGTTTCTTCTATGTCAGATGTTACACATCATATGCGACTACTGTAAAGCTCGTAATTTTTAATATATAATGCAGATGAGGTGTCACGGCTTCCATTATCACTTTCACTGTCACTATTTCTCTCCAGACACGACTCGGCACCCATGGGATGATTTTCAATTAGTTTGATCACATGTCGACCCATCTCCCTTTCTTCCGAAGTTATTTTATGGGAAGAAGAGAAACCTTTTTCACGGAAATAACGTAATGCACACTCTAGAACATTAGCCAGATTCATGACTGCTCTCTCAAAGGAACATGTGATAAAGGCCTAGCACAGAGCACTCAAGGTTACGCGCACGCTTCAGCTGGTCCCCAGGGCTGTCCACGTTGAGCTATATGCTAGCGTTTGCAATCCTATTCGAAATCTCCATGCCGATTTCAGGACCTTCCATTTCGAAATGGCAGCTAATTTTTGTACATCGCTAATTTATGGTTTCCTCATCATCTCTACGAAATATCATTGTCGGTTTCGATATGACCGTATGGACAGTTCCCTTGTTAGATGTACACAAATCATTAAATGTTATCTTGATTTATTTTTTCATTTATATTCTATCTACATACTTAATTCTAAGTTGTGTCTGAAAATAGTTTTGTTCAACTCGGTTTTTGTTTATAACTCCACATTTTATTTTGGTTTATATTCAACCTTTATGCTCATGATCTCCTGTTTGCTTGGTGTGATGTTCACAATCCTGTAGAACTAACTCAGTACATTAACCCAGGGGTTCTCAAATTTTCTGAAACATAAAATATCTAGTGCCCGCCCTATTCTTGTTCTTTATTAGGACTGAATATTTCCCTAGGAGGGCAAGCACTATCACTTTCATGGGGTCTCTTTTTACCGCTGCTAATAAGCCACTTATCCATGGGTAATGGCGTTACTTGTATCAGTTTACTGTAAATCAGGCTAACCACTTCCACTAAACACGCACTAGAATTCACCTGTTCACTCACTGTCTTTGAACGGACTGCAAAAGCCTGGCTGATTTCGAGTCGATAATGGCAGAAATAGAAGAATCTACTGTATTTTTGCAAGGAAGTGACGGTCACATTATCAAGCGGCTTATTGTCAATAGTGGTTGTTTGGGAGTGACGGATGAAAGGGTGCTGTGTGGGAAATATTACTCTACACCTTCTACTTCTTAGAATTCCTGCTGGCAGGATCTACTGGTCAGTTCTTGTGCAAAAAGACAGCAAAAGTTCGAGTGTTTATTAGTCTTGAATGGTCTTGGGAGCTTCCTGCCTGTGATAGGTTCATTGATATGAGGATAGCAATATTTGTTACAGAATATGAAACATAAATATTTCAATCAGAGTTGGTGCCCCCTTTATCACTCTCTGAGCCCCCCACCATGAGGACCTCTGCATTAACCTATAGATATTTGTGAGTTGGTACTTCTGACACGAAAATAGAAAAGAATCTCTGCTGGTGACCAATATTAAAAAAACACAAGTGAACAGGATTAGTTGGTCCTGCACATGACTACAAGTAAAACTAGATGAGAGAGACAGCTTTTTGCTGAAATATGAGAGCCTGACTGCAATCTGAGAGAAAATTTCCCCTTATAAGGGAGTATTTGTGTGCAGATGTAAACAAGATCAGTAAAGGAAAAAACTATTTCAGCATATAAAAAAACACAAGAAACAATAAAACAGTGTATTTACGAGCTTCTGACAAAATTGTAATTTTCTCAGCAAAATTAAAAAGACTTGAGTTTTATAATGAAGCTTTACTTCAAAATAAAGTCTCTTTAAGTAAACAAGAACTCAGAAGAAATGACTGGAATTTCTACATTATTTTCATACATAAATGGAAGAATTATATAAAAGATACTCTTAACCAAATAAACAAACATGAACACTGCTCAGGAGTATGGTTCACAAAAATATTGAGCAATGGATGTAAATTATAGCTTCTATGCAAGAAAACTAATAGTGTATATACATTTTACTAAGAAATCTATATGGTAACTGACTGTTTTTCAATCTTCAATATAAATGTCCTAATTATGAACAAAAACAATTATTCTAGAATGCTTGAGTTTCTGCTCAGGCAGTAACAAGTACAGCAAATAAGCCATACTACAAAGCAGCGTCTTGTGGATAGGATAACATACAAGTAAATAAACCATATAACTGATGAGTACAAAATATGATTTTCTTTTTACATGGGAATAGGCCTAAATAATGCTTTTTATTGGACTATACAGCAGAAACAAACCATGTAAGGCAGTCCAATGGCTGTTTAGTTTCCTTGAGGACACTTGTTTCTTGTTTTCATGCCAAATCCAAAACAAAGTGACTCTATATCTCTGCAAGTTAGACTGAACGAACAATCAGCAACCTTCAAAAAGATGTAACACACAAATGTAATAACAAAACCTCTTGGCTCATGTGTACATTAATTACTTCACTGTTTTCCAGTCTTGAGGGTAGAGCTAACCCTACATGCATTAATTATATACAAAGGATTATTACAAGCACATGATCAATGTCATAATGCTAGTTATATTTACTGGAATTGTTCTTCTTTATACACTTTGTTTCATAAGGCTATGTTATCTGTCAGACATTTATTTTTGAGAGAGAACCTAGCTGCTATCGTTGCAGTAATTCCATTAGCTTCATGGATATCCCTAGCCAACAATCATCATTAATATACTAAAGACTAAAGCTCAATATTATACTCCAGTAGGTAACACCAATCAAAAGTATTCTCAGCATTCTTCCTCTGCATGCCGCATGCAACCATTCGCTCATAAAAAGACTTTCTTCACAAAGCTGTACATTGATAGAAGGTATGATATCAGTGAACAGAATCTCACAAACTCAGATTCAAACAAATATATATGAACTTACAAAATTATTCTTTCTGGAAATACAACAATTACTGAGCTTAAGACACAATTCATTTTACTGATGCCTCCAGTTACACAATTTTTCTAAACATCCAAACTCAAACAGTACATCCTGTCATACACTGACACTAACTACCAATACTCGCTCACAAAATAAAATCTGAAAATGCGGAGGCGGAAGACAGGCACTGCGACAAAAACATAACAAAAATTCCCTGAAACAATATGTCCTTAACATTTAAAATGTTACTAAAGCTAAATATTCCTAATAGTAATTTTACAATTAAATCTGAGACAATAATGGCCTTTTTTTTTGGACCCATAGACATTCATGTGCTTACAGATGCTGATATTTGAAGCCCTACGTATGGGACAGAATTCATATAGGCTACCTACAGCACATTGAGAATACACTAGCTGTTGATCATAAGAAAAATAAATCTCGCTCTGGCTTGCACTGGGAGAAGTCTATAACCGAGACTTACTTGACTTGACCTAATTCCTCTTGTTCCCACTGGAACATAGGGCATCCGTGAAACGTCTCCATTGCGGTCGTCGACTTGCCAATGCCTTAACTTCCTTCCACGTCTTCCCAATTTCAAGCGCCTCCTCCTTCCTCTAGGTCTTCCTAGGATGAACTATCCTCCGTGAACTTTGCGAATTCAATTCAGATGCTTTTCTTTCTACAGATCCCACTTGCTTCCTCAAGGTATGACCTATCCATTTCCATTTTCTCCTCTTGATTTCCACTTCAACTGGAACTTGATATTATTTCAGGCCATCTGATGTTTATGATGCGTCGTAAACAACGGTTTATAAATGTTTGCAGAAGATTAGGATAGTTCATGTAACCTTCCAAGTTCCTCAAGCATATAGAAGGACTGACGTAACATTTGTATTGAAAATTTTAATTTTCGTCTTCCTAGCAATGTTTTTATTCTTCCACACTGCATACAGCTGCATAAATGCTCCATTTGCTTTCCTTATTCTCGCTTTCACATCTTCTACTGCTCCTCCTCCTCTTGTCACTACACTTCCCAAATAAGGAAATGTTTTAACCTCCTCAATCTCTTCTCCTGCCACAATCAACCTTTCTTCAATTTTGGCATTTACTCTCATTTCCTTTATAACCGAGAAGTTATATAATAATAACCTCTGGCACTACAGCCCGTGAAGGGCCTAGGCCTACTAAGCGACCACTGCCCAGCCATTTGGCTTGTAGATATTGGGGTGACTCGTGATCAGCGCATCGGGTCCCCTCGGCCGTTAATGTTGGTTTTCGTGGTCGGGGTGCTGCCTCACTGTCAGACAGCTACTCAATTATCTTCAAGAGACCCCAACACCACGGGGCCGGCTAACCGAGAAGTTTGACTCCTTAAAAACAACAATTATCATCAATGTTACTGTGGTACTATTTGGAACCAATACTAGTGGTACAACAATGAATATTCCCAGTTCATGTCATCATTCACTCATCAGTGAATATAATACTCACATAATAATCATAGCAATTGTTGGGGAGAATTACAGTATATTCATACATACATCTTCTGTTCTTGTGTCACATAAAAACACTACAGGCAAACTACATATAGTGTTTCATAACTTCTCTCCCCCCCCCCCCCTTATACTTGAATTTACCCTCCTGTAATTATGACAATGAAATGAGTTCTGATAGGGTAGTTAGCAGAATGTGCTATAAAACTAATTATCAAGGACAGAGCCTCTGGTGAGTGATGCAATGAAAGAATTGGTAGCAACTAAAATAGAAATCTTACCGGTTAAGCTTGTTTAAAGTAATTAAACATTATACGAATGAGAATAACAGCATGGAAAATATTACATATCACAGTTTTGAGAAAATGTATATTAAGCAAACATGATCTAATTTTGAGCAAACAGGTTTCTTTGGTTCTTATGACATTTTATCCTTTTGTCTGTATTGATTTTGGTTTCAAACTAAAGACATCTTGCAGTAATTTGGACTACAATATTCCATGGAAAACATTTTCAGAAATTAAATTTTAATCTATTTACTTAAATGCATCAATGAATAATTTATTTAGTCGGCTAGATAAAATTTTGCCAAATGTGATGAAGTATATTGGGAAGGCAGGAATGGAATGGCTGCACATAATGAGATTTAAGACAAATAAACTCATAGTAAAATTAGACATGGTATACTTTTGGGTTATGCCCTAAACAAATAATACCATTTTATCACCTAGGCTTACAGGATGGAAATGCGTCTTGTATCGGTGATTGTTTTCCGACGTTTCGGCTGTCATTGCAGCAGCCTTAATCATGGGTAGGTACGAGTTGGTGTCCGTACTCAAACTCAAGCTGCTGCAATGACAGCCGAAACATCGCGAAACAATCACCAATACACAACGCGGCTCCATCCTGTAAGCCGAGATTATAAACTATACACCGGCCGCGAAAGCCTACAATCTACATAATACCATGTCAGTATTCCGGGCTGTGAAAGTGTTTCTTACAATCCAGACTGACTCGAGGAGCTTTTCTCAATAATTTGTTTGTATCTTTGAATACTGTTCATATATACAAGTAAAGAAATTCAATTTTCAATACACAAAAATTCATCATCACATTATTATAGCACCTGCTCAGGAGAAGATGAGAGAAATGGACTGAAACACACTACAGGCTCTCTCTCTGTAACGTACAAGTCTGGCTGCGTGGCTCAGGGGTAACGTTCTCGCTTGCTGAGCCCAAGGTTGCAGGTTCGAAACCTTGCGCAGTCAGCTGGCATTTGAGGGTGCGCAAATGCGAGGGAGCCGTGTCAGTAGATTTACTGGCACGTTAAAGATCCCCTTCGGGGCAAAATTCCGGCACCCCGGCGTCTCTAAAAGCCAGTGTAGTTAAAAGGGACGTAAAACCAATAACATTATTATTGTAACGTACAAGACTAAATGTCGGAAAAATATACAAACCAGTGAATTCTCGACTAACCTACATATATTCTTTTATGCAAATCTTTACTCTATCATCATGATGCAAGCAGGGGCAGATGACCACAATGTTCTGTCCATTAAAACAATCATCATGATGCAGTTGTTGCAACTTTTCTCAAATCCAATGCTTAAGATGCACTTGCTGCAACTTTGCTAGTGTGTCCAACAACACACCCAGTGGGAATGCAATACCACAACATGCTTCATGACCTAAGCACAATCAGTTTGAAGCAACCAGCAGTTAATATCAGTCAGCTGAAGCAAACTCATTTCTATGCAAACTCATATCTATGTTCTTCTCGATGAGCCTTCGTGCAATGTCAACCCATTCATTAGCATTTCTTGACATCTGGTGGGGTAGGAAGGAACTCATCCGTTCGCTTGTGGTCGCTCAGTGCCTTCATCGTGTAGGTATCATGAGGCAGCTCCGACTTCCTTCGAATGAATGGCTTCACCTTGTTGCGCTGTTTGCGAACCTGGACACATAATACAAATCCTCATTAGTCGCAAGGGAACTGGGACTTGACCTCTTTGAATTACCAGAATGACGATCACTCAAAGGTGTCACAATTTCCGCTCAAGATGTTCTGCATATTCACAAAACCTTTTACCAAAACATTATCAATTGAAAAGTGGAAAAGAAAAAAAATGGCCAAGCAACATGTTTTTCAACTTCATATATTTGTTGTATTGTGTGATTTGAAACACCGTTGATAACAAAATAAAACAAGTCGTGTGAAAAATTACCTCCAAATAGTTTAAATTTTCCCAGAAAGATGGAACATGATCCTCATTTTCAGTTATGGTGGGCTATACAATGACTCCCAGAACTTGTTTTGGTGCTTGGTGCAGGGTAAACCAGAACTCCACCGACAAACTCTCGGAGGATGCCCAGGGATGCCCTTCAAGTGTATTGATGTGGGAGACCCGTGGTTTTCGGTGGCTCGTTACAGAGTAATAATGTAATAATTAATTATTCAGTTTGTTGCCCCAGTTATCCTTGTTTCTGTACCTATAAGGGAACATTCTTGGATTTTGTCGGAGGGTTGTTGCAGTACTCCATCTTTTGTAATGTATGTTTTGGTTATTGCATATTACAGGCTTTTTCACTGTTGTAAAGATATTTTCACGGAAACAAGGATGACTGGGGCAACAACCGAATAAATCATAATTACATTATTACACTGTAATGAGCCATTGGAGACCACTCCCCCACACTAAACACTCCGAGGGCATCTCTGAACATCCTCAGAGTTTGTTCACTCTGTATATTTCCACTACTGGCACTATACTGTACAAGCATAGTGTTTCTTCCTGGCACCCCTCAGGGTTTCTGGGATTTCAGAGATCTTAGGGAAAGAAGAATAAAATCTACTGAAGTTGCTAAAATTGTAACCCTGTCTACCAAAAATACCTTTCAGCATTATTATTATTATTATTATAAGCACAGGTAAGTTATACAAATATAGAGGGACAGAAGCATTAAAACACCTAGAAAGTGTTTTGGCTACTGAATGTCCACAAACAATATTGATTATACAGTGAGGGTCCTTGCCCTTGCACAGGTCACAACGAGTCACCGCCACATTTATAAAATGTACCGATTACAACAGGGGTCGGGAAGCCCCGGATGCTGTCATGGCAATTATTACATATGCAGATGGCAAGATACCTTAGTTGATATAATTAAGATGTGTTGTGAAGTTCTGTAGTCTATCTCATTTCCCACGAACATGGTTAGTTATAGAACAAAACATTGAATATTCCTAGTGGTAACTTACACCACTTCTTCTCAAGAAGAAGTCTTCCTGTAAATGTGTTCATAAGTTTCAGCACCGTGCAATTTTTACTTGTGAGGGAACCTCAAACAAAAGGTATACAGAAACAATCTGCGTACTCTGGAGGCTCTAGAGAACTAAATAACTGCACCGATATGAAATATCATATAGCGAGTGTACCAAAACTTCCTACATCGGTGCAATGTGTGTTTAGAAGATGGACAGCATTTCCAGCAACTACTCTGTAAAGTGAGGAAAGTAGCCATTTTGTATCAGTTTTGTTGTGCTGATGACAAATATGAAAATGAAAATTGGATTTTAGCTGTAATTTTCTTTTCACACACACTGTTGAATATTAGGGAAATTTGAATGAATTTGGGAATAGTGTTTATTCTAGAGTGGCAACAGAGTTCATGTTTCAACCTTAAGCTATTTTAACTACAATCTGTATCAGTGCTGTTGCTAGCACCAATGCCTTGCTCGACATGCTTTTACACACAGTGCTCCAGCCATCACACGGCACCTGCAAGGTTCCGTTCTATAGGAAAGGCTCTAACAGTAATTACAGTACCCATAGTTAAATTGGCAAACTAATGCATTGCATTTGCTAATTTCCTTTGTCAAATGCATGCTCCTGATGTGGTTGGTTATTAGGCATGGAAGTTGAAGTACTATACAAGCATCACAAAACACAATTTAAACTCATTTAGTCCACTGGTCTCGTGCAAATCTGATCCCCCTTGGGTGATAAGCATGTCGACAATACCATTCCAGTAACTCAAACCAGAATTGGGGCATGATGGCACAGTGGTCAAACTGCTTCCCGGTTAAAGCACATGAAATGTCTAGTCCTGTGGTTCAGATTCTACATAAAAAAGGAGGTCTCATGGCTCATGATAGCAAGATTAATGGTCATGTAAAACTGGCAGAGCCAGGAATCAAACCTGGGCCTCCAGAGTGGGAGCCAAAAATGCTAACCACTGATAGGGATTGGAGTTAAAAAATAGCTTAAGGTTGAAACATGAACACCGTTGCTACTCTAGGATAAACACTATTCCCAAATTAATTCAAATTTCCCTAATATTCAACAGTGTATATAAAAAGAAAATTACAGCTAAAATCCAATTTTCATTTTCATATTTGTCATCAGCACAACTAATCTGATACAAAATGGCTACTTTCCTCAATTTACATTCTCATTGTTGAATGATGTAACTAGCTAATGGAGACACTGGAATCCTGGCAAGTTATTCTCATTCACAACAAACTGAGGTAGCTTGAACTGTGCTCTGCCATTCTATCGGTGATGTTGGCATCACAATATTGAAATATCACCCCCTCCCCCCACAAAATGCCAGCTGGCTAAATCATTTGAAGACCTCATGTCTTCTCAAAGAGATTTGTCAATATCCTTCACATTTCTTCCTCTATTCCAACATCAACCTTTGGGGAACATCATTGCCATATCGTCTCTCCACCCTCCACCCCCACCCCCCAAAAAAGACGTAGCCTAATGGCGAACCAACTTGTTGAACAAACTGTAGCAATGAGCTCCGCTTTAGTTACCACCGGCAGCCTGGCGCCTTGGTTCCGTTGCCCAACAGTAAATTTCCCAATGACGTCAGCAGAGAAAACAAGAAACCCCCAAGTCAGCAGCAGTTTCGACAAAAGAAGAACCCAAAAGTGTGACATTCAAATTTAATAACTTAAAAATGTCTATCAACCGTGTTTTCTGAAGAATAAAAACTATCGGATTTCGAATTAAATTAATTAAATACATGTGTGTTACTCTAAGTGCAAATTCACAAGTGCCAACCCACGACAATAGAGTGTTGACACTGCCATTTGTCAAATGCCAGCGACATCAGAACATCACAAAATTTAAGTTGGCAGGACTGTCTCTGCTTCCTGCTTGGCGGATCTTATGTGAGTGGAGTGCAAGCATAACTCGCCCGCACTTGCCTGATCACGAGGGTACAGCTATCACCTGAAATCTCTCCGGAGACCTCGGACTCCAGAGGTGTAGTGTTGGTCAATACAAGGCAATGTTTCGACCTGTAATTAAATACAGTAGCGGCTTTTCAGGTGCATCAGGTACAGCCCGGCTGCACTAACATTTCTTAAAACAATTGTCTATCATTTTTTGAATCCCTATATTTTCCCTTTAAAACCTACCGTATTCGTTAAAAAGAACGAAGAGTGCGCTTTATATGTTGTGATTACACAACCGGCGTAGCGCTCATACTTACAGTCCGTTTCCTTCGATTGCGCCTCGCGGTCTGAGTGCAGCCCTGCCAATGCTCACAGCAGTACGGGCTGACTTGTGACGTATAACTGAACGGTTGCCATAACAACGCGCCACACCGCCTGCAGTATGTATACAGAAGTTTTCCGCTAGGTGCAGCCCTTCGAGCTACTGGAATAGTTGGCTTCATCGCACGAGCTGTGATGATATCATCCGAACGCACCCGATATAACCCGCGCTCATCGCCCCTCGACATGAAGGAAAGAACGGAAGGAGATGCCTTCGCTGCGCTGCTGAAGCCTAACGGCACGCCTACTTTGGGGAGCATGAAAATGACTGTTCCTATGCTTAAAGCCGTAAACCATTCCAACTAGTCTTGGATTTTAGTGACATAAAACTGCAATGACAAGTCAAGATGTTTTCTTGGATAGGCAGAATACACTCCGTACATCACGGTACTTGGCACAAATAAGCTACGTTATCGTTTTAAAAGCCAATTTAATTAGAAATATGAGAGCATCTTTGCAAGGCTAGTTTTGTAATTAAGACGCGGCAAAACGTAATAATACGCTGAAACGCTGATTAAATTGAATACAGGTGTCTGAAGGTGCGAGTTATACCAAAGGAGGAACATCTTGGGAACTAATGATGCCGAACTAATTACGGTATTTACACCGAATTGGTTTTTACGTTCTTATTGGTGTTGAGGCATTCATCAGTTTTTAGGCCTAATTTCGAGTTCAGCCACTTTCACTCATTGTTCGTACACATTTTGATATTCAAGAATACGAACCTTAAAATTAATAAACAGAACACTTAAAAAAGGACTCATATTTGCACAGAAATACGGTATGGCCTATACTTTTTGGTATCGTACTGTATTTTGTTTGTGGGGGTAGAAACTTAGCCTCGAATTGATTCATTACGTAGGCCTACCGTAATTATTGACCGACAGCTCGCTAGGTTAGAATGTAAGTG
The DNA here is from genome assembly GCA_946902985.2 of Meconema thalassinum. Taxonomy (NCBI): domain Eukaryota; kingdom Metazoa; phylum Arthropoda; class Insecta; order Orthoptera; family Tettigoniidae; genus Meconema; species Meconema thalassinum. The sequence continues at coordinate 1,122,457,020 of OX336389.2, read as the reverse complement.
TTCCATATCCACTTTAGCTAGTTCTAAGATAAATGAGTTTGAAAGTTTGAATTACTGGCAAATGACCAACAATGTTATATTCTCTAGACAAATTGGAAATTGCGCTGCATGTGGTGTTGTTATATACTGACCATACCAAAGTTTTGTTACTACCAAAGGAGATATTATAATTAATTGATGGGTGTGCGGGAGATGGAACACTTGCATTCCAAACAATATACAGTATTAGCTTGATGGCTCAGTGCACGTTATTACAATTCCTCTAGAAATGCACGTATTTTATTAAGTTCACGTACTATTACAGGAGCTACAACAGCAGTTGAATGGTCAGAGCATCATTGTCATGGGAGATTTGAATGCACATGTAGGAAGTGAAAGGCAAGGATATGAAAATGTATTGGGAGCAGAAGGACGGGATAGCAGGAATGAAGAAGGGAGAAAGTTGCTGGATTTTTGCAAGAGAAACGGTTTAGTGGTAGGCAACTCCTGGTTCCGGAAGAAAGAAAGCCACAAGGTAACGTGGTACAGCAGTGATTTAACAAAGAAATCTTTGGTAGATTACATGCTGTACGACTGGGAAATGAAGAGAAGTGTCAGAGATATAAAAGTAATACCAACAGAGGCCTTAGATAGCGACCACAGAATACTTGTAATGAACCTGGGAGTTGTTAAGGATAGCAAGAGGACAGAGTACCAGGAAAGGAGAATCAAAGTATGGAAACTCAAGGAAAAGGAAGTCAAGGAAGAATTCCAGAAGATAATAAGGGAAAGGATGCCAACAGACAATCCTAAAACAGGGGAAGAGGAATGGAAGCAATTCAAGAACACAATGGTGGAAGCTGCAGTGGCAGTATGTGGAAGAACTAGCAACAGAAAGCAGTGTAAAGAGACACCATGGTGGAATGAGAGAGTAAAAGAAGCTGTGGGAAGGAAGAACAAGGCTTTCAGAGTGTGGTTCCAGGAAAGAACTGATCTGGCAAGGGAAGATTATAAGATAAAGAAGAAAAAAGCAAACAAGATTGTCGCAGAGGAGAGGAAGAAGTGGATGGTAAAGTGGACAGAGATGATGGAGGAAGACAGCAGAGGAAATAAGAAAGTACTTTATGGGATGGTCAAACGTAAGAGAAGAGGTCTGCGAGAGGATGTGGTAATGATGGACAAAAACGGAAATGAGGTACACAACAAAGAAACACTCAAGACAGTGTGGAAAGAGTACTTTGAGGATTTGCTGAATCTAAATGGTCATAGGGAGGAAGACAATGTATTGGAAGATGGAGAAGACAACACAGGAATGGAAAAGGACCTGAATTGGAGAGAACTGGAGATGGCTATAGACAAGATGAAAGGAGGAAGGGCACCGGGTGTGGATGAAGTGAGTGTTGAAATGGTGAAGGCAGCAGGGGTGGTTGGGAAACAGTGGCTGTACCGTGTGATGAGGGTGATATGGAAGGAGAAAAAGACCCCAGAAGATTGGAAGAAAGGATTAATTGTCCCAATATTTAAGAAAGGAAGCAGAAAGGAGTGCAGAAATGATATTAGAAAGTAGAATACGAGCCAAAGTGGAGAGAAAATTGAGAGAGGAGCAGTATGGTTTCAGACCTGGGAGATCAACAGTGGATCTCATATTTTCAGTGAGACAGCTCCAGGAACACCACTACGAATTTGGAGAGGATCTGTTGATGGCCTTCCTGGACATCGAAAAGGCCTATGATAGTGTGTGTAGGGAGAAGGTTTGGAAAGCAATGGAAAACATGGGAGTGGAAAAAGGGACTGTAGGCAGAGTGAAGGAGATGTATTGTGGAAGTGTGAGTTGTGTGAAAGTTGGAGGGGAAAGAACAGACTGGTTCAGACAAATGAGTGGCCTGAAACAGGGTAGTGCGCTGTCACCCCTTCTCTTTATTGTGGTTACGGACGAGGTAATGACACGGATAGCAGGAAAGATAGGAGAAGATAAGATGAAAGCAATGGTGTTTGCAGATGATCTCATGGTCTGGGGAAACAGGGAGGAGGAAATTCAGGAGCAACTGAAGGCTTGGGAAGAAACAGTGGGAGAGTACGGATGGAAGTTCAACATCAGTAAATGTGAGATCCTGTTAACGACCAGGAAAAAGGACAGACCAATGAGTGGGATAACACTTGGAGGTGGACAGCTGAAGAAGGTGGAAAGTCTCAAGTACTTGGGAAGTATAGTGGATGAAAATGGGAGAAATGACAAAGAGATTACGGAACGTGGCAGACAGGCAGAAGCATTTCTGAGAAGCATTAGGAGCTTAGTGTGGAATAGAGATGTCCCACAAAAAAGCAAGGAAGTGTTATACAGAAGCTACTATATCCCGATACTGACCTATGCTTCAGAAACGTGGACAATGAAGAAAAGAGACATAAGCAGAATACAGGCAGGTGAAATGAAGTTCCTGCGAAGTAGGATCGGAGTAACAAGAAGAGACAGGGTGTGGAATGAAAAGGTCAGGGAAATGGTGAAAGAGGAGCCCTTGCAAGGTAGGATTGAGGCATCAAGACTGAGGTGGTATGGACACTTAAAAAGAATGGATGAGAAGAAGATTCCCAAGAGGATACATGAGATGCAGATGCAGAAGAAACGACCAAGGGGAAGACCAAGAGATAGATGGCTGAAAGGAGTGGAGGAATGTGTCAAGAAGAGAGGTGAGGACTGGACCAGAGTGACAGCAGAGAGGTGGTGGGAAGAAAGGACTAAGTGGCGAGGCTTATGTTCCGAACAGACCCAACCTGGGGCTGGAAACTGTACAAGATGATGATGATGACTATTACATGAAATATAAATTCTACAATAATAGACAAAGGCTATTCAGAAAAACAAAAACTAAATTATTGACATTTTGTTTCAATATTTTGTCACAAAACACTATTATTATTGTACTTATTTTTACAGGCTCTATTTCAATAATGTCTCGTATAGTACTCGGTCAATGGCTGGCATGTACTTAAGCATGGATAGTAGATATTTCTTCTTTTCAGCTGACAACATTGGGCATTGCTTAATTGTTGCTTGACAAGGCAATCTGTCGTCATTCTTAGAGCGCGGAAGAACTTCTTTCACATTTTCAATGTTTAAACTAGTTTCCGGTAAGGTGAATGTTTTTCTGAACTTTACCTGTGTTATGCAAACAGCATCAATCTGGGTATGCTTAACTTTAGTATAGGGAATGTCGCTGTATCGTAAACATTTTGCTGACACCTGAAATTTCACAAAGTCATTCATGGTCATTTGAATAATTTTCAGCTTCATTGTACCTGCTGCTCCTAACTTGCAAAGATGCCTAATCAATGACAGAGAGCTGAATACATCTCTGTGCTTTAGATGTCTCTCAATTTTGCTATGGATTGAATCCACTTCCTGGACACACCCATGCCCTGGTTCTGAATACTTCTGTTCAATCACTGCAATGTTTGGGTGGTTTTGCATGAAAGTTTGTAATGCAAAGGTCATGATAGAATTTTTGTTTCGAGGAACACACGAATCTGACCAAAGAATTAATCTTTGTATATTTTGATGTTCTGAAACAATGGATTTTAGAATTTTCACAAGTGCACTTGCAATGTGATTGCCTGCACGTCCTGCAGTGACTTCATGCCACACTGCACAATATCCATTCTTCTTACCGGCAATAGAACAGTGGGCTGTCAGATTGTAACAGTTCAGCTTACGTTTGTAAAAGAAATTTGACACTTCAGCTTTTGGTAAACTGAATACATTTTTCAGGTCAAAGCAAATAACAGCTGTGTTTTCTGAATGAACAGCACGGTCCTTATCACGCTCTCTCTTGCAAGCATCTTTTTCTTCAACGTGCTTCTGATAAACAGAAATATCGCTTTCTTCAGGAGTTTGTAGCATCTTGTAAGACTCACATAGATCACATCTGTCTTTCTTTGGTTTTTGAAACGCTATATTGAATTCTGTATTAAAAATGTGTCTATACAGAGATTCCTTCACAGGATTTGTGGTTGGCGGGAGATCAAGGTACAGTTTGTACATAAGGGACAGAGTAAGTTCTGCTTCCAGATATTCTTTAGCTGTCCCCTTCCGGCAGTAATGGGATTGTACTCGGGGAAAGCTTCTGATATGGTCTCGTACTCCATCTTTCACAGAGCTATCAATATGACTTTTTGAAGTTTTACCCTTCTGTGGAGATCTTGGTGTACATCTTTCATTTTGGTAAACATATTGGAAATGATAGTATATACGTCTTTGGCTAATATCAAGGGTAGAGAGGAAGAACTCCTTACAAACCCTAATTCTACTATTATTATCACTACCGAGGAAGTATACGTATGAATATTTTCTAGCACTCTCTGTTAGAGTCCTACTTCTATTTTTTACACCTCTCTCGACAAATTTTCCATAGAAGTGGTTTTTTGCGGCATCATTTAATTTCCAGAACTGATTATGTATATTTTGTCTTTGTACTCCATTTATGAGAGAAGTACATTTAAATCTGCAGGCTCCTTTGCAGATATGTTTCATAACTCTGGCCTTTCGAACAGTTCCTTTTCTATCTTCATATTCTTGTCTTTTTCTTATTTCCGCTTTCGAATTTTTCTTGTTCACAACTCTCTTTCTACTTCTGGATGGTTTAGGATGTTCGTCTAGTTCTTAACTTATTGTAAGATTAACATTTTCACTAACTGTAGATCGATGTTCATCGTTGGTATGTGTAAAAGTTTCGTCACTTTCAAAACCTTTACTGGTATTGTTAAAAGTTCCCTCACCGTTATTTATCAGTCTCTTATCAACTTCAGATTCATCTGTTGAGGAAAACCCAACATATTCAATAATAAAATCAGCTGGACGTACAGTAACACAGGTACTAGGCAACTGGACAGTGGGTGTAGTTCCATTGTCATAAGCAGCAAGAGTCGTATTACTGTTCAAGTCTACAGGTGTAACACACTGACAGTTGAACCATGGCCATTAACATAGGAACACAGCATTATATCACTGGCAAACTCTTCATTTCCACTCTCTATCACAGAACTAGACGTTGGAACAGAGGTTAGATTTTCACCCATGTTAGCCGGTACTTCGTCAGCACTGCAACATAGATAAGGGAGTATTGCAGTTTATTGGCTTCACATAATATTGTAAATGGATAGGCCCATTTAGCCAGAAATACTCCACTGAAGTCAAAAATTATAAAAGTAAAACACACCCATAGTGCATTGAACATAAACACTGTTTAATAAACTTGTCCTATTAACCTCACTTCAAGCTCACTAGCTTACCTAACTTATATATTTCATGATTTGTGCTTCATCACAAGCGATACTCCTCGGTTTTCGTGACATATTTAGCAATTAATATACTGTATTATAGTCACCACTATAAATAAACAAGCATGGTAGTAAGGCTGCACAGAATCTTCTTCTTCTTTCAGGAGATTTTTAGTCTACTTTTCATACTTTGCAAAAATGAGGAAAAAGTAGACTTATGAGATCGGGCAAATGTGTGTCCTTCTGTCTGTCTGTCTGTCCCCTATCAACTCCTAAACGGCTGCAGCAATCGAAACAAAATTTGGTAGGAGTAAAGATCTATACCCGAATATCTCACGGCCATATTTGAAAATGATGTCAGTGCTACCAACTACTGAAAAATCGCAATTGAAATTTGAGCTCCATGTTGGATATCTTAAAAGGTATGAACGGGAGCTATTTCAAAATTGGCACACGCATAGATAATAATATTGCAGTTTGATTTCCAGGAGGCGATACATGGCAGTTTTGCCAAAATTATTACAAGCCTGCTGATAGGTCCACATTTTAAATGCATATAACTTCTACAATATAAATTGGATTTCAACCAAATTTCGTATGTGCTATGTGTACATAAACAGATATGACTGAGCGTATTCTTAAGAGCCACCAGAGCTGCCAACTGTTAATAAATGCTCTCATTTTAAAAAATCCAAATACCCATATATCAGAAAGTATGCAAGCCGACAGCTTTAAACTATGCACACGTATAGTACCTGACATTCTATATTAATTTGGAGTAACTTATATACGTCAGTGCTACCAACATTATTCTAAGCTTGCTGAGAGGTCCAAATTTAAATGCATGTAACTTCTATACTATCATTTGGATTTCAACCAAATTTCATGTGTGCTATGTGTACCATAACAGATATGACTATGCCCATTCTTATGAGTAACCAGGGCTGCCAACTTTTAATAAATACTGTCTCTATTTTTGTTACCCTAATATCAACATATCAGAAAGTATGCAAGCCAATAGCTCTAAAATTTGCACACGTATAGTACCTGGCATTCTAGATTAATTTGGAGTTACTAATATAGGCCTACGCCAGTGCTGCCAACATGATTCTAAGCCTGCTGATAGGTCCAATTTTAAAATGCACATAACTTCTATACTAACTAATGGATTTCATTGAAAAAAAAAAAAAAGACACAACTATAGATCATATTATTTCAGATTATTTCTGACCAATACATGTATGTCATTGTTGCTAACATGATTTTACGCGCGCTGTTAGATCCAATGTTTAACTGCATGTAATGTCCATGCTATCCATTGGACTTCAAACAAATTTTGTATTCTGTACCGTAAGCGTGTAAGAGATGGAACTAAGAATATATTCAGTCCCCAGGGCTGCCAACTGTAGTTCTCTATTAGGCTACCTAATTAGAAATTTCGATATTACCAACTTATTTTCGTCATTATTCTAGACAGATCCATATAGATTAATCATTGGCATGAATCGTAAATTTTAAGAAAAGTAGGCTCTTTAGTTCGTCACGGAACTTCTTGTTTGAGCCTGTGAGAGCTCTTCACCCAGTCACCAGTTGAGGGGATTAATCACTGCCGGCTGGATCGCAACACTCCTGGTTGCTTTAAACTGCCTGCCCATTCGACACTCACAGGCGTACAAGATATATGCATTAATTCACCGCTATGTGCAGCACCAAGGCACTGAGATTGCCGCGGCTTTTTAAAGGGGAAGATACCTGAAACGAAGTATTGTTATGTTTGGGGGCTTAATATCGAGATTGACGGACGTGAAAACATTACACTAAGTTAGTTCCTTTGTTATTCTAACATCTAAAAGTATTCAGACACATACTTACGGGCAAATTTTCACTATAAAGGAAAGCAAAAATACATGTGGTGGAGGGGATAGTTTTTAAGGGGCGAAATGTCTAGCTCATTTTCCCGTAATTATGCAGACGATAATAAAAATATAACTACTCCTAACTGACTTAAATCTAACTTACATACTTGGCGAGATGAAAAGAAAAGAATAAGGACAATAAAAGACAGGGAAAAGAAATGCCTCCGGCCCCCGAAAAATGGGATGATGATTTATTTAGGGGCTTTGCGACATCGTGGTCATGTAGCCCCATGTACTTGGGTGTGAGGTGAATTTGTCTGATAACCCGTCTTATTGTGATGGCTGTATTATACATTTTTACAGATTTTTTGGACAGATTGTTTATTTTTTTTAACTTATTTATTTACTTACAAATTTATTTATTTATTTATTTTCTTATTCCTTTACTTATTTATTTGCTTATTTATTTACCTATTTATTTACTTATTTGTTTATTTACTTACATATTTATTTATTTAATTATGTATTTTCTTATTTATTTGCTTATTTATTTACTTACTTATTTACTTACTTATTTGTTTATTTACTTACATATTTATGTATTTAATTATTTATTTTCTTATTTATTTGTTTAATTATTTATTTACTTATTTATTTGCTTATTTATTCACTTATTTATTTACATATTTATTTACTTATTTATTTACACATTTATTTATTTAATTATTTATTTGTTTACTTATTTATTTACTTATTTGCTTATTTATTCACATATTTATTTACTTACACATTTATTTATTTAATTATTTATTTTCTTATTTATTTGTTTACTTATTTATTGCTTATATATTCACTTATTTATTTACTTACATATTTCTTAAATTATTTATTTACTTACTTACATATTCACCTACTTACATATTTATTTACTCACGTATTTGCTCAATCATTCATTCATGTACCGGTATGTATTTATTTATTTGTTTATTTGCTTCCCCTGCGTCACCTTCTCTGGAAATTGCACGTAACCACATCCCACGCAGTGAATTGTCCGATGGTATCTCATGAAATGAGATTCCCCGGTATTCTAACTTGCCCTGTTCTGATTTACAAAAGGACACGCAGCAGTACAGCATTATAAAATCATTCAGAATACATTCCAAACACAACTGCTCCATTAACATCAATACAAAACTTATGTCTGCCAAAGTGCCTTGGTGCTGCTTCCTAGCGCCTTTATTTGGAAACGAGGTTGTACGCTCAAACCAATGCTGTAATCGTCGAATGGGCAGGCAGTTTAAAGCAACCAGGAGTGTTGCGATCCAGCCGGCAGTGGGATTAATACTTCTTGAGGGAGAGAACCGCGCGATGTGGTTGGAAGTAGAATAATAGTACATTATGCAACGAGCCTATAATGGCTATAATTAAGACACGAGTATATTTATAAAACGAGCGTATGCGAGTTTTATAATTTCCATACGAGTGTCTTAATTACAATTAAAGGCGAGTTGCATACGACTGTTTATGTTCGACGATAATTATTATAACTATTTTATGTTCGAAGATAAATATTCATAAATATCTGTCGATATTTCGCCAGTTTTATGTACTGAACAGAGCGCATGAGACGCAGAGAATGTCTTGTACTGATATCGCGCCCGGAGTTGGCAGTTGGGTTTGAACTGCAGAGGTCTTCCCGCTCACTGAGTATCGCGCATTCCAAAAACATTCAGTTTGTCACTACTTGCTTCACTCACTCAGCACATTCCTTCCTTCACTAGCTGCGTGTCGTCTGCTGCAATAATAACCATTGGCATGCGGGTAGCCGATATATTTAAGTTTGGAATAGGTGGACCGCGCATGCGTACTGTAACCCCCCCCCCCCCCCCGCACCCCGTCACAGCATGTTCAACTGCCATCTCCTGCCACGATGACAGTATTTGACCGTGGCCTTCTCGATACCCCACTGTGACACTAGGCAACGCAGTTCAGAAATCCTTGGAATTCCACGCAGGTGCGATGCTAACCTTATCTAATTTGTCAAACGACTGTTTCTTGAGCTGTGATTGGTGGGTGAAACTGTTTCATAATGAAAAATAGTGTTATAATGACCATCATTATGATACAGTTTTCTAACACATAATAGTCAGGGTCGAACATAAACTCACTTATGATACAGAACCGTTGTAATGTAAAGATTTAAGAAAGCGTAAAAAAGAAAAGTGGTAAAAGGAAAATAAAATAAAATTGGAGAGATAGGTGACAAGGGAGGAATATAACACAAGGTGCAAAATCTTCACGCCTAGTGACCCACCAAGGCGACTATATACTACAAACTGGGTAACACCGGGTCAACAGATATGGGAACCATTTATTTACAACGTTATAATTGAAGGTGGCAGGCGTCTAAAAAAGAGACGATCGCACGAACAATAGGAATTGTCGGAGTGTGTAGCAAACATGTAATATTCAAGGGCTGTACAAATCCAAGTTGGAGAAATTCACGAATGAAGTTTATACGAGGGCGTTCGAATAGAGTACATTGGAATAAAAGATGTTTGGATGGTACCGATAGATTGTCCACAGTCACACCGGTCGGTGGCGCGAAGTTTAAATTTGAACAACCTATCCGGGGTAAGGGATCGGAGACGGATTATGGTAGTTATATGACGACGTGTGTAAGTACAGGAGGAAAACCAAGGTGTGATCGGGATATGGGGCTGAAGTCTGTAATAAAAGGTACCTTTGAACCGAGAGGTTGTATCCCAAATGGTTTGCCACGATTGTTGGAAGTGTTGTTTGGATTTTAAAAGCAAGTCGCTCGACGGGACTGAAATATTATAACACGTGCCGTGGCCAAGGGTCGCGGATTTGGCGAGTGTATCAGCTGTTTCATTACCAGGGATCGAAGCGTGGCCAGGAATCCATACAAAGAGGATGTCAAAATTGGCGTGGGATAATTCGTAAGATAATCTTTGAATGGAATGAATATACCAGTTTTGTGATAAATAGGGAGAAAGGAAGGCGGACAAGACACTGTGAGCGTCAGATAATATTATAGCTTGTTTGATGGATAATTGTTTAATAACTTGTAAGGCATGACGAACAGCAAAGGCTTCTGCGGTGAAAATCGAAATATCGCACGGTAAGGAGAATGTTAAAGTTTGATCAAGAGCAGGGGCATAGATTGATGCGCCTGTAAAAGGGGCTTGAGATCGTTTGGAACCGTCAGTATAAAAGGGGATGTGGCTAGGGAAGTGATGAAGGAAATCCTGAAGCTGTTGGTGACAGAGGTGAGGGAGATTTCTAACAGGAGGTGGTAAGGATTGAAAAACATTCAGAAAGACGGAGGGGGAGAAAAATTGAACGGGATAATTGCCGCTGTGTAACAAATGAGTGCGGGTTTGTACGATATTCGGTTTAAGGGGAAGAAGAAATTGATAAGCAAGGAGCAACGAAGGGGAGCGGACAGAGTAAAACCGGTTTTGGAGGAGGTATTCACTCATGAGTTGAAGTTTGGGAAGTAAAGGATGGTTATATAAGGATAAATTTTTTAAAAGATATTTGCTAGATAGAAAAGTTCTACGTACATGGAGTGGATATTCGCCTGTCTCGACTAATAAGGCGTTGGTGGGGGAAGAAGATAAAGCTCCAGTAATTATGCGTAGAGCTTGGAATTGTAGCGTATCTAGTTTTTGCAACGACCGGGTAGGGGCTAAGTCGAAGAAATGGCACCCATATTTTAAGACAGAGCGAATGATATTTTGATAAACACGGAGGAGGACAGAAGGGTCAGCGCCCCAATGACGGCGAGTAAGCAAGCGAAGGATGTTGATTCTCGGATGAAGCAGTGTTTGTAAGGCGGAGAAGTGGGCATTCCAGTTTAATTTAGTATCAATGTGAAGCCCTAGATATTTAAAGGAAGTGCGAAAAGGTATGGTATGAGGGCCAATATATACTTGTGGAGGGGGAGGACAGCGAGTAGAGGTAAAAAGCATAGCTGCATTTTTCCGTGAAGTGGTTTGAAAGCCATGTTCGGAAAACCAGTTATGCAGGGGTAATAAGGCATCTTGAATAGATAGAATACATTCGTCTACCGTGTTCGCAGTTTTATAGAGAAGAATGTCATCAGAAAATTGAATAAGTCGAGCATGAGGAGAAATTAAACGTTCAAGATCGGCGGTGTAGAGAAGGTAGAGAAACCCGCTCATGATATCACCCTGGGGCAAGCCGTGAGAAGTATATCGAATCGAAGAGGTCGGATCGTGGTATTTCAACATGATTTGACGGTTCGTGAGTAATTGGAGCAGAATGGAACGAATACATCTGGGGAAGTGGAAAGAATGTAATTTAGAGAAGAGTAGTGGGAGATGAACATTGTCATAAGCACCTTGGATGTCTAAAAACACTGCGATCGTTGATTGTTTACGACTGCGAGAGAGAACGAAATCAGTTATAAAGAGGTTAAGAGCATCCGCCGTACTTTTCCCCGCCGAAAAGCAAACTGATATTTAGGAAGTTGGAAATAATATTTTATACACCATGTTAAACGATTTAGTAGGAGTTTTTGGAATAATTTTCGAAGACAAGAACCTAAAACTATTCCTCTGTAACTCAACGGATCAGAAGCAATTTTCCCCGGTTTAAGGATGGGGATTAAGTGGAAGAAATTCCATGACGTAGGTACGGGAAAGCCACATAAAATAGAATTGAAGAATGCAAGTAACACCCTTTGAGCAGGGGGAGTCAACAAGCGGAGCATCTGATACGTAATTGCATCGGGACCAGGAGAGGAGGATTTTTTGGGAAGGAGGGCGCGGTCAATCTCAGAAAGTTGTAATGGTGAAATGAGGGTCTGAAAATGAGGGTGGACAGGGGCGATAGGAATTGGAATGTCAGGTGGAACAGAATCGGGAGTGAGCGTTGATAGGAACTGAAGGTAAACAGCGGGGGAAGTAGGAGGGTGGGCTTGTCGAGATCGAGTACGGTTGATAGAATTAATTGACTGCCAAATGAACGAGGAGGAACTTTGGCGGGAGAGGGTTTCCATGAAGTTTTTCCAGGCTGTACGACGTTTTAAATTGAATCCACGTTGGATCTAGGCTATTAAATTTTTATATTTGACGTACGCTTCATAAGTATTGTGGCGACGAAGGTCTCTTAAACAGCATTTCCGGCGTTTCACCCAGGCTGTACATTCATTACCCACCATTTAATTTGATAGTGACGTGGTCCACTGTTTGAAAAGCACGTCGTGATAGGGTGGTATGTATCGAGATATGTGGTGATAAGATGAATCAACCGTTGGTAATCAACGGAAGGAGAAGAATGGGTATCCAAAGGATGGTCAGTGAGCCAGGTTTGAAAAAATGCAGTATCAAAATTACTAAGCACGCGGGACTGAGATGAGGGGGAACGAGGGGGGTGGGGGAGAGTACCGCGAGTAACGTCGATTAATATGGGAAAATGATCGCTCATGTGAGTATCAGATAGAGTATACCAAGTAGAGGACGGACGTAAGTCAGCTGTGACAATCGAAAGATCGACAGCACTTTTATTACGATTGGGGATGGAAATTCTAGTCGGGGAGCCATCATTTAAAATAGAAAAATGAAACATAGTGGTGGCGGCCCTTGTCATTAATTGTTTCACTGCCCCAAGAGAGGTGATGGGCGTTAAAATCACCCCCAAGAAGGAAGTGGGTAAGATGAGAAAACTGTTGAAAGAAGGTTTGCCATTGGAATCGATTGCCATGTACGCTAGGAGGGCAGTAGAAATTGAGTATTGTAAGAGCATCGATACGAATAGCAATAAGAAAGGTAGAGGGAAGGGTATTGAATAAGAGAAGAAGGGTGTAGGGAATGGTATTGCGGATAAGGATAAGAACGCCCCCGAAACCATCGCCATCTGATCGTTCGGTATTACATCCTGGAATGCTGAATTTAAATTGTGGTTTTAACCACGTTTCTTGAAGTAAAAATAAATCAGGTTGGAAAGAATTTAAGAGAGATAGTACCTCATGTCGTTTGTTATTTACACTCCGACAATTCCATTGCAATTACCGCATTTAACAAGGCGGGTCAGCGGAAGGAAGATTAACTAAGGGAAGGACCTTGTCACGCAATCGTTGAAGCAAATAAACCCATTGAGTATTGGAGCATATTAGCTCCAATTGGGCGAAATCGTGGGTAATTTCCGCAGAAGGGTTATGCACACTGGGAAAACCAGGTGTGGTGTCGGAGGAAGGACGACGCACCGAGGTGTCGTAGCAGGTGGATGGTTGAGGCTGAGAAGGAAAGGGAAGGGTGGTAGAAGTAGAAGTGAGGAGGAAGGAAAGGGGGTCGGTCGTAAGATATTGAGGTACGCAGCACGGTCGTACCCTAATTGGGGTGTCAGTTTGGGGGAGCTAGGGATCATCTGAGTGAATTTTCTTTTACGGGCGGGTTCAATCGGGGGAGATTGAAAGGGGGGTAAAGCGGGGAATTGTTGGCGCACCAACAATGGTCTGAAGACAGGAGGCGCATTTGACGCATTTGTAATATCAAGGTAGGATTTATTTTGCAGACACATCTTCTTCTTAATTTCGAGTTGTCGTTGATGTACAGAGCAACGAGGGGAACCCGCTGCGTGGTTTTCACCACAATTAACGCACTTACGTATGATCTGTGTACTGTCAACCGTATTATGGTTGAGGGAACAGGTGCCACAGCGGGGTTCGCGAGAACGGCAATTATCGTTACCGTGGCCATATCGCTGACAGCGACGACATAGAATAGGGGAGAATATGAAGGCTTGGACCTCCAAATAAACACTGAAAAGGGATACATTAGTAGGGAGAGTTTGCGAATCAAAGGTAATTTTCACGGTGCCTGTAGGAATATATTCCGGAACTCCAGCAGCATATTTTTTCCTATTCATGCGTTGCGCGGCAACCACAGGGACAGGTGACTGAATGAATTCTAGTATTTCGTCTTGAGTGAGTGTGGTGTCGACGCCACGAATGATTCCCAGACGATGAACGTTTGAGGATGGGATAAATGCCCGCAGGGAACGCTCCATGAGCAGTGGGTGCTTGAGCATGGAATTTGCTGCAGTACGGGTTCGAAACAGGATTTCAACGCGATTCCGGCCCTTGCGTTTTATGGAGACAATGTCCGGGACCTTATGTTGGTAGAACAGACGGCCTAAAACCATTGGGTGAGCATTACCGATTTGTTTCGGGTTAGTTGATTCGATAAAGACGTTATATGGGCCAGAGTGGTGAGCACCGTATGTGTGTTGAGGAACCAATTTCGGGGTAGTAAGAGGTGGCGTTGGCTGAGAAACCTCCTGAGAGGTTGTCGAGCCAGCAACAGTCTGGAGGATATCACGTTCATTTAAGATTAATGTAGTCTCCATAGGAACAGTTTCTACCAGGATTGGTTCTATTTGACGGACAGGTTCAGGAGGGTCAAACTCCGGAGGTTTGTCCTTGACCCCATCCCCGGGAAGGGACATGGGGATCAAAAGATTGTATCAGTTACGAAAACACTTACCCAAAAGGATAATTTAACACAAAATAAAAAACTACGACTAGATCACTCACGAATATTACCCACGTGGGTGAACGCACAAACTTCCAACCATACAGAGTCGCACGAGGCAGCACACACGTCCGCTCGTTACGGGAACCGAGCAGTAGAGGCTGCACTGAATCAATTTATCTTGGAATGCATTTGTTCCATGTACACAGAATGCATTGATATCATTGGCCCATGGAGATAGGACACTTGCATTCCAACCTTTCGTGTTTCCAAAGGATATGGAACTAATAGTACATTAAATTCCTCGTAGGTGGCAGCAGCTATCAAGAAAATGAAAGTAACATAGAACACATGCATCCTCAACTAATGTATACCACACTTAAGCACAAAAAGAACTCATATTTGGAGATGGAACACTTGCATTCTAACCTAGCGAGCTGTTTGATAACTTGGGATTTGCAGAGAAATTGCTTTTTCTTTTTTGTATGTAGGGTAGGCTAAACATGCTGAGATTAGAATTGAAGATGTGAGAAAAGGATGGAAAGCTATCCTGCAAGAATAACTCAGAAGACACCACGCACAATGCCTCATGCAAGTCACGGAACACCGAATACAGGATAAGGTTACGCCCACTTAGGGTGCAGCGCTTGGCTTCACTCAAATGAGCTCAGGGCATCTCCTCCTATTCTTTCCTCCATGCCCCTCAACCATTGCTGCCAATGTTAGTATCTCAATCACGCTAAAACACAGTCACGCAAAAATACATATTTACTAGTATATTTTGTCGCGAGAGTTGTGGCTACTGTTCCAACAGCTGTAACAAGAAGCTTGTTATAAATTTGAACGTGTGGTGTACGAAGTATTCTTTTATAGTAAAAATTGTGCTGTTAAATTGTGATTTGTGGCCGTGTGGCTCATTAATTGTGAGTGAAGTGTAAATAGAATAAGTGCTTTTGAAGAGCATACAATAGCACAGCTAAAAGAGTAAGCTCTTGGCGTTTTTATAGTTACTGTGTTAAGCATAATATAATTATAGGTGTATGTTTGGAGGGGAAGTGCGTTTGAAATCCAGTTATAAATATAAGTACGAGTATGTAGAGTGAGAGGTCGTTCTTTAGGCATATAGTATTTAAATCTTTTCTTATAGTGTGAAATAATAGTGTTCCCTCCAAGGCGTGTTTTAACATAGAACCGTCCGTAGATTTACTTTGTATTTTAAGAGAAACTCCGTTTTTTAATGGAAGGAGGAGGATAAAAAAGAAATGTTATCAAGCAATCAACCCAACCACTTTTGACATACCAGATTTACTCCTAGCTAGATGACCCAACACACCTATTCAACATGCATACGTTTACTGCACACGAGCGTGTGTTGGGCTGCACTGAACTTACACCCCACGAGCCGCCGCTGATTAAATATAAAACCGAGTGTGAAATCATTTAAATCATGAAAGGACTAATCATCGCATAAATGTCTGAGTGTGTGTGTTTCATTGTTTTGGAACAATCAACATTAATACGTAAACTCTTCGGGAAATAAATTATTTCACTTGCCACATGGCAGGGCAAACAGAACAATGTCATGCTTTTTATTTGATTCCATTTGGGTGTATGTTTTAGAAAATTGTTGTTATTTTGGGTTTTGTGTGATCAGGATATAATAATTTATTATTGTACCCATAGGGGAGGTACAGTATCGAACCCATATCCTTTTATTTCAAAAAGAGAGAATTAATGCAGGTTTTAGAACGGAGTTCTGAAGTTAGTTGAGGAGTAATACAGCATCATATTGCGTGACACATGGATAAGTTGTGCAACTCAACGAAGCAGGACCACAGCTGCAAGATGATGTCACTGACGACTCGGCGGAAACCAAGTGACACAACGGATTAAAATAGCATTGGAAATTTTCCGTTCTTTAGAGAGAGAAGAAGTTCTCGGATAAAGCCCTTAGTCGACACTAACATGGCAACGCCGCAGCAAGGGAGGAGTCATGAAATCAGAGAAATAATTAAAATTTAGCCATTTGCGGGCATTAAACTAAAGAAAGGACTCCGTCAATGTTAATTATCCAGGGAAAGAGATTTTTTAGAGGGGAAAAAGTTAATAGTAATTGTAAAAGAAAGAAGTGTCAAATCAGCATTACGTAGTCGGTGAATTCCCGAACCAGGAGCTTGTGGTAGGGGACAAACAAAGATACCACCCACGTAATTGAGGAGCTCATTTTAATTAATATTAAAGATTTGTACGATCGATTTTTGGAAACGTAGATATTTTTGAGACATTTAAAACCTCAGCTTTTCAGAGATATTTTTATAACATCGTATGACGATTATTTTGGAAAATGGTGGTGGTGGAGAAGAAGAGAAATTGATTTATTTTTGGCAAATTTCAATATAAACCCTGGAAGCGCCAGGAAATTAATTCAGTCTTCAGTGTCCGAGAAGGGCGTATTGCTGTCTCAACGAATAGATTCAGTATCAGTGAGCGCAGAGGCGCTGCACGCTGTTTCAGAGCACTCCTAAGGGGAGTTGCTGCATCGCGAAGTATTCAGACGTATGAACCTCAGGGGAGGTCATACTGTGCAACAAGTATTCAACAGTACATGCAGTAATCATCCATCAGACCACGTACGGTCGTGCTGCTTCATAGCACAGGTAGTCTTATTCAGCCCGGTGGGACTTGAATCTGTATCACGACAGGGAAGTACTCTTGAGAGAAGTACTGTTCCTGCATTCATCAGTGTCGCCGTGCATTAAAACATCGAAGTCCTTGACAAAAGGAATAGTATCGTCAAACTTCGAACAGTTAATAGTCTACGGACTTAGGCCAAGTTTTATACTTTGAGCAAAATACGTTAGCCGGCGAGGGTATTCGAAGCCCAGACACCAGTATTTGAAGTTACATCGTAGTATCTCGAAAGTATACGAGACATCATTAGAGAAGTGATACTCTAAACATTTTACCCAGTGCGTTAAATAACCACGGTAGGGTCGAATATAGCAAGCACCTAATTTTCCTGAATTGAGGAGGTTAGCGTGATAAGTGGCGATAGAGTTAGAAGTCTACAAAATAGGCATCAGTAGCCACGTGGAATTACAGGGAAGTGGTCCACCAAGTAAAGACAATAATCGTCAGAATTCAGTTCAGACGCGAAGTACTAAAGACAAATATAGAGCGCAGTAAAGTGAGTACCGCGACTCCAGGGGTAAACGTTAAACCATAGACCGTTTACCATGTAAACAATTGCATACCGAAAGAGACATTATTATCGTGCAGTAACTATAAGTGCCGATAAATTCAACACCAGAAGTAGGAGAATCTTCGTAGCCAAGGAGGGGAAAATTCGAACGAGACTGTCATTATCCAAATATGAATTAGGAGGCAGCGGTTGAAACTTGCACCCCTAGGATCTGGATAGAAAGAATTCACGTGTGTAAGGCAGTGCTAGATGCCACAAAGTGAAATTCATTGTGTAAATATAATTATTAGTGAAATTTATATTTTAGTGATTCTTGTTAGTATATGTGAAATAATGTGTGTAATTCCTCAGATCTATTTAAGTGTGTTAAATATGTGTAAACTAGAGGGAAATTTAATTAGTGATTATATGACTCTCAACATGGTGTGAGAAATTTGCGTGGGCAAAATGTCGCTCCACTGGGATCCGGACAGTTTGGCCGGATAAATAATGTAAGTAGAACCATATTTTATTATGTGTTTTGGACTCGGGAAGCTCGTGTAACAATAGTAACCATGGAGAAAGTATTCTCCAACATTGAAAATCAGGGATGTAAAACTGTGCAATAATGAGAAATGCAGGATCTAATAATTAAAGTAATAATTACTTAAATGAAAAATGTGTAATCAAAGAAATAGTATTCAGTGGAATACCAGTAAATGGAAAGGAATAATGTTATTTAAAGGCAAGCAGGATAATAAAAATGTAATGAATGAAAAAATTGTTGAATTAATATTCAAGTATGAGCCGTTATGTGCTGAAATAATAATAATAATAATAATTATTATTATTATAATAATAATAATAATAATAATAATAATAATAATAATAATAATAAGGAAGTGAATGAATAAGATGTTAGATTAATATTCAAATATGAGCCGTTATGTGCTGAAATAATAATTATAATTATTAAACCAGTTGTGTTCTTGTAAATGAAAAGTCAAGATTGCGTTAAAGGCAAAACTATTATTTTTGGACGGAGAAATTGATCATGTTGGAATAAATATTTGGCTTTGAAAGGCATCACGAATGTATTGATTGTCGCCAATGAGCGCTTATATTATTAATTTTTACGCTAATAAATGCGGTGAAATAATGCCAGGAGATTATGATTGTGGGGATCAGCTGGACAGAGTAAATGATTATGTGTGTGTTTGCCATGACAAACATTGAAGGGTGCTAAGTTTACTGTTGTTAAGCGCGGGGATGAATGCGAATACCTCCCCATAAGCCGCTATTATTATTCGGACGAGTGGTCAGATACCATCGCTCCATGTGTTAGCCCTAAGTCCTCGAGAATGGAGATGTCCTAGAGGCAGGCCAGAGAATCGAACCGGTGTTCTCTTACGTCGAAGCCCCTTAATTATTATTGGTTTTATTGAGTTCTTACCTGCCAGTGATAAACCTCCGCAATTATAATTATACCTGAGCCAAGGAAATAGGTCTTTAGAACCTCATATGTTTTGTTAAATGAAAGTGACTTGTGCCTTTCCAAGTCTTAAGAAGTCACGCTTGTTTGAAAGCAGTTGTAGTGTCCCGTCTAGGAGGGAGGATGGTATTGACTCTCCCTTGCTCGTCATAAATCAAAGCCTCAAGGGTCTTGACTTTAATGAAGACCACTGTTGAGATAGGCCAGTAACAGAGCCAGACACTGTCTGCGGTCTGTCGTTACATAAACCTTTTAATGGACCGGTAATCTGTACAGAGTTTTGCTATGATTATTTATCCTTACAATTGCAGTTTAGATCTGCATTTCATGAATAATTAAATTGTCATTTGAGACAATAATGGAAATCCCTTTGGTATTGTTACATTTTATATGTTATTGTTCCCAAGTATTTATGGAAATATTCGGACAGCTGGGAGTCTGTCTTGATTTGATTTTTTCAGTAATTTCCATAACTTGAGTTACACGAGTTTTTCCCTAGGACAAATACAGTTTGCTAGTTTGGAAAGAGAGATGATACAGTGTGAATATCATGTGGTACCCAATAGATGGTAATTGTTGACACCATTTTTAAACAATAACTCCAATGTATAATAATATTAAAGTTAAGAATATTTAGTGTGTTTTGAATAGATAATTTTATGTAATGATTTTGCCGAGACTTTTAGAGATCGTTTTGAATAATTTTTGCATTGATGCTAAATGGAAGTGAGAGCAGTTTTGGTATTTTTATTAGGTTCAGTAAATAGTGATTTTTATAGATAAATGTTGTATTTGTTCCTTGTTCATTAGAACAAGTGTGAAGCTGATTCAGTTTATTATGTTGGTTTGTAGTGCCTAATTTTGATTAATTAAATAGTTTTATAGTAGGATTTTGAATTTTATTTTATTGAAGTGTTATCCTAACCTTGATCCTATAATGTATGAATCACTCTGTAGGAGGACGTTCTATGCCCCGAATATATCAGACTGAGCAGTTACACAGTGATTTGCATATTTCTTGTACGCAAGGGCACATTAAGCACGAGGTGTGTTGGTTTTGTGCTTGTGAAATGTGCTTAGCTTTGTGAGCTGTTATTACCTTTTATTTCAGCAGGGTTGAGTTCCATTTCACTGGGTTGTATTTTCTGTTATGTAATGTTGTTGTTTGAGTCTTCAGTCTTTTGACAGGTGTGATGAAGATCTCCAGGTTTCCCTGTCCTGAGCAAATCGTTTCAACTCTATATAGCTACCACACCCTACATCCGAGGCAAACTGTTTAACATATTCTAACCTTG
This sequence comes from Meconema thalassinum, assembly GCA_946902985.2. Lineage (NCBI taxonomy): Eukaryota > Metazoa > Arthropoda > Insecta > Orthoptera > Tettigoniidae > Meconema > Meconema thalassinum. The sequence goes on along the minus strand of OX336389.2, from coordinate 1,122,436,423 downwards.
GTCTACCCTTACGGTTCATCCTGTTTGAGTCTTCCAATGCTCTGTCAAATTCTGATCTCAATATTAAATCTCCTTTCTCATCCTCATCAATTTCCTCTTCCCTTTCCATTACATGATTCTCAATTGAAACCAGATTTTGGATTGTAAAATATATCCCGGTGCTGACATAAACTCCGACCACAATCTGGTTGTTATGAAATGCAGATTTAAGTTGAAGAAACTGAAGAAAATCAAAAGCCAAAAAGATAGGCAACAGACAGACTGAAAGAGAAGGATGTAAACGAAAGAGTCAAGAAGAGTATACAGGAAGGACTAAAGAAAACCCCTAAACGAACTTCAATTGCAGACGAATGGGCAATTTTGAAGAATGAAATAACAAAATCCGCAGAAGAAAACATTGGTAGGAAAGAGAGAATAGGTAGAAAATAGTGGACCACTCAGGATATACTAGAATTGATGAATGAAAGGCGGAAACACAAGAATGTAAGAGATGAAAAGGGGAAAGCAGAATACAGACGTCTGAGAAATGAGATTAACAAGAAGTGCAAGAAAGCGAAAGAAGAATGGTTGAAAGAGAAATGTGCAGGTATAGAAAATTGTTTGAAATTAGGAAAAGTTGACACAGCTTATCGAAGGATTAAGAATACTTTTGGAGAAAAGAAGACTAAGTGCTGTAATATTAAGGACACAGATGGAAAGCCTCTAACAGATAGGGAAGAAAAGGTTGAGAGATGGAAAGCTTACATAGAGTGTTTGTATAAGGGAAATGAGTTTGAGAATCATGTAATGGAAAGGGAAGAGGAAATTTATGAGGATGCAAAAGGGGATTTAATAATGAGATCAGAATTTGACAGAACAATGGAAGGCTTAAGCAGGAACAAAGCACCAGGCATAGATGATATACCAATTGAGTTGCTACGCTGCATAGGAGATGAAGGTCTGATCAGGTTATTTCACTTGGTGTGTAGAATTTATGAGACAGGTGAGTTACCCTCTGGTTTCAAGAAGAATGTTATCATCCCTATACCAAAGAAAGTGGGAGCTGACAGATGTGAAGATTACCGTACAATCAGCTTGATTACTCATGCTTCAAAGATCATGTCTAGAATAATTTACAAGACTATGGAAAGCCAGATAGGAATGGAGTTGGGTGAAGACCAGTTTGGTTTCAGGAGAAATGTAGGAACAAGGGAAGCTGTAATAAGTCTTAGGCTGATTTTGGAAGGTAGAATAAGGAAAGATAAAGGAACGTTCAAGGCATTTGTAGACTTAGAAAAAGCTTTTGATAACGTTTATTGGACTAAATTGTTTGACATTTTGAAAACGATTGGAATAAAGTACCGGGATAGGTGGGTGATCTACAATCTACACAGAAACCAGACAGCAGTCATTCGAGCTGAAGGACATGAGAGAGAAGATGGTATTCAGAAAGGTGTAAGGCAAGGCTGCAACTTATCACCCATACTTTTCAATCTTTACATTGAACAAGCAAGGAAGGAAATTCGAGAAAATATTACAGTCGGAGTGAATATTCAAGGAGAAATAGTTTCAACTCTGAGATTTGCTGATGACAGTCATCTTGGCCGACACGCCTGAGGATTTGAATGAGTTTTTGAATGGTATGGACTCTGTCTTGAGGAAAGAATTCATGATGAAAGATAATGAAAGTAAAACAAAAATATTGGAATGCACCGAAATACATCAGAAACCTCTATGGACATCAAATTGGCAGGTGAAAAGCTGAAGGAAGTAGGAGAATTCTGTTACTCAGGAAGCAAAATAACCAGTGATGGACGAAGCAAAGGATATAAAATGTAGGTTGGCTCAGGCAAGGAAAGCATTTCTACAAAAAAGGAATCTGTTGACTTCGAATATAGATTTAGGTATCAGGAAGTCATTTTTGAAAGCCTTTGTGTGGAGTATGGCACTCTATGGAAGTGAAACTTGGACTATTGGTGCAGCAGAAAAGAGGAGAATTGAAGCGTTTGAAATGTGGTGTTACAGGAGACTGATGAAGATCAGATGGGTAGATAGGGTTACAAACGAAGAGGTATTAAGACGAGTGGGAGAGGAGAGATGTTTCTGGCGACTGCTAATGAAGAGAAGAGATAGGTTGGTAGGACACATACTAAGACACCCAAGAATAGCAAGCATAGTTATGGAAGAAAGGGTCGAGGACAAGAACTGTAGGGGTAGACCAAAGTTAGAATATGTTCAACAGATTGCCTCGGATGTAGGGTGTGGTAGCTATGTAGAGATGAAACGATTAGCTCAGGACAGGGAGGCATAGAGGGCTGCATCAAACCAGTCAAAAGACTGAAGACTCAAACAACAACAACAACAACAACAACAATCTCCTTTTCTTTATACAAACACTCTATGTAAGCTTTCCATCTCTCAACCTATTCTTCCCGATCTGTTAGAGGTTTGCCATCTGAGTCCTTAATATTACAGCACTTAGTCTTCCTTTCCCCAAAAGTACTCGTAATCCTTCGATAAGCTGTATCTACTTTTCCTAATTTCAGACAATTTTCTGTATTTGCACATTTCTCTTTCAACCATTCTTATTTTGCTTCCTTGCACTTCTTGTTATTCTCATTTCTCAGACGTCTGTATTCTGCTTTTCCTCGGTTTTCTACCTATTCTCTCTTTCCTACCAATGTTTTCTTCTGCGGATTTTGTTATTTCATTTTTCATAAGTGCCCATTCCTCTGCAATTGAAGCTTGTTCAGGGTTTTACATTAGTCCTTCCTTTATACTCGCTGTGAATCGTTTGTTCACGTCCTTCTATTTCAGTCTGTTTATTGTCCACCTTTTTGGCTTTCAACTTTTCTTCAATTTCTTCAACTTAAGTCTGCATTTCATAACAACCAGATCGTGGTCAGAGTTAATGTCAGCACCCGGATATGTTTTGCAATCCAAAATCTGGTTTTGAAATCTCTGTTTGACCATAACGAAGACGATTTGGCAACGCCCTGTATCTCCTGGTCTCATCCATGTGTATATTCTTCTATTGTGGTTAATGAATAAGGTGTTAGGTATGACCAACTAGTGCTTGGTGTAGAATTCCATCAGCCTACTTCCTCGATCATTCCTTTCACCTAATCCGAATTCTCTTACTATTTTCCCTTCTCTTCCTTTTCCTACCATAGCATTCCAATCTCCAATCTCCATCACCCCTGGCATACCTCAGAACTTCATCTAATTCTTCGTAGACCTTTTCATCATCTTCATCATCAGCTTGACTGATGGGCATATAGACTTGTACCACTGTGGTGCACTTTGGTTTGGTATCGATTTTTGCTACAATAATCCATTCACTATATTGCTCGTAATATTCTACCCGCTGTCGAAGTTTCCTAGGCAATATGAGATCAACCCCTGCTTGGCTAGTGTTTGATTCAGTGCTAATGATACTATAGTCTCCTGACCAAAAGTCCTGCATTTCCTTCCAGAGCACTTCACTCATCCCTACCAAATCCAATCTCAACGTATCCATTTCCCTTTCCAAGTTTTCTAACCTCCCACTGCCTATCCGACTTCTAACATTCCACGCTCCGATCCATAGAATATCAGATTTCCTCTTTGTCACTTCTGTGATGTTGTAATTATATATTTTTAAATCACATGTATTTTTTCCAGCATATTATTTGCATATCCCAGTAATTTGGATTATATTTTGATGACAGACTGAGAAGTGGCAATATCAATATTATTTTTTTTGGTTAAACCTTTGGTCTTGTGCGCAAGTATGTTTTGATTTTCTGCATTTATATTTTTTCTCTGGTTTACCCAGGTCTTCACATTGGTTTTATAATAAACTGTAGTTCTGTTTCACGCCATTTTATGGCACTCGTTGGACTTCACCGACCAAATGCGTTGTGTGTTTTGATAATTTGCGGGAGTCCAGTACTTACTGTAATTCTTTTTTCTAACATAAAGATAGCTTTGAAGCCATTTTTCAGTATTGCCTTATTAACAATTAATATTGTACCTTTCAGTAGGTCAACACAAAAAAAGAGTTTTTTGCCATCTCTTGATGAATACAGTACATTTGCATTTGTCAGTTGGCACAGGCTAGAGTAAAAGGTGGCTTTTCACCGATGTCTCAGTCTCACTCATGGCTGTGATTATATGGAAGCTACTGAGGTATGGGTGGTGCTTAGTAATGGCATTCGGGGCACAGTCAGTGCCTGTGAATGCTGTGAAAGGTTCTACTCATAGGGTTAGGACTACTGTTCTGACTCAGTGAGGAAAGCAATGGCAAACTACCTCACTCCTCTTCTTGCCTAGAACGCCTCAAAATAGCGCTGCCTTGGGTTTTTGTGGGTATCTACTCACATAACGTAACGGCGGTACTTTTTGAGGATCCAACCAGCCTTCGGGCTGACTACCTAACACACACAATTGTAAATTAGGCTAGAACAGGTATGACGTCACAACATAATTTAGGTGAGGTTAATTAATTTATTCAATTGCGCTTAAGAGATTTATTTTTTGATTCACCAAGACAAAGTTCAATCTTGAGTAACTATTTACTTGTATCACACAACATATATTTGAGGTGCCTAGAATCAAAACCCGCCAAATCCATTCCTTCACTTTTTCGGCAAAGTGGCAAAAACTGTCACAAACGAACCAATACCCAAAAAGAAAAACTTTTTTCACTAAAAAATGAATTAATTATTTTTAAAAACAGTGACGAAGTACGAAGCTGATCCCCGATATAGTTAAAAATGTATGTAGAAAAATATAAAGCAATAATTCGGATTTTTCGGGGTTTGTTACTAAGATTTGGATTTGGCAGGTTTTGATACCAAGGAGCCCTAATACATTTGAAGTTGCGAAGAGATTGTAGAAACTGCGTAAGCTTTATTCAGAAATTAATATTTGAATGAAAGTTAACTAAATATAGGTTATAAAATAAAAAAAATCGTATAATTTTTGTGGTTTGTTGTTGTTGTTATTGTTGTTTTAAGGAGCGGTTTTTGTGTTTTATTAGAATAAACAAAAAAAAAGAATAAAACTCATATTACCCATTCTAGATTTGATTGCCTCTGAGTGTGGCTGTGCCAGCGTTTATGTTTATTGTAGCATGAGCTCTGCGGGGCGAAGTGGAGGACACAGCGATGACAGAGTGCAATCTGCACATAGGTCAGGCTGCATTGCGTCAGATAAGCGTCACAGGAGCTCATGTCACCATGGACAGTTAAATGATGACTGGGGGTACTGGAGCTGAGTCATATCCTACACGCGCAACTGTACCTGTCAACGAAGCAAGCTGACGTGTGACACAATTACATAAAAGTAGTTCCCATCTCCACCGCCGGCAAACAATTCCTGAAAGGGTAATAATACTGTACAGTAAATAACCCCTGGCACTACAGCCCGTGAAGGGCCTAATCCCCAGCTATTTGGCCTGCAGATATTGGGGTGCTGCATGTCGAGCGCATCGTGTCCCCTCGGCCGTTAATCTTGGTTTTCGTGATCGGGGCGCTGCCTCACTGTCAGTTACTCAATTGTCCTCACGAGGCTGAGTGCACCCCGTTCCAGCCCTCACGTCAGTTTCCAAAATCCCTGACGGAGCCGGGAATCGAACGCGTGGCCTCCGGGTGAGAGGCAGGCGCGCTACCCCAACACCACGGGGCCGGCAATACAGTAGCCTACAGTACTGAACAATAATAATAATAAGGAAAAGCGTCAAATTAAATTATTATTCAATTACTATGGTCCAGGACTTTAGAGACAAAACTATCGTCATTCAACTATTAAATCACATTCTTTACTGGAAGTTACAGCTACACAATTTCTGTTTCTACCTCATCCTCAATAGTAGTTTCTCAATCATCATCATTTTCTTCGTGTTCGCCACGACTTTGCAGATTGCAATAAAACTGCAGCTCTACATTTTCCCTCCATCATTCTCCAAAATGCTTCGAAAGCAGTCTCGAAACATCTTTCACTTCTTGTGCCTGAAGAACAATCCCTCTGTTTACGACTTCTGGCTTTACGTGAGTCATATCAAAATCAGGTTTCGTGACAGGTTTGTGTTCGCAAATGTCAGTTCTGTGGAAAACATCACCCAGACCAAAATGTTATTGTTCTTCTTGTTCTTTGTCAAAATTATCGAAAACAAATTATTATCAGAAAGTACAACAACATAAACCATTCTAATCACGTCAGGCAGAGGTACATTCTCTGACTAATGCACGTAGGTAAAGAGTACACACTTCGCAAAGCATCATGGAAGGTAAGATGGCGGAACTGGGTGCTCCTATTGGCTGATGTGGATGTGGCGGGTTTTGTGACCAAAAATGGCGAAACTGTCGTTGGACTTGGCGGATATTGCAACTAAGCCTCAACTTTGACTTCGTTTTACAGTAGGATGTAGCGGTTTTTGTAACAAAATAATAGTAATATTTCTCTTTTAATACAAATTACAACCTGAGTGTAAATGGTGGCTACTTGACCCCTTTTGTTCTCATCTGAAGAACCTTGGCTCCTTGGCCCACCGAGCTGTCCAGAGGCATATCCTCATCCAATAGTACACCACTCCATCGCCTTGTGAAAGGCGTAACTGGCCATACAGAACAAGGTTTATTCCTCGGATAACCATGCCCGGTGAGAAGGATCGCCACATAATTGGTAGCACAGTGTGATTGAATCGGCTCTGTGGGCCATAAACCACATGTTGTCCATCCTTTCATGTTAAATTTAAGTTTTGTGCCACCTGTTGTGTCTGTAGGGTTAACCTGAAAGCTAATTTGTTAACAGTTGCATGTCACCATGGATCTGCGCCACGTGCAGTCACTGAATTGTTGCTGAAGGACGAGTTAACCTATGAATATTCTATAAGAGGACTGAACACCACATGAGTCTTCAGCAACGACTGCCACTTACTGGAGGCCATAGCCATATTGTTAATATTATTTATTTATTATATTGTGTTCTAAATTGTATATGGGTCGTGGTGGCGCAGCGGTGATTCTGTTGGCCTCTCACCATGTTGGATCGAGTTCGATTCTCGGTCAATGCATGCGAGATTCTTAAAAAAAATGTCATGTCCTGTGGTTCGGATTCCACGTAAAAAGGAGGTCCCATGGCTCATGATCTAGAGATTAACGGTCACGTAAAACCACAAACTTCAACTTCTAAATTGTATACACGTGCATATATACCATTACTCACGTAATTAACAAGGCCTTAAGACAAAACAAACCAACCGTATAACTAGATTCAAATTGCGAATCATATTATAAACACCAAAAAAGTGCTACAATCGTAGTTAAAATATATTAGTGCATAATTTAAACCTCAACACAGTGGTCAGGATTAGATGATGGACTTTTGGTCGAAATGCGTAATACAGGGAGCGGCAAAAAGATCTGACGGTTTTTAAATCACAACAACACAAACATTTTAAATGATACAAACTCTTGTATTACTTATAACAGCAAGGTGTACATGTCAATTAATGGAAAACATGAAAGAACAATAGATTTTAACTTTTAAGATTTGAAGATAACATCTTTCAAATGATGCCCATCTTTTGCCATGCGGCAAAAAGGTCTGTAAATTTTACTGTTCTGTTCGGTTGGTGAGAGAGCGTTCTGGCATATTGCTGGTGGAGGCTGTGTACTGGTGTGTGCGAGTGGTAACATGGATTTGCTGTGTTTACTTTTGCGAGTGGTCATGGTACAGTGATGACTTGACCAGGAAGTCGGTGGTCGACTATATACTGTATGAGAAAGAATTAAATAAGAACATCACGGACATCAAGGTTATACAATTGCTGGTAATGAACCTGAGAGGGACTAAGGAGAAGAAAGGGACTGAGAACCAGGAAACACGTATAAGGATATGGAAACTGAAAGAAGGAGATAGAAGGGTCGAGTACCTCAAAATGGTAAAGGAAGGAATTCCAACAGATGAAGAAAGAGGGGTGGAAGAGGAATGGGCTAGATTTAAGAAGACACTAGTAGGAGCAGCAGAAGCAGTATGTGGGAGGACAAGTAGTAAGAAGAGGTGGAAGGAAACACCATGGTGGAATGAGAACACAAAAGAAATAGTAAGGGAAACGAATAGAGCCTTTAGGAGGTGGTATCAAAATAGGACGGTAGAGACAAGGGAAGATTACCAGGAAAGAAAGAAGGAGGCAAAGAGAGTAGTGCCTGAGGAGAGAAGAAAGTGGATGGAAGAGTGGACAAAGATGATGAAGGAGGATAGTGAAAGTACAAAAAAAGGCCCTGTATGGGATGGTAAAGAATAAGAGGCGGAAGGATCCTACGGATTATGTTAGAATGGTGAACAAAGGGGGACAAGAGATAGAAGATAGGGAAGAACTGAAGAAAATGTGGAAAGAATATTTTGAAGAACTCCTGAACCCAAATGGAAACCATGGCGAGGAGGAAGAAATCGGGGAAGAGGAAGATGAACTGCAAACAGAAAAGGACTTAACATGGAAAGAAGTGGAAGATGCAGTGAGGAAGATGAAAGGAGGGAAGGCACCGGGTGTGGATGAGTTGAGTGTGGAGATGGTGAGAACAGCAGGAGAGGTGGGGATACAATGGTTGTACCGAGTGATGAAGACAGCATGGAAGGAAAGGAAGACCCCAGAGGACTGGAAAAAGGGAATAATTGTCCCAATCTTCAAGAAAGGTGCAGAATGCAGAAACTCTCGGGGAATAACACTGATGAGTCATTGTGCAAAGATGTTTGAGAAAGTTTTGGAAAGGAGAATTAGGACAAGGATAGAAGGAGGGATGAGGGAAGAGCAACATGGCTTCAGAGCAGGAAGGTCCACAGTGGATTTGATTTTTGCTGTAAGGCAGTTACAAGAACAGCACTATGAGTATGGAACAGATCTACTGATGGCCTTCCTGGACATTGAGAAAGCATATGACAGTGTATGCAGAAACAAAGTATGGAAGTCCATGGAGGATAGAGGAGTAGAAAGATGGACTATAAGGAGGATAAAGGAGAAGTACAAGGGAAGCGTGAGCTGTGTGAAAGTGGGAGGAGAGAGAACGGACTGGTTGGAACAGAGAAACGGCCTGAAACAAGGAAGTGCACTGTCACCGTTACTTTTCATTGTGGTGATGGATGACATAATGACCCGAGTGGCACAAGTAATTGGGGACGGTAAGATGAAAGCAATGGTGTTTGCAGATGATTTGATGATTTGTGGAAACAAGGAGGAGGTGGTACAGGAACAGTTGGACGTGTGGGAAGGAATAATGCAAGGGTATGGGATGAAATTTAGCATAAATAAGAGTGAGATGGTGATCACAATAAGGAAGAAGGAAAGAACCATAACAGGAATAACAATTGGTGGGGAACAGCTGAAGAAAGTGGAGAGTTTCAAGTATCTGGGAAGCCTGATACAAGATAATGGAAGAAACGATAGAGAAATAAATGAGCGGGGGAGACAGGCAGAAGCATTCCGGAGGAGTGTGAGAAGCATGTTATGGAGCAAGGATGTCCCTCAGAACAGCAAAAAGATCATATATCGGACGTACTATGTCCCTATCCTGACGTATGCTTCGGAGACCTGGGTTATGAAAGGAAAGGAGAAGAGAAGAATACAGGCCAGTGAGATGAGGTTCTTGAGAAGCAGTATTGGAACTACAAAGAGGGACAGAATAAGAAATGAGAGGACCAGGGAATTAATGAAGGAGGAACCATTACAGGATGGTATAGAGAAATCTAGACTTAGATGGTATGGACATGTAAAACGAATGGAGGAGAAGAGGATACCCAGGAGGATACAGGAGACGAAGTGGGAAGGAAAGAGACCAAGAGGGAGACCGAGAGACAGGTGGCTGAAGGGGGTGGAAGAAAGCGTGAAGAAGAGAGGAGAAGACTGGACAAGGGTGGAGGCTGAGAGATGGTGGGAAGACAGAAGGCGTTGGAGAGGCTTGTGTTCCAAACAGACCCGGCCAATGGCTGGAAACTGTGCAAGATGATGATGTGACTTTTGCGAGTGGTGTCAAGTTAGTTTATGTTCAGTTGTTGACATTCAGGTTAGGTAGTATACTTATTAAATGTGAAGTGTTTTGTTCGCTTGATGCAAGGCCAAGTATGTAAGTCTGGATTACGCTGTGGTACCTACCAACCTTAGCAAGGCCAGGTCGTGGAATGGTACATGGCCTGGATTGAGCAAAGGTTGGGGGAGTATATGGAGGTTTAAACGAGTCTAGCAACGTCTGGTATGGGACAGCAGTGCACCCATGAGGGTACGTGATAAAAGTTTGAGGGATTTTTTGAGTTTTCAGATAAAGGTGCTACGGTATCCCCAGATGGTCGAATTGGAATGCAAACTTTGTGTTTACTTTTAACTGTTCTCGTCTGGATCGGGTAGGTAGTGGTGGCGACTGTAAACGTTGTATTTTATAACTTGTTGTTGCAAATGTTTATTGGGGAACTTTGAATCTGAATGTCTGATGGATATTAGTGTCGTGTGTAAGGGGGTTCTGGTTCGACCCTCTCATCCCACGTATTTCAGGTGTTAATTGTATTCCACCACGCTTGGGATCAATTTAATGCCCCCTGTTCTTCCTCCCTTGCTGCCCGAGTGAAACAAGTCTGGAGGGAAGCACATAAGTTTATGTAGCAAGATACTGACAACTTAGGACGTAGCCCTGTTAAGGTTAAGTTAGGAGATTTTGTGTATGTGGAACATTTTGCACCGAAGATTCCTGGTACTCAGGTCTCGAGTAAGTTACAGGCTCGGTATCGGGGCCCTTTTGAAATTGTAAGCTTTATATCTCCAGTTACTGTTTTTAGTACAGGATCCTGGTTTCAAAATAATATTTTGCGTTCATCTATCTCATTGCAAGTCTCTTGATGGCAAATCTTAAAATTCTCATTCCTTAAGTAAACTTGGATAATGTCTGGTGCTGGAAAAAAAAAAAATGGTGAATAGACATGGCAATTCTTTTTTTTAAATTATCATGTTGGAAGCCATATTTCAGTGCTACCTTAGTCATCAAAATTTAATGTGTTGCTGTCGGCGGGGTTGGGCAGTATCGAAAATACATGTATTTAAAATACGTATTTTCGATACTTTTGTATCTTGTATTTTGTATCTAAAATACATTTTGGGACATGTATTTTATATCTGTATCGAAAATACATTTTGGGACATGTATTTTGTATCTGTATCGAAAATACTTTTTATGAGTATTTTGTATTTTCAAAATACATAAAATACAATCAAAATACAATCACTGCATTAGGTAATTTTCAGTTTTATCTTTCATTACCTTCCCTTTTCATAACTTGAGTTAATTGGTAGACATTACAAAGGTAAGTTTGAGATCAATACAACTGTGCCAGCAATATAGCAACCTTGTAAGACCATGTGCAATGCTATTTATTTAGGATGCATTTAGAACAAAATATCCGGAGAAATGTCTCCCGGAAGTCTGTTATCAGCTTGGTTAATCTTGGAAACCTTTCCACAAGCAGTGGGCTAGCCTCAAGCTACCTAGTATGAAATTCCCAAATCACAAGAGGTTGTCTGAATCTGTTAACTAATATTGTTCGATAATTCCTGGAAGAGCTCACACAAGGGCAGTACAAAATGCGACAATTGTCTCCCGCAGAGCAATGTAACAGTCGTATAAAACTTTGAATTGAAAAATAAGTTGCTGTTCTTTCATTTGATGGGCTTGGACATCGTGATCATCTAATCCAGTGTACTTAAGGGTGTGTATATATAATTTGACTGATAACCGTGTTATTGTGGGTCAATGTAGTAGTACCGTAGTGTGTTTATTTTTAATTCGGGGAAGGAGAGAGCCGTGGCCTTCAGTTAGAACTTCCGTCCTTCGCAGGTTTGCTAGCCACTGCGTCACGAGGCAGATGAAGATAAATATAGTGGTTGTTATTGGTAAATCTTGATCATCAGCCCGATGTATTTGGGTGCGTGTCAAATTTGTCTGATAACCTGTGTTTGTGTGGTTTTTCTAGCAGTATGCGTGGCTGTATTTATTATGGTCTAGGATTGAGCAGATACCCTGGGACTTGAAATATGGTGGTATTCCGGAATGCGGGAAAAAACAGCAAACTTTACACCGAGGATGACTGCTGCCAGTGCCAGAAAAAGAAAACTAGGATCTCTGTATTTGTCTTGGATAGTTGCATACGTTAAGGATGGATGACGACGATGATGTATGTATGTCTACTCTTTATTTTCCCCGTTTTAACGGAATCGGGGATGAGATGCGATGAAAGGCTATGTGGCGGATGTTTTTACGACCGGATGCCCTTCCTGACACCAACATGAGAGGATTTAATTAGAGATGAAGTTGAATGAAGCTGAGCAAGGATGTGAAAGGGAGCGGCCGTGGCCCGTCAGATGGTACCGTCCCAGCATTTGCCTAGAGTTGAAAGTGAGGGAAACCACAGAAAACTATTTCAAGGACGCCGGGCGGTGGGGATCAAACCCACGTCTACCAAGTCCGCATAGCGTTTGGCCCCATGGCCTAGCGCTGCGCGTTAGTGAGCGTAGCTACCACTGTCGGTGATGATGGTAAGATAGTAGTGGTTTTTGGGGGGTTCAGATGCCACCTCCACCTCCCCACCTCACAAGATGGCGGCGGCGCGATATCTCTCGAACGCATGGTCGGATTTTGACAAATGAGGTGTTGTTGAACTCGGGCTGACACCCCCTTTCCACTGAACAACATATTTTCACCCCAAAATAGGAAGGAAGGAAGGAAGATTGTAGTTTTACGTGACCGTGAATCTTGTGATTATGAGCCACGGGACCTCCTTTTTACGTGGAATCCGAACCACAGGACATGGCATTTCACTTCGAAAATCTCACATGCATTGACCGGGAATCGAACCCGGACCGCCTTGGTGAGAGGCATACAGCTAGACCGCTGAGCCACCACGCCCTCACCCCAAAATAAAACCTACCCCTACTAGGGGGTGAAAATTGTAATTTTTTAGAAAATCTCGCTTTCCATGTGCGACATGTGGGATTTTGAATGCCAATATGGAATTAAACGTTGTTCTACACAAGAGACATGTGTATGGTGGAAAGCCAATATGAATTATCATGCTTGTTTTTTGTTTTTATGCATGCCCACTCATAGCTTTTGTAAGAGGGTGGGCTTTTTAAAACATGGCGGCTGTACTGTAACCTAACCTAACCCAACCTAACGGGTCATTGTTGACAGGTCATTGTTGACGAGTCCTTGTTGACAGGTCCTTGTGGACGAGTCCTTGTTGACGAGTCCTTGTTGACAAGTCCTTGTTGACAGGTCCTTGTGGACGAGTCCTTGTTGACGAGTTCTTGTTGACAGGTCCTTGTGGACGAGTCCTTGTGGACTGATCCCTTTGGACCGGTCCCTTTGGACTGGTTCCTACGGACTAGCCCATGAATTTATTTAAATTATGTCAAAGGGCCTAACTACTTTTTACGTGTAAAGCAGTGTGTTGAACTGACGTTGTTCACCAGTCCCCCACTACTATAATGTGATAACGATATGAAAGGAAAGTGACGAAATACATGTGAACACGTGTGAGATGACCTTATTACCGTCCTCCTTGTGAAACAAGTCACATCCTGTTTTGGTCATACGTGAGAAAATGCAAGTTCATGTGTAATATGACCTAACACACAGGTGTTCACCTGTGCACGTGCACGATAAGAGCTAACACATCACAACCTGTTTTGACAGTGGTGGGAATAAGGCTAGAGACATGTACGAGTAGTCAAATTACTCGGGCAGACAACCCCTTTCCTATGGACAACTTATTTCCACTCCAAAATAAAATATACCCCTACTAGGGGGTGAAATAATAATCTTTAGGTAAAAGTCGCTTTCCATGTGCAACATGTGGGAGTTTGTATGCCAATATGAAATTAAACTCGTTCCACATAAAGTGCATGCATACAACTGAATGCCGCTATGATTTATCATTTTTGTTTTTTGTTTTACGAATGCGCAATTGGTTTTTTGTAAGAGGGCGGTTTATTTGAATAATGATTTGTAGACAATTTTTTTTACAAATTAACCAAGAATCCAAAAACTAATAGGTCATCGACGTTTTAATATCTTATGAACTAAGAAGGCTAGGGACTTGTATGAGGGGTCGTTGGACTTGGGGTGACGCCCTGTTTTGAATTTATTATTCATTTTTTGTCAAAAGGGCCTAACTGCACTTTCGTTAATATCTCGTTAACTAATAATCACAGAGGGTCAAGTGAAGTGTCATAGGACTTAAAATGGCCAACCCTTCCCCATGACCAATGAATTTACCCCCCCCCCCAAAAAAAACAGCAACGTCATTGACCTAAGATTTTATCAACTACTAATCAGAGAGGGACAAGTGAGGTGTCACAAGACTCAGGATGCCCAACCCTTTTCCATGACCAACGAATTTACCCAAAATACCCAAAAAAGCAAGGTAATTGACCTAAGATTTTATAAACTTATCATTAGAGAGGGTCCAGTGAGGTGTCATAGGACTACGAATTGTTAACCCTTTCCCATGACCAATGGATTTACCCCAAAAATCCAAAACAGCAAGGTCATTGACCTGAGATTTTATAAACTAATAATCGGATATCAACATGTGAGGTGTCATAGGACTTAGAATGGTCAACCCTTTCACATGACTAATGAATTTACCCAAAAATACCCAATACATCAAGGTCATCGACCTGAGATTTTATAAACTAATAATCGGATAAGGACATGTGAAATGTTTACCGTGAGTGATGAAACATAGCTTGGTAGTGAAAGAATTATTGTAGGCTACATGTATGGTGACTGACAAGTCTTTCACCTTTGTAACTTGTTTTCAGATCAAACTGCAGTACAGAGAGAGTATAGGTTGTAGGTATGGGATAATAAATGACAAATGGTGTATACAAAATCTGATTTATCGATTCAAGAAATAAGAGTAGACAATCTTTAATTGATTGGTTAAAGAGGATAGCTAAAATCCAAAATGGTGACTATATCGAACTAAACTGATCCAAGCTGAATCAAACCCAACTAAACCGAACTAAACCGTACCAAACTTAATCAAAAACAAGCCAATGGTTTAAGTGTAAAACTTGTGGGTGAATGTGGTCATTGGTAATGTCAGAAAGGAAAGGGATAACGCTCTACCTATAGAGGGTAAGGTAAAGCTAGTGCATGATGCTAATGCACACACACAAGTACATGAACCACACACAACTAACCTATACTGTGTTTATGGGTTGACTGTTATAACTTGCTCAGTGGTTACTGGGACAAGATGGTTGCTACACACAACAAGCGTTAAATACTTGAGGCTAATAATCTACACAAACACACACACACACAAACACACACTTGTTCTAAACTAAACTGTCTTGCTGATAGCGCTCACACTGTAGGCAGATGACAGAAATGCTTGGCTAACAGAAATACAATCATTTCCGGTTGTCTAATGTTACCAGCTAACCATTTTATGCTGCAGTGGCGAGCACATGTGCCACTTACACTAGAGATTTTAACTCGATTTCAAGCTCTAAGTCCTAGAACGAATCAAACTAAGGAAGAAGGGCATGGTGGCGCAGTGGTTAAGCGGTTAGCCTTTCACTAAAGTGGACTAGGGTTTGATTTCAGGTTAATACGCATGTCACAAACATATAAAAAAGCAGAGATAATGTTTTAAACCGATTACACTCGTCTCTTTTCAAATTATTACTTGGATTACAAATACAAAGGTGGACTGGGTGTGATATACAGTTAATGCTGTCTATCGCACACTAGCTGTAAGGAAGCTATATGTAGAGAACTGCCTAGCGATTTCATGAACTGGTATAGCTATGTCGCATAAACGGTGCAGGATACAATCCAGCAACTATAATTCGTATCTTGTGGAACAGAGAAAATGCTCTTTTGCCTTGATGGATAACAAATGTGTGCAGACGAATGACCTACGCATTAGCCTACGAAGGGGTTATAACCACGAGGAGGAGGAGGTGTGATTTCTATATTTTATTGTTTAGAGACATGGCTTTTGTAACCAGTAGATTTAATTGATTTAGTATTTTGTAAATATTTATTTTTGTAATTGTAAATAGCTAATTTTTTGTAAATAGTGGAAACCATTTATTTTTGTAATGGTAAATGTTTAATGTATAATTAAGGTTCTTTGAGATGAGTGTGCATGTCAATGATGTTTTTAGGGATAAATAGAGTGGTTGTGTGTTTGTTCTCAAAGACAGGCATGGTTGTGTGAATGTATGACTACACTGAAAGAGAGAGAGAGAGAGTGTGTAAAATCAGCCTTACCTGCAGTAGTAATAGTGGACCTCTATTTTTTGCATACACATAGACAGACTGTACCATTGCCATGGTCAAGCACTCACTTTAACACCATTTACAAAATCTTAAAATGAAAAAATCATGTTTCGCAAATATGAACTTTTGACATAAACAAAATAAAAATAAAATGTGCAAACGACAAATTGGAAAATCCATGTTTCCATATCATGAAATTCAAAAACTTTAAACTGACATTTAGAAGAAATGCAAATGGAAAATTGACAAATTGTAATGTGTGAAATGTGAAAATGAACAAATGGCTATCATTATTTTTAAGAAATATATAAAAAAACATTGTGCTGTATGGTTGAGGTGTGAATCAAACCCTACTTATTTTGGACCACCCGAGACTGAGTATACTTCTTTTAGTCCTCATACCACTTTTAAAATTTTGTGTTAAATCTAGGAATTGAGCCCAAGAACTTGTAGGGGGAGACCAAGGTTAGAATATGTTAAACAGATAGTCTTGAATGTAGGGTGTGTTAGCTATATAGAGATGAAACGATTAGCTCGGGACAGGGGGTGCATTGAGATCTGCAGCAAACCAGTCAAAAGACTAAAGACTCAAACAACAACTTGTAAGCTCACGAAAATAATGTTGTGTAAAGGTAAATGTTAGTCAACGAACAGTAATGCATTACTAAAACCCATGACACGATACCTAAGAGCTTTTCTAAAATTATTTTAAAATGCCTTTAACCCTATATTTAACACCAAGTTCGCAAGACTCATAACTGCAATGTTATGGTAAAACAAAACAAAATCTATATTTCAAAACAAGCAAGTGGTTTAATCAATGTATACTGGGAAAAGTTTTGTAAGCACTCAAGTCCACAAGACTAATTAAATTAGTAACTGTTAGGTTGGTCAAGTGGTTAAGGTGTTTAACGTAAGATCAAATTTTCTGTACAAGGAAGCAAGGGTTCGAATCCCTTACCTGACATAACTATTGACTTAACATTGCTTGGCCACACTGTATTATTATGATACTCGGTACACAAACCATAGACAGAGTGTATTGTTTAAGGCACTCTCTTTATGAACATAGTCAGAGACTGTTGATGGTTAACAATTGCATTAATAGAGGGACATGGGGATAGCAATTAAGAAAATACAGCCAATACCCATACAATATTTTTATTCATTTAGATTGTTGTTTTTTTTACAATAGTTACACACTGAATGCAACTTTTTATCTCTTTACCATTGTTTGATATAGATTTTAAACACAACGCTTGTTGTAGATCCTTTTATAACTTTCTCCAGGTACTCTTGTTCTTAAAAACTGGGGAAGCCGCAATGGTTTTATAGACATTAAACCCTCATCCTCTTCTTTTTCATCATCATCATCATCATTATAAATATTATCTTCATAATTATTATAGTCATTGTCGCCATCATTATCATCATCCTCAACATTACTAGAACTATCCAATTCCTTTTTTTCCTTTTCAAAAGGGACCTCTTGAAGAGTCTGTGTTGCTTTTGATAGTGTTACGGGTTGTTTGAACGTTGACAACTGTCCTAACATGACTTTTTGAGGAGATAAATGTTTTTTCACAAGGAAGTCACTATGTTGAGTAACACTATGTTTTTGTTGGGCTTGCTTTTTCTTGCTCTTTTGATCATGTTTTATTAACACTAACGGTGTTTCATTTGGTATACCACATTGATGAGTACCCACACTTAAGACCTCACCATGTTTACTTTTTAGATGACCTAGACATTTTGTTGTTCTTTGTTTTGAGCACTGCCAAAATATGATGCCATTCGTATTTTCTCGCTTATAGTTATAAGAGTACCCATGATACAGGGCACGTGGTTTACCTTTATTGGTTATAGTATATTCCATAGTAGCCACTGACTTGTATAGTCGATCCGCCTACTAAAAAGGTCTGTACACTTGTGGTGGAAGAATGATGTTGCGTTGACGTTTTATGCAGGATGATGTTGGTGGCATATGTGGGTGGCTTATGCGGGTGGCTTATGTGGGTGGCTTATGTTGATGACATATGTTGTTGGCTTATTTTGGTGGCTTATATTGATGGCTTATGGTGGTGGCTTATGTTGATGGCTTATGTTGGTGGCTTATGTTAGTGACTCATGTTGATGACATATGTTGGTGGCTTATGTCGATAGCTTATGTTGGTGGCTTATGTTGATGGTATATGTTGTTGGCTTATGGTGGTGGCTTATGTTGATGGTTTATGTTGGTGGCCTATGTTGATGGTTTATGTTAATGGCTTAGGTTATTGTCTGGTGGCTTTTGTTGATGACATATGTTGTTGGCTTATGGTGGTGGCTTATGTTGATGGTTTATGTTGGTGGCCTATGTTGATGGTTTATGTAAATGGCTTAGGTTAATGTCTTAGGTTGATGGCTTAGGTTGATGGCTTATGTTGGAGGCTTATGGTAGTGGCTTATGCTGGTGGCTTATGTTAGTGGCTTATGGTGGTGGTTTATTGTGGTGGCTTATGTTGATGGCTTATGTTGGTGGCTTATGTTAGTGGCTTATGTTGATGACATATGTTGGTGACTTATGTTGATAGCTTATGTTGGTGGCTTATGTTGATGACATATGTTGTTGGCTTATGATGGCGGCTTATGTTGATGGTTTATGTCGGTGGCCTATGTTGATGGTTTATGTTAATGGCTTAGGTTCATGTCTTAGGTTGATGGCTTAGGTTGATGGCTTATGTTGGTGGCTTATGGTGGTGGCTTATGCTGGTGGCTTATGTTAGTGGCTTATGGTGGTGGTTTATGGTGGTGGCTTATGTTGATGACATATGTTGGTGACTTATGTTGATAGCTTATGTTGGTGGCTTATGTTGATGACATGTTGTTGGCTTATGGTGGTGGCATATGTTGATGGTTTATGCTGGTGGCCTATGTTGATGATTTATGTTAATGGCTCAGGTTAATGTCTTAGGTTGGTGGCTTATGTTGGTGGCTTATGGTGGTGGCTTATGGTGGTGGCTTATGTTGATGACATATGTTGGTGACTTATGTTGATGGCTTTTGTTGATGGTTTATGTTGATGGTTTATGTTGGTAGCTTATGTTGATGGCTCTTAACGATTAATGATGATGGTGATGACGATTGTATCACTTTTGGAGAAGCGGAGTGTAGGTATTTGTAGTTGATGCTTGTGGGATACCTGTGCATTGTAATGAGGATAAAGTGATAATGAAGTTGTAACATACACTCAGCCTTCAAGCCACAAGAATGAATCATAAGAGATTAAAAACATTCCTCCTCACAAGATGGCGTCGGCGCGCAACGACGTAGAGGAGGAATGTGGAGGAGGGTCTTGAGTTTTGTTTTTTAGTTTTTGCGCATGCCCATTCAGTTCAAAGGGACAAATCAATAGGGATCAATCAAAATGGGTTATCGCCTCAAGGTCTGAGATACTCCTCTTTGTTTATTGGTTTGCCTATCGACAAGCGCTGCTTGGAATGCTTTTTAATCACACCTCATGGGTTGGGTTAGGTTCAGTTAGATTACACTACGGCCGCCATCATTAAAAAGCACGCCCTCTTACAAAAAGTCATGAATGGGCATGCGCAAAAACAAAAAACAAAACTCAAGACCCTCCTCCACATTCCTCCTCTAAGTCGTTGCGCGCCGACGCCATCTTGTGAGGAGGAATGTTTTTAATCTCTTATGATTCATTCTTGTGGCTTGAAGGCTGAGTGTATGTTACAACTTCATTATCACTTTATCCTCATTACAATGCACAGGTATTCCACAAGCGTCAACTACAAATACCTACACTCCGCTTCTCCAAAAGTGATACAATCGTCATCACCATCATCATTAATCATTAAGAGCCATCAACATAAGCCACCAACATAAACCATCAACATATACCATCAACAAAAGCCATCAACATAAGTCACCAACATATGTCATCAACATAAGCCACCACCATAAGCCACTAACATAAGCCAACAACAAAAGCCACCAAACTAAGGCATTAATCCAAGCCATTAACATAAATCATCAACATAGGCCACCAGCATAAACCATCAACATATGCCACCACCATAAGCCAACAACATGTCATCAACATAAGCCACCAACATAAGCTATCAACATAAGTCACCAACATATGTCATCAACATAAGCCACCACCATAAACCACCACCATAAGCCACTAACATAAGCCACCAGCATAAGCCACCACCATAAGCCACCAACATAAGCCATCAACCTAAGCCATCAACCTAAGACATTAACCTAAGCCATTAACATAAACCATCAACATAGGCCACCAACATAAACCATCAACAAAAGCCGCCACCATAAGCCAACAACATATGTCATCAACATAAGCCACCAACATAAGCTATCAACATAAGTCACCAACATATGTCATCAACATAAGCCACTAACATAAGCCACCAACATAAGCCATCAACATAAGCCACCACCATAAACCACCACCATAAGCCACTAACATGAGCCACCAGCATAAGCCACTACCATAAGCCACCAACATAAGCTAGGATATCAATGTTGGTATCTCCGAGGAAGATGCATAATTTATTGTTTATCTGACTAAGAAAACTTTCAAATGAATTTAAGAAGGGTATAGCATTGCTTCTATTGGGGTTATATGCTGCAATAATATCAATGCTTTTATATGTTGGCCTATTACTTTTAACATCATCTCTGAATATCTTAATCCACATCAAACTATGATTCATTTCACACTTTTTTTGAACATTCACTTTCCATTTGTGTGATACATGGCATCTGAATTACAAATACACACACTAATACAGCCATTGCAGTAAAACAGGTTATCAGACAAATACCACACACACACCCAAGCACATGGGGCTACATGACCACGATATCACAAAGCCTCTTAATTAATCAACATACCGTACACAAAAAGAAAGTCACAAATGTATACAAAATAGTATTGTACCACTCTGGTGGATTAATGGTAGTTTTATTCATGGCCGATGAAGTCGGATGAAGGTACCAGCTCGAAAGATCTCCACGAGGTAGCTTAGGTCATACAATAATAATAATAATAATAATAATAATAATAATAATAATAATAACAATTTCTATACTGTATATACAGTATTTCCCATTTTATGGGTTCGGGGACGAGGTGAGGTAAGTTTCTATGTGGCAGTGGTTTTCACGGCTGGATGACCCTCCTGACGCCATCATTAACAGAGCTGGATGGGAAATGAAATGACATTAGGGCAAGGGTTTGGAGAAAAGCGACCAAGGCCTATCAGGAAGTATCGTCCCGAAAAACCATTTCATGGAGACTGACTGTGGGATTTGAACCCTTTGGCCTTTCGCGTTAATGCACACATCCGTTCAGGTCACTGATAATATAATAATAATAATAATAATAATAATAATAATAATAACGAAATCAAAATCGCAATAATGGCCTTGCAAGAAACTCGCTTCACTGACGAAGATACGTTTGAGTCTAATGGGTATCGGTTCTTCAAGAGCAAATCCCGTAAGAGGGTAATGAAGAACACCCCTATCTTCGGTACAGCCTTTGCTGTCAACACCAGAATCCTTAGGTCAGTCTCGAATTTTGAAGCTGTTAACGATAGGTTATGCCTGCTATCTCTGCGCTGTGCATACAAAACATATACGCTAGTCAATGTACATGCTCCAACTAATGAACAAAACAAAAAAAGAGTTGGAAGACACTGATAGATTTTGGAACCTCTTGGATGCTAGATTGGCAAAAATCCCGAAACACCACGACAAGATCCTGGGTGATTTCAACGCACAGGTAGGATGTGAACGGAAATACAGGAATGTTGTTGGGCTCTATCCAGCGCACAATAGAACTAACAAGAATGGAGAACGCCTCATTGAACTATGTAATAGCCATAACCTCCAGCTGATGTCAACACACTTTCGTCACCTGCCTAGAAAACAGACTACATGGAGATGCCCGAACAAAACATTAGGAGAGTTCCAAATAGACCATGTTGCTATATCTCGAAGATCTAGTCCGGAAATCATGAACGTTACCGTAAAAAAGGGAATGAACATAGACTCAGATCACTATGTATTGGTAATGAAGTTCCGGCACATTCCACTAAACAAAAAGAAAAACAAACCTACCATAATTCGCTTCGACACGAACATGCTCAGAGATAGGGAGAATGAATTCAAAGAACTTGCCCAACCAGTGGAAAAAGACTTCAACAGCACGAGAAAGCAGATGATAAACGCTGCAAAAGAAGTAGCAGAAACCAAGAAGAGGAAGAAACACACATGGTGGAACAATAACTGCGAGAATACCTTAAAGGATCGTCTAAATGCTTGGAAAAAGTACTACACCTCCAAAGAGGAAGAAGATTGGAACATCTATATAGACCAACGAGCACAAACAGCAAAAATAATACGCAGCGAGAAACGCAAGTATGAAAAAGAACAAATGGACAAAATTGAACAAAACTTTCACAGAAATGAGGCCCGTGAATACTACAGGGATTTTAAAAAGAAGATACAAGGATACAAGGCACCTTCCCTTTGTTTTCTAAGAAAGGATGGAACTCGAGCAACATCCAATGAAGAAAACTGCGAAATTTTAGCCGGGTATTTTAACGACCTCCTAAATTGTGAAAAGCCACCCAACCCCATCAAAACAAACAAACAAATGACCCACAATTTGCCATCTTCTCCACCAAATCGCGATGAAATCAAATGCCACATAAAGAGGTTGAAAAATAACAAGGCTCCTTGTGAAGACTCCATGATTGCAGAACTGTGGAAACATGCCCCAGAAGAAGCAATTGACATCCTACACCAAACCATTGTAGATATATGGGAGACAGAACAACTCCCAGAGCACTCGAAGTTAGCTTTGATCCATCCTTTACACAAGAAAGGAAATATAAGGGATGGGAACAACTACCGTGGTATTTCTCTTCTGTCAGTAGCTTACAAGATCCTGTCACTTTCCATCCTTGAAAGACTGGAACACCAAGTTGAACACAAACTCGGAGAATACCAAGGGTTTTTTAGGAAAGGCCGATCGACTGCAGAACAAATCATTAACCTAAAAACCATAATTAGGTACTATGTGTTGAGAGGTCGAACGTATGTATCGACATTTGTAGACGTTAAGAAAGCGTACGACTGCATCGACCGTGATGTGTTGATTAACATACTTGCAGAAATGGGAGTCGATATGAAACTGCTGGCTATAATAAGGGCAACCCTAATTAATACCACATCCAAAGTCAAATTCCAAGGATGTATCTCTGAACCCTTTGAAATCAAGACAGACGTTCGACAGGGAGATAGCCTGTCACCTCTGTTGTTCAACTGCTTGCTTGAAAAGGTAATACAGAATTGGCGACAGAAGTTAAAAGAAGGAGGCCTTTACAAACCTTTAAGGATCGGGACAAAGAAAAACGGAGAGGAAATAGATTGCTTAGCATTCGCTGATGATATAGCCCTAATGACTGAAGATTTCGAAAGTGCAACAGAACAGGTCAATATATTGAAGGAAGTAGCAGAACAAACAGGATTACAAATTTCCTTTCAAAAGACAGAAGTAACGTCGAACATCAAGGATGATACAGCACAACTAAACACCAAATATGGAACGATAAACCGTGTTAATAAATTTAAATATCTTGGGGAATGGATCCAGCAAAATGGCCTTGACAAGGAAGCCATAGAAGCAAGAATCAAGAAAATGGAAGTCGCTTTTCAAACCACCCGCAACATATATAACAAAAAGTGCTTTTCAATAAACACAAAAATTCGTCACTACAACACTGTCATCAAACCAGTACCACTATATGCATCTGAATGCCTTATCCTATCCGAGAAATGTTTGCTTGCGAAGTTAGAGAGAAAAGAAAGAAAGAAAGAAAGAAAGAAAGAAAGAAAGATCCTACACATCATACTTGGCCCGGACTACAAACATGGCATCTACATCAGAAAATCCAGGCAAGAAATTTACTCGAGGATAGAGAAGATCACAGACACAATGCGAAAACGCAGAGTTTGCTTCTACGGTCATATACGACGGATGATCGACTCCCGATGGACGAAACGTATCTTCAGTATATTCGACTCAAAACCAAAAACGACAATGCCATGGTATGTTAACGTCCAGAAAGATCTGAAAGAAATGGGGATACGAGCAGAAGATGCACAAGACCGAAATCTTTACAGAGCAGCCATCAAGACGTTTGGGACCTTCCGGGACGAAGAACGGACAACTGGTGCGAAATGGACAGAGGAACGTCGTGCTAAACACAGTGAGCTGATGAAGACAATGTATATCAAGCGAAAAATGAGCAAATGCCAGAATGTAAAATGAGGCTTACGTGGTCCCTAGTTGGCCGATTAGCGAAATTGAATGAATGAATGAATGAATGAATAATAATGAGACTTAAAAGACCGGACATCTCTCAGGAAGATGCTTCAGCAATTGGGTTTCCAGGACAAACCGCCAAGAAAGAAAACAGGTCCCCTCTGGACACAGGAGAGGATGGAACAACACAGCCAGAGGATGCGTAACTACTGGGCAAACATCAAAGCCCACTCCAAAAGTAACAGTTGAATGTCGTGGTCCTTAGATGGCCTATACGAAACAATAATAATAATAATAATAATAATAATAATAATAATAATAATAATGTTATGTTAAAAGTTTGAATGGAGGAAAAGCATATTTTATTAAAAGTATTTTGTATTTTGAATTGTATTTTAAAATACTATTTTGTATTTTGTATTTTCAGGAATTTTATAAGTGTACTTTGTATTTTGTATCTAAAATACTTTTTTGTGAGTATTTTGTATCGAAAATACCTTTTGGGAGTATTTTGCCCAACTCTGGCTGTCGGTCAACACGTTTGTACCCCGTCGTAATGGGTGAAAACAATTTACATGTGATTAATAAATACACTTGGATGACCAGCTACGATCGTCAAGTGATCATCATCAGATCACTTATACTTAGACACAGATTTAATAGCCTAAGTGTAAGGAATCTGATGATGATCGCTTGACGATCAAAACTCGTAATCCAAGAGTATTTATTAATCTCGTGTAATGTTTTTCAGGATTAGGGAAACAGCTATTACAATTGGGTACAATCGTGTGGACAGACTGAAAAACATTAAATTTAGATTTCTTTTAAATAGATTTTGGGTAAAATCATTGTAAATATAAATTCAAGGATTGTAAAGGTGATTTATAAAGTGAACCGTTTATCCATCTAAGTGTGATGCATGTGAAGCAAGGTTAATGTTAATCAAGAAAACTCCCCTTGGAACTTCTAATTAAGTCATCAGTCCCCGAACTGTGACGATTACAAGAATTGTGAAAGCTTTCCCTGGTGCTTTTCTGTTGGGGTCTGGTTGTATTCCATCTGGTGTGGTGGTGTTGCTGTTGGAGTTCAACAATTGAACTTCAGCTGTGTTGCTGCTCTTCAGCCGAGGCGCAGCGGGGTGCGAAGGCGTTTGGGACATCCTGCCTCAATGTGTTTTGGTTGGCATCATGCTTGAGGACCTGCAGGCGGAGACCTAGTTACTTCATAATTCATCCATACCTGGAAATAGGTCGTCCAGGAGGCTCGAACCAAAAATATCGTCCCCATACTTTAACCAAAGCTGCTGCTTCTCCAAGACTGAAACTGCTACTCTGAGCTACCTTATCTATACCCGGAGGTGTCTACTTCTGGCGGGCGAGGATGTGGCGTTGGCATCACAATTCTGAAATATTCCCCCTGAAATGCCTGCTGGTGAAAATCACATGTCTTACATTACTGCAATTTGTCCCTCCACCCCCCCCCCCCCCCAACCCCCCAACAAAGATGTATTGGTGTACCAACTTATTGAACAAACCATATCAGTGAGCTCCACTTTAGTTCCAACCGGCAGCCGGGTGCTGTTGCCCAACAGTAAATTTCCCCAGGACGTCAGCAGTTCAATGAGAGAAACCAAGAAACCCCCAAGTCGTCAACAGTTTCGACAAAAGGAAGAAGGAACCCAAATTATGAAATAAAAATTTAATAACTTGAAAAAAATCTTTCAACTATGTTTTATGAAGAATAACAACTTTCAGATTTCAAATTTAATTAAATAATACATGTGGTAACTCCAGCGGTCACCAAGTGAAACATTCATCAGTGCCAACCCACAACAAATAGTGTGTCGAGACTGCCATTCGGCAAATGCAAGTGACATAAGAACATCGCACAAATTGAATTTGCAGAACTGTCTCTGTTTCCAAATGGCAAAATAACAGGAATTGGGAGCAAACATGAATTGCCCTCACTATCTTGACAGCCGAGGGTCGGTAAAAAGGTAAAACCTTCCTGGGGCTCGGATCCTGGGAACAGGGACTACAAGGTTATTAATCTGAAACTGAATTTAAAACGCTGGGAGTGAACTCGTGTAATTATAAACAGGAAGATTGTCACGTAGGTATCTACCAACTGCATGTGTTTATGTTTTGGAACAATAAACTTTACGACATAAAATCTCTAAAAAAATAAAATAAAATAAAAAATGTTCACTTGCCACCGTGGGAAGTGAAAAGAGGATGATGGCAAGTTGTTTTGGGTTGATTTTATTTTAGATTTTGCTAAATGTTCCTAGGTTATTTGGGTTGGATTTGTGTGATCATGTGATAATTTGTTACTCACGTGGGTGTGTTGGTTTTTGTGTTAGTGAAATGTGCTTTGTTTTGTGGATTATCTTGTTGCGTAGTGGCTAGCATTCTTGGCTGTAACCGCGAAGGCCTGGGTTTGATTCCCGGCTCTGCCAAAAAATTTAATTCTGATCTGAGGGCTGGGACGGTGAGTTTCTCGATGATGAAATAATTCTTCTGATACTGTTTTACTATTCGGTCCTACAAGCTATGTGGCACAAGTTAATCGGATAACAGATCGCAGACCATACAAGCTAATGTTATAACAACCAGGATGCTTTTTTGATCGATATTGAGCACTGTATTGAATTGGGACTATCAGCGTTGACGGAGAAGATCTTCATCAAGAAGCTAAATTTAAGTATCTTGGTTCCTCAATCTCAGACAACGAATGACTTATCAATGAGGTCAACTCAATGATTTATGAAACATGGTTGAAGTAGCGAACGACAACAAGAGACACCTGTGACCGTCGGATGAAAGACCACTTTAAATCCATGATCTACCTGTCATCCGTCCTGTAGGTCTCTATGGCATCGATTGGTGGCCAGCTATAAAGGAGGTGGAACTTCAACTAAGCATCTTGGAGACGAAGATACTTAGGTGGATGGGTGGCATTACTAGACTGGATAATGATTCAAATGATGATATAGGGAAACGTTTTTGTGTTGCACCAATCCAGAAAAAAATGAGGGAATGCCGCCTATGCTGGTTGGGCATGTGGTTAAGTCAGCACACGCCATGGAAGACGCAGGAAAGACGTCCAAGGAACGACCAAAACAGCGATGGGCAGTTACAGTACACAAAGACCCGAAGACTGTAAACCTCCATCCAGACAAGGCTCAAGACCAAGGAAAATAGAGACACCAAATCCACGTAACTTAGTGGACCCTGTCAATAGGCAGACGGAGGAGGAGGAAGAGGAGGAGGAGCAGGAGAAGAAGGAGGAGGGGAAGAAGAAGGAGATAAATAAGAAGAAGGAAAGAAGAAGAAGAGGAAGGAGGAGGAAGCAGAGTGCTTACAAAAAACAAAAACCCCCCGTGGCTCCACAGCCCGTGAAGGGCCTTGGCCTACCAAGTGACCAATACCCAGCCATTTGTCCTACAGATTGCAGGGTGACACAGGGTCAACATTCCAAGTCCCCTCAGCCGTTAATCTCAATTGCCCTCACGAGCCTGAGTGTACCACATTCCAGCCCTCACGTCAATTTCTAAAATCCCTGACATAGCCGGGATTCGAACCAGGGGCTTCGGTATGGCAGGTGCGCTACCCCGACACCACAGGGCCGGCGAGCACTTGCAATGGATAACTTATTCAAATTCAAGAAATAACTTAAAATGCTTTCTCCTTGTCAAGACAATGATTTTAAAAAATATTCCAGTTTATGTTTTCAACCTTAGTCGGGTTCTTCAGGTAACTACACCAGTTTTTTTTAATCACTTCTGCATATTATATTGTTTTAAAATCACTTTCACTTAAGATCTTAAGATCATCAATTAAGATTTGAAAACATGTACCAGAATATTTGTAAAAACAACGTTGTTTCATTTGATGGGCTTGGATATCGTGGTCATTTAGCCCCATGTACCGGTACTTGAGTGTGTGTAGAATTTGTCTGACAACCTTTGTTGTCGTGGTGTTTGTAGTAGTGTTTGTATTTGTAATTCTGGGATGGCTAAGGTGGGAATCGAACCCACCTTTTCTCAGTTTTGCCTCACGAGGTTGAGTGGTACCCTGTTTCAGCCCTCAGACCGGAATTAGATTTCTTGGCAGAGCTGGGAATCGAACCCGGGCCTTCGAGGTGACTAAGAATTCTAACCGATACACCAGGAAGTGGACTGTACAAACAACATAGTACTGACAATGCGGATTGCTTTTTTTAAATTCATACATCTGATCACACATCGGTCAGGATTTACACAGTACAGCAACTATGCAAATTATTTCTTGTTTTAGTCCATAAACCGAAGGCCCTGTCATTGAAAAGGATGAATTCTGGGAGAAACTGTATGCTTACATATAAAACATTCTGCCCAGTAAATCTCTCTATATTGGACGAGAACTCAATGGTCGAAGATTATAGAAGTAATATGGTGTCAGTTGACAGTGCAAGTAAGCTGTGCGAGGCGAAAAGCGAATGTATTGGGAGTTTACTGTGTCGAAAGTGTAAAGTAAACCACCCTAAAGGTGAGATTTGTGGTGGTTGTGAGTTAAAAGTGAAGAATACGGGAAGGATGACGACACGACTATCTACAAAGACCATTAAAGCGGGCCTCGTGGAGTGCAACAGTGTAGGCCTAGAGGTTATGAAGTGCCAGAAATGTTTGGTCTTAGTTGAGGAGGTGAGCAGCAAAGACGAGATAATTAGATTGCTCCGGCTAGAGCTAGAAGCTGTAATTAAAAATTTGGAGAGGGCCAAGGAGGCAACAAGACCATGGGGGAAAATTTGTCAAACTTGGAGGTTGGTATTTTAAGTTCGGGGATTGGCGGGCAGATGGCAGCAGATGGCGGGATCAACAGTGACCGGAAGTCAAGGAAATCCAAGCGCTCAGATATGACTGACGGACGGTTGGCGGAGGAAAGACTGGAGCTGGACACCGTCGAGGGCGATCGAGTGGAGCAGGTATGTAATGAAATAAGGGAAATATTGGTCAACGGAAGAAGAGAAGAGGAAGTGTGCCGGTCCTTGGTTATTGGGGACTCAATAATTAGGCGCTTGGGAACAGGGCTTCAGGAAACAAATACTGAAGTGAAATGTTTTCCTGGTATAAGGACTGAACAATTGAGAAGAAAAGTGATATTAATGGGAGGAGGTGAAGTAGTTAAGTCAGTTCTAGTACACGTTGGGACAAATGACCTAAGGAGCGCTCCTACTCCAGACAATATAGGAAATGACATTAAAAACCTGATAAGAGCATGCAGGGAGAAGTATAGAAATGCTTCTATTGCAGTGAGTGGGATTTTATATCGGCGGGACGTAGATTGCAGGTATGTGGATGCAATAAATGGTGTACTGGACTGGATTTGTGGTGAAGAGGAAGTTCTATAAATTAACTCTGGACTGTGGATAGAAGACTATGATTTGGGGAGGGATCTTCTCCACTTAAATAGGCGAGGTTCGGCCAAACTGGGACAACTCTATGGAAGGGTCATTAAAAGTTTGTCAAAAATCCCACCAAGTGTTTAAGAGATGATTCATCCCAAACCAGTAAAGGGGATAGTAAACGGAGCAAGATGGTTGCTAGTCTTGGGTACAAAGGACATTATCAGGGCTTCAAGTGTCTTCTGGTAAACTGTCGTAGTGTAGTTAGAAAGGGCATACCATTTGGAACCATGGTAGAAATATATGATCCAGATGGTATTATCGGGACTGAGTCATAGCTAGTTGAAAATGTTGTGGAAGGGGAGGTATTTCCTATGGGTTATAGGGTATACAGGAGGGACAGGGGAAGCACGGGAGGTGGGGGTATTTATACTAGTTAAGGATATATTTAGGAGTCATCTAGTGTTTACAGATGAAGTAAATGAGATTCTGGGGGTTAGGGTTGGTTCTAAAGATATGGTAGACATTTTGGGTGTATATAGAACAGGGAGGGGTGAACGGGATGTAAATCTAGGAACAACGTTAGTAAATTATGCTATGGAGGCTGACCGGGCAGGAAGAAATTTAATTGTAGGGGGTGATTTTAATATGCCAAGAGTGGACTGGGAAGGTAGGGCAGATTCTCAGGAACATTATCAATTGCTGGCTAACAAAATAATATGGGAGGGGGGCTTTGTTCAAGTTATCGAGGTAAGCACTAGGGGGAACAGCTTATTGGACGTGTTTTTGATCAAGCCTGAGGATATTTGGGTCAAATCAGAGATCATTGAAGGGATATGTGACCACAAGGCTGTTGTAGTAGAGGTTAAGTTGGGTATTGAGAGGCAGGTTAAGGGGGCTCATACACCGCCGGTTGTCAAAATTTAAGTTTGTTGATTTTACGTTTAACTGAAAGACAATACCTTTCTCAATATATCTGTTAAGTTTTATAACTAAATTCATTGTTTTGGCAGAGATATAGCGTATTACGTGAGACCATGCGCCTATCTGTCAATGGAGTGTTTAATATGGGCTCATACACAGTCGGTTGTCAATTTTTTTATTTTTATTTTTTTTACTTTTAAATGAAAGACAATACATTTATCAATATGTCTGTTAAGTTTTACAAGTAAATTCAGCGTTTTGGCAGAGATATAGCGTTTTACGTGAGACCATGCGCCTATTTGCCAATGGAGTGTTTAATATTCAAAGCTGTTTACCCGAAAGGTTGCTTTTTTGGTAGGAAAAACACAATATCTCGTGAACTATGTGATGAAACTGGATGAAACTTGGTAGATACATTCCAACATATGATCCCTAGAGGATGAACCTCATTTATGAAATTATCTTAAAAAATAATTGAGATATACTAGGAAAATTAAACAAAAAACTGTTTATTTTTTGAAAGACAAATTTAATATTTTTTAAAAAATATACTATTTACACTATAACATTCATGGTGGTTCATCCTCGCTAGTTATGCGTTTACTTTACATGAAAAAAAAATCATTCCATTCAGACTGTTATTTCTTGTTAAATCGTGTTTTTTGTGATTCACGGAATTTAAAATATCACGAATATTATCCTTTCAATGTATCACGAAATACTTTATATACTGCTCCTCTCTCTAAATTAGACGAAAGCTCTATGTATTTAATATACGTATGTCAGTTTTTATAACTCCATGTCACATACTAGTGAAGCTATGATATGATTCATAACTGTATGCGAAAATTCCTACTGGCGGTGTATGAGCCCCCGTAGTAGAGGTTAAGTTGGGTATTGAGAGGCAGGTTAAGAGGGAGACAAGATTGGTAAAGCAGTATTACAAAGCTTATAAAGAAAAGATTGGGAGTTACCTAGCTGAAAATTTCAATCAGTGGATAGAGGGGGGACAAAATATAGATAAACTGTGGGCTGGTTTGAAAACCATAAATCTAGATTGGGAAAAATTACATGTGCCATTTAAAAATGTAGGGGCGACTACTGATCCACCTTATTACAATAAGGAGGTAAGAAGATTAAATAAGAAATGTAGATTAGTAAGCAATAGGCTCAGGAAGGGGATAGGCCACCGAATAGAATTAAATAGGTTAAGGAGGGAACTGGACAGGGCTAAGATAGTAGCTAAGAAACATTTTATGGGTAGGCTGGTTGGCGGGGGGATGCCTTTCAAGGAACGGTGGAGAAATATGTATGTCTATTTAAGGGAAGTGAGAGGAGTTCAAGGCCGAATACCTGATATCGAGGGAGAAGATGGAACGTTGCTGGTGGAAGATGGGGAGAAGGCTGAAGCATTTAATAAGGTGTATGGTAAGGTGGTGGGGATTGTTGGGGAGGGAAATGTAGATCAGAAAGTAGAGCAGGGTATTGAGGACGGGAAGAAATTTAGATATGTAAATAAGGATATCTATAATGCAATACGGGGACTGGGGTCAAGAAAAGCAGCTGGGGTAGATGAGATAAAAGGGGAATTGTTAAAGATTATGGGATGGAACATTATACCTTATTTAAGGTTTCTGTTTGATTTTTGTATACATAATGGGATAGTGCCTGATGACTGGAAACAAGCTCTGGTAGTTCCGGTATATAAAGGGAGAGGGGAAAGGGGGGATAGTGATAGCTACAGACCAGTCAGCCTAGCATGTATTATATGCAAAATTTTTGAAGGAATTATAAATGTTTACATAAGGGAATGCTTAGGGAATAGTAGGTGGTTGGCAAGTGAACAGCATGGTTTCAGAGAGGGATTTTCTTGTGAATCACAACTATCAGGCTTTCAGCAAGATATCAGTGAGGCCTTGGATAATAGAGGTCAAGTTGACTGTATTGCAATTGATCTTTCAAAGGCTTTCGATAGGGTCAATCATGATATCCTATTAAGGAAAATGGAGGTTGTGGGGTTGGACAGGAGAGTAGTACGATGGGTGAGATCCTTTTTAAAAAGGGGAGAAGTCAAAGGGTAAGGGTTGGAGGGTCAGTGTCAGAACAGTTAAGGGTGGGAAGGGGGGTACCTCAGGGAAGTAAATTGGGACCTTTGCTATTTCTCATGTATGTAAATGACATAGTGAACCCGCTGAGCTAAGGTTCATGTGATATTTTTCATGACAACATATTTATGATGGGATGTATTACCTTTGAACACACCCAGAAAGCAACCAGAAGCTGAGAGCTTATACGATTCTCTTTGGAGTAGTGGAGGATCGCTCTTTTGACTTTGGTGAAGTCTGCTAATTATTTATCTGAGGTCTTATTAATCAACTTTACCTCTCTACGAGACTCAGAATATTCCATTTCGTCATTCAGTATTATTGAAACATTTTGGAGAATGTTTTTTCCACTTTAAGGTACGGTAATATCATTGCAGATATGCAAGGAGGAATGTAAATAGTCGCTCAACGACTTAGTTTGACGACCTGATTCCACGAGGAACACAGTTCCGTGCACTACGTCAGGAGAATCCGCCCTGTTGAGGCGTGTTATAATATCCGTCATGTAAGACGTGGAAACAGTCCGCTTTTTAGCGAAGAAATATTTATCTAGTCTCATCGAGCACCATCGTATTGTGCATCACGATTGTTAAAGTGTAGTGATCAGCACAAATTGCATTGTGAACGTATTTAAAATATTGTGAATTTTCTACGATTCTGTAGCACCACATTTTGTACCCACGTGATTTGTGGAGGACTGAAGCCTAGTTTTAAATATACCAATAACTGTGATAAAGTTACATTGAACGAGTGTGATATTTAAACCACTACGTGTATAAATTGCTACGGTG
The DNA here is from genome assembly GCA_946902985.2 of Meconema thalassinum. Classification (NCBI taxonomy): domain Eukaryota; kingdom Metazoa; phylum Arthropoda; class Insecta; order Orthoptera; family Tettigoniidae; genus Meconema; species Meconema thalassinum. The sequence goes on along the minus strand of OX336389.2, from coordinate 1,122,402,564 downwards.
GATTTATCCGCCAGAAATCGACGCCTATTTCACGGATGCCACGTGATTGTAAAAGTAAAGTCTGTGCACGTGTGAACCAGCAGATCAGTGCATGGCCATTTATTAATGAGATCTGCAAAGTGTAGAGGCTGTGTTGCTAAATATATGTGTAACGCCTGTGATAGCTACAAAGCACACCGCAATTTTCAAGTACTAATGGAATGCATGATGTCTAACATTACCAACCACGTGTTCGACATTTATAACACCATGTTCGTGTCGGAGATGATGGGCTAAGTACCATTATGGTATGAGGGAGATGTCTCGGATGGAACGAGCATGATTTTGGAACTTCAAGGACGTCGAACGAGAAGGAAGGAATCGAGGATGCCTTTCCTTGGCTTGTCCATCCCATTCACGATGTCAACTACAGGGACAGACCGAACCCTGGTCTTTGGGAGAGCCAAGATGGAAGTTCTGATAAGGACGATGCCAATCCTGAAAGCCAGAGGTGCTTTTATTCAACCCTTGTCGTTGGACAGAGAGCTAAGTGTGGGCTCCTTCATATCGTGAGTTTGTACAACCCTTCATTGTTCTAGTCATTGGTGGTATAGTTAGATTAGTGTAGATTGTAAATCAGCCGAACTTAGTGACAGCCATTTCATAGGTAGGGAATGTAATTAGTATAATTAGATGTCATTTATTTACAGTGATTGTGAGCCACCCTTGGGTTTGACATTTTGTTCAACCCTGGTGCAACCTGATGGACGTCATAGGACGCAAATTCCTGTCTATTGCTAAACGTGACCGTAGTCATTTCAGGGCTACTTTGTTTAACCCTATCTGGGATGATTTTCGAGTCTTAGCAGACTCCTGTTATGGCAAGCTGATGCCTTGATTATATTTCTTTAACTGCACTTTTTGCAGCCAGTCAATGTTACGCCCCTGACTTCATTAGAGTAGTCGTATCATTTGGGTAATCGACTGTAATTACCAGTTTTGTAACTGCATTTATATTTCATTCGAGATGTGCTCAGAAGCCATCCAGGTCAAGTGTAGACCTTGCAAGTAAAAGGGATGTTTCGTTGTAGCCCAGCATCGAACTCAGTTCCCAACGTATCATTAAGCAAATCCAGCAGAGTGGTGTTTGCGCCATAATTTTATTTTGTTAGTGTCAAGTGTGATGACACGTGATTATTTGAATGTTTGATACAAGAAAATAATGAAGTATTTTATCTTTGAGAGCAAAGAGCTCCAGCAATGAGTGACATTACTATCTTTTAAACGTCTTTGCTATGAAAGACAGAGTTATATGTTTGTATTCAGCTTTATAGCGTGCTTTTAATGCACACATTCTTCGATATTTATAACCTATGGTAAAGGTATTATTATGAGGCCAGGTTTACAATTTTTTTCTTGCTTAAATTGCCGGCCCAGTCAACGTGTTGTGTTTAATAGTGCAGGGAGCCTGCAACTTGCTGTGACAAAGACAGGTTTTGTGAATATTTCCCAGCGCACGAGTGAGAGCGCTTGCTTCTAAATGAGACAGACTTATGTTAACACAGGACAGAATGCTTGTAGCATTCATTTATTATTCATTGCATTGATAGTTCATGGAACCCAGAGTCCATTTCTGTATCTGCTCACATGTTCTTTAGATTGCCATTTGTTAGTTAAACGCCTTTTTGCGTGTACCGTTGTTTTGACGAGTACAGTTATGTCAGGTTTCTTATAGTATGTTGGTGGCTAGCCCCGTGAAGAGGGTTTTTCATGTATGAAGTTATTTTGTGTACCATGTCCGGGACTGTTCCCGTGGACCAGATATTTAGGGAGGGTAACTGATGTGTCCAGGCCCGTCCCAGAGTTATTGAACGCGAGCTGTGCGCCGCTGGTAACTTGTGTTATTGTGTGTCCGAGTTGTTATTGCTCGTTGATTGTATTCCGACTTTTGAGTCGAGGCTTTATGCCAGAGATGATCTCGGAGGAGACGCTTCGTGCCAAGCTAGTCAGCTGTTATTCGCCATAAACCAACGATAATTTAAACCGACACCTTAATAATAAAACGCATAATTTTGATAAACAAAATATAACTAACGAATCCTTTCTATTTAACCTTGTTCATTTGCATTTGGAACCTGCTGACATGGCCGTGCCAATGAAAGTATTTCCTGGAGGAACAGACTTTAGGACAGCTGACACTTTTTGTAGCGACAGAGGCTTGCTCGAACCTTTAGTTCGTAGCTGGTGGAGCGCAGGCCATACGATGTTAGACGTAGTCTTCACTACGCAGTCGTCACCGTAATTACACACGTTAAATGACTATGGCTTACAAACAGTAAACCAAGGTTTAGGTAGGCTTTGAATAAAGCTGTGGTCTTGTATTTATTGATTTATTGATGTAAAAGTGTACAAATCCTCTATGTCACCTTTTGTGTGCTGATTAGCACCCAGTTTGTATGAGTGTCTTAGATTTATTTTCTATGGCTTGTCACATAGCTTTGATTGTAATTGTTTGATATTACGGACGTCACCGCCGTAAATTTTGTAATTAATTTGTAGGACTTAGCTAGATGAATTAACATTAAATGTAAATGAGAAAATGGTATCATCCTAACTTAGATTTGTTTTGCTACCCTGTTAAATGTAAATTCCGATATTAGCTTGATCTTGTAACTTGATGTAGGGTTTTGCACCGTAACATTTTCCTAGTGTTGCTGTTGTTGCTTTAATTATCGTGAGATAGATCTTTCGCGAGGGTTTACTGTAACTTCTCAGGTAGGGACCTGCTCTTTATTTTTTGATTATTTATTAGCTTGCGGATTAGCCGATAGAAACCCTCCGAACTAGGATAGGGGTTTGTGAATTTTACAATAAATTTTCACGATGTTTTACATAAGTCTGGATGTTTCCTTTCTCAGTCGAGCTTGTAAGGTGAACCTAACCTTAGGCAGTCTATGACCTTTAGTCACCATGTACCACGATCCCTGTGGACCATGGATTCTCGTGCCGCTTTGGCCTGTATGGAAGTTCACCTGATCCTCTCGGCAGTTAGGTCCGGCGGATGAGATGTTAGGGAGGTCATTTCGGTTGTTGGCTATCCTGGCAACTCCTCTGACGGGCACATAACATATACTCTATTCTTTAAATGGTGCCCAACTCATGTGCCGACGTTAACGTGGTGACCGTCAGTTCCATGTTATTTAAGAGGATCTTAATGTTGATCAGTGGTAAATTGACTGGACTGGGACGAACTTAGAAAGTCGTACTGCAGATCGATTAACCGCATGGCATTCATGTTTGATACAAGTCCATGGGGTGAGGCTTTTGTGTTAGATAAAGGATGGATAGGATTTTTTTGATGATGCCTCATCCTGAGTAAATGTAATATTTTGCTTTGCTCGCTGTTGTCTTTGTAAATGTAGAAGCACTTAGTTTGCGTACTCCAGCTGTACTCGTGATGTTAATTTAAATGAAACAAGCTTTATACCACCAAGTAACTAATCATAGCTGTAAGTTCCATAAGAGATTGCTCCCTCTCTTTCTCAATAATTTCTTGTCATGGATGAGGAAACAATTCGTCGTGTATTTGGGGAGATGTTGGCAGGTGTCAATGCCAATCTCCAGCAGATTACTGCTGACTTAGGTACTTTAAGAGATGACTTGGGTGAGAATACCCAAGCTGTTAACACTGTAACTGGTCATGTGGACCAGGTTAGTCAGGATTTTGAGGTTAACACCCGATCAATTAATAACGTTAGACAGGATCTTGAGGTTAACACACAGTCAATGAATAATGTAAGTGGTCAGGTGGACCAGGTTAGACAGGATCTTGAGGTTAACACACAGTCAATTAACACTGTAAGAGATGAAGTTAATAATGTTAGGGCTGATCTAACGCAGGTCAGGGCCGACATGGATGCTCATAGAATAGAGGCCAGAAATGATCTTACGGCAAGTTTAGCAGCTGTTAGGGTTGACGTAATACGACACCATCAGGAGGCTAACCAGCGTATTGATCATTTAACAGACCAAATGAATAGAGCTAGGGAGGACGTGCAAGCCCGTTTAGAGGAGCACACCGCTCAGATTCAAACTACGATTAATAGAGTTCAGGTTGATATGAGGGCTGACTTAGACCATACTCGAGAGGAATTTGGAACTCGATTAACTCACGTCGAGGGATTCATGGACAACGTCAAGAAGGACATGGCTACCATGAACATAGGACTCGTACTGATGAGAGGTGCAGCGAACGCCGTCAACAATAATGTCAAGACGATCGTCGATGGTACGATCCAGGTCAAGGGCGAGTTGAATACGAACCAAAGGAACATTACGGAATTAACCGTGACCGTAACAGGGCTACGAGAGACAGTAGACATTCATCGAGAAGAAAATAAGATCGATGTAATGCTGTTGAGGGGTGACCTTAATGAGCATTAAATTATTATGGAGGCGAAGGTAGCCGAGGTCAAGGACAACATGTCCAAAGTCGAGGAGGAAATCGACTCATTACAGAAAAGATTTGAGGAAGTCGCGATAACCGAGAGGTTAGACCTCAGTTACAACTTGAGGACAGCTATTCGTGAAGTCGACACCAACCTCAAAGGTAAAGTCGAGAGAATTGAGTTGCAGCTCAACGATTTGGGAAACAAGGTCGCAGCTAAGACTATCCCAGGGCTCGAAATTATCGAGAGACGTCTCGACCGACTTGAGACTCAACCAAGGGAGATACATTTGCCTCCACAGATGGGAGAATTTCAGGCAACGCCAGGACCGCAAACCGCAGGGATAATGCCTACACATTTTCAACCTAGCGCACCCATGGAATCACAACCGTTCCAAGTTACCGGTTCAGCGCAGAGTCAAGCGTTAAAATATGACGCGCATCCTTTCCAAACCGCAAATAATGAACAAAGTCAAGAGACGAGTACGCCAACGCATAATTATATGCCGAGTTCATTCAGACCCGCGCACACGCAGGGGAACGTGACAATCATCCGTTCGCGAGAAGAGCAACCAGCTCGATTCTCAGGCACTGGAAGTGGCATCACTCCTGTAGAATTCTTAGCGAATGTGGAAAGCTACTTAAGAGACACAATGGTAACTCCGGAGAGAGAGATCCAAGTCATTGAGCGTTTGCTTGAGGGGCAAGTGAACACTTGGTTCAGGGCCTTCCGCTACTCATTCGTAGGCTATCAAGACTTCAGAGAAGCCTTACTGAGAACTTACTGGTCGAGCGACATCCAGCAGAGTATCAGAGCTGAGATGTACACTCGCCGATACAGCTCGAACACTCCGACGCGCTATGCGAAGTACTTCGCAACCCAGCTTGCGAAACTTCGTTGTTTGCAACCCCCACTGTCAGAGCAAGACCTTGTAAATACCATCGTCTGGCAATACCCTGCAGACGTGCAACGAGTATTGATCGCTGCAGGAGCATCTACATTCCAGCAGTGCGATCAAATCTTGCGTCGATTGGACGCCAATACCGAACAGTTTCCAACACACCATCAACAGAAGGCTGACAGGCGTGATGAGCGACATGTTAACTTAACGACTGTGGACAAAGTGTGCCAGACGCCGCAGCAAACACAGACTCGAGAGAGCTTTGACCAGCGTGATGAATATAATCGTGGTCGGAGAAATTGGAATAACACTCCGTACGCTAGAGACCGGAGAGATGACCGTCGTAGTTATTGGAACCGACGCTTTGATCGAGGAACGAACGACGACCGCCGAGGGAATAATAACCGGAACCCACAGCAGGGAGGTATCCGTAGAGATTACCGCTACAGCAGAGGATACAGTCGAGATCGGGACCCCAGATACCAGGTCGATCGAGACTGGAGATGAAGAGCACAGGAGAGTCGTGAATACCTTCAGCAACTCCGAGGACTCCAAGAAAACCAAGAAGGGGGAGATCAGAACCCGACTTCGCGGGAAACACGAAATATCCCGGCGGAAGAAACGGAGCGAAGCCAGCCCGGTACTTCCCGCCAAGGAAAAAAAACGCCAAAAACTCAGTAGAATCTTACCCGATTGAGCACAGAGTAACTGCCACTATCTTACTCTGGGAGCCAATTCAGGAAGATCTATTAGACGAACGACGAACCACAACTACGAATTGTCGCGTCTACCGAAGATTGTAGCTACCCTGAATGGATGTGACTTAGTCATTCTCATCGATACAGGGGCAATGATAAGTGTCATTTCCGCCGATTGCCATGCCAGACTGAAAGCAAACAATGAGGTGACAGAGCTGCCAGTTTCTGCAGTAAGAGTCAGAGGAGTTATACCTGACCGTGTTGTAACGTGCAAAATTCAGATTTTATGAACTTTAGAAATTTCGAGCCACGTGTACTTGCACGAATTTCTGGTGATGAAAGGCTTGCATCATGATGCCATATTGGGTGCAGACTTCATTCGGAAGTACGATGGGATCATTGATATGGGACGTAATACGGTGGAGTTTAAGCCGAACGAACCCATCCAAATGAATTTAGTAGAGGAAGAACCGGAATTTGAATCCGAAGTCAACGTTGTTGAGAATTTAAATGGCAAGGAAATTGAGGAGGCACGAGATGCCGACGGAGAGGCAGAACAATTATCAGCACCCGTACGAGAGAAGCTAGATGCCATATTAAGCGAATACGAGGATATATTCGACACCACACCTGGTGAGATATTGGACTACGAGTACGATCTTGTACTATTGGATGATTCCCCGTTCCAGAAGAAGATTTATCCTATCGCAGAGAAACACCGAGAGGAAGCTGCTAAGAAGATCCATGAAATGGAAGCAGCAGGAACAATGGAAGTTACGTGATTGAAGACATTCAAACAGGAGAGTGCATTGGAACCTTCAGCGCAGCTAATCTAAAAAAATATCACTTATGAATGAACTTTGAGTCAAATAAAAATGTCTTCCCTACATTTTATTTGAAACGACGGAGAGGCAGATGAACCCGCTGAGCTAAGGTTCATGTGATATTTTTCATGACAACACATTTATGATGGGATGTATTACCTTTGAACACGCCCAGAAAACAACCAGAAGCTGAGAGCTTATACGATATTCTTTGGAGTAGCGGAGGATCGCTCTTTTGACTTTGGTGAAGTCTGCTAATTATTTATCTGAGGTCTTATTAATCAACTTTACCTTTCTACGAGACTCAGAATATTCCATTTCGTCATTCAGTATTATTGAAACATTTTGGAGAATGTTTTTTCCACTTTAAGGTACGGTAATATCATTCCAGATATGCAAGGAGGAATGTAAATAGTCGCTCAACGACTTAGTTTGACGACTTGATTCCACGAGGAACACAGTTCCGTGCACTACGTCAGGAGAATCCGCCCTGTTGAGGCGTGTTATAATATCCGTCATGTAAGACGTGGAAACAGTCCGCTTTTTAGCGAAGAAATATTTATCTAGTCTCATCGAGCACCATCGTATTGTACATCACGATTGTAAAAGTGTAGTGATCAGCACAAATTGCATTGTGAACGTATTTAAAATATTGTGAATTTTCTACGATTCTGTAGCACCACATTTTGTACCCACGTGATTTGTGGAGGGCTGAAGCCTAGTGTTAAATATACCAATAACTGTGATAAAGTTACATTGAACGAGTGTGATATTTAAACCACTACGTGTATAAATTGCTACGGTGGATTTATCCGCCAGAAATCGACGCCTATTTCACGGATGCCACGTGATTGTAAAAGTAAAGTCTGTGCACGTGTGAACCAGCAGATCAGTGCATGGCCATTTATTAATGAGATCTGCAAAGTGTAGAGGCTGTGTTGCTAAATATATGTGTAACGCCTGTGATAGCTACAAAGCACACCGCAATTTTCAAGTACTAATGGAATACATGATGTCTAACATTACCGACCACGTGTTCGACATTTATAACACCATGTTCAAGTCGGAGATGATGGGCTAAGTACCATTATGGTATGAGGGAGATGTCTCGGATGGAACAAGCATGATTTTGGAACTTCAAGAACGTTGAACGAGAAGGAAGGAATCGAGGATGCCTTTCCTAGGCATGTCCAACCCATTCACGATGTCAACTACAGGGACAGACCGAACCCTGGTCTTTGGGAGAGCCAAGATGGAAGTTCTGATAAGGACGATGCCAATCCTGAAAGCCAGAGGTGCTTTTATTCAACCCTTGTCGTTGGACAGAGAGCTAAGTGTGGGCTCCTTCATATCGTGAGTTTGTACAACCCTTCATTGTTCTAGTCATTGGTGGTATAGTTAGATTAGTGTAGATTGTAAATCAGCCGAACTTAGTGACAGCCATTTCATAGGTAGGGAATGTAATTAGTATAATTAGATGTCATTTATTTACAGTGATTGTGAGCCACCCTTGGGTTTGACATTTTGTTCAACCCTGGTGCAACCTGATGGACGTCATAGGACGCAAATTCCTGTCTATTGCTAAACGTGACCGTAGTCATTTCAGGGCTACTTTGTTTAACCCTATCTGGGATGATTTTCGAGTCTTAGCAGACTCCTGTTATGGCAAGCTGATGCCTTGATTATATTTCTTTAACTGCACTTTTTGCAGCCAGTCAATGTTACGCCCCTGACTTCATTAGAGTAGTCGTATCATTTGGGTAATCGACTGTAATTACCAGTTTTGTAACTGCATTTATATTTCATTCGAGATGTGCTCAGAAGCCATCCAGGTCAAGTGTAGACCTTGCAAGTAAAAGGGATGTTTCTTTGTAGCCCAGCATCGAACTCAGTTCCCAACGTATAATTAAGCAAATCCAGCAGAGTGGTGTTTGCGCCATAATTTTATTTTGTTAGTGTCAAGTGTGATGACACGTGATTATTTGAATGTTTGATACAAGAAACTAATGAAGTATTTTATCTTTGAGAGCAAAGAGCTCCAGCAATGAGTGACATTACTATCTTTTAAACGTCTTTGCTATGAAAGACAGAGTTATATGTTTGTATTCAGCTTTATAGCGTGCTTTTAATGCACACATTCTTCGATGTTTATAACCTATGTTAAAGGTATTATTATGAGGCCAGTTTTACAGTTATTTTCTTGCTTAAATTGCCGGCCCAGTCAACGTGTTGTGTTTAATAGTGCAGGGAGCCTGCAACTTGCTGTAACAAAGACAGGTTTTGTGAATATTTACCAGCGCACGAGTGAGAGCGCTTGCTTCTAAGTGAGACAGACTTATGCTAACACAGGACAGAATGCTTGTAGCATTCATTTATTATTCATTGCATTGATAGCTCATGGAACCCAGAGTCCATTTCTGTATGTGCTCACATGTTCTTTAGATTGTCATTTGTTAGTTAAACGCCTTTTTGCGTGTACCGTTGTTTTGACGAGTACAGTTATGTCAGGTTTCTTATAGTATGTTGGAGGCTAGCCCCGTGAAGAGGGTTTTTCATGTATGAAGGTATTTTGTGTACCATGTCCGGGACTGTTCCCGTGGACCAGATATTTAGGGAGGGTAACTGATGTGTCCAGGCCCGTCCCAGAGTTATTGAACGCGAGCTGTGCGCCGCTGGTAACTTGTGTTATTGTGTGTCCGAGTTGTTATTGCTCGTTGATTGTATTCCGACGTTTGAGTCGAGGCTTTATGCCAGAGATGATCTCGCAGGAGACGCTCCGTGCCAAGCTAGTCAGCTGTTATTCGCCATAAACCAACGATAATTTAAACCGACATCTTAATAATAAAACGCATAATTTTGATAAACAAAATATAACTAACGAATCCTTTCTATTTAACCTTGTTCATTTGCATTTGGAACCTGCTGACATGGCCGTGCCAATGAAAGTATTTCCTGGAGGAACAGACTTTAGGGCAGCTGACATTTTTTGTAGCGACAGAGGCTTGCTTGAACCTTTAGTTCGTAGCTGGTGGAGCGCAGGCCATACGATGTTAGACGTAGTCTTCACTACGCAGTCGTCACCGTAATTACACACGTTAAATGACTATGGCTTACAAGCAGTAAACCAAGGTGTATGTAGGCTTTGAATAAAGCTGTGGTCTTGTATTTATTGATTTATTGATGTAAAAGTGTACAAATCCTCTATGTCACCTTTTGTGTGCTGATTAGCACCCGGTTTGTAAGAGTGTCTTAGATATTTTTTTCTATGGCTTGTCACATAGCTTTGATTGTAATTGTTTTATATTACGGACGTCACCGCCGTAAATTTTGTAATTACACTGGTAGGACTTAGCTAGATGAATTAACATTAAATGTAAATGAGAAAATGGCATCATCCTAACTTAGATTTGTTCTGCTACCCTGTTAAATGTAAATTCCGATATTAGCTTGATCTTGTAACTTGATGTAGGGTTTTGCACCGTACCATTTTCCTAGTGTTGCTGTTGTTGCTTTAATTATTGTGAGATAGTTCTTTCGCGAGGGTTTACTGTAACTTCTCAGGTAGGGACCTGCTCTTTATTTTTTGAGTATTTATTAGCTTGCGGATTAGCCGATAGAAACCCTCCGAACTAGGATAGGGGTTTGTGAATTTTACAATAAATTTTCACGATGTTTTACATAAGTCTGGATGTTTCCTTTCTCAGTCTAGCTTGTAAGGTGAACCTTTCCTTAGGCAGTCTATGACCTTTAGTCACCATGTACCACGATCCCTGTGGACGATGGATTCTCGTGCCGCTTTGGCCTGTATGGAAGTTCACCTGATCCTCTCGGCAGTTAGGTCCGGCGGATGAGATGTTGGGGAGGTCATTTCGGTTGTTGGCTATCCTGGCAACTCCTCTGACGGGCACAATAGGAGTTGAAATATCATCCCAGATAAGATTATTTGCTGATGATATAGTAGTATACAGGAGGATAAATCATCTGGACGACTGCGGAATTTTGCAGAGGGATCTGACTGTCATACAAAGCTGGGCAGATGAAAGTGATATGTTGATAAATTCAAAGAAATGTCAGGCAGTGCGATTTGTTAATAAAAGGAATCATATTGTTTTTGAATATTCAGTAGGGGAAAATAAAGTTGTATTTGGGGACGAATGTAGGTATTTAGGTGTAACTCTGGGGGGTGGGAATTTTCACTGGGGTAAGCACATAGGGGAAATAGTGAAGAAAGCATACAAGTCACTACATATGGTTATGCGTGTTTTTAAAGGGGCTGGCAGAGAGATTAGGGAAAGGGCATACATGTCCCTAGTCCGTCCACTGCTGGAATATGCTGGGGGAGTGTGGGATCCATACCAAATATATTTAATAATGGAATTGGAAGGAGTACAAAGGAAGGCCGCCAGGTATGTAATGGAGGATCACAGATCGACGAGTAGTGTAAGTAGGATGGTTCAGAATTTGGGATGGGAAAGTCTGGCTAGTAGACGTTCAAGAGCAAGACTAGGGGGTATTTTCTTAGCTTACAAGGGGGAAATTGCTTGGGAAGACATTAATGAGGGATTGGGAAAGGGAGGTACTTATATGGGCAGATACAGTCATTCGTGTAAATTAAAATTAATTCAGTGAAATAGTAACTGGGGCAAATATTCTTTCATTGGGAGGGGGAAGTAGAATGGAACAGTTTGCCAGAGGACATTTTCAGCCCTTTGCCTTCTAATGTTGGAAAATTTAAGGAGTTGGTGAGAAAGCACCAGATCAGGAGCCAGTGACATGACATGGATGAAGAATAGTGTAAATTATCCTTATTCGTATTTTATATTTGTTTCTATTATTATTTTCTTATACCAATTATTCCTTGTATCTAAAATGTATTATTTTAGTTGTATGAATAATTTATTTTGCTAAGTGTTTTATTGTTGTAATTTGCCACCATGGACAGCGTCCACATCTGCAAATAAATATATGTATGTATGTATGGGAAAAGGAAGAGATGGATATGAGCAGTGTCATGGAGGGCAAGCGTATGGAATCAGAAATGATGATGGCTGCTGGGCAATAAGACTACTAAAGCTCATAATTTAGTTCTTGTCAATATATTCTTCAAGAAGAAACCTACAACAGTGGTGAACATGCCACATGGACATGCCGGGAAGACACAACTTCAAATTTTCAGTAAATTTCAAAGTAATCCCATCAGATAATACTGCACCATGACACCAATTACTTGTTCTAGATATGAGAGTTATAAAGTTCAGTATTATTCAGTCCCAGAAAATTGGTCCCGAGAGGATGAGAAAAAGGTGGAAGCTCAACAAGAAGAAGGCTCAGCACGTTCATTATGAACACTGATCTGCCAGCAGAGGAAATTATAGTAGAAATAAACACAACAGCAGTTGAGATCCTCAGATGGACAGAGCAGGGAAAGTGGATTACCAATAAACATACTTGGTGGTGGAAAGAGGAATGTCCAATTGGCTATTAAAGCAAAGAAGCAGGCTTTTAAAACTTGGTTCCAAACAAGACTAATGAAGATATACATCAGTACAAAAGACTGAAATCAGCTCTCAAATACACTGACACCAGAGCAAAGAACTGTCATTATCAAGAACTGTATGACCTGCGGGAATTGTCAGAGGGTGCAGATGGGATCTACCAACTTATGAAATCTTGCCATCAAGCCACTGAGGACATTACTGACATGTCCTATGGATTAAAGGTGCTAACCATCAACTTCTTAGAGAACCAACAGCTGTATTATACTGATGGACAGACTATTTCAAAGTAATGTGCAATGAAGATTTCCCTTCACCCATCTATACGAAAGTGCTGTGTTATCCGGGGATTAAAATTGACCAGCTTGCCCAACAAGTGGAAGAAGCAAATTTAGAGGACTGTGAAAAATTAAAGTGTTGTTGCTCCATGTTGGGACGAACGATTTAAAGAAGAGGGCTACAGCTGATTACATCATGGGGGAGCTCTACGAACTAGGCAGAAAAGCTAAAAGCAAGTTTAGGAATGTAAAAATTATAATGAGTGGCATTGTTCGGCAGGGAGATGTTCCGTTACGGCGAGTTAAGACTGTAAATGACCGCATGGACTGGATATGTGCACAGCTGGAATTAGTGTACGTAGATGCTGACTGCTGGATTGGTGGCAGAGACTTCGCCCGAGACTGGCTGCATTTAAACGACGGGACGCTTTCAACCTAGGGAGCCTACATGACAGGGTCTCGGTTCGTGCCGGCTTTTGTGAGGAGGAGCAGGTCCAGAGGTTGCCAGCCGACGGGAACAGAAGGAGCTATTTCGGGATATTTGCTGTGGAGGTAAGACTAATATTACTGCAGGTTAATTGTCAGAGTTTAGGAAATAAATTAATTGAACTTTGGAATCTTGTAGAGACGTATTCTCGGGACATCGTCATTGCTACTGAATCTTGGTTATATGAGGATATAAATAGTAACGAAAAAATTCAAGGGACCTACGAAATGTACAGAAGGGATCGGGGGAAGGGGGGTGGTGGGCTATTCAGTTGTGTGCGCAAAAGTATAGCTAGTTTCTTAAAGTGGGCTGATAAAGATTATGAAATGTTGTGTGTACAAATTTCGGATAAAGGAAATAAATTCCCTCTTCAGGTGATAGGGGCGTATAGAGCACCGAAAGATAACATTTCACTCCTTGACACACTGTATGATAAAACTTGTACGGGTAATGCTATGAAAAAGAGCATAATAATTGCCAGAGATTTAAACTCCCCAAAGTAGACTGGTCTCGTGAGTCAACTAGCTGTGGTCAAGCTCCGAGCACTGCAAACAAATTCTTAAGGGAGGGGGATTTTCCCAAGTAGTTGACTTCCCTACTAGGTGTGTTAGGTGTGTTTAAGAAAAGACTGATGATTTGTGTAAATACTCCAGTTTAATTGTTATTGAATTGTTATGTATAATTATTTATTTGTTATGTATATCCAATTTGCCACAGGGGACAAACCCCCAATTGCAAATAAATGAATGAATGAATACTACGTGGCGATCCAATAGTTGGATCTGTTACGCCAATTACCATAGGAGAGGTATCAGAAGCTGTCAGTAGAATGAAGAAGGCAAGGCAAAAGGACTGGATAACACATCATCAAAAGCTTGGAAGATTCTTGGACAATGACGAACCAAAATCCTTGCAGCACGCTTTACTGTTATCACTCATGAGAGCTGCTTACCTTAAGCCTGGCAGACCAGTACCACCATCCCCATTTCGAAGGGTAAAAGAGACGTCGGCAAATGTTTGAAATATTTCCTAATTCGCCTGCACTACCACACAATAAAAATCTTGAAGCTTGTTCTCGGCAACAGACCAAGAAGCATCATCCAAATTTCTCCTGATCTGTGTGAATTTGTCAAGGGGCTCAGCGTAATAGATGCAATTTAAGCCGTCTGTATGCTTGTAGAAAACACAGGGAAAAGAATCAACCCCTGCACCTGGCATTTCTGGACCTAGAAAAGTAGTTTGATAAGATATTGCATGAACTCATCTCAAAAGCATTTTGTAGACACGGTGTCTCAGAAGGCTACGTGTATGTATTCACATTCTAGGTTATACTGTAATATAATGAGTGTGGTGTGAATTCCAGTTGGAATTTCGCCTCTTTTTCCAACCACGGTTGGAGTCCACCAAGGATCTGTGCTCTCACCCCTTCCACTCATCCTCATACAGAAACAGCTGACATCCAGAAACTTCACCCATAGACAATATTATAAGCTGATGAAATGTTTCCTGTCTATCTAAACCTCCAAGTTATTGAGAACCAGACTGTGAGTGGGAAAGATAATTTAAACATGAATGACTTCTGACTGAACACCAAGAAAAGAGGTGCACATACCAATAGTAGCACTATCAACATACAGTAGAAGACCAAAACCTAGTCAAAATTACACTATTTAAATACCTTGGTTCTCTAATAACTTTGGATGATGAGACATGGACGCTCAACTGCTGCATGGCTAAAACGGTGTCCAGTTTCAGGAGTGCTATGTGACAATAAAGTACCTAACCATCCGAAAGGGTTCGCCCAATGGCTCTTTATGGCCGAGGGTGCTAGCCAAACCTCCATGCAGTGGAGATGAAAACGTTTTGGTCCACGAGTGTTACAAGGCTTATTGAGAGTTAAATGCACATGTTTCAACCTAAACAGTGAGGCCTTCTTCTGATCAGCTAAATTAAAATTAAATCTAATCTTATTTCTAACTAGTTATAATAGGAAATGGATATCCTTACAAAAAACATTATTTTACTTTAAAAAATTCTTATTAGTAATTGGTGCCTCTAAAACTGCGTCAGCGTAGCTGTGATGGAATGTGGTGAAATTGGTGGCGGTTCCTCGAGGGAGGGAAGGGAGGAATTTCCTCTTCATATTACTCAGTAATTTATATGTAAAATATTTACCTTGAAATTCAAGATAGATTGGATTACTTTCAATTTCACAACAATAAACTGAACATGTTTTATTGGGTTCTAACTAAGCACGCACTCGCACTGCTTAAAAAGTCTGTATGGAGGAAAGCATATACTTTCTGCTTTCCTCCTGTACTGCAGTTATTACACATAGACACAGGCGCACTAGCGAGCAGAGAAAGAACCACAGTTTTAACACAGCCAAATGAACGGCAGAAGAGGATATCCTCCCCTTGTTCTGTGCATGCGTGTAATGTGGTGAACTTGTTACAGCTGCCATCTAGCGGCGTTGCATTCAATCAGTTAATGGTACCCGAGTATTATTATGCTAATGGCTACAAAAAGATCTGTGAAAATATTCATTTACGGTATTTTCATTTTAAAGCTATAGGCTAGTCTGGTTGTCTATTTTATACAGGGATGTTTGAAATTGTACACCCGGATGTAGGCAAATTTAATGCATGTTTTATTTAAGATGGTGTTATTTTATGCAGTTAACTTCTTTCCTTCTCTTAACAAAGAGCCACTGGTGAAACTTGTTAACATCGAGGAAGGGAATCAAGATCTTCATTATCTGCTAATGCCAAATAGTACATTATGCAACAAGCCTATATTGATAATAATTAAGATACGAGTATGTTTATGAAACGAGCAAAGTGAGTATTATAATTCCCATACGAGCGCCTGAATTAATATTATAGGAGAGTCGCATGCGACTGTTTATGTTACACGATACTTATAACTTTATTTTATGTTCGAACATAAATATTCATTAATATCTGTCGAGATTCCGTCAGTTTCGTTTACTGAACAGAGGGCATGGGACGCAGAGAATACATTGTATTAGACCACGGCCTCCTAGAATGCCCCTACTATGACACTAGCCACGCAGTGAAATTTAAAATAAGAGGCCGTGGAAGTCAGCGCAGGTGCGATGCTATCCTTACTTCATTGGTCAAACAGCTGTATCGTAATGAAAATCTTGAGATCTGATTGGTGGAGAACCTGTATCATAATGAAACTTGAACTATTATGAGCCACTTTAAGAGGCAGTTTTCTGGCATATAATATTTATATTTAGTCACGGTCTAACGTGAACCATTATTTGTTGTCTTATTCTTGTCGTAGTTGTGTGAACATCCTCAAAGCATATGTCATGTTTTTCACAAAGGCTTTAATATATTTTTATTCCTTATGGTTTTAGGAAGGAATCCTTGCGTCATAAGTTTAGATCGTAGTATTACTATGCTCTCTTTCACCCAGCAGATTTTTTTTAGCATCTGAGTTAAAATGTAAGAATTGTTTCAACGTTAACTCTATCTTGAAAAAACCTACTGTTGGTGGTAATAAAAAGCAATGTGGATGTGAGACGAATATATTATGTGTACTTACTAATACATATGTTGGTCGTGAAATTAAGAAATAGCTAGATAACCTTTTTGCACTATTATTTGAGATGCTTCAAGGCTGTTCACACAACTACAATGAGAAAAAGATAACGAATAATGGCTTTGGCAATAGCAGGTAATGAACTTAAAACCAGAAGAGGTGGCCGAGAGTGCTAACACGCTAGCTGGCATCGGGAGAGCATGGGTTCGAATCGCATGTCGGTCGTCCTGAAAATGGTTTTCGTGGTTTCCCCATTCTCACCACCAAGAAAATGCCGAGACGGTTCCTTTCAATAGATCCACGGCCGATTTCCTTCCAAAATCCCTTCCTTGACCCATCCTGAAAAGAAATTACATGGCCATTGGCTGCATTAATAAAATTATAATGAACTTAAAGATCTCGATTCCCTTTTTCGATGTTAGCAGGTTCCACCACTTTCCATCGCAGCTCTGCTGACGCTGTTTTAGACTATAACAAGAATAAACCAACAAATAAGGTTCTGGCAGTAGCAAATATTGAACTTAAAGATCTCCATTCCCTTTCTCGATCTTAACACGTTTCACCACATTTCATCGTGGCTATACTGATGCAGTTTTAGATGCACCAATTACTAATAACAATTTTTTTAAATAAAATCAAAAATTTTGTAAGGATATCCATTTCCCATTATACCTAGTTAGATGAAAATGAAAATCCACAGCCTGCTTCCAGTCTCCGACCGGGTCAGGAATGGAATGAATGAAGCCCCCATCTAGCGGCGAGGATATGAACTGTGCCGGCTGCCGAGGCCTGACGCACTCCTCTGGGGCAATGATTAAATGAATGACAGATGAAATGATAGTGGAGAGTGTTGCTGGAATGAAATTTTGACAGGGAAAACCGGAGTACCCGGAGAAAAACCTGTCTGCCTCCGTTCTGTCCAGCACAGATCTCACATGGAGTGACCGGGATTTGAACCACGGACCCAGCGGTGAGAGGCCGGCGTGCTGCCGCCTAAGCTACGGAGGCTACTTAGTTAGATAAAAGATTAAATTTAATTTTAGTTTAGCTGAGCTGATGACGATCTCATTGTTTATGTCGAAACATGTCCGTTATCTTATTAAACGTTCAATAATAAGTTTAATAAAAATTTAGTATAGATTTGACGGATTTATTATTACTATTTCAATTGGATATTAATCAAGCGTTTTATATATACAGTAGTTAAAGCCTGCATTTGCAATGTTGTTGTCGATTCATTGAGTGGCTTTGCAACCTGTAGTCCCATGTGCTTGGGTTGTGCGATATCTGTCTGATGACCCGTGTCATTGTGATGGCTGCACCAGGGTGTGTAATTGTAATCAGCTTTCATTCACCGTCGTTGACGGGTTCATACGGTAGGATACATTAAATAAAAAGAGTTTAATACTCTGATTTCAACACTTCCGCGATTGGCGTCAATAGGCGAGCCGTGACCAAGCTGTTGGATTCAATGGACCCTTACTCATGCAAGTTCTTAATTCCTATCCTGCATCTAGTTTTGTTGGAAAAATGGTGCTGATTAAAAGTATTTAGAGTCCGGAGATAGCCTGGTCCCATCGCCTACACGTTAATCCGCGTAGTAACCCTAGCCCAGTGGCGGATCCAGGCCTTTCGGGGCCCTGGGCGATATGATAAGGGGGGCCTACAACAATAGGAAATTAAAAAATCAAATCAAATGGAAAATAGTTTTGTAATAAGAATAATAATAAAATAAAGAATAGTTACAATATTTTGAATACACTACAGTAGCCTACATTTTTAATAACATGAAACAAACCTGTTGAAGAAGATTATGTAAACTATGAAATATTAAAATATTACTTTGCGACTTTTTTCCCGGCTGAAGTCTTCTATCATTTCACTGAAATCTTAACTTGCTAAACGGTCATGGGAGGTCATAGCTGCACTGAAAAAAGAATATGAGTTATAAATTAGTTTGAAAAGTATAATTAATTGATCAATTAAATTAAAAACAATCCATAGCGCGGGGCCCCCGGACCGCGGGGCGCTGGGCGGTCGCCCTACTCGCCCTCCCCTAGATCCGCCCCTGCCCTGGCCAGTCAAAACTGTCTTCCGCATATACCAATTGTCTGAGTTCATCAGAGCCAATCTGGCTCTTATTGGGTTTTGGGCTGATGCAGGTCCTGACACCACATGATTTTTCAGGTGAAAATTCTACTTTGCAGAACCTCGGCCGTCCATGTGAGAGGCAAGCAGCTATGCCACTGCACCATCACGCCCTGTCTCCATATACACGCACAAATTCTGAAGCAAAAAAAAAAAATAGGATTAGTTAAATATACTGTTATTAATACCTGATGGCGCAAAACCTCACCTGCACACATAGTGAATCTCGTATGCGGGCATGCTTCAGCGTGATTGATAGGGGAGGAACGTTCACTTCGCTCCTTGGTATAGAAGTGTTCGCGTCAACTC
Organism: Meconema thalassinum; assembly: GCA_946902985.2. Classification (NCBI taxonomy): domain Eukaryota; kingdom Metazoa; phylum Arthropoda; class Insecta; order Orthoptera; family Tettigoniidae; genus Meconema; species Meconema thalassinum. Next base: position 1,122,383,424 of record OX336389.2, on the reverse strand, counting down.
TTGGTATCTGTAATTGTAATATCACAAGTGACGAAATATCACTCTCGAAACTTGGTGTGATGTCAAGGCTCCCAGTAGCATAGCAGCAGTGACCTCCTCCAAGCCCTCGAGTTTGCGCAGGTCTGTGCCATCAGGTATTAATTGCTCTCTAACTTGCATGTCCCGCAGTTCCATTTTATGTGAAGTTGTGAGGAACATTGAAATTAGTATATCTCGTATATAATTGAGATTTGAGTTCAACTAAGTGAATATATATAAAGAACAGGTCGAATACTATATTCTGGTGAAAGTCGAGCGTTCTAAAATTTACCGCTTCGACAATATAAGCCTGTTAAGACAGATTTTCAAATGTGTTGGAAATAAAGCTGAATACCATTTTAGATTGCAACGTGAAGTTGGCGAACTCAGTTCAAGTGAACAGTAGCGGAGAACTTTTAACATTGGCGCAGCACATAAACATTATCATAATGACTATCATTATTCTTCAAGTGGTGTCATTCAACACATTGTTGATATGATGAACTAAATAGTCATGCGCCAGAGACATATTCGATAACAGAAGTTAAGATACAACGATGGAACTTCGTTAGACAACGTATTCTTGAATACAGACGTAGTGTACGGTCCATCTTGTACATTTTCGTCAGTCTACGAACACTAATGTAACATCAATTAGCAATAGAAATATTTCATTCACCATTTATATGAATATTTCTATAAATTATATTCCAATGATGAGGCTGATACATATTTGCGACGGAGAATGAAGATTCTACAGAAGAGATTTGTCAAGATGCTAGGGGTAGCCCAGCAACCACAGAAGAATTTGCCAGAAGGATATCGTTCGAGCCCAGGCGAATGTTGGTGAATTCCAGAGAGGGACGTTTCCTATCTCTGAGGTCGCAGATCCGAGGTTCGAATGCAGATCCATCTCAGTATCTTGAACTGAGGAAACATCTAAAGTATTGTGTGAATACTCACATAGATCTTCAAGTTTTCGTCCAAATAAGGTAGCAGTGTCTCTTATTTTGGTATACAGCTTGATTAATGACATCCTGAGCCAACGATCTTACTCCATATTTTCACATTTCATGTATTTCAGTTTTCTCATGTATTTTACACTTCAGATGTGTGCTAAGATTTTTATGCTTCAAGATTATTTAGGAGATGATTGCCTTTCATCTATTTTTACATTTTATTCTACGGATCAGTTGTGGAACTGACATTAAAAATTTTGTTTGAGGAATCATATTGCCTCATAGAAGACTAGTCGTTTCGACTCTCGAATTTTTAATAATTTTATTTAAACCAAGTATTCTGACATTCTGTCATAGCTTCAAATTAAATTCTTTTTAAATTTAATTTGAGCACTTAGTTGTAACAACATCTAACTTCAAGAACAGAAGAAACATCGAATGATATTGTTATATCATTATTGTACATAAACTGTCGACGATCTAGGAAATACTAGGCGTTTGATAAGACCGAAGTCTTAACCCCTATAAACATTCTTTGTGTAGAGTGGAAACACATTACGACATTGACAAACCTTTTTATTATTTCTAAAGCTGAGAGCTTTGTTCATTTAATATGTTAGAGGAAATACCTTTTGATAGAAGATTATTCAAATCTTTGACTAGGAATTCAAAGCTAGTTTATCCCGGTAAAGATTGAATTCTATTTGACACTATAAATAACATGTGTGTTATTTTACACTATTTGTCATTATGTCGACCTGATATTACAACGATAAACAATTTAAAGCTTGACAAGTGAGATGAGACAGGAGTATTATTTTTACTACATGTATTTGCGACAGACGAGTTAACAGTTAATTATCTTTTTGTGGAGTAAACTTTAAGAGGTCAATTACGACAGTCTAATATCGTTCATTACAATTGGAAGTTTCGTTTGAAGAACTTAAGTATGTATAATTGTAGATCAGTAGTCATGTGAAACGATACTGAGGGTCACGCCTTTATTAGAGAGAAGTTCCTACAGAAGAAATGTTAATAACAATTAATCCATTTTAGTTATTGTTTAACATAGTGGATGATAATTGTTTATGCCATATATACTGTTATATGAGGATTTGTAGAGCTATGAAGTGCTCGAGCGAAGGGAGTTCCGCATTTTAAGGGAAGTCAAAGTATTATTGTTCTTTGATAAGAAGGCATGGATCATGATAAGAGTCGTTGTATATAAGTAGTCCAGTTCATGTGAAATAACGTCTTAGCTGTGTTGACAGAAGGGTTTTAGCGGAAATACAACTAGAGAACGATTGTCTACTCATGTCAATGATACAATTAATATATTTTATTAAACCCGAAGTTATGTAATTACGTACAGTTAACCTTGGTCAGTCGACTGTATTAGACCGACAATGTAAGGAAACCTATATAAGACGATGTGTAAACAGTATATCAAAACTACGGAGTGATAGAAAATGATTATGTGGAAAAACAGTGTATATAATTAATTGAGAGTTGTATTGTAATCGAGAAGCCAGAATCTCGTAAGTAACGTGTTAGCAACACTAAATAGTGTATATTATTATGAACAAATTACATGTAAATATTTTTCGGAAATGATTGAATTAGTTAAATAATTTTGGTAGGATTTATTAATCGATTGTTTTGGAATAGCGTGTGTTTTGTGAGCAGATGTTTTGTATGAATGATTGTCCACTGTTAAGAGTAATTGTTGAACCGGATTGGTCTAGAACAATTTCGGGGTGCGAATAAAAGATTGTATAAAATTTTCAGAATGATTCTTAAAGGAACATGGAAATTATGAGCATTTTTGTAAGAGCTGAATGTTAATTTTACGTGTATTTCAAACGCACACAAAGCAGTCTCAATGTTGGCTAGCCAGAATGATTCACCGTTAGGATTGGAGAGCGGTGTGACATAATATGAACAGGTGAAGATTCACAGCCTTCTATAATATGTAAAAAGTTCTGAATGCAGCGTGGTGCTAGCGTTTCATTGATGAAACAGGCCAGTGCACGTGCGTTTTCCAGATGCGTGCTAGTGAAGGTAACCCGTTCTCAGGAATGCCATGAATGTAAGAGCCTTCCTTAAACGTTTTTCTTTTTTACGTAGTGTAGGCCTAAACAAGCAAAGACTTTTATGTTGATATTTTTGTACGGCATTGTAGTAAGATGTGTAGTAGTAAGGAAGAGTGTATGATTGTGTGGTTTTATTTTTCTTTTGTTATTAGATTAGTTTATTGTTATTTTGTTTATTTAGGTTAGTTCACCATTGTTAATAAATTTATTCAGTTCGTTATCTGGTGTAGTTGGCGTGTGATTCATCTTAAATATAAGGAGTAGAATATTGTGGATGTATTGTAGGAGAAGTTGAATTCCCAGTCCCCGAGAACGTAAGTAAAGGTAAGTGCCCCGTGTAGTTTGTTGTTGATCCACAATATTCATGTAACTGCTGTATGTAAATCCCTAAAGGCCATGATGGAGCGATTTCTAGTGTAGTAATAGGCCGGTGCTGTTAGAAATAGGCGATCCAGCTGGGGCAATGGATATTCCAACAGGCTACTTTCCGGATTTACGGGTACAGTACATGAGTGTCAGAGAATTGATCTAACTGATGAATAATTTGTAAAAAAAATCATATCTCGCCATGGTGTCATTTTATCAGCTGCCGAGGTTAACCAATATGCTCGGGTGAATTCAAAAGGGCTTTGCGAGGCGATGTTCGGATGTTGCCAACTCCGCCCCTGGTTTAAGAAAGGGTTGAGAGCACCAATCGATGAATAAAACTTCGTCATGGGACGGTTTTGAGCACGGACCTCCGGACTAGCAACTACCCAACAGTATCGCCTGCAATTACCCAAGGTTACATATAAGATAACGCCATTTGATAGCCGGATCGCAATGGGAGGGTGATGGCAGAGTTGGGCAGTATCTCAAATACATGTATTTAAAAACTGTAATTTCGATACTTTTGTATCTTGTTTTTTGTATCTAAAATACATTTTGGGACATGTATTTTGTATCTGTATCGAAAATACTTTTCATGAGTATTTTATATTTTCAAAATACCCAAAATATATTGAAAATGTCATTGTTTTGGACGATTTTTATTTCAATCCTTCATTATCCTCCTATATCCTAACTTGAGTTAATTGCTAGTCATGGCACAGGCAAGTTTGAAAACAATACAACTGTTCCAGCATCACACCACCCTTATGAGACTTTGTGCAATGCTGTTTATTTAGGATGCATTCAGAACAAAATCTCTTGAGGAATGTCTGCCGAATGCTCTGTTATCAGTGTGGTTAATCTTGGGAACTTTTCCAACCAATAGCCTCAGGCTACGTAAGTATGAAATTCCAAAATGTAAGTAGTTGTCTGAACCTGGTCACTAGAATTCTCCAAAATTCCTGGAAGTGCTCTCATAAGGGCTGTACAAAATGCGGCAAGTTTTTGTTTCATTTGAGGAACTTGGACATCGTGGTCATTTACAGTAGTCCCGTGTACTTGGTTACGCGGCGTATTTGTCTGACAACCTGTGTTATTGTGGGATCTGTAGTAGTGTTTCCCGTAGTAGTGTGTGTATTTGTAAATCAGGTGAGGATTAGGAAGTAGGTGGCCGTGGCCTTAATTTAGGAATCATCCCGACATTTGTCTGGATTATAAGTGAGAAAATAGCAGGAAATCACTTCGAAGATTCTCAGTTTTGTCTCCCTAATAAGCTGAATATACCCCATTCCAGCCCTCAGGCCAGGATTAAATTTCTAGGCAGAGATGGTAATCGAACCCGGACCTAAGGGATGTGAGTCATGAATGCTAGCCACTGCACCACGAGCCGCCGAAAAATAAGTATAAACCAAACCCCTTGGCACTACATCCCTACCAAGCGACCGCTGCCCAGCCATTTAGACTACAGATTATGGGGTGACGCGTGGTCTGCAGGTCGAGCCCCCTTGGCCGTTAATCTTGGTCTCCATGACCGGGGCACTGCCTCACTGTGCTGAGTGCACCCCGTTCCTGCAATCCCGGACGGAGCCGGGAATCGAACCCGGGGCCTTCGGGTGTGAGGCAGGCACGCTACCCTAACACCACCGGGCCGGCTCGAAAAATACGTATGCCGGTTGTTATTGATAGGCCAGTAGATAGCGTTGAGGGATCTAACACCATAGCGTCAGCAGTTTTAAAATTTTCCAATATTTCCCGCACTATCTATCGGATTTGGACGTGTGAGGTGCCATAGGACTCGGAGTGACACCCTCTTTGCTATGCCCCATTTATTTTATAGATCTACCCAAATTTTAACAAACTGCTATGTCATCCGCTTGTTATATTTCGTGAACCAATTATTCAGAGAAATTTGTGTGAGGGCTCAAACGAAAGCTTGTAACGCCCCGTTTGCAGAAGACCACTGATTTAGCCAAATTTTATCCAAGGGTCCCTTACTACACTGGCATCCATTTTGTTTGAGCCTGACTATACCTTACTGTTTGTTTTTAACAATATTTCGTGAACCATGATTAGAGAATGTTATGACAAGTGTCTTATTATTAAATTATGTCACTGACCCCCTTCTCCCAAATATAGTTAGATTTTGTTAATATTAGGTAATTATTATTATTATTATTTGATGAAGCTGTAAAGCTAGGTAACTATTACTGAACAAGGGTTTAACCCTTACCGAGAGTAAGGGAGGAGAGAGAGTAGGGGGAGGGGGTGTATATTTAATGGGTTGATTCATTGAGGATGGACACCGGCCACCGCTAGTCAGGTGGGTCCAAGTTACAATTACATTTTTATTTTACTAAACTATACATTTATCCTTACTCAAGAAACCGGCTAGAGATTTTAATGTTACGATTTGCTTTAAGTCTCTGTATTTCATACACGCACGGCTGTACAAGACTGGCATTGGGCGACCTTGCGGGATACGAATTTGCTGACCAGACAGAAGTTAGATTACAGACTAGATTACTTTTGTTACTGATGATGTTATCCAATAACTTTCTTCTTTTGTAACATTTCATGTTACAATGTTGGTGTTCTGTGTTCACTGGTGTGCCTTTGGTCTTCAAAATAGTGTCCGTTAGTAATGGCTACCTAATGTAGGCTATATTGCAGTTTTTTCATAAACAACGTATTCAATTCAGAGTATTCCAAGTGTTATCTGGTGATTTAAACAAATACTTCAATAGGTTATGGGCCCAGATACGTGTTGAGAAATTAAGTGTGTGATAAAACGTGTCAGCGTTGTATATTTCTGTTCGAAATCGCGACGAAGCTGACTTTGAGGTTACGCACGTGTTGATATCGTTGCAGTGCAAAATGGATTCAACAAGGTTTATCAACATCGGACTTCTGGAAGGGAAATCAAATTGGAGCACTTGGAAATAAAAAATAAGTATTTGTTTGCGAGGAATTCCGGGAGCACTTGATGCTATCGAAGGCAGGTTAGTCAATCCAAATGTACTTCCCGCGAGTGCGACTGCTGATGAAAGGGCGGCGTATAAAAGTGCATTAGAAGCATTTAATAAAGCGGACAGTAATGCTTTAATTATTTTAACTACAAACATGACTGAAGAAACATTGCAGAAAATAATGCGTCTTAATACGTCTCGGGAAGTATGGTCAGAACTACACAAATTGTTTGACGGCGTTTCTGAAGACAAGTTTTATAACCTCTGCTTACAGTTCTTTAGTTTTAAAAAGCATCCTGAAGATGATATCGTGACACATATTTCGAAATTTAAAAATTTGTGGAGTGAATTAAAGCACTAAATGGCTAAAGATGTTAAAGGTAACTCAGAATTGCCAGATTTGTTTGTGATATGTAAATTCTTAGGTACATTGCCTGAAGATTATGTTTCGTTTAAATCTAGCTGGATTCTAACGGCTAAAAGTGACAGGACAATTGATAATCTGACCAATCAATTGTGTGCATATGAAAAGGCTTTGAGGACCAAGGAGGATGAATTTATTGCACAGGAAACCCTATTCATGGACTCGTCAAAGCAGCTATCCCAGCCAGTATGTTCAACCAAGCCGAAGATGAAAAAGAAGATAATATGCCACTACTGCAAGAAACCCAATCATACTGTCAAATTGTGTAGAAAATGGGCAGCCGATGGAAAACCTCCGAAACCAAGTTGCGCAGATACTAAGGATACAAACATGACACTTGTTGCTGTTACCTCGGCAGTAATGAATGCTGAATGTAGGCCTAATGACTGGTACGTAGATAATTGTGCGACAAGTCACATTACGAACGACAGAAATTCATTAAAGAATTTTCAGCCATTTTCAACAAAACATTCAGTGACTACAGCTAGTGGTGACAAGATCGAAGCGATCAGAAAAGGTTCAGTAGACATTGAAGCAGCAGTTGGAGGAAAGTGGCATGCAATTACTCTGGCAGATGTATGGTATGTACCAAAGATTCAGAAGAATCTATTCTTTGTTCTTGCAGCACAAGATAAGCATCCAAAAAGTGAATTCATGTCAACTGAAGAAATTTGTAACTTCAAAGTTAACCAAGATATCAAACTGGTAGGCATACGTGATCGATTTGGAGGACTTTTTAAATTGGCAGTGAGTATTATAAGTACCATTTCTCACAATGAAGTTAATGTCACAGGCAAATATAACCTGCTCAGCTATATCATGAAAGATATGGACATCAAAACAAGCGCCATGTGAAGTCGATTCTCAGCAAGGACCTAAACATCAAAGTGGAAATGGACAGTGAACTGTGTGAAGGCTGTATTTATGGCAAGGCTCATCGTCTACCGTTTGGCACCAGAAAGAAGACAACGGAACCAGGAGAGCTTATCCACACAGATGTGTGCGGACCATTCCAAAAATCAGTGTCGGGATATCGATATTTTATTCTTTTCAAAGATGAGTACACAAAATTTAGGACAATCTACTTCATCAAAGAAAAAAGTGAGTTTGTGAAATAGTTGAGTCAGTTTATAGCTGAAGCAAAGACAGCTGGGCATGTTATTAAAGAACTTCTGAGTGACAATGGAAGAGAGTTTGACAATGAAGAAGTCAAGAAAATTCTTCAAAAGGAAGGAATCACACAGCGTCTCACAATGCCGTACACTCCTGAGCAGAATGGATGTAGTGAGAGAGAAAATCGAACAGTCGTGGAAACAGCAAGAGCCATTATGCATGCTCATGGAAATATTCCACAAAGACTTTGGGCTGAAATGATAAATTCAGCTTCGTACATCCTGAATCGGACAGGACCTTCCAATGTTTCTGGGGTATCTCCATATGAGACGTGGTATGGCAAGAAACCTAGAACGAAGCATTTGCGAATAATAGGATCGACTTGCTACGCTCATGTTCCAAAACAACGACGAAAGAAAATGGATCGTAAAGCTGTGAAAGGGATTTTGATTGGCTGTGATCACGATGAAGGGTATCGAATTTGGTGCAAAGAAGAAAACAGGCTAATCAGATCACGAGATGTAATTTTTGAGGAGAAGACTTTAATCGAGAGGAAAAGAATGGATATCCCAATAAATGTCGAGCTACCTAACCAAGTATTTCTAGAATCAGGTACTCAGACAGAGGAGCAGCCTGATGTTAAACCTCAGAGTGATGAAGAAGAGGATTTCTTGGGTTTCGACGACCTTTTCCCAGATGAAGATGATCACCAAAACTATGAGATGACTGGACGACAGCTGTGAGATCGGTCTACACTTAAACGTCCAAATATTCTTCAAGACTATGTAGCATCCGTTTCAACAACTTTTAAAGAACCAGATGGCTATGCTGAAGCTTTGAAATCGGATGAACGGGATGACTGGAAAGAAGCCATGGATCGAGAAATGAGAGCACATCAAGAAAATGCGACTTGGGTCATGGAGGATTTACCGCCTGGAAAAAGATCCATTCCCTGCAAATGGGTTTATAAAGTAAAAACAAATGCAGATGGCTCGGTGGAAAAATTTAAAGCCAGGTTGGTGATAAAGGGTTTTTCACAACAGAAAGGTGTCGATTATGACCAGACGTTCAGTCCTGTGGCAAGAACATCTACTATTCGAACACTACTCGCTGTTGCTGCCAATGAAAACATGATGCTAGCTCAAGTAGATGTGTCAACAGCATTTCTCTATGGTAATTTAGAGGATATCATATTCATGAAGCAGCCTGAAGGGTACAATGATGGTTCCAGTAGGGTATGTCGTCTGAAGAAGAGCTTGTATGGGCTGAAACAAGCCCCTCGCTGTTGGAACAAAACGTTCAATGACTACATAATCAAATTAGGATTTCGAAGGAGTGAAGCTGATCCTTGTCTCTTCGTGAGGCAGAGAGGTTGCAGCAAAATTTTCTTCGTCCTCTATGTTGATGATGGCTTGGTAGTAGCTGACAATGAGCATGAACTTCAGCAGTTTATCAATGATCTCAAGAAGGAGTTCAAAATTACTTCAAAGCCAGCATCGTTTTTCTTGGGACTAGAAATTAACAAAGACAAAAATGGTTCTATCCAAGTTAATCAGAGTCACTACATTCAGAAGTTGCTGGAACGATTCGGCATGAGCAATTGCAGGGCTGTGGCGACTCCTATTATCAAGGACAATCATACGAAGGAGAGTTCACCTAACACTGAGTTTCCATACAGACAAGCAGTTGGAGCTTTGATGTTTCTAATGTGTGGAACTCGACCAGGCATTGCCTATGCTGTTGGAGTGGTGTCAAGGAGTCTTGAAAATCCAACAGAACGTGATGTGATCAAGGTGAAAAGGATCTTCCGTTACCTGAGATCATGGAATCATCTACAAGAATGATTTAAATAAAGGTGTCCTAGAATGTTACAGCGATGCAGATCATGGGGGGTGACCTCGGTTCAGGACGATCGACTTCAGGTGTACTTTGTCTCTATTCTGGTGCACCTATTTCATGGATTAGTCAACGACAACCTTCAGTTGCAATATCGACTACAGAAGCTGAGGTTGTAGCAGCCAGTGAAGCAGCACGAGAAATCATCTGGGTCAAGACTCTTTTGACTGAATTTGGCCAGTTGAATGCAACGCCTGATCTGCAGGTTGATAATGAAGCTGCAATTCGACTTGCTCAGAACCCCGAGTTTCACCGAAGAACCAAACACATCCGTGTGAGACATTTCTTCGTTCGTGAACTGGTAACCGCTGGTGAAATTACTGTTTCAAAAGTGGATACAGAGAAGCAGCTCACAGACATGCTTACGAAACCATTGTTTGCAACTTGACTCCAACAATTGTGTGATAGCATGGGGGTCTGCAAGTTATTGAATAAGGGTGAGTGTTGATGTTATCCAATAACTTTCTTCTTTTGTAACATTTCATGTTACAAGGTTGGTGTTCTGTGTTCACTGGTGTGCCTTTGGTGTTCAAAATAGTGTCCGTCAGTAATGGCTACCTGATGTAGGCTATATTGCAGTTTGTTCATAAACAGCGTATTCAATTCAGAGTATTCCAAGTGTTATCTGGTGATTTAAATGCAGACTTCAATAGTTACTGTCTTATTAGGTAAGGTTGTATAGTGCGGGTTGCCATTTTGGTTCATGCACAGTACAGTAGATGCTTAGGCTACTGTATATAGAAACCAGGCGACCATGCTGGTTCTTTACAAAAATGAGACATTTTAGTTCTAACAGAGACAAGCAGGGTAGACACGTCCATATCTAAGAGACAGTTATTTTTATTTATTTATTTATTTATTTATTTATTATTCATTTATAATAATTATTATTATTTATTATCCAACTTTTATGTACGCATAAACACGCATGACTATACAGCTGCTAGGTATATGTGGCCGTTTAAACAACATTATTTATGTCCAGCGCAGTGGCGGAAGGGGAGCTGCAGAGCTGCAGCCCCCCCCCCCCCCCCAGAGTATTTGACAATATCAATTTACACTTTGAACGTAACGGGGTGATGGTATAATTATACGGATCTCTGCTAGGCGATTAAAATTTTTCGCAAGTATATGCTGGCTTGTAAATCCGCTTCCCCCCACGGCTGCTACATCATCTGCAGCAGCTTAAGAACTTAAATCGCACTTCCTGAATCCACTTCCCCCATTGCCAAGGCAGGTCATTAAAGCCTCTTAGGGAGCTGCACTCCATGCAGCATCGATACAAAGTGCCAACACATCTTTGGAAACAATCGGGTATACAGTTTACAAACAGCTCAAATAATGTACTGGCAGCGGTTAACTGCTCCTAATTCGTATTCAGAAAATTAGCAACTAATATTCGAATGCAATAAATTATAGATATAATCATAATACTATCGCAAGGATAAGTTTAAATCGCAGCGGCTTTTGCTGTAACACGGCTAGGTTTGTATCACTGAGTGGCAACAGAATCATAAGTAGAAGCAGGAAGTAGGCGCTCTCGGCATCTGTTAGGTTCTAGCAGAACTAAGTCCATCTCCATCCCTTAGCCAGTGAAAGCAAGGAGGGAGGCATTCAAACATTTCCATGACTGGCGCTATTTTCTTCAAGCACTTGTACAATCAGTCTTGCCAACGTGCGAATTATAGCTAAAGATTCTAAAGTGGTATGCTTGCGTGATTTTAACAAATACTTGCATATTATTTCACAGTAGATTTTGCCCTATTTTAATGATACCTAGCAATGTTCCTTGTTCTTACAAAACCGATTTATTTCAGACCAGTCTTAGAAAAAAATTCCGTTACTCCAGTGCTCTACACAAGCTGTGGAAGTTAAACCTTGTCAACAACCGTAGTACGTGCTGTTGGAGTTTGTGTACGGTTGTGTGGTTAGCTTGCGATTGTGTTTCAAGTAAATAATGAGTAACACTGTGCAATTTTTACAGCCGCTTCAATTTAGTAGTTTGACGCTTCACGAGAAATGTGATGTAAAGAGTAAGGGTAGACCAACACCTGTATTAGACATCAAACAGTGTTCTACTAGCAGGCAGAAGCAATACACTAGGAGCTTCAATCCTGACGTGTATAAGAAATTTGATTGGCTGTGTGATTGCGAGGTAAAGCATGGTTTATTTTGTTTTCCATGTATTTTGTTCGGTGGAGAATTCAGCTGGACTCAAAAGGGAATGACAGATCTTAGAAAACTGAGCGAAAAAATTCAGAAACACGCATCTTCCGGAACTCATTTAAATAACATTGTAAATTTTGCAGTGTTAGGGAAAGTGGATGTACAGAAAAGCTTAAGTTCGGCATATCAACAATCGGTTGAGCGTCATAACAATGAAGTAACTAGAAACAGGGAAATACTTTCAAAGTTAATAAACTGTATTAAGTTCTGCGGCTTTAATGAGTTAGCGCTACGCGGACATGATGAGAAAGTCGATTCAGATAACAAGGGCGTGTTTCTAAATTTAGTGCAATACACGAGTGAATTAGATTCCTGTTTTCAGAGTCATTTAGAAAGCTCGACAGCATTCAAAGGAACATCGAAAAGCATACAAAATGACTTGCTTAGTTGCATGCTGGAAGTATGTCGTGAAAGAATCTTAGCTGAAATTGAGGATGTAGATTTCATTTCTCTTCTTGCCGATGAAACTACCGATATCACTGAGAAGTTGCAGTTAGTGATTGTATTGCGATATTGCACTAATGAAGGCAAAGCAGTTGAAAGATTCTGGGGATTTTTTGAGCCAGCTGGTCAGGATGCAAGTTCAATATATGAATGCATTGTTTCTCAGCTAGACATAATATTGAAAGACAACAAGGGAAAGTTAATTGCCCAGAGCTACGATGGAGCATCTGTGATAAGTGGCGCAATAAATGGCGTGCAGAAGCGAATCAGGGACGAATACATGAATGCCTTTTTTATCCACTGTTACGCCCATCACCTGAACCTGATTATGGAAAGAGCCGCTAAGCAGAATACAAAAGCTCGAGTATTTTTTGCCAATTTGTCTGCTATCCCGGCATTCTTTTCGAGATCGTCGCACAGGACATCAGTTTTAGATTCGTGTGTGTCCAGGAGAATACCGTCTGCGGGAGCAACCAGGTGGAATTTTCGAGCTAGAACGGTGAACACTGTGTGTGAGAAAAAAGAAGCCCTAGAAGAATGTTTCACTGTGCTAGTCGAGTCAGATCGTTCGAGTGGTATTACAGTTAACGAAGCTAGTTCTCTTCTTCGGACACTGGATGATCCAGAATTCAATTTCTGGCTCCGTTTCTTTCATTGCATCATGCCTCATGTGGACATCCTGTACCAACAATTACAGAGTCCTCAGATCGATGTAGGGAAAGTGCGTAGCTGCGTTTCGAGTTTTGTTGAAACTGTCCAGAAAGTCCGAGACTCATTCCATTTGGATAACAACGCTGACGAGAGTGAACAACCTAGAAAGAGACAGAAGATCGGAGGAAGTCAAACGCGTATTGCTGCTGCAAGGGGAGTTTGTGACGTCATCAACAATCAAGTCACATCGCGGTTTCAATTTGTTGACCATTTAGTACTTTCTTCTCTTGTTGCAAAACGAAAAATTTGAGATACATAAGAACTCATTTCCGGAAGGAGACTTACGAGCTACCGTACGTGTCTTTCCGATGCTCGAGCCGGACAAACTCAGGACCGAACTGACTATATTGTATCAAAGAGAAGAATTTCGAAACATTGGTGGTGCTGTAAAACTTTTGAGTTTCCTTCTCACTGAAAACTTAGGTCCGTCATTTACAGAGGTCGTTAAACTGTTACGTATCGCTATCACCCTGCCTATGACTACCGCTGAACCAGAACGCTGCTTCTCGTGCCTCAAGAGGATCAAGACGTACCTCAGGAATGCCATGGGACAAGAAAGACTTACTGCACTTGGAATGCTGTCTATTGAGAAGGGTCTGATAAACAGCATACCGAATTTCAATAACCTTGTCATCGAAAACTTCGTCACGTTCATGACTCGGCGCCTGGAGCTGATCTACAAATAAGGTAAGTTAATGCATGTGCATGCAGCCCCACCAACTACGATATAAGCGAGCCGCCACTGGTCCAGCGACGTTATATGGAACATTTAAATTTGTTTGATATTTAATAATAATACTGTTATTGGTTTTACGCCCCTTTTAACTACTCAGGCTTTTAGAGACGCCGGGGTGCCGGAATTTTGCCCCGAAGGGGATCTTTAACGTACCAGTAAATCTACAGACACGGCTCCCTCGCATTTGCGCACCCTCAAATGCCAGCTGACTGCGCCAGGATACGACCCTGCAACCTTGGGCCCAGCAAGCGAGAACGTTACCGCTGAGCCATGCAGCCAGCCTATTTGATATTTAGTATTTATTATTAGTTATTATTTAATTTTATAATTATTATTATTTCCTGTTGGGCCAACTAAGGAACATGTTATTTTAATTGTTTTATTCGAGCTTTAAAATTAGTTAAGTATTTCTTTATTCGTAAATAATGTTGTTTTTCTTTCTCTCTTTTATACTTGCTTTTTAGTTTACAGCATAGGCTTAGGTTGGAAACTCTGATGTTTGACCAAAAAATATAACTTACCAAGATTTACCTGGAAATATTTTTTTCTAAGAAATCCCAAAATCCTAAAAATATAGTTTATTTAACCGAAAATTCACAATTTCCCTTAAATTCTACAATTTGCAACCACTCTTAACATTTTATAAACAACGGGTGTCACTCTATATTTAACTACATGTATAAAATGCTAAACAACATACCCAAACGGTTTATCTCAAAATCCAAAGATTTCCACTATTGTCTCTACTTACCTAAGTTAGGCAATCCTTTGTTTATATTCCTTTGGTAACACTAGCTCTCTCACAAAACCGACGGTATTAGGATATTTGAGGCTAGGGTATTAATACTATGACAACATCCGGGACTTGTAGACTAGCTAATTTTATGGTCCTAACTCATAGATAGTTCTCTACCCGTTACACGGCACCGACAATATATTTTAAAATGTAATTAAATTTACCAACGTGTTCTAAGATATCTTAAATTTTTAACTACACGGGCTGGATGAGTGACATGACTCGAAGTTTTTATATCCTTTGAACTATAATATGCAATTAATGACCAGAGTACACGAGGCTGATGACTGTGATTTCCCAAGTGTATTGCCAAACAGGGATAATGAGTGATTTACCGATTTTTTTAAATATCACAAAACACCCAAAGCGCAC
The DNA here is from genome assembly GCA_946902985.2 of Meconema thalassinum. Lineage (NCBI taxonomy): Eukaryota > Metazoa > Arthropoda > Insecta > Orthoptera > Tettigoniidae > Meconema > Meconema thalassinum. The sequence continues at coordinate 1,122,368,301 of OX336389.2, read as the reverse complement.
AGGACTAATAGCTATGATATCTAAATACCCTAACTAGACGATTATAACGACTTCGATATTAATTACAAACCCCATAATATGATTTATGTACACGCAAATACAAGGGGCTAATGATTGAGATGTCCCTAAACCTTAACACACGCACATACATGTAAGCACACGAGACTAATGATCATGTTATCCAACACATTTGACTACATGCGATTACACACACACCAACTACACTGGGCAGATGATTGAGTTTTCTTAATTTACGAACAAGCAGTCGCTATGTCGGAACAAAACTGCGACTTGCTACCACATACAGTTGTGTGATCCGGAAACTATAGTCATCTGAAATCTAATACATTGTGCGTGGTTGCAAGAATGACACTGTATTGTAACCATTGACTCAAGACATAATTCTTGACTTTGCGAACAAATTTAATTCTGGTCTGAGGTCTGAAACGATGTATACTGTCTCGTGAGACAATACTAAGAAGAGATTGGTTCGATTCCTACCTCAGCTGTCCTAGAAATAGCTTTCAGTGCTTTCCATTCTCCCTTGGGTCTTGGTGGCACTGTGGTCAAGCTGTTGACCTCTCACCAAGGTGGACTGGGTTCGATTCCCGGTCACTGCATGTGAGATTTTCAAACTGAAATGCCATGTCCTATGGGTCGGATTCCACGTAAATAGGAGGTCTCTCAATACCTCTAGGGATTCACATTTTGTGTGCTTCACGATTACAATACCCCACCTGAGTCTGGCATTGCTTCCACTGACATGTGCTAAGCTCTTCTTTGTTATCTTTTCTGTTGACGTCTTTTGTTCAACTATTGTTTTCTTCCAACCCCAACCGTATTAGGATATCCGAGACCTATGAAGTCTCTTATTTTATAGCTACATACGACACTAGCTATTTACCAAGCCATAATATAGCCTTATTTATTAAATTATATTGTTACTATGGACTATAATAACACAGGTTATCTGACATACATTTAAATACCTTACATTTACCTCTAAATTACATAAAATTAATTATATTTCCTCAAATTCCCCTAGATAATGGTAAATAACCCCCAACACCTGGAGTTCTTTAAGATCATGGTCTAATTGTGCATGTACAAACCTGTCACATGACAGTGGATAACGCTATAGGAGAATAGCGAGTGGCTCCCTATGATTACCCATATTCACAGATAGTACGGAGGACTCTTCAGCTTATACTTTTTCGCTTACAAATAGTTAATTTCTAATTCTAACTATAACCTGTTAGGCATACCTTTACTTTTCTTAACCTCTACAGTTAGACTCCTTAAACACTTAGATAATACCCTCTTATCGTGTTTTACCACAGGTTTACTAATATGTAAGTCGGTTGACATAAACAGGCTTATGTAATGTGTTCATCTACAACCTAGACTTTATTACATTTTTTATGTATACCCTCTTGGCATTGTTCCCATCCCTTTGTTTTAACTACTTATATTAGTTACCCTAAGCCTACGTATTAGATATGATAAATATAGACAGCTTTTACTTTTATATAGCAAGTTCGGTCTAATTACTAAGGGATGTAGGGAACAGTTTAATTGCTAGCTCTATACTTTTCTATTACATACCCGCTATACTGTTATTGTATAAAACATTTTCAACACTGAGCGCGTATAGGGTATGTACGATTGTATGAACCTACAGTTATGGGCGACAATGTTCTTGTACGGCCAGAATTACACAACCGACAGAGGTTCACTAAAGCCTGATGTTAGGATATGAAACCAAGTCTTTTACTAACCCAGTAGACACGGGTTTGACCCCCACTATTGACAGTCCGTGATGCGATTTTTCATTTTCTACTGTAGACAAATACCGGAATGGAGCCTAACTTAAGGCCACGGTAGCCTCTCTGGCATATCTTTAATTAGGCCCAAGCTAGCCATCACCGGTACGATTGACCTCTTACCATGTCTAGTTGTACCTGTTGACGAAGTGTGATTAGCTCTGAGACACTGTACTTGTGACGGTAGAGGAATGATCCATTGCAGAAGCTGGGAGGATAAGCTATTAAAAAACAGTAGCCCTAACGAGAAAACGAGACGGTAGTGAATTAGTTCACGTGAAACATTAATAACTAGCATGACTATATCAAACAAATAGCGAATTGTTGTAAATTTAATACATATCCGTTTTAGCACATTTTTTCTCGCGAGTTGTTCAAAAGCATAAACTTTACCAAGGTTGGAACACTCTAGAACCTCGTTTGGGGTTCAAAAGCTGGTGAAACGGTTCGTTTTTTTTAACTCTACCTATAACGAATCCATTGCATACTAGTTTGATTATCTGATCTGTTAGTTGGGGGTGCGTTTCCATTACTCTCATAGGTCTGAGACATGCTCAAAATATTGTTAGCAGGTTTAAGGGCTTGCTACCTCATACATACACACACAGAATTTTAGAGAGTGGCATATTTAAGAAGTAGATGAGTTTACTAGCTAGAGCACAAGGATAGCCAAGACTCTGCATATACCCAAGATGGTCACTTATATGCCATAGTCATAGATTCTCTAACTGTTAGGTTTACTTGCTAGAGTATTCAACCATTGATGGAGGCTTATTCCATTGCTTATAGTCGCTTTTGAGCTTGATAGTAGCTTTTGATTCCTTTTTGATCTAGATGGTGGCTTTTAGGTTAACTTAAAAAAAAAACAAGATGGTCACTTATTTTGTGTTTTCTATTTTATTGACTTGGGTGAGCGCTTTCTTTTTTTAGAAACACCATATACCTCTCATGTATCTAATAAATGTGCTATGCTTTTACGTGGATAGCTTTAGCTATTTTAAGCTTAGTATTACAACAATTGCTGGAGATTGCCAAAGGTTAACGATTGGAATAAGAGTGGGAATGTAGGGATAGCAATTTAGAAAAAAAATAGGCAATACCCATACAATACTTTTTATTAATTTAATTTAATTATTAAACAGCTTTTACACAAGACCCTAGAATGTATGTTAAGACTGTATCCAACCAGTTACATGGACTCATTACACAATAATTTCGGCATTTCGAAGTTAATTTTCTATTTTTAATAGTTCTTCCTCATAGCCAGTATAACCTCAATGTTTTAAGGTATGCAAGAACTGTAGGCGTTTGGCTAATATATTAAGATCATTCCAGTAGATACCATTGATGAGTGGTTTGAAGGTTTTAAACGCAGCTCTTGATGCAGATTTTCCACGGCAAGCAATGACTGATGTTTTCAAAAACTGGGGAAGTGGTGATGATTTTATAGATGTCAAACCCTCACCCCATCATCATCATCATCATCATCATCTTCATCATCATCGTCATCATTATTATCATCAAAATTACTATTACTATCTAGTCCTTTTTGATCCCCTTGCAATGCCACCTTTTGCATAGTTTGCGCTGCTTTTGTTAGTGTTGGTAGCCTTTTGGATGGAGATGATTGTTCAAACATAAATTTTAGAGGGGTTATTTATTTATTTATTTATTTATTTATTTATTTATGCTGGTTTACAACAGGGTCGTTAACCCCAATAACAGTAAACCTACAAAGTTTTAACAGTAATTCTAATTTTTTCATAACTTAAATCTAATCTTAAATCTAATATTAGCATCTAAATTAATTACACAATTATATTATTTATAGCTTAACCTTAATGCTGTTACATATTCTACCTTTTTGTTAATTAATTACACTCATGGCAATGTGGTCATAAATACCTTTACAAATTTTTGGAGACTAAGATCGAAGTCTAGACTTTTATTACACACTACAGCTTTATTGTAATTACTGCAGAGTCTATAAAGCGGTGAACGTTTGTGTGACATGGTGCATGTTTTCTTATTCCTAAAAGTTGTCCACGTTCTTGAAGATAGACGTGGAACATTGAAATTCAGCAACGATAAAAAATAAGAGTTATCTACCGTAGAATTTACAATCTTGTGTAAGATCTTGGAATCATTTATTTTCCTACGATCTTCCAAAGCAATAATTTTTAGATTATTCGATAAGATTTTATATGGGACCATATATGGGTAATTTCCGCTCATTTTATAATGTATAAATCTGGCGAATCGCTTCTGTACTCCTTCTAGTAATCTTATGTATTTTTTACGCCACGGATTCCACACTACGCTTGCATATTCTAATTTCGCCCTTACGTAAGCATTAAAGAGTGTAATGGCCGTTTTCACCTGCCGAAAAGGTCTTACATTTCTAATGACGAAGCCTAGTGCTCGGTACGCCTCACTTGTTACCTTGTTGATGTGAGGAGCGAAAGTCAAACCTTTATCCAGTTCCACACCAAGGTCACTTACACCATTAACCTCCCGCAGCGTATTCAACCCCAGCTTATACTGGAAACTAACTTTATTCTTCCTTCGGGTAAATGACATTGTGACACATTTCGTTAGATTAAAATTAAGTTTATTTTTCCTACTCCATTCAAAGATGTTGTCCAAGTCATTTTGTAGAAGATAGCAATCATGAGCAGAGGATACAGGACGGAATATCTTAAAATCATCAGCGTATAGAAGACATTTAGAGTGCTTAATACATTCAGAAATGTCATTGATTGCTATCAGAAACATAATTGGTCCAAGGTTCGATCCCTGGGGAATTCCGGAATTTACGGTATATTCCATTGATGAATTTCCGAGAAAGTATACATATTGCTGTCTACCAGACAGATACGAGCTAAAAAATCGTAAATTTGCTTATGAAAAACCGAAATTGTTTAATTTTGTCAAAAGAATATCATGATCTATACTATCGAATGCCTTTTCAAAATCCGTGAAAATAGCATCCATCTGTCCTCCGATATCCAACTCAGATGAAACATCGTGGGAGAAATTCATCAGATTTGTGACTGTGGATCTCCGTTGCATGAATCCATGTTGTTGTTCTGATATGGCTGGCGCTACATGAGTAACAATTCTGTCATGTAAGATAAATTCAAATATCTTTGCAACAGCTGATACTATACTCACGGGTCGATAGTTCTTTATTAATGTTTGGTTACCTGATTTTAAAATAGGACAGACGCGAGTTTTTTTTCCAAATATCTGGGAATGTATTTGTACTAATTGCTAGGTTATAAAGGAAATGAAGGGGATCTTTTAAAATCTGTGAGCAACCCTTAATTACGTAAGGGGGTATTTGGTCCGGGCCCGCTGATGTTTTTGGTCTCAGTTTTTTTAACGCTCTATCAATTTCCGCCATTGTTACTTCGCTTATGTGCAGGGTTACTGGCGTATTTGCCTCATCTTGCGATATTCTGTAGGAAGAAGGGTGTTGTGAGTACACCGACTGGAAGTATTTTGCAAAACCCTGAACAACCGCTTCCCCGCTTTTTAGCTCTTCCTCATTGTATTGCATTATAGTACATGTACCATTGGCCCTTCTCCTGCTTTTCACGTACGTCCAAAAATTTTTACAATCACTATTAATGTTATTTTCAACTGTTGTTATATATTCTTTATGAGCTAGTTTGATGTCTGTTTTGGTCTTGTTTCTTAATTGTTTGTATCTCAATTTGCTATATTCAGAGTAGTCTTTTCTTTTTCTGTGGAAGTCTTTATCTTTCAAATCATTAATTATTTGTTTTGTAAACCAAACAGGGTATTTACTGGTTTTAAAAGGCATTAATACCGGGACGGTATTTTGGAAAACTTCGTAAACTTTATCATAAAAAAAATTAACTGCTGAATTTATTTCCATAATTTTGTAGAGATCGTCCCAATTTGTGTCTCTTAAACCGAGGTACAGTTCATCAAATTTAGCTTTTTTAAAATTAAATTTAGTTTGCTCTTTAATTCTGAAGGTGTTTTTGGCTCCATTGAGAGGTACAGTTAAATCCAGTGCGGGATGGTGGGCATCTTCGGCTAAAAGAGGAGTATTATGTCTTACAAGATTTAGGTTTGTGTAGTTAGTGAGTATTAGGTCAAGAGTTCTTCCATTCGAATTCTGAATGTTGTTGTAAGTCTTAAGTTGAAGTAGGTTCATGAAGTTATACAGTAACTGTGAATGGCTATTTTTATCTACGTCATTAATTTCTGTACACGTTATTGTAGGAATGTTAAAATCTCCCGCTATAATGATGTTATTATTGTACATTTCATAATGGTTCTCTATCCACCCTAGCATTTCACGGTAAGATTCAAGGTCCGAGCTAGGAGGAATGTACAGGGAACAGACATACCAGACTCTTCCTTTTGTTTCCAGCTTTAACAGCAAGACTTCTGAGTTCTGAGACCTTCCTTCAGCCTTGAGTACGGTAATCTCCTCTTTTACCGCTATTAGTACCCCACCACCAGTCCTGCTTGAACCTCTCTCTTGCCTGTATACTCTGTATCCAGTGTTAATGACCTCAGTGTCATAAACACTGGAGTCTAACCAAGTTTCTGTTAAAATACATATATCTATATCATTACACAATAGGTTCTCGTTAAACACATACAATTTAGATTTCATACCACGTACATTCTGATAGTAAATTGACAATTTATCTATTTTAAATTCCGTTCAGATCGTCCATACTATTAACTACTATGATACGGGAACCCTCATTTTTCTTCATTTTTATGACTCCGTTTCTTACCCAAAGATACGCAAACTCCTTTTGTCTCCGCTTCTGACGAGCCGCTGCCAGTAGTCTTCTCTTTTCCGGGGCGAGACTCTCGTTCACATACACCATGCTGTCCCCAGGGAGTCCCATATGTCTAGTAGATAAATTCCTCTTTACACGGCGCCGTTCCATGAAGATTTCTTTGTCGAACCGCCTCACAAATTTAACGACAATGCCACTGCATTGTTGGCTTGGTTGTTTTGGAAGACGATGGCAAGCGTCCACCATTTCATCAGTCACATTTACGTCCAAGGCTTGTCCAACTAGTTTGACAGTGTTAAGAACGTTCTCATTCTTTATTTCGGGAACACCTTGTATCTCAATTGTATTGCGCCTGGAATACTGTTCAGATTCTAACACACGATTTTCCAATGCTTTCACTTTCGTGCGTAGATCAGAGTTTTCTTGCTTCAGGGATTCTATTTGTGCTAAGCACTGAGCTATGTCTGCCTGCTGTGATTTTAGCAGTAGCATATTATCATCTAATTTATTGTGACACATGTCCAGTGACTTACCCAGATCCGTCTCCCTCTGAAGTTGCTCGCTTTTCATGGAACGAAATTCCTCTCGTAGTTCGTTCAATAACACCATCACATCTCCTAATGATGGAGATGTGTCTTTAGTGGAACAAAATTCACATAGCCATTCACCAGCTTTTCCATTTAACTGTACACACTTTCCATGAAACCAGTTTTTACATGCACCACACTGTACTTTCACTGCTGCCTTTCCCACTTCCTTCTTGCACACCGCGCACGAGCTCATGACGGCAAAGTGAAGTGAATGCTCCCTAACACAAATAACCGGAATTTCACGTTGTTTTACACAGCTGCCTATGAGATATTACTTTAAATTAATCTAACGTTCATATGTTGTTCCTGTGCCAACTTTTACTGTGATAATTCCTGTATTACACACTTGAAATACACATTCACACGGAGCTCAACTTCCACCTGTACTCACTCCGTCGCCATCTTGCACTACCAATGTTGCTCAACAAACAAGGCACTATTTTGAGTAGTAATATATTTTTCTCGGACTTGCTTTTTAGCATTTTGATAATATTTTTTCAACAGCAAAAGTGTTACTCCGAAGCATTACATTGATGATTACTCACACTTAAAACCTTACCATTTTTACTTTTTAGAACGCCTCGACATCTTTTTGACCTCTCTTTCGAGCATCAGCAAAATATTATTCCATTCATATTGTGCGCTTATAGTTATAAGAGTAGCCTTTATAGAGTGCACGTAGTTTACCTTTGTTGGTTGTAGTACCAGTAAGCTTCATAGTAGCAACTGACTTGCCAGTTTGATTTGCTTACTACAAAGGTTACAACAGTTCTAGTAATGGAATGATTGTGTCAGCTTTTATGTGTCGGCTTATTTTGGCGGCTTATAGTATGCTAGCTTATTTGGGCGGCTTATCATATGTTGGCTTATTTTGGTGGCTTATCCTATGCCGCCTATTTTTGGCGGCTCATCATATGTTGACTTATTTTGGCGGCTTATTTGTAACTTGAACTAACCTAACGTAACTTCACTTAACTTAACCTCACCTAACTTCACTTTGGCCAACCTAATCTCATCTCACCTAACCTAACCTAACAAAACCATTCCTAATCTAATCCCATCTAACCTCACCTGACTTGACATCACCTTTTCGTAAGTAAGCAACAACAACAACACACCAAGATTCCAGAAATTCCAGAGTACTTAAAGGTTAATCATTGGTTCCCAACCCCTACTACCTCTATCCCACGCCTAGTCAAAAATATTATATTTTTAGATTTTTACAAACATTTTATTTGGAAAGTAGGCTATATGTTTAAACTATAAATCCTAGAAAGTTGTATATTGGCTTAAACAAAAGTTCTCTATGTTCTTCATCGTTAGGACAAAACATGATATTCTGTAGATTTTTTCAAAAAGAGTTCAATTTAGAAAGTAGGCTATATTGAGACTTTGATTTCAACGGATACACTAAAACCGAACTCTAGTAAAGTTGTCTCAGTAATAAGAATGATTGTTTGTAGTGAGCACTAATTAAAGTGGTTAACATTTTACTCTAGATGAATGCTGTGATGAATCCCACAACAGCCTCTTCTTCAGATCACCTCACCAATGTGATGTTACTGGGGAATAATAAAGATTAGGTGAGTACATAGAGTGGCAAAATAATAGATATTAAGAGGAGTAGAAGAAGAGAGATATTTGTGATATCTGCTAATAAAGACAAGATATAGGTTGGTAGAACATATACTAAGACAGCCGAGTATAACAAACTTAGTTATGAAAGGAAGGGTAGAGGACAAGAATTATAGTGATAGATCGAGGTTAGAATACCTGTGGTGAAACATGCTAAGTGTTTAAGTAGTTTAACTGTAGAGGGTAAGAAAAGTGAAGGTATGCCTAACAGGTTATAGTTAGATTTCGAAATTAACTATTTGTAAGCGACAAAGTATAAGCTAAATATGCCTGCGTACTATCTGTTAATTTGTGTAATGATTGTGGGCAACTCGCTATTCTCCTATAGTGTTATCCACTGTCATGCGACAGGTTTGTACCTGTACAACTAGACCATGATCTTAAAGAACTCCAGGTGTTGGGGTTTGTTTACCATTATCTAGGGGAATTTGTGGAAATATAATTAATTTTATGTAATTTAGAGGTAAATGTAAGGTATTTAAATGTATGTCAGATAACCTGTGTTATTATAGTCCATAGTAAAAATACAATTTAATAAGTAAGGCCATACTATGGCTTGGTAATTAGCTAGTGCCGTATGTAGCTATAAAATAAGAGACTCCCTAGGTCTCGGATATCCTAATACGGTGGGGGTTGGAAGAAAACAATAGTTAAACAAAAGAGATCAACATAAAATATAACAAAAAGGAGCTTAGCACAAGAAAGTGGAAGCAATGCCAGACTCAGGTGGGGTCTTGTCGTCGTCAAGAACACAAAATGTGAATCCCTAGAGATATTGAGAGACCTCTTTTTTACGTGGAATCCGAACCATAGGACATGACATTTCACTTTGAAAATCTCACATGCAGTGACTGGGAATCGAACCCAGTCCACCTAGGTGAGAGGCCAACACCTTGACCGCTGTGCCACCAAGACCCAAGGGAGAATGGAACGCACGGAAAGCTATTTCTAGGACAGCTGAGTTAGGATTCGAACCAATCTCTTCTTAGTATTGTCTCACGAGACTATATCGTTTCAGCCCTCAGACCAAAATTAAATTTGTTTGCAAAGTCAAGAATTATGTCTTGAGTCAATGGTTACAATACAGTGTTATTCTTGCAATCACGCACAATGTATTAGATTTCAGATGACTATAAGTAGTGGTCGAAGGGCAGTCCTAACTCATACCTTTTTGATCCGTCCTCGTATCGGCCCCTGGCGATAGGCAACCCGATATCTCTTGAACCAAAAATTGGATTTGGAAGTTTGAGGTGTCATAGTGCTCGGAGCGAAGTCCCCTTTCCTATGGCCTACTCATTTTGCTAAAATACCCAAAACTAAAAGGCCATCGATCCCCCCCTTAATACAATTGGAACCCCTAAGTTTAGAATAACGTGTTAGGACTTGTTTTAATCGCGATGATGCCCTCTTTTGTTATGGACCATGGATTGTTTTGATTTTTGACAAAGGGCTTAACGATATGCGAGGGTGTCATTTTATTTGCAGCGACGATACCTCGTTGAGCCACGTGACTAGGGGGCAAGCCTGTGGCGGTTTCTTAAAAATAATTGTCTTATTAGTTAATGGACCATGTATTTTTTACAAATTTACCCATAGGGTTTAACGACATGCGAGGGTGCCATTTTATTTTTACGCGACGGTACGTTGCTATTGCCACGTGACTAGTGGGGTGACCTGGTGGTTACAGTGAATGGCTTATTTTTGATTTGTTGCTATAGGACATAACCGAAAATGATTGATGGATGGATTGATTAGTGACGAGGCAGCGAGGAAGAACTCTTGGATATAGAAAATGAGCTTCGTCGTGCCAAAACTATTCTGTAATGGGTCCACGTAACCGCTTAAACTACACATGTAATATGAAATATAAGCCGCTAATTAAGCAGCTAAATAATCCAACATAAATGCCGACACTAAATCACCCCTTCACCAGAACTGGTGTAACCTTTGTAGTGTGCAAATCTGATGATGATAATTGTTGTTTTAAGGGGCCTAACATCTAGGTCATCGGCCCATGTGCAAATCTGACTGACAAGCCAGTTGCTACTGTGGAACTTACTATAACCAATAAATGTAAACTACGTGCACTCTATAAAGGCTACTCTTATAACTATAGGCGACAAAATGTGAAATGAAGAATATTCTGGCGATGCTCAAAAGAGAGGTCAAAGTGATGTCGAGGTGATATGAAAAGTAAAAATGGTGAGGTCTTAAGTGTGAGTGATCATCAATGTGGTGCTCTAGACAAAACACGGTTAGTGTTGACAAAAAATCATAAAATGCTAAGAAGCTAGTACCGTACAAGAAAAATATATTGCTACTCAAGATAGTGCATTGTTTATTGAGCAACGTATAACCCCTCCTCTAAAAGTTATGTTTAATCTATCTTCCACGTCTCAAGAGCCATCAACAGTTTCAACGGCAACACAGACTATGCAAGAGGTAGTATTGCAAGAAAATCAAAAGGACTAAATAGTAATAGTGATGATGATTATAATGGTGATGATGATGAGGATGAGGATGAGGTTTTTATACCTATAAAACCATTAATGCTCTCTCTGTTTTTAAAAACATATGTCATTGCTCGCCGTGGAAAAAACATCTACCGCTAGCTTTGTGTTTAAAGAACTATAGCAAGCGATGTTAAAAAGAGAAAGTGAGCTGTATTTTGTATGTAATTATTGTAAAAGTACATAGATTAAATAAATAAAAATATTGTATGGGTATTTCCTGTTTTTCTTAATTGCTCTCCCCACGTCCCACTATTAATGCAATTGTTAACCATCAACAGTGTCTGGCTATGTTCAGAAAGAGTGACCTGGTCGGAGACTGGAAGCAGGCTGTGGATTTTCATTTTCATCTGCAGTTTTGTGTACTCAGTGCCTTAATAATACAGTGCTAGCAACCAATGTTGAGGTAATAGCTATGCCGGGTAAGGGGTTCGAACCCATGCCTTTTTAGTACTGTCGCACAAAACTAAGTATACGTCGTTACTGTTCTGAGACCAAAAATACATTTCTTGTCTAAGCCAACAATTAACCCCCAGGCCTCCAGTGCTAGAGTCAAGAGTGTTAGCCACTATACAAAAATATAGAATTGGGAAAGAGGCGGCCGTGGCCTTTCAAAGCGTATCGTTCATAAAGCACTTTAAGGTCACTTTTTAGTTTTACCTATCACGGTTGAGTGCGCCCCGTTAAGATAAAAGCGAGAATTTAAGAACTGTGACTGTGACGTAATGCAATAATATTCTCGCGTCATGGTAACTAGAGATATGTCTTTCTGCCAGATTAGCTTGTCCATACTCTCTCTACAGCCAACAGACCAGCATGTTACTAAACTGCTTTTAGTGTTTATTATTAACGTTTGAAAATAAGGTGCGATAAAAGTTTATGTCTTGTGTGGTTTATACGCCTGGATACCCTTTCCCAATGGCTAGCTCGTGAAAAACAAATGGTAGCTAAACACATTTTGGTTATATAATAATACATAAATCATTAGTGCATATATGCATTGGGTGCATATAAATCATAATATGCGATTTGCAATATCAAAGTTGTTATAACCGTCTAGTTAGGATATTTCAATATCATGGCTATTAGGCCCATATACTTAAGTGTGTTACGTATCGTAGCAGTCCCGTAAACGTTGTGTTTATTAGAGAGTTCAGGGCAGCTTAAAATAATTTTAGAAAATTTAATTTAATATTCGCCAATTTAAAGGGACCGTGTTCATGTGTATAGTAATTAATCAGCGTCTATTGACTAACATCTAACGTTACACAACAGCGTTTTAATAAGCTCTACATAGCTATCCTAATCGTCTCTAATATAATGTCGTGTTTTTGTAAAAACCAACATGGTCACTCGTATTTTTATATAGGCCTAAACATTTGTTGTATATGAACCAAAATAGCGCGCCGCTCTCTAAAACCCTATCCACTAATCAAAAACAGGCATAGTCGTCAAAGTGTTCCCTGGTAGGTAATTCGTGTCTGGTTAGCAAACTCTTATCGCAAGGCCGCTCAAGACCTAAATTTTGTTTTGTTTTATTATTATCTCATAAGGGGCACCTGAGCTGAGGCTCGTGATAGTGCAGTACATCAAGGTAACAATGGTATTTTAGTAATTACATGCAATTGTAAGTCTATTATATATAAATGATGAGTAATGCCATAGTGAATTATTTCCAAACCTGCTGGTATTTATTACATTATAGTGGATATTGCTTGCATTTCTGGTAATGTGTGAGTGAGCATCTGAATTGGTTGTGAGTATTATATTTGAATTGGTTATTTTATGTTTAATTTTATATATCATTATTACTGGGGCTCTTTGACGGAGACAATTTAGTGATAGAACATTACGGTACATTGTTTGTACAATTGAATTGTAGGCGTTAACATGGGAAGATTGAAAAGTATTTTCAAAGCCCTTTTATGTAATATATTAATTTTAATGAATAATCCTTTGCTGCAACAAGACCAAATGTGAATCATGTATGCAATGTGACTTTCAATAAGTGCGTGATATATAGACTTCAGTAGTGCTCGAGAAACTTTGTATTTTACTCGGCTTAGAACTCCTATATCTGGAATTATTTTTCCACCAATAGCTTTGAAATGATCATCCCAAGAGGGTAGCTCATCAATGACTAATCCCAAAAATTTGGTAGATTAAACTCGGGGTAGACATTGGTCGTGGAAGTATAATCGCATGTCTAAAGGTAGGTTGTAGGAAGGCTTGTGAAAGACAGTATAGTTAGTTTTAGTTAAGTTAACTATTAGACGATTTTCATGCATTCATGATAGAATCAGATGTGCATCTTCCTGCATTTTCTGTTTGAGTTCATGTACAGACTTTCCAACATATAATACATTGGTATCATCAGCAATCAGGGATATCTTACCGTTTAAATTTAGTCTACCAATTTCGTTGATAAATATTAAAAATAATATTGGGCCTAAAACATATCCCTGTGGCACCCCAATAGTAATTGCTTGGCAACTACTCTCAGCATTCATGCAACTAACAAATTGTTCCCTGTCCTTAAGGTAATCTACAAACCAGTGAAGTGCAACTCCTCTCACACTAGCTGATTCTAATTTATGAATTAGAAGAGAGTGATCCACAGTGTCGAAAGTCTTTTTAAATCTATAAATTAACCTGATGCAAGCAATCTTGAATCTAGAGCCTCTTGAAGTCTAACAATAATATCTTCCACTGCATTGTTTGTGCTAGAGTTGGGAATGAATCCATACTGATGCTTATAGAAATAATGGTTACGAACAAGAAATTTTAAGTAGCCGGTCCTTCGCTACCTTTTCTAATATTTTAGAAATAACAGGAAGTATTGAGATAGGTCTATAATTATTAATATCATGTTGATCTGATCCCTTATATATTGGTACTACTCCGGCCTTTTTTAACTTCTTAGGAATTTTCCTTTCGCTCAAGGATGTATTTATTAATTTGAGATATACGGTACTAACTGATGAGACAGGGTCTTAATTATGTTATTATTTAAATCAGAAACATCCAAACTACTTCTTTTTTAAGATCATTAATTATTCGAGAGACTTCAATTTCATCTGTGGGCTCAAGAAAAATAGAGTTGACAGGTCCTGTTACTGATTTGGTGCAATCGTTGATAGGAATTTTATCGACAAGTGACTTACCAATACTTGTGAAATGTTCATTGAAAATTGTACAGACTTCAGTTGGATTTGTAACCAAATTACCATTTACTTCCAGGTTAATATTGCTATTATTATTGCCTTTGGTATCTGCATATAATACTTCATTGATAATTTTCCAGTGATTATTTGTGTTGTTTAATCTATTCAAAAAATATGCATTTTCTAGTTCTCTTCTCATTTTTGTTACTTTCTTACAGTGTGCATTATAGTCTGCAATTAGCTCCTTTGACAGATACTCACATCCAGATCATACTCTGTTTTGCTGTCTTTTTAGTTTAATATATAACCTGTTCTTTTGATCAATTAGCTTTAAAAATTCTGGAGTTACCCATTGACAAGATGGCCTTAATCTTCCACTTGTATTATGACTCGATCTTAGGTCCCTAGTCTCACTGTTGTCGTTTTCCAAATAATAGATCAATTTGTCCACTATTGTTTCACAGCTATCATCATCCTTGATCTCTAATGGATTGACAGACATAAAATAATCCATGCCTTTCAAATTCCATCTTTGCATTTGCTTATGCCTTTTATGAACTTGAGCAGTACCAGTAATAGGAATTTCAAATTCGCATACTAAAAGGTTGTGGTCACTAAAATCACTGAATACATTATACAGGTTGCAACAATACTGTTTGTTTATATAGATATGATCTATCAAGGTAGCACTACCTTAGTCTTTACGTATAGTGTAATCATCTTTCTACCTACATAGCCGTGTGTAATAAATAGTCAATATTAGTTTGGTCTTTTCGCAAAATCTAAAATAAAAATCTAAAATCTAAATTTTAAAACTAAAATCTAAAATCTAAAACTAAATAATTCATAGCAAAGGAAATGTAATTCCAAGTAATATAATTCCTTATATGTCTTTCTTGAATAATTTGTTATCTAAACTTTCGAGTCAATGACTTAACAGTTTGGTCTTTTGGCCAAATGTAAAATATAACATATAAAACTTAAGTCTAAAATCTAAATTCTAAAATCTAAAAATTCATAGTAAAGGGTATGTAATTCCAAGTAATACAAATCCTTATATGTTTTTCTTTAATAATTAGTTACCGAAAATTTCAAGTCATGACATTATGGTTTGGTCTTTTCGCAAAATCTAAAATCAGAGAACTAAAATCTAAATTCTAAAATCTAAAAATAAATAATTTATAGTAAAGGAATATAATTCCAAGTAATATAATTCCTTATATGTCTTTCCTTAACAATTAGACACCGAAAATTTCAAGTCATGACATTATGGTTTGGTCTTTTCGCAAAATCTAAAATATGAAATAATAAATAATAAATAATAAATAAAAAATCCTACATGCATTAATTTAATTCCTAATTCAGGTTTTGTTTACGATTATGGGTTCGACAAATCTCAGGCCAATGACCTTACAGTTTAGTGCTTTAATAAAATAAAATAAATAATTAATAAATAATAATTTAAAAAGCCAGCCATCTTGTAAAAGCCGCGAGTGCGCATACGTATATAAAATCACTATTCCCACCACCGGGTAAGGGTAGTTTTTATCTTAGGGTAAAATAAATAGTCCATACAAATGGTTCATAGCAAAAGAGGCATTATCCCGAGTCCTAAAACACCTCTTGTCACCTTCTTCAATAATTAGCTCGCGAGATATCAATAAATCCGAGTAGCGAGTGCGTTAGTTGGGCCTTCTGGTTAAATCAAGAATAAATAATCAACAAATAATCATTTGAAATGCCTGCCATCTTGTAAAAGTTGCGAGTGCGCATGCGTATAAAATTTACTATTTCACCCGCGAGTAAGGGTATGTTTTATCTTAGGGTAGAATAAATAGTCCATAAAAACAAGGCTTCGTCTCGAATCATATATTACACCATACAAGTCTCTGGCAGTATAGGTTCGCGAAATATTGGGGAAGAAAAGCTGTGCTTCAATCAGCGTAGCCAAGTGCCTAGTGTCACTAAAAGCTATACCACCTTCTCTTTCTATAAAAAGGTCTGTTCTAGTTCTAGAGCTAGGAATCAATATAAAACCTCAAGTACAGCAGCCTAAACTGTTAGCCAGTACACCATCAAGTGTTCCATTTTCTCTCTTGTATCTTAGTAACTACTACTAAGAGTCAATGTGAACAGTTTACATACAAGTGGACACGGATTATATTACCGTACTGCAAACGGGTCAGCAGTGATGTCGAGCGAGGTAGTGGCTGCTAGAGCCAGCTGTTCAGTCAGTCTTGTTTGGTTCCAAGTTTGCTAAAGAAATATTTCGGTCATGAGGCTCGTGTGTTTACATATAAGTGTGTGTGTTCAGGTTTAGGATAATTTCTGTCATCAGCCCCGTGTGTTGAGTGCATATGTTTTTACGATTTCTGCCGTTAGTCGCATGTAGCTTAAAACTATATAGGTTGTCAGCCCCATATACTTAGGTGTGTTTAAAACTTTGGGACACTTTAGTCATCAGTCCCGTGGACTTGGTGTTTAAAAGGGGTTAGAGGCATTATAAGATAATTTTAGGAAATGTAATAAGTAGTATATTCGCCAATTTAAAGGAACCGTGTTCATGAGTACCGTATAGTAATTAGTCAGCGCCTATTGACTAGCATCTACCGTTATATTATAGTGAGTTAAATAGAATAGAATGCGGTCATAAAATTGGCATCCTAGACCTCGGCTTCCCTAATACCGGTGGGTTTGTGAAAAAATAAGTTTGCCCAACGAATATCAACAAAGAAATACGTTTGTCTAGGTAGGTGAAACAATTCTAAACTTTTGCTGTGGAAATCTGTGTGTAATTTTAAATTAAACCATTCGGGCAACTGATAGCGTTTGGTTTCTATATTAACATCTGTTGTATATTAACCAAAATGGCAGGCTGCTCTCTAGAACCCTATCCACTGGTCAGAACAAGCATAGTCGCCGAAGTGTTAGCTCACAGCTAACTCGTGTCTGGTCATCAAATTCTTATTGCAAGGCCACTCAAGGCCTAAAAAGTTAGTCTTAACGTATAGTGTAATCATCTGTCCACCTACATATCCGTGCGTAATAAATATTAAATAATTAGCTCTTAACCAACCACTATAACCGTGCGTGATATGCACTATACAATCTCTACCCCTAATAGATAATATACACCTCCCTCGTTAGTCATGACAGTTATATGCCACAAAATCCATACCCATAATTTTTTTTAAACTATACATCTCTTGTTAGCCGTGCGTGATAAAATAAATATTCCACACTTGGCGGGTAATCAGCTACATATTAAAAACATATTTCTAGTAATTTTTTCTCGCCTAAATATCGCTGCCTCGTCACCAATCAATCCATCCATCAATCATTATCGGTTACGCCCTCTTGCAACAAATCAAAAATAATCCATTCACTGTAAACACCAGGTCGCCCCACTTGTCACGTGGCCAAAGCAAGGTACCGTCGCGTAGCCTATAAATAAAATGGCACCCTCGCATGTCGTTAAGCCCTATGGGTAAACTTGTAAAAAAAATAGTCCATTAACTAATAAAATAATTATTTTAAGAAAACGCCACACACTTTCCCTAGTCACGTGGCACAACGAGGCACCGTCGCTGCAAATAAAATGGCACCCTCGCATGTCGTTAAGCCCTATGGGTAAATTTGTAAAGCATTCATAACAAAAGAGGGCGTCATCGCGATTAAAACAAGTCCTAACACACCTTTCTAAACTTAGGGGTTCCAAAGATATTAAGGGGGGAAACATCAATGACCGTTTACTTTTGGGTGTTTCGGCAAAATGAGTAGGCCATAGGAAATGTGACTTCGTTCCGAGTAATATGACACCTCAAACGTCCAAATCCGATAATTGGTTTTCGAGATATCGGGTTGCCTATCGCCAGGGGCTCACCACTAGCTGCGTGCGCGCGGCGGCCATGACACTAAGTTCGATTCTTCCCTCTCCACTACTACTATAGTTTCCGGCTCACACAGCTGTATGTAGTAGCTAGCCGCAGTTTTGTTCCGACATAGTGATTGCTTGTTCGTAAATTAAGAAAACTCAATTATCTGCCCCGTGTAACTTAGTTGGTGTGTGTGTAGTCGCATGTAGTCAAATGTGTTGGATAACATAGTCATCAGGCTCGTGTGTTTAGATGTATGTGCGTGTGTTAAGGTTTAGGGACATCTCAATCATTAACCCCCTTGTATTTGGGTGTACATATATCATAAATTATGGGGTTTGTAATATCAAAGTCGTTAAAACCGTCTAGTTAGGGTATTTAGATATCATGTATATTAGTTGTTGTTGTTGTTTTAAGGGGTCTAACATCTAGGTTATCGGCCATGTATATTAGTCCCTTGTACTTTGGGTGTGTTGTGATATTAAAATATATCGGCAAATCACTCATTATCCCTGTTTGGCAATAAACTTGGGAAATCATAGTCATCAGTAGGGCCCGGATAGTTGTGTGCTTACCTTTTCAGAAATATGTATTTATTTATGTGCTTAAAAGTGGGAAAATATGTGATTAAGTTTCCAAAATATGTTCTTAAATTTGTACCATATGTATGTCCCCCAGTTACTCTAAAAATAGTTGAAACGTCCACAGTACTAATATTCCCGCTTAACAGGCCGGGTCTTGCCTCAATTTCCGAATCCTACAATACTTCCTGCAGACGCGTGGTACGAAATCATATATGTGCTGTTTTCGTATTTCATTATAAAGAATGGAAGAAAAAGTCACTTAAGAAACTTTCTTAGCACTGATTGTACTGTCTTATACTGATACTTGAGTGCGTAAATCTGCTCGATTGACGTGAAAAGTAAATTAAATGTCACCCCCGGCACAGCTATACAAAAACGCAGTTAGACAGTAAACACAGCAACACCAATAACAATAGACCTCAGATGAACTAAAATTCACTAATTGGTTTCCATCGGCAAGTACAACAGTATTCTAATGTGCAAGACACTTAAACATATACACACAATAATAAACAGAATTTTATAATTTCCAAGTTGTAACATAAACCGGTACGCAAAGAACTCTCCAGTTATTCCATCGGCTGACTGTCAATGTCTAGAACAAAATAATATAGAAGAAAATCACTCGACTTATGCCACTCGAAGCCATTGGCTACACAAAACTACTTTATTGGAACGTGACATGCACATACACACAGAAATAACAAATTGTTTTGATTTTACGAATTTCTAAATAAAATAGAAGAAAACACTACACGGGTCGAAGCTTCGTACTAGGCTTTAGCATTGCAATGCACAACAAGCAGCATTTTCAAGTTTTCAAAAAGGAAGCTCTGCCTATTTGTAGCTAATACACTCTTGTATCGCGAAAAGCTTCTTTCCACATCGCACGATGTTACTGGTGCATATTTAAAACGTGCAATGTCTGACACTGAAAAATCTTCTTCGTTGGGCTCCAGATCTCCGTTGCCACTAAGGACACGACTTATTTGCACAAGTTTATTGTACCCCGGATTCTTTGATAAGACGTTCCTTAATTTGCCCTTAACTTGTTTTTCGGGCTCCCCGGGAGAATTCTCAAGCTTTTCACAGACTTGAAGAATGTCCTGCAGAGCTGACGAAAGTGGTATGTCTTTCTTCTCAAGTTTCAAGATTGTGGAACTTAAAAAAGCGAAGTTAGATTTAATGTACACCAAGTCACCTTGAACTCCCTTTGCACACATAGTTTCTAAAGACTCACTGATACATGCAGCATCATCCTTGTTTAGTTTTTCGAGGACTGATTTTGTAACCTCAAATTGTCCGCATAATAACACGCCGCTTCCAGCCAAGTACCCCACCTGGTGCAAACTGGTTGTGGAGGTAGCGGCAAATCAGGGGCACATTGTTTGAATAAACTCACTCGACTGGGTGCTTTAATAAACACTTTCTTCACGGATGCTATTACTCTGTTCACATTTGGAAAAATACTCCTTACTGTTTCAGCAACACGGTGCATGCCGTGCGCTAAACATGTTACATGAATCATCTTGTTGTACAGAATTTTCAACCCCTGGGATGCTTTAACCATGTAAGGTGCAGCGTCTGTAATTAATAGAAGCACTTTAGCATATTGGATGCCATCAGGCCACAGAAGCACCATAGCATCATTGAAAGCTTTAGCTATTGTGTAACTGTTGGTTTTCTCAAAATGAACAGCTGTCAGTAAAAATGACTGTGATGGCTCGCATTTTAACGCACCAATTATGATGTTGGCTACGTAACGGCCAGTATCGTCGGTCATCTCGTCCATTGTAATCCACACAGCTTTGTCGCCAATTTCACTACGAAATCTGTGCACTGCCTCAGAGTAAAGTTTAGGTAAATAGTTATTACGCAGTGTTGACTCGTCAGGGAAAGGACATATGACGTACTTTTCTAACGTGCCACGTAGCACTGGATTCTGCAGTTTGTTCAGTGGTATATCAGCAGCAAGAAATGCATGACAAATGTCTTGTGAGAACTGGCAGTTTGATGGACCAGATCTCACATCCTGCATTTCGGGAAGCAAACGTTGTGTCGACTTCTTTAAAGATGCACATTTCACGTGTTTCGCTGTCACAACATGTTGCGTAACTTGTGAATG
Organism: Meconema thalassinum; assembly: GCA_946902985.2. Lineage (NCBI taxonomy): Eukaryota > Metazoa > Arthropoda > Insecta > Orthoptera > Tettigoniidae > Meconema > Meconema thalassinum. Next base: position 1,122,347,202 of record OX336389.2, on the reverse strand, counting down.
CATGTCTGCCGCTATGGGTTTCTCACAAATGTTGCAAAATAAAACAGTTCCATCAGTTCTAAAAATGTCTCCGAACTCCCGCACTAAACGATTCAAAGTAACACATTTTGCACTTTTGGGACGCATCGTATTCGTTGAAACGAGAACGCCACTGTCAGTATACTCACAAGCTTCGCAGACCACTGTGATTTCAACTAAAATTTCCCGTCTAGGTAAGAACTAGTGGAGGCTAAATGAGCCCCCTTCTGTACTTAATGACCGGGAAACCCCTGTCTTGAAATATGCTACAGTATGGAGACAATGGAGCACTGACGAAATACAGAAGCCAATTACTGGAATTTCAAGGAGTCGAAATCGTGGGTAGCAGTCATCCAAGAAGTACAACATACGACCAAATATAGGAAATATGTGCTTATGAATAAACATGCCAGAATATGTATTTATTTATAAAAACCGTAAAAATATGTAAATAAATAGAAAATATTTAATTAAATAAAAAATATTTTAACACATAACTATCCGGGCCTTAGTCATCAGCCTCGTGTACTCTGGTCATTAGTTGCATATAGTTAAAAGGATATAAAAACTTCGGGTCATATCACTCATCCGACCCGTGTAGTTAAAAATTTAAGATATCTAAGAACACGTTGGTAAATTTAATTACATTTTAAAATATATTGTCGGTGCCGTGTGACGGGTAGAAAGCTATCTATGAGTTAGGACCATATCACTAGCATTTACACAAGAGTTAGTCTAAAAGTCCTGGATGTTGTCATAGTATTAACCCCCTAGCCTCAAAATATCCTAATACCGTCAGTTTTGCGAGAGAGCTAGTGTTACCAAAGGAATATCAACAAAAGATCGCCTAACTTAGGTAACTACAGACAATAATCAACTTTTGTGTGGAAATCTTTGGATTTTGAGATAAACCGTTTGGGTATGTTGTTTAGCATTTTATCCATGTAGTTAAATATAGAGTAACACCCGCTGTTTATAAAAAATAAGAGTGGTTGCAAATTGTAGAATTTATGGGAAATTGTGAATTTTCGGTTAAATTAACCATATTTTTAGGATTTTGGGATTTCTTAGAAAAAAATGTTATTTCCAGGTAAATCTTGGTATACTTTTTGGTCAAACATCCGAGTTTCCAAACTAAGCCTAGGCTGTAACCTAAAAAGCATGTATAAAAGAAAGAAAGAAAGAAAGAAAGAAAGAAAGAAAGAATGAAAGAAAAACATCATCGTTTACGAATAAAGAAATATTTAACTTATTTAAAGCTCGAATAAAACAATTAAAATAACATGTTCCTTAGTTGGCCCAACAGGAAATAATAATTATTATAAAATTAAATAATAAATAATAATAATAGTAATAATAATAATAATAATAATAATAATAATAATAATAATAATAATAATATAGCCTAGATAATCCCATAAGGGCAAAGGCCTCCTGGGAGCAGGGACGTGCTCTGGTTTAAACTCGTTAGGCGACCAAGTCCTAAGGAGTTGTGTGCAAGTTTTCACTCCACTTGCTACACTTCACTGTCGTTCACTTCACTACACTACATTTCACTTCGCTTTACATCTTCTTCTCTAGAAGGGAGCGGGGTTGGGGCAGTTGTCGTGTCTTTGTATGTGCTTATTTGTTGTCGTTTACCTTGTGCGTTGTTTGACTTGTTACAGGTTGCAGAAGTGTATATTTCATGTCATATGTGTGCTATCTACCAGTATTTTTAGTTGTTGAAGATCTCTTTCTCTTCCCTTCTTATAGATCAATTCGTCTCCATTCATGTCTCTCCCTTGCTATCCTCGTCCAGCGTTTGCCTGTCTTCCTTACGATTGAGTCTTTCAGGCGGGTCCTCTGACTACCCACGTTCCTTCTTCCTGTCCTGGGGTCCCATACCGTTAGCTTTTGCGTCCATCGATCGTCTTTCATTCCGGCTACGTGGCCTCCCCACTTCCATTTTAGCCTGTCAGCTGTTGCTACGGCATCTTTCATGGCAGTTCTTCTTCTTATCTCCTCGTTTCATAATCTGTCCCTCAAGGAAACTTGAACGATCTTCCGTTCCATTTTGCGTTGACATACCCGGATTGTTTGCCTTTGCTTCTCTGTTAAAGTCCAGGTTTGACAGCCGTATAGCAGTACTGGTATTACACACTTTTCTAACACTTCTGACTTTATACTTATCTTCTGGGATTTGTCCATCAATATACATTTTAAGGACCAGAACTGTTTGTCCAACTCGTCGCTTGATTTCCTTCTCCTGGAAGCAGTCAAATGACAGGTTTTGTCCATGGTAGACGTATTCCTGTGTGTACGCCAGTGGTTTGCTATTGATGAGGATTTGTACTTCCAGTGAGTTGGTCATCAGTTTTATTTTTAGGGGGTTCATAGATAGACCTACTTCTTTACTGACAGTGTCAAGTTCCGCTAGCATTTGTTCCAAGTCTGTTGCCAATTTTGCTAGCAGTGCAATATCGTCTGCGAACTCTAAGTGTGTCAGCCTTTCCTCGATTATTTCGATGCCGTATTTGTTGTCCCATTTCAACCTCCTAAATTTATTCTCCAGTAGGCATGTGAACAACTTTGGTGAGAGGGGGTCGCCTTGTTTCACGCCTCTCTTTAAGTTGATGTTCGCACCCTCCCTCTCAGTTCTTACGTTCTTACCCTCGATTGGCAGCTTTCGTAGAGCTTTTCCAGTAGTCTGACATATCTATTTTGTATGCCTTGGATTCTCAATGCCTCTAGCACACAACTATGCTCCACAGAATCGAAGGCTTTGTTATAGTCTACGAATGCAATGTATAGTTCGAGATTAAATTCCTGCGTTTTTTTCAAGTGCTGGTTCATTGCTTGCAGGTGGTCAATTGTGCTAAAGCCTGACCTAAAACCGGCTTGTTCCATTGCCTGGTTTTTATCTAGTAGTTTAGACATCCTCCTAGTCATGATTTTCGTGAAAAGTGTGTAGAGACTGGCCATTAAACTGATTATTATGTAATAATTAATGTCATCTTTAGCGCCTTTCTTGTGAAGCAGAACAATAATGCTCTGTTTCCATTCTGTTGGAATTTCTTCTGTTTCAAGTATCATGTTGAATAGCCTTGTTATCACTTCTATGAGATCCTCGCCACCTATTTTCAGATATTCGTTGTAGATGGCATCCTCTCAGGGAGATTTCTCGTTTTTCGCCTCCATTATTGCTGCTCTGACTTCACTGGTCATGATGGGAGGAATCTCTTCGTCGTGTAGTGCCTCCAACCCCTTATCGCTTTGGTCTGAGTCTCTTCTATGGTGTGTACTGGAGTACAGCTCTCTGTAGACGTCTGTGGCCTGTTTCGTTATTTCCTCTCTTGTTGCTTGTCTTTTACCTCTTTTGTCTTTCACTCCAAGTATCCACTGTTTGTCTGGTGCTAGTTCTTTCCTCATCTTTCTTATTGATTTTGATTATTCTGCATACTTTCTGATGATTTCTGTGTTGTGGTCTCTAATGTCCTTTCTAATTTCCCTTTTTGTGCGCTTATTCAGCTGCCCGTACTCTAACTTTCTCTGGTTGTTATCTACAGCCTGTGATTTCAATATTTCCCTTTCCTCGATTAGGTGTTTTGTACTGTCTTTTAGCTTATCGCGTCGTCCCTTCTTACTTCTTGTTCTTGCTGTGTTGTTAGATGCAGATGTTATACATTTTATGAGTTCTGTGTAGAGGTGTTGTGTGTTTAGGTGGTTTTGTTGTTTCATGTGATTTAGGTTTTGCTGGATTCTTTGGCGTATTCGGTCATGTTGATCTGTCCAGGGCTAGTTCTCCTGGTCTTGAAGTACGGTCGTCTATTCTTCTTTATTGTCAGCTTTAAGCACACCATTCTATGGTCGGTGTCGAATTTTAGCCCGTTGATCACTTGAATATCCGTTACTTCCTTAAGTTGTCTGTAAGTATAAAGTCAATTTCGTTCTTTGTCCTGCCGTTCGGGCTTCTCCATGTCCATCTACTCTCTGGCATTTTTCTTGAAGAAAGTGTTCACAATTTTCATGTTGTGTCCTTGAGCAAACTGGATCAATCTGTCTCCTCTCTCATTTCTAGTTCCGTATCCGAATGGTCCCATAGGTGCATCGTGTGTGTGTTCCTTGATTCCCACTTTACTGTTTAAGTCCCCCATTACGAACGTTCTTTGTGTTTTGAAGTTGTCCAGTGTGTCTTCTAGTTGCTCGTAAAACTTTTCAATTGCCTCCTCTGTGCTGTTGTCTTTGGGGGCATAGATTTGTATAATTACGATGGTATTCCCTTCTAGATCTAAGGACAGTAGCGCAATTCTCTCTGAGATTCCCCAAATTTCCAGAATGTTGTTTATAGATGCTTCTTGATCACGAAGCCCACTCCTTTTTGGCCTTTGGTTTCACCGGTAGCTGAAGATGTCTCCATTCGGTTTTCCTCGGATTCCTTCGCCAAGTTGTCTAGTATGTTGTACTTTATGTTTAAGAGAACATTTTCCAGTTCAAGTTCCTTGTCTTCAGTTCTCAGAGACCTTACGTTGAGTGTGGCAAGTATTAGTTCTTTCATGGTTACCGCCGGTTGCTTGATCAATAATACATACTAAATATTAAATAAATTTAAATGTTCCATGTAACGTCGCTGAACATAAATAATGTTGTTTAAACGGTCACGTATACCTAACAGCTGTATAGTCATGCATGTTAAAGCGTACATACAAGTTAAATAATAAATATTAATCCGGTAATAAATTAATGATACATAAATAAATAATTACATCAATAAATACTTAAATAAATGAACAAAAATAACTGTCTCTTAGATGTGGGACGTGTCTACCCTGCTTGTCTCTGGTAGACCTATAATGTCTCATTTTTGTAAAGAACCAGCATGGTCGCCTGGCTTCTATACACAGTAGCATAAGCATTTGCTGTACTGTACTTGAACCAAAATGGAAACCGGCACTCAACAATCTTACCTAATAAGACAATAACAAGAGTCATCTAGTCTGTAATCTAACTTCTGTCTGGTCAGCAAATTCGTATCCCGCAAGGTCGCACAATGCCAGTCTTGTACAGCCGTGCGTGAATGAAATAAAGAGACTTAAAGCAAATCGTAACATTAAAATCTCTAGCCGGTTTCTTGAGTAAGGCTAAATGAATTGTTTAGTAAAATAAAATGTAATTGTAATTTGGACCCGCCTGGCTACTTAGCGGTGGTCGGTGTCCATCCTCAATGAATCAACCCATTAAATATACCCCCCCCCCTCTCTCTCTCTCTCTCTCTCTCTCCTCTTTTACGCTCGGTAAGGGCTAAACCTTTGTTCAGTAATAGATACCTAGTTTTACAGCTTCATCAAATAATAATAATAATAATAATTACCTGATTTTAACTACATTTGAGAGAAGGGGGCTGTGACATCATTAAATAATAAGACACTTGGCATAACATTTTATAATCATGAGTTCAGGAAATATTGTTTAAAAATAACATACAGTAAGCATGGGCGCCCGCAGGAATTTTCCAGAGGGGGGCCCAAGTTATAATTTTCATTTCATTATACCCATTTCTCGTTTCATTCCTTACTTGCTTCGTGAAATTCATTATTTGACTGGTCTGAAACCGTTGGGTGCTTTATGGCAAGATTAGGAGGAATGTTTTGTTTTTAGTTCACAGTTTTTGTCCATGGAAGTTCGCGTTTCTTCTTCTGTGATTCATTGTTTTGTTCTTAAAAACATGTAAAACATTGTGGTATCACCATGTATCGACAATAATATAAAATCAAGCAGTTCATTAAAATGCTAATGTAAATCCAGTTCGCCCATTTTTAATACGGTAACTGGAGGTCATATTTTCAGATATTTTCAAATTACTGAGTTAAATTAAACTGTGGAAATATCCCTACATATGAATCTGTTTAATAATTCAAATAGCACTGTTTCCAAATAACTAGTTTGTACTGGCCGTTACTGCGGATCCATCACGATTTTATTCTTCTTAACAAGCTATCCGGAATACTTCGCATTGCTCTTCTTAGCAAAATGAATTTTGTGAGAAGTGATGAATTCGTATTTTAGCAAATTATCGTTTTAGAAAAAAAAATCATTTGATTATTGCTGACCGTTAAGTAAAATACTGTACGGTATATAAAACTAACTAAATCATGTACTTCTTACTTAGTCGCTTTGATAACGACAAACAACGTAGGATCATTGAACAATTATACATTCGTACTGTACCCGATAATCCGGAAAGCCGTTTGTCAGAAATCCGTCCCCTCACTCGGGTTGCCAACCTCAATATGCTCCGGCTCTACTACATCATTTGAAGTGGCTCTGACAAACACAATCGGGATCGTAGCACAGCAGTTTACAATGATATTGTGGAACACACCAAACTATACGGGGAAAAACACTTACCTTGCTTACCGTTCTCGGGTTTTATGGGTGGCACCCTATCTCTCAAATAAGAGTGTCCACACAATATCTCGCATACATGATATTTAAAATGAACCCACACGTCAAAGACTATGAAAACTGAACGGTAAAACTTTATTTCACATAAATATAAATAAAATTATATACAAAAAAAATTAGAGTCTTGTGAAACCCTCACAAATTCTCCTCAGCCACCACTGGACTGTAAAACAATTACTCAAAAATTATGAGCTTAATCGGACAACTGTAAGCCAGTCAAAACATAATTTTATATAAACAAAAACATGAAGCGTTTAGTAGCACTCAGCTGTATCGCTGTGCATCTTGAGGTAACTTCCTCATTCCAATGACACATATACGCAAGGCCACAGAGTCGTTGACCTCAATACACAAGTCCTTATCTGAACATTTGGACTATGAATGAGACACACACGCCTTGCCTCCCCCACTGTTAAATGCGGCCGGTCACTAGCGACATGCGAGAAGCAGTCTCGAATACGCTAGATCACTGCCACTAAACAAAAGCTGATAACACTGAACCTACATTACAGAATACCATGAAATATTTTATACAATCTTCCAGACACACCCTGCATTGTTTCGAGCCAATGCATATCCTGATTCACTCTTACAAAATTTTCATCATTTAATCGTCATTCATTCACAAAATTTAATTTTTAAAAATATTATATGACCCTAATAAACATTATTATATTATTATATTAATTACAGATTTATTTTACATAGTTATATGATTATATACAGCATTGCCTAATATGGACAAAACGCTAAACACTACACTGAAGTGTTTATTTAAATGATCCCTAAATAAATTTAGAGTCTATGAAAATGTCGTCAATAGACAATCGAATTTATATTAGAATATAGAAATTCTATTTCCTTTATAATATGTTATACATTACACACACGTCAAGACGGGTTATAGTTACAAAATTAGTTCAAATACAACCGACCAATTAAGGTTATTTGCACGTATTTACAAATTCGTGTTTAATAAATTTTAATAGGGAATATCTGTGACACTAATCTTTATCTGAAGTCGTAAAGTTATTCAACTCACACCCTCTGTTAAATAAAACAGTAAATTTACATGAATACAATCTGGATGGGGAATAACATCACTAAACTTGCGGTAAAAACCTCGCTCCAAGCACACTATGGCTTAACAACCTCATATATATATATATATATTACATCATATATGGAAAAACTTCCACTGTTTAAACAAAATCACCAATGATTAATTTGTTATAGACAATCTCGTGGGAAAACATCCTTCAACAAGGGCACTATCAATCAGTGACTTTCACACGTCCACTGAGCTATAATTTATACATCCCATCGTTCCTCTCGAAAACTCTTCATTATCAAAACGTATTCAAACTGTTGCATAAATTTAACCACCATGAGTATCTTTAACAAAACTACATGAAATAAAAATCGGCCAGTCACAAATATGATTAATAAAAATACAAACTGATTCTCATCACTTGTCTATCTAAAAGAAATTATCATCATAATATTATCGCATTACAATAAAATATTACACTCAAGAGAATTTAAATAATTGCAGGTTATTTAAATCAAGTCGGACAGAAGTCAATCTAGACTGGAATATGCAAGCATCGATATCCTAGCCTAAGATATGAAAATCTTCTACCAAAAGAGTTCTTTTCAACTGTTAACTGAATAAAGCTCATTCAAAACTCAAGTTACATAAAGTTGTCTTCGCTGATATGTTTTTCATTATCTAAAGATATTGTCTTTGTTTCAACAACACATTCTGAAGAACGACTAGTAATTCAAAGATCGTCGTAAAGTTACATATATTTTAACGCTCTAATTAACGATCGATGGTTTCTTCTCTCTTGAAGTCGGAAAGAAAAATGTTCAAAGTAAGTAAACGGAGATATTACTTTGAAATGATGACACGATGTCTGAATTCTGACTTGAAATGGAAACTATTTATATTTAAAGTCAAACCGTGACTGCAAAATTAATCCACATTCTCTAAAGAATATTTAAATGTCAGTAAAACTGATCCTCTCAAGAATTTAAATATAAATATGAAAGACTAAGGTCTCTAGACACTAAAGAAAATATAAAACACCTGAAAAGTGTACAGTATACAAGAACATATTAAAATATAGAATATGGGGAAAGATCGTTGCTCAAATTTCACTATACAGCTCACATTATAACAAATAAATATCACGGCTACATTATACGATGTTCAGACGTTCTTGAAGAGCATTCACAGAATACTATAGGTGTTCCTATAAGACCAGAGTACATATCTGGACAGTCCTCGAACATCGGAACAGCGACCTCGGATAATAGAAGGATTCTATCTCCGGAATACACCCATCCGTGTTAACAAGGAACTTCCTTCTGGCAACTTCTTCTGTTTGTGCTGGGATACCCTAGCCACTTTTGAAAATCCCCAAAGTTCTACGTCGAAATAAACCATGAAATCCATTGTATATGCGAGGCAGAAATATTCATGTTAATGGGATAATGAATAAATTTCCACTGCCGTATGGATGTTATATCAGCGTTTGATAGATATGCATGAGTGTAAATGCTGGTTACCCACTCCATGCTAGTATTCCAAGAATACTGACTATCGTAATTCCATGTTGGATCTTCACGCTATCGATATATGTCCCAGGTGCATAGTTAGTTTAATACTCCATCACTCCTTTCATATTAATGTCTATTAAACATAATAACTGAGTATTAACTGCCATTGTAATGTCAATTGTCTGTAGCACCAACTGAATAATGTTCTGTTTCACACTTGCAGTACGCCTGCCCTCTGAATGTTCAAAGTGTCTAGCATGAAAAGTGATTCTGGGATCTGTGAGAAACACTTTTGTATTTCGTCTTCTATCGCTTCTATTTCCCAAATTATAAAAGCTGGAATGTTCTGCTTTTAATACAAGCTCCATATAGTCTTACACTGCTTGATTATAATAAACGCTGAAGCCTAATTGTGTATGTTCATGAGATAATTTCACTTCTACTTGCGTTTTAACTTCGCCTAGATTTGAGTTGTATAATGCACTGCAGCTTACCCAAACTGTGCTGTTTCACGAGCGGACAACCTCCACGCCCGGACTTGAGGAAACTTTTGGGACTGCGTTAACCCAACAACACACTTCACTCGTCAACTGAATTATAAGAAAGATCCTCGGCTCTTCGTTCCCGTCGTTTAAATACCTTGACAAGGGGCGTATCCTCCATCCCTTCCATAGCTTCTATATGCGTCACACTTTCAGAGCTTTCTCGAAAATTCTTATACGCCATCATGGATCTCAGCGAAGCCTCCCTGCTTGCCTGAGCTAAGAGCCAGCCGTGCCTACGTCATTAACAACACGTAATAGCTAAGACGGCTGCAACTTTACTCATGCTCTCCGAAATACTACCATCGTGGTCTCTGGATAATTCAATTTACGGGGACAGTACTTAAGAATGTCACATAAATATTCTTTGAGTTAAGAACCTGCCAATGTCTGTTCCGTAATTTTCTTCTTTCAGAAGCACATCATTATCAATCCCCCCTTGAACTTTGGCTTCATCACCTAATTGATCTATATTGAATTGTAACTTTCAGGCGGTCGATACAACTATGAGCCCAATTAAATTAGGATTAAATTAGCTTCTCCGCTCATATAAGTATCGTAGGCTACATATTGCGCATCGGAAATTGCCTAGCAAGAAGATTCCTTTGGAATCATATACCGTAGCCTACAACATTACGAAGTCTATCAGTATTGAATTCACCATTTTGTCTCAACTGATCTACCGTCTACTTCCGATTGAGAGTGCGAATCTCAGTCGTTTTGATAACGGCACAAAAACTATTTAACTATTACCCTGTAAATTGCTTCGATCGTAGAAGATTTAACACTACAGGTTAAGGATTTACAACAATGGTGGATTGCTGTTCATTTGTAGCAATAATTGCTCTGTTCTAAAAAAATGACCACAGTACTATGGTACATCTTGAATAAAAATATACGGCATTTCGCAGCACGAAAAATCAATCGCAGTAAGGCAGAACGGCGCAAAATTTAACGAGTGTACAACACAGTCTGGCCCGTATTTAGGGCTCCTGAAGCCCCTGGGGAAAATAAAAAAATAAAATATCTTTTCTACCCCCGACTTAAAATATGTAGATTTATTAAAGTGTCCTTAACATATGGGTCTGTTTCTTCAATGAGCGTTTATTTAACTTTGAGTGGCAAACACTATAAACATGTGTTTACTAAAATTACAAATTGAAAAAATAAAATAATACAAAATATTTACAGTTACATTTTTAAAGATATTATTAGGGCTCGGGTTTTTAGGTAAATAAATATTTTTTATGTAAATACATATTTTAAGTATTTTTCTATAAACACATAAATTCCTGCTTTTCACGTATTAGCACATAAAAATTAATACATAGACATTTTAAAAAATCTATATGCTAGATCTTTCAGTTTATTCCATTTTTGTTGTGTGTGACTTCAACGGGGAAGAACCTGTGAACTACTGTATCTAATCTTCATGCAGAGCGTATTGTACTGTTTTTGTCAGGGTTTTAGTCCTCATCGTGTAAATAGTTACGACAGGAGGCGTGACGCAGCTGAAATCACAATTCAAGTCATGCTATGCGGCGGAGATATTGTAAGAAGTGTCATTCGGTAACAGATCGGAAGCCAAGAGCATTTCCGAATGGACGACTCGAAGCCCAGCCGATCAATAAATCCATAGATGACGTAATGTCGCGCATCGACCGCAACTAGAGAATTGTTTTCACTGATTCGTAGCAAATTAGAGTTATTAAAGAGTTATTAGAATGTGTATTCCCCTAGCAGAAGGCTATTATACACGAGAAATGGAGCGTAGCAAGTGAAACACAGGAATAACATGTATTCAATCAAAGCTACAAACGATATATTGATATATCGATATATATATCCAGGAAGTTGGAGGCGGTAGCTTTACTCGGCGAGTTGCAGCAAGCAAGAGAGTCTTACTTGTCTTACAGTTGTCACATGTTCGTGTTACAGAACTTTGCTGGTAAGGGATTCGCGAGCGCCAGGCCATTTGAAACACCAGCGTGTGGAGTCGGCCAGCAATTCTACTCGGCTCGGCCCGACCGCGCATCAAAGTGTATTTTCAACGGACACAGTATTATGTTTTAACGAGTGAACGTGTACCGTGTGCTATTATAGAATGCAGTTACCATATCATAATGGAGTTGAGACTTGTAGTTCAATCCATGTGCAGAGTGTCGAATTGGGAAAGAAAGACCAGTTTATAATTGGAGCGCGGACTGATTTATTTCCACGTCCAGCGGTGTCCATGGTCACAGCAGCCGTTATGAGATTCTCGTGTGGAATCTTTCACGTGTTTCAGTAACGTGCATTCTCTAGTACAGTACATGCCAACATCAAGACTTGATATACATTGCATTATGCGGATTATTAAAGGCATATTAATATTTGAGATGTCAGCGGGGAAGATTGACTTTATTGTTATAATTCCCAGAATGGCAGGTTAGAATGATATGGGGTAACTGCGTGTGAAAAGCATAAGCGAGATGCATACAATCCACGAACTGTATATTCCTGTAAGGAAAGGAGCATTCTTTTTAAGTACTCCAGTGGTTGTTAGCAAATGTTATTGATAGCTACGGCATGCGGGACAGTGCGATTTTACGGGCGTGTAAGGACATTCCTGGCATGATCGATGAGGGAACGGAATGCCAACCGGCGGTTGTTCGTGTGCGGTGCGTTCCCGGGTTCGAGTCACAGATCGAAGGTGGAAGTATGAATTACCTGATGGTAGCGTGGAGGCTAATCAGATAATTATATCCTTTTACGACGCTACAAGAGGCAACGAAAAGTACTGGACCAGCATCTCATTTATCGTAGTTTAGCGAGGGCATTTGTTAGCAATCACAATTGTCATATATTTTTGCTTTTGTAGATTAAATGGACATGCACAAGTTTAGGTTCGATGTTTCTGTCGAAACTGACTTGCTGTATATCCGGGATTATTGTTCACTTAATGAATTCATCCCTTGTTTATTTATAGAGTTGATATTTAATTAGTAAATTCAGTATAGTCATTTAATTAGATGTGCGTATTTTTATTACCGAGAAGAATGATTAGGAGAAGATCTCCAGATGTTTGTATAAGTATAACTTTAATCGTGATTCTATTTAACAGTGTTTGGGACACAGTTCTTCTAGTAGCTAGTACTTCCTTAATGTACTCCTTCTGAGTTAGGAACTTTGTTTTCCCTCGCAGCTTTTTGAATTTGGGAAGTTTTTCTTGGTGTTCTATGCCTTGATAGTTTTGATCCAGATTTTTGGATCATTTTCATGGAAAGCACTTAGCTTTCGTGCGTGAGGATCTATCGATGGATTTGCCTAATGATTGCCATTGGATTAACCGGTGAAGTTATCTTGCTTTCATGGTGTAGGTCTTATCCATTGATATTTCTAAATTCACCGAAGTTGGAGGCTATCCTAATTTAGGGAAGGATCATTTTTTACCATCTATTAGGCATTAATTTAGGAAACAAAAGAGGGCGATTAGAATTATGGCAAATGTAAACACTCGAGAATCATGTAGACCTCTCTTTAAAGATTTAAAAATTCTCCCACTGCCCTGCATATATATCTTTGAAAGTATTATGTTTTTTTTTTAGAATTTAATGAATAAGGATGTTTTTCTTAAAACAAACAATGATGTTGATAGGCATAACACAAGACAAAATCAAAACATTCATATTTGACGCACACACACAAGCATATATCAAAAAGGAACTTTTCACACAGGAGATAAATTATACAATAAACTACCCCGGTATACAAACCTTGCCCCAAAATTAGAAACCTTTGAAGGAACGTTGAAAGCTTATCTGCACTGCCATTGTTTTTACTCTGTAGTTGAATATCTTAGTGTATAGGAGCTATGAAATCTACAATTATATTTTACTTTTCTATTTTAATTGTGATACCTAGCTGTAACTCGTTGTATTTATAGAATTAAGTTTTCATATTATGATAATAGAGTAAGGTGTAAATAGTTGTCCAATAAGATTGTATTTCTTAAGATCTGTTATTATAATAAGTTATAAATAGCTATAGTATTAGTATTACATACCTAATAGTACTTTTATTTTATAGATGTAAATTCTGACGTGTCCTACATCAAAAATGTATTGTATACATGTATTTGATCAAATGGAATTAATAAAATCTATCTATCTGTCAAATTCGAGAGCAGTTTAACATTTGATATCATGCTGAGATACGCATATTCTTTATACAAACGTAAATAATTGCATTTAGTGGAATTGTGTGTGCGATATTAGTATAGCATTTTTTGAACACCATCCTGAATTTTGATTAAATTATTCCCAGGGAAGCTTGAATTTAAGTCAAGAGAGGTAAGCAGTATACTCGATGTACACTATTGTAAGGCAAGATTTATTTTGGCTAGTGAAATACTTTAGTTCCATAGCTTTGAACAACGTGCTTTAGGTTAGTGTGTATTTTAAGCATGATTGTAGGTTTTTGTGATAGTTAATAGATTTGATGACAGTTTTTTGAAGATTGTTGTAATCTGTTCTTTGAGATTCGAATGCATATCCGGGATTATGCTGTATTTTTGTGATTTTATGCTTGTTGAAGCATTGTGGTATTTTAGATTGAGCCAGTAAGAGCTTGTGAGCCAGTGAGTGCCAATCTGATTTTGACTTCGAGTAGTCTAACACCCGTGTTTGGTGTAATGTAAACCTAGGTGGGTTTTTCTGTATTTTGTCTGTTTGAGACATTGGCAGCTGTTGATCTTTGCTAGATCAAGCCTGCATGATTTTCTTCACCTAATCCTGAGCAATGCTTGGATAATCTGTTTATGTGATTGAATATATTTTACAGCTGATAATCGAAACCTCTACGATCTTGTACAATCATAATCTATACATGAAACATGAACGCAGACTATTAATATTTCACTTAGCTTGATCGCTTGGTGAAATATAACCCTGTTTAATAAGTTTTTTTTTACGATTTGTAATGATGCGAATGCTATGATCAAGGTCAGCTATGAGATCAAACATTTGAGTGTCCAAAGACACATTCCTGTATAAATTCTTGTAAATATATTGTACATAATATTTAACGAATGCTACAGCATTAGGGAATCGTTTAAGACGATATATTTAATATTAATACGTGCCAATTCATGTTTATTCGTCTTCCAGTCTATTATTTGAATTGCATAATATAATTCTGAGATTGACGCTTAATATTTTTGAATTATCATGCAAGTTATATTTTTATGATCACGCAAATAGAAGGTCATAGTCATTATCCACTCATGGATTTTTTCTTGTGACAGTTTGTTACTGTGACTTTGGTCGTTTGACGACAGGTATTATTTTTTTTCTGTTGTCATGTCTTTTTGGAATAACGTTTGTTTTCCCCTTTTTTAAATTCATTGCGTGATATTTTAACGAAGAGAAGGGTGGTCGTTTTAAGGAGGCCATCGCTTTGAATTTTCAGGGTATACCACCCTTGAGATAGTTGTCTTTTGAGTAGTTTTTCGTGTTCATGAGCTACATTAATTTTATTTTTCCTTTAAAGCCATTGTCATTCTTAAGACAACCTGTTAGGAAGACTAGTTACCCTATTACTCCTTTACTTGGTGGTAGGACCTGTTTTTTTAGCCGAGTATTTTCAGGGTCTGCGATCCAGTTGTCATCGAGGGATTTCACCAGGTATTGGTAAGTGATTTCGGGTACAGTATGTCAGCTTGCAACTGTGTTATTCTTAACTTGTCGCCCCGTGCCACTCTCTGTGGAAGCCGGGAATTTCCTTGTCCATAGCCATATTGCACCACGTGCTAGACGTCTCCTCTCCCAGCTACCTGAAACCAGTGTCACTCACATGCAGTTCATTTCTGGCACTGTGAAGTGTAAGGCAGTTCTATGATGCCTGAAGTAAAAACAACTAGGCCTACATGGTATCATCTGTTGCAGAATTTAAAAATAATGTTACTTGATGGGGGCATTCTGTTCTGCCAATCATGTGGGAAAGCAATCATGGCTGAACAGCGATCTCAAGTTACATAATACCTCAAGGGCAAGTAACATATTGCCACAGTTTTGCGCCTTCAGAAGAAATGTTTCACAATAATCGTCGGTCATTTGTGATGGACAACCTAAAGATGTATCTTGTTGTGTATTGCAATGCTTCAGCAGTCAGTGAGACATAGCATAAATTGCATTCGTGGGTAGGCGTACTGCATATTGTTCGAATTCACATTAATAAACTAAATATTAATTAAATATTTTTACTTTTTTGTCACATATTTCAGGTATTTTTAATACATAAAACATAAATATTTTCCCGATTTTTAGCACTTAAATATCCGAGCCCTAGATATCATACACAACCAATGGCAAAAATCGGGTGAGTTAGCCGTGGTCATTATGGCGTGGCTGCAGGCAGTCGCTCACATCCGGGAGGCGAGGAAGTACGAATCCCCCCGCCGGCAACCTTGAAGATGGTCTTCTGTGGTTTCCCATCTTCCTTCCATGCAAATGCCGGGGTTGGTCCCGAACTATAGGCCACAGCCGCTACCTTCCAATTCCTCGTCCTTACATTCACACCTTCCTCCCCAGACAACACTCCAGACTTGACGGTACTTGTAGCTCACCCCATGGGTGCCCACATAGAAGCAGCTACAAACTCTGGCGAACATGTCCTCTGACACTCCCGGCATTAAAAGCCATACGTAAAAAACACAAATTATTTAAATAACAAGGGGATTCTTTCCTGCCTTGTCATTTGCAAACAAGATTAGGATTTCATTAGTCCAATTTCACTTTCAAGTCAGATTCAAAAGCAAGAACACCGAGATGACTAACACAATCCCGTTTTGTGTGTCCTTAAATAATCAACATTGCAAATGTGCGACAATGAATAATTTTCTTGTGTGTGTGTGGACGGGGTTAAACTTTATTAACTTGGCGTTTAATGCCCAAGCGGTTTTGTACAACTTTCCAGATTTTCTTCCGCCCCTAAAACCTGCCACTCTGGGCAGCTGCCCTGTTTGTGCCCCCGTAATTACGGGCCTGAATACATTGTAAGCGCGACCTTAAGGGACCAGTGTTTTACTAGTCAGCAAAGAAAACCTCGATTTAGGGGCTGAAATCCATTACCGGTATTGCAATGTATAAAATATCTCCAGAACGTGCTTTCATATCGCCACTGCCAAAGTGAGGTGGAGAAAGTAATAGCCTGCCTAACCACTTTTGATAATGTTGGGTAAACATACGGTATTTACACTAGGCATAGCCATATTGAAAAATGGAGCTATGTTTCCATTGGTGCGCTAGTGCATGACATCATTAGAACCATATATTTTTGTATATAAATACATATCATGTCTGCAACATTAAAGAAGCTTTCTATCGTGACATTTGTCAGTTGATTATCAGAAACTTCAATTTATGAAATAACTGGTGACAATGACCAATCGAATACCCACATTCTCGGAATTCCAGGGGGGGGGGGCCACGGCCCCACCTTGGCCATGACAGTAAGGTATAGTCAGGCTCAAATAAAATGTATGCCAAGTGTAGTTAGGGCCCCTTGGATAAAATTTGGCTAAATCAGTGGTCTTCCGCAAATGGGGCGTTACAAGCTTTCGTTTGAACCCACAGACAACTTTCTCTGATTTTTGTTTCACGAAATATAACAAGCTGATGACCTAGCAGTTTGTTAAAATTAGGGTAAATTTATCAAATAAGTGGGGCATAGCAAAGAGGGCCTCACCCCGAGTCCTAGGGTACCTCACACGTCCAAATTCAATAAATAGTGCGGGAAATATTGGCAAATTTAAAAACTGCTGATGCTATTGTGTTAGATCCCTCAACGCTATATACTTAGGCCTAAATCATGATCATAAGCCCCATGTATTTGTTGTGTAAATTTGTCTGATAACCTGTGTTTGTGTGGTGTCTGTAGTAGTTTGAGTGGCTGTATTTATTATGGTCTAGAAATGAGCAGATGCCCCAGGACGTGAACTATGTTGCCATTCCGACATGTACCTAGATGGAGAGTGGGAAGATTCCAAACACCACACCAAGAACGGCCCCTGTCAGTGCAGGAATTCGAAACTCGAATCTCTTAAATTGCCAAGGATAGTTGTCTACGTTAACAACGGATAATAATATTAATCAAATGTATGTCTACCACTTATTGTTCCCATTTCAATGGGGTCGGGGATGGGATGCAATGATGTTTTTCTTTCCTGTGGTGAATTATTTTACGGCCGGATGCCCTTATTACTGACGCCAGCCCCATGAGAGGAGATAATGAGAGATGAAATCAGTGAAGGTGAATGAAACTAGGCAAGGCATTGGAAGGAAGTGGCCGTAATGTGCTTCTCTATAGAACGGAACCTCGCAGTCGCCGCGTGACGGCCGGACCACTGTGTGCTGGTACCTGTCGAGCAAGGCGCTAGCAGCTACGTAGTGCCCAATTAGTTTAACACGTTTGCCCTTTTTGACGTATTTAATAATCATCATTGCGGTACTTACATGAATTTCAGAGTAGTTCATTTACTGAACAAACATGGGGCTGGCGTCAGTAATAAGGGCATCCGGCCGTAAAATAATTCACCACAGGAAAGAAAAACATCATTGCATCCCATCCCCGACCCCATTGAAATGGGAACTGAACAAACAATGCACCAATGTAGGAAGTTTTGGTACACTCGCTGAAATTCATCCTCGCTGATATTTCGTATCAGTGCAAGTAGGGGGATGATGATGGTTCTGGCCCACGTGTGACGTGTCAAATGGCTTGTCTCGAAGCCCTCTTTATGTTGTTAATAGGTTAAAGTTTTGAGAATGAGGGAAACAGAATTTCTGGGGGTAAAACCATGATTATAGACTTTTTGTTATTTCTCGCGAACCAATAACGCTAGAGACGTGTACGAGGGGTTGTAGGATTCGGGGTGACACTCCCTTTTGAATATATTTTTGAAATGTTGACAAAGGGCCTAACTACACTTTTGTTGATTTTTTTTATTTGCCTGTTTAAAATGTTAACAAAGAGTGGTTGTTGAGAGAGACGATACCGCTGAGCATGTGTTTCAACGAGCCTATCGCCGGCCACTGGTGGCATTGCTCAATAGAACAATCGATATTTCGACGGGACGGTTTATGACTGGGCGAGGGTTTGTTTTTCCGATATTTTACCCCCGAAGGGGATCTTTAACGTGTAAACGATGATGGGTTACATGGCAAATAATGATAATTCTATGATTTGATGAAGGGTGATGATGATGATGATGATGATGATGATGATGATAATTGTTGTTTTAAGGGGCCTAACATCTAGGTTATCGGCCCCTGAATTAGATGAAGGACAAACAGAACTTGGTTATATGTTGGTTGAAGCGAGTAGAGAAAACACACTTGCTGGGACAGGCTAGCAGGATTTGAATGTCATTTTAAGCAGATTGGAATGCGCTGATCTGACTTGACAACAGGTGCAATGGCAAACTACAGAGGGGAAGAGGACACTTGAAGGTCAAACGATCAGACAATCATGGTGGGAGGGGAGAGCGAAATTCATGTGAACACGTGTGAACCCACATGTAAGCTAACGAGTCACATCCTGTTTGGTTCGTACGTGAGAAAATGCAAGTTGATGCGTAATATGACCTGACACAGGTGTTCACCTTGGACTTAAGCTGTACACGTGCACGATAACAGCAAACAAGAAACAACCTGTTTGGTTCGTACGTGAGAAAATGCAAATTCATGTGCAATATGACCAGACACTGGTGTTCAGCTTGGACGTTAGCTGTATACGTGTGTGATAACAGGATGGTAAAAGCCTGAGTAAAACAATATTATACATGCAACGTGGCATATATAAAGACCCGTTGTTAACATTTTCATTCGCACTTATGTGACTACCTTTGAACACGCTACAGCGTTGTGTGAACACTTGGTCTTGTTTAACAGTTTTGGTGTTGGTTGAAAAATACTTAAACTTGTTGTAGGGTAGGTATTTGTTTATATATTTATTGATTTATATATTAACAAGCAATTATTTATTGATTGATAAGGTGATGAATAAATGTTTATTTATTTGTTTGCAGATAACGTGTTTACCTGTTGTGTGTGGGAAAGAGATTGAAAGAGAGAGAGAGAGAGAGAGAAAAAGGCAGACAGCTAGAGACTGAAACCATTACAACACTAGCCCACAAGATCGGAATAAAGCAAAGCATTACAAGTCAAGGTGAGATATTTTTAAATAATTATATACTGTTTGAGCGTTTTTTAAGACATGCATAAACTATATGGAATTGAGATACTTACGGTGGTTTATTTTATTTCTTTTTAGATATTTGGAAAAATGTTTTTGCTATAGCCACGACAATTGAACACGAAGTGGCTCTAGAGTGGGACCATTGTCAAGCAGTCTACAGCTGAAAACTCAGGTGAGAGTGTTCTTTCAAAATGATGTATTTTACTGCTGCTGATGCGTTAACTTGGGAACCCCTTAAACAGTTGTTTCAAATCGCGTGTGTGCTCTGGTCGTGTGGTTAATGTTAGGGAAAGTTTAATTCCCAAAGAATTTTTAGAATCTTATTTTGAAATTTTACAGCGCAAGGGTTGCTTACAGCTTTCAAGGTGAATACAGAACTGGTGTGTGATTTTCTATATAAAAAGAAGGACGTGGAGCATTAAGAAACATTTTATATTTGCAGTAAAATGCAAGAGCTTTTCATAGCCCACAATTTGGAACAGTGGTATGAAACCCACGTGGTCAATGTCTTGCTTGCTAAATTTGAAAAAACTGCAACAAGGACCCAGTGGTCTTGCGTTAGACAAAATCCATTACCTGCAAATCAACATTTATCAATTCAACCCTTTCAATGCTGGGTCTAGACATATCCCTTTCCACATGCAACACCATTGAAAAAGGCAGTGGTTAATATTAAAATATGATTGATAAAAGTTTCCTGTGGTGTGTGGCTGCATATTTGCAGCCAGTACAACATCATGTTGACAGACCTGGAAAGTTTAAAGCCAAGTTTGATGAATTAAAATAAAATTTAAGTTTAACCCTATGGACTTAACCGAGATCCATAGGTTTGAACAAGATAACCAGGACTTTTCGTTCATGGTGTATGGCCTTGATGGTGATGCCATTGTGGGTCCTCTTTATGCAACAAAAGAACCAAAACGACACCACATTCATCTTTTATATTTGTCTTACGGGGAGGTGAATCACAATTGTCTGATTAAGAATTTGAGTAGATTGCTAAGCAGTCAGGTGTCCAAGCATGCGCGTGCAAAGCATTTGTGATAGTTTCCTGTAATATCTTACAACCCCTACGCTTTTGGAACGACATAGGGTAGATTGCGTATCTCGAGAAGCAGTGAGACTAGTATTACCACAAGGAAAGGACGCTGTGTTGAAATTCAAGAACATTCACAAGGGTGATACTGTCCCCTTTGTGGTCTATGCAGATTTTGAAGCTCGCACTACACCCATGGCGGGATGTGAACCAGATCCCACTATCAGCTCCTCCACACCTATTCAAAAACATGAACCCTTCGCTATAGGATTTAACGTGGTGTGTACCTATGACCCCAAAAAATCCTATTGCGAATCCCGTGAGGAACCAGATTGTGCGAAATGGTTTTTGGACCAACTTGTTAAGTTGGCGGATCATGTACAGGGATTACTGGACCACCCAGTACTCATGAGCCTAACTCCAGAACAGCAGCAACAGTATGTGCATGCCACCACATGCCATATTTGTGAAAAGCCTATTTTTGGAGGAGAGTAAAAAGTCAGAGACCACTCACACTTTACGGGGAAAATTTGAGGGGCTGCGCACAGCAAATGCAATTTGAGCTTTCCAGCTCCTCGATTTATCGGTGTGTTTTCCACAATCTGGCAAATTATGACATTCCGTTTCTGATTCGTGAATTGGGTCATGTCAACAAGGGCTCATTTTCAATTATCCCCCAAAACCATGGACGTTTTACAGCCTTGACATGGCGGTTGAGCAACTTTTGCATTCGATTTTTGGATTCCGTTAAGTTTATGGCATCTTCGCTAGATAGTTAGGTCAATTGCTTGGATGAAAAGGAATTAAAATACATCAGAATGCATTTTGAAAATCCTGAGCTATTTAAATTGTGCATTCGGAAATATATTTTTCCCTATGATTTCTGTAACAGCTGGGACGTGTTAAAGCAGAAAACTCTCCCACTTCAAGATAAATTTTACTCAAAACTAATACGCTGTACCGTTTCCGTTTTTTCTTCGTGTGGCCTCCTGAGAGTCCGAGTGCAGGTTGTCCTAATTGACGCCCATGGGCGACCTGCGCGTTGGAATGAGAGATGGAATGGATGAAGATGAATGAAACTGGGCAAGGATGTGGGAGGAAGTGGCCGTGGCCGTGGCCTGTCAGAAGGTACCGTCCCAGCATTTGCCCGGTGTTGAAAATGGGAAAACACGGAAAACCATTTCATGGACGGCCGACGGTGGGGCTCGAACCCACGTGTCTACCGAGTCAGCAGAGAGCTTGGTCCCATGGCCTAACGCAGTGCTTTAGCCAGCGTAGCCACTACTGTCGGTACCGTTTCCGATGAAGACTATGCACATGCGTGACTAGATTGGCGAGCGTTTGATATCAAGACGCTAGGTGAATATGCTATGCATTAACTAAAACTCGATGTATTGCTGCTGACATATGTGTTTGAAGAATTCCGTGAGTTGTGCCAACACTTTTGTGGTCTCGACCCGGCTCACTATTATACGAGTTCTGGGCACTCGTTTGATGCAGCTTTGAAATACACTGAAGTGGAATTGAATTTAGTCACAGATTAAGACATGGTCTTATTCTTTGAAAAAAGCATTCACGGTGGCTTTGTGTCGCTTAACCAATGACATGCCGAAGCGAATAATTCCTACATGTCCTCTTATTCACAAGACAATCTAGAATCATACTTAATGTACTATGAAGTGCATAATTTGTATGGCTATGCCATGAGCCAGCCTTTATCCTATTGGAATTTTGCTTGGCTGACAGAGAAACAAGTGTCACAATTTGATGTGAACACAGCCAGCCAAGAAACAGGCCATGGATATGTGGATGTTGAATATCTCTCATCCTTGTATGATGAATATACCGATTTTCCACTCTGCCTAGAGCGAATGGTTTCCCCTGAGAGTTAAGTGAAAATTAACAAACTCATGGGCACACTTGACAACAAAAATCGGTATGTGCTACATATACAAATGTTGGTGCATTGCCTGTCCCAAGGCTTAGTGTTGAAGAAAATCCACAGGGGTATTTCCTTTGCACAAAAAGCATGGCTCAAGCCATACATGCAACTCAACACCGAGCACCGACAAATGGCAACACAACAGCTTGAAATCATTTTTTTTAAATTGATGAACAACTGTATCTATGGCAAGTCCATGGAAAATTTCCACAAATACCGAGACATTAAATTGGTGAATGTTTGGGATTGGCAGTAGGGTGCCCGGTGGTACATTGCCAAGTCAAATTTCAAATCGATCAAAATTATCGATGAGAATTTGGCTACCAATGAAATGAATAAGACCAGCGTAACTATGGATAAGCCAATTTACTTGGGCCAAGTCATTTTAGACTTTTCCAAATCGGTCATGTATCGAATCCACTACGAGTTTGTCAAACAACATTTTGAGGATGTATCTCTTTTCTATATGGATACTGCACCTGAAATTTGAATGCTACATGATGAAAATGATGATATTTTTCGAGCCCCATGATACAGTTTTACATTGAAATATGAATCCTGGAAATTGGCTCGAGCGAGCTTTCTTAAAGAACGCAGGTGGTGGGAGAAACCAGTCACGTGATCAGAGACGCTCCAGAATATACTAGAACATTGAAAAGTGCCTTGCAACAAGGTAATACCGCGAAATATTACCAATTCATTGTTATAAAATATATCATTGGATATATGCCCACAGCTAATGAGAGGAGGGTTTATGGAAGCAGATATGGATTTTACCTAGTTAATGTGATTAACTATTCCATTTAAGCCCTTAGTAACAAGTTTATTCCATTGAAATTATCAAGAAAATTAAGAGAAGATATTAGTAATGCTTTAAAGTTCGCAAAAGGGAAGAAATTCACTGTAATAAGCATTATTACAAGTGCGCGCCCTTAACTGCGCGGGACCAACAATGGCGTCGGCAGTAAGGCGAGTTGGAGTGGGGTCGACTTGAAGAAGCGTTCTTATTCTGGGAGACTTCTAAGATACAAGATGTGTTATCCGGGACAGTTCACTCCCGCAGACTTCAACCGAGTCCGGTCAGACCCGACTCGAGAGACAACGCCGATCACGGTTAGCTTACAGTGGAGCCTCGCTATCCAATCTAAGTGAAGTTGAGCGAAGGCAGTAATAGTATATAGCAGAGGTCTCCAAACTACGGCCCGGGGGCCACATCCGGCCCGCGGACAGATTTTGTCCGGCCCGCGGAGAGCTAGCATACTTGAAAACTCCTTTTAGAGAACATATTTTTTATAGCAAATTAAATTTAGTTTACTGAAGTATTCTAATTTTATGTTGAATAATTATTAATATGACATCTACATTGATATGGTCATGGGCTAACTACTCATAACATTGTTGTAGGCTTATTGTTATTGTTTTTGTGATAAGTTGGATAAAGAAACACAGAATTGTAATGAGTAAAGACATGTATAGCATGCAGACATATGAAATACTAATGAGATTTATGTAATTGAGATTTTCCACTGACAATAGTTTGTAGTTGTGGACTAATTTTACTTGTACCAATTATTAAAAGAGATTTAAGATGCTCATCAGTTAATTTAGATCTGTAAACATTTTTTGTGTACTTCATTTTGGAGAAGGTCTTCTCACACAAATAAGTAGTACCAAAAACAGAAAACAGCCCACGAGCAAATTTATGCAAATTATCATATTGTGTCAGTGGAAGACTCTTATAAAATTCCAACAAAGATGAGTTTTGATATTTGTTCTTAATTATATCACTGCACTGTAGTTCAATCATTTCCATTTGAAGTTCCGGGGCTAGGGTTTCAATGTCAGTATCAAAAGGATCCTGAAAAATCTTAATTTGATTCGCAAAGGCATCGAAGTCCGAGAAACAAGTATCAAAATTTATTTTCAAAGCACTCAAAGTTTCGATTGCAAAATCGATAGGAAACTCAGTCTCAGTGGTGTGGCTGAATATTTCACATGTTTTAAAATGTGAAAAACATTTACTTCGTAGTTGTGATTGAAACAGTATCAATTTCTTTCGGAATGATTTGATATTAGTGTATAAATCAGGAAGATGCTGGTTTTCTCCTTGCAATCTCAAATTCAGTTCGTTCACATGTTTTGTCAAATCAACATAGAATGCTAACTTCCACAGCCATGCGTTGTTTTGTAATTCAGTAAGAGGGCGATGCTTTTCATTCAAAAAAATTTCGATCACTGCTCGAAGTTCAAAAAAGCGCTGAAGGACTTTCCCACAACTAAGCCAACGTACGGCAGTATGATAAAGTAAGTCATTTTCTCCAATCTCTTCAATAAACTGTCGGAATTGTCGGTGATTCAGCCCAAAAGATCTCATAAAATTAACAGTTGATATGACTGGTTTCAGAACTTCAGACATATCCAAACATTTTCCGCACAAAGACTGTTGATGAATGATACAATGTAAGACTAATGGTTTTGAACCACCGTCATTTTCTACAGCCTTTGACACAAGAGCGACCACTCCTTTATCCTTCCTCTCTCATGTTTTTGCCTCCATCAGTTGTAATACATTTCAAGTTTTTCCATCGAAGGTTCTTTTGATTAATGGCCATTTCAACTCCTTTAAAAATATCTGTACCAGTAGTTGTGCCATGAATACTATACATATCAAGAAGTTCTTCATGCACTTCATAGCTTTTATCTACCCCTCGAATATAAATCAACACCTGAGCAGTATCTGACACATCCGTTGACTCATCCAAGGCCAAAGACAACCACTCAACATCTCCATTTTTGTCGAACAGTTGAGAGGATATATTTTCAGCGATGTTTTCTACCCTTCGAGCCACAGTGTTTGCTGACATACTGACAGTTTTTAATAAATTTACCTTTTCAGAGCACATTTCTTCGGCTGCTGCAATTATGCATTCTTTGATCATTTCTCCATCGGTGAATGGTTTTCCACGTTTTGCAATTTCAGGAGCCACACGAAAGCTGGCACGAGTTGCAGCCTCTTGTTCGGTTTTGAGTTTTGTAAATGAAGATTGCTGCGATTTCAATCCGCGCTTCATAGCTTCGAATTTTTCTGTCCGCAAACTTCCTGTATATTTTGAGTAATTTTGAAAATGTTTTGTTTCATAATGACGTTTAATGTTATATTCCTTGAGAACGGCTATGCTTTCATTGCAAATCAAAAATAGCGCCTTGTTACTGGACTCAATTACGAAATACTGAATGTTCCACTCATCTTTGAATTTTCTGCATTCACTATCAATTTTTCGCTTCTTTTCCATACTACTAAATCACACACAAAAGCAACAATTCAAATCAAAATACTGTTACAAAGATGTCTTAAACTTAAACACGCACAAACACGTTTTAAGGAGGTACGCACTATTTTATTTCACAACAGTATTTTAGGAACTGACTTGTGGTTGCGCAACTAGCCTTCTTATATATTCCAATTACTGCCATCTAGAAGTGAGTGGAAGACACCAGAACTCTCTCGAACCAACGAGATTACTCTGTACGTGCTATTAGCGCCATCTGTTAGCGATAGAAGGTACTACCTATTTCCGCTTGTGTCCACCAGATGCCGTGTCACGTTACTCCTCATGGCTCGTACTCTACGACTAATCTAGAAATTACAGATAATGACAGGAAAATTAATAATATGCAGTGTTGCCGTTTTGCGGACTTTAGTCCGATTTGCAGCCTTTTTTCAACGTTGCGTACTTTTTCGGACTTTTTTTTCATCAGTGGACTATTTCACTTTTTACCACCGGCAACAATGATAATATGGTTTTGGCCCTCGGAACTTACTGGAGTAATCAGTATAGCCCTAAGGCTGGAAAGTTTGGAGACCCCTGGTATATAGCGAACAAGTGTTCGAATTTAGCGAAAATAAATTGTATCCAATATATACGTTTAGATACATATCAACGGTGTATGAAGATTTGAGGTGAATAAATTGAATAATTAGACAGTTTTAGGACGATTTATATCTGTCAGAGAAAGTTGCGTATCTC
Organism: Meconema thalassinum; assembly: GCA_946902985.2. NCBI lineage: Eukaryota > Metazoa > Arthropoda > Insecta > Orthoptera > Tettigoniidae > Meconema > Meconema thalassinum. Next base: position 1,122,320,391 of record OX336389.2, on the reverse strand, counting down.
AGTAAGAAGAAACATTTTTAGTGCGGCGAGAATACAGCATAGTCAAGTCCACGTTAACGGAAATAAGTGAGTAACAGTGATACTATATGAACATTGAGACTTTGTATTATTTGAACAATATGATGGCTACAAACATTTATCAAGTGGAATTGTTTTTTAACACTTTGATTATGAGTGAGATGATGGACTAAGACTATTACGCGATTGGGATATGCCGATACAGAGTTGTGAATGACAACATGGAACAACGTTAATTAACAACGAAAATATGTATAACATCTAGGATGTCTACAATGCCGAGACAACATGAAACATTATGTACACTTCCATCCAGGACATCTAATGTACTTGCATGTACATTAATTCTCGACTATGAGCAAATATAATCTTTCATTGACCAACCAAATGAACGTTAACATCTACGAGAGTGATTCGATGTACAACTTACAAATTTGTTTGTAACGATGATACTATTGCGTATATATTGCTCGATAATGATGGAGAACTTTCGAGAGATGTCGGCAAATGAAGAGTCACAACGGGAAGACAGAAGATAGAAGAAACCAGGCCCGGTGATTGTTCGAGAGGGAGTCCAAGTTCGAGGAACGAGGTTCGATGTCTGGAGGAGACGAGTAGCGGTTTTTCGGGTGCATCAGGTACAGCCCGGCTGCACTAACATTTCTCAAACCAATTGTCTTATCATTTTGTGAATCCCTATATTTTCTCTTTAAAACCTACCGTATTCGTTAAAAAGAACGAAGAGTGCGCTTTATATGTTGTGATTACACAACCGGCGTAGCCCTCATACTTATTAGTAATTAAGCAAGCCCCGCAGTCGGTTTCCTTCACGATTGCGCCTTGCGTGATGAGTGCAGCCCTGCTAATGCTCACAGCAGTATGGGCTGACTTGTGACGTATAACTGAACGGTTGCCATGACAACGCGCCAAACCGCCTGCAGTATATATACGGAACTATTCCGCTTGGTGCAGCCGTTCGAGCAAACGGGATATTTGGCTGCTTCACACGAGCTGTAACGATATTATCCGATCGCACCCGAATATAACTCGGGATCCCCACTGGTAGACTGTTCCAACAGTTGCAACAAGAAGCTTATTATAAATTTGAACGTGTGGTGTACGAAGTATTCTTTTACAGTAAAAATTGTGCTGTTAAATTGTTATTCGTTGCCGTGTGTCGCATTGTGAGTGAAGTGTTAATAGAATGAGCGCTTTTGAAGAGCATACAGTAGCAGTGGCGTTTTTATAGTTACTGTGCTAATTTTAACATAATTATAGGTGTATGCTTGGAGAGGAAGGGCGTTTGAAATTCAGTTATGTTTTAAATATAAGTACGAGTATGTAGAGTGAGAGGTCGTATTTAAATATTTTCTTATAGTGTGAAATAATAGTGTTCCCTCCAAGGCATGTTTTAACATGGAACCCTCCGTAGATTTAGTTTGTATTTTAATAGAAACTCCGCTTTCTAAATGTTAGGAGGAGGATAAAAAAGAAATTTTATCAAACAATCAACCCCAACCACTTTTGACATATCACCAAAAAGACTGGTTCTGCCTCCGGAAAGGTGCACACGCAAAATTTCCAGGTATCTTGGTATCGTAGCTATCCGTGGTTATACGGTAGTCAGTATTTGCAGAAACTCTTTTGTTGGCCTTGTCTTATTGTAGGAGTGAAACAGGAAGTCTGCAATCACACAAGATTTGAAAATGTCCTGTGCTACTAAGTCTTTACAAAAGCACGAAGGTTCCTCGGAGCATATAAAAAGTGCCGTGGGATTTATAGAACTTAAAAAGAATCAGAATCAAATTGCTGACGCTTTAACAGAAAATGCTCGTCTTTTCATCACAAAGTTTAATGAGAATGAGAGGCTTAACAGACTTTTCATGCGATTACCAATCGATGCAGTTTTATTTCTGTCTAAACAGGAAATGGCATTTAGAGGCCATGATGAGAGCGACTCCTCCTTAAATAGAGGGAATTTCAAAGATCTGTTGAAACTTCTAGTCTGCAGCAGCTCATTAGAAATGCAACAGCAACATGCTTCGATAAAGAAAGTTTTTAGCGGAGAATCGAAAACCATACAGGGTGAGCTAATAGACTGCATCCATACCTTCATTAGGGATGCTGTGAAAGAAGAAATTTTAGAAATGCCTTTCTTTTCAGTTCAGGTCGACGATACAAAGAAATCGCAGTGTTCGGTTGTACTTCGGTATATTACTTTCAAAGGTGCGCTAGTTGAACGGTTTCTTGGCTTTTATGATGTTAGTTCGGACCGTACAGCGATTACTTTGTTCCACTTGCTTCAGACTGATTTGAGTGAATTTTCTTACAAAACTAAATTGATTGCCCAGTGTTATGACGGAGCTAGTGTCATGGCAGGTCATCTAAACGGTCTTCAAACTAAGGTCAAGGAAGATGCCCTTCAAGCATTATGTGTACATTGTTTGGCACAGCGATTAAATCTAGTGGTAAAGCAAAGTATTAGCAACATATCAGAGTGCCGTATTTTTTACGAGTCTGGGCGGTATTCCCTCATTTTTTCATTCATCAGCCAAAAGAACTTTCGTCGCTGATTCAGTAATTGCGAAACGAATACCATCTGGTGTGGATACACGTTGGTCGTCACATGGAAAACTTTTAAACGTGGTTGTCGAGGAGTGGGAGTGATTGAAAGATATTTTTGAAAGACCTATGCACGACCCTCAGTCGGACGAAAAGACCATTCGTCAATCAGAGGGGTTGTTTAATAACTTTAATAGCTTCCAATTCACATTTTTATCAATAGTATTCAATGACATTTTTGAGCTTGCTTATATATTATTTAACGTGCTCCAAAAGAAGTCTCTGGGCATTCACTTCTGCCTCTCAAAAATAAACACTACGCGGTAACTGATACTAGATAAAAGGAATGAAGAAACGTTTAAAACCTACTTTCAAATGGCTGAGAATAAAACTAAAATTGAACGTAAAATACATTCTGGTTTAAAAAACAGAAAACAAGGTTTTCCTTAAGTATCGAGTGATGTATTTTGAGATATTGGATATAGTCTCCGTAGAAACTGATACAAGATTTCAAGATATGTAGAAGCTCCAGTTTCTTTGCTTAGGAGATAGCTCTACGTTTGAAGAATATTCTAAAATCCTCCCTCTTGATGCTCTAGAGAACTTAAAAATCTCTTATCCCAGGATATTTGACACACACAGATTAAAAAACGAACTTCAGGACATCTATTCTGATTCTACCTACAAAAATACCAGTTTGGAGGAAATCATTTTGTCGCTCAATAAGAATGAACTTAACGATGTCTTCAGAGAAGCGTATACATTTTTTTAAATACTTACTATACCGTCTACCAGTTCATCGGCAGAAAGAAGCTGTTCATGCCTTAAGCGGATTAAAATATACTTAAGGAATTCAACATCCCAGGAGAGGCTGACTGCGCTGGCAACCCTATCCCTAGAGAAGTCACTGCTCAACGACTATATGAATACAATGCCCTTTTACGATGACATCATAGACAAGTTCGCTGCTTCAAAGGACCGAAGAATAGATTTATCATACAAGCAATAGACGTGACCGAATGTGAGTAATATTTGCTCTTTTAGTTAATTTTATACTTATGTTGTGCTATTTAAAGTAAGTGCATGAAAATAATACAGCGGTTGATTTGTATGCAAGTGTCTTCCCAAAGCATCACCCCGATACCAGATTTCGTCCTAGCTAGTGAACCCATGTACCATAGGCTTCAAAGGGGGTCGAATCCATGAATTTTGTGAAAGGAATGAAAGAAGCATACAGTCTCTAAGGGAACGGAGAGATATTTCAAGCCAGGATTCTAGCCTAACATTGCGCAAGCTGCAGGACCAGGTGTTCATAAGATGAGCTCATGCCTCTTGACATTTATAAGGAGCCAGTCATGAATATTAATAGAACGAGTGGAAAGTTTGGAATGTAAGACGAAGAAGCTTGACTCGGAAATTGCTCTTACGTTGCAGGAAAACGGCAACCTCGCTGCTGAGTCAGAACAAGAATAATTAAATTTAACCCGTTTACGAGTATAAAAATAAGTAAACAAATACAGTACGGTGAATCATTTCGGATTAAAGATTTTTGTGTAAAGAAAAACCCTTTAATAATTGCACACGAGGAAAGTGCAAATGCAGCAGACGTCATCGGGAATTCACCGGGACCCAAGGAGTGGGAGAATTAAAAATGAACAGCAACACCCACACAGTTGAAGACTAAAAATTAATTAATATCTCGGAAATGCACGATCGATTTCCATGCACAGGAAGATCATGTTACGTTTGGAAGACGAGCTTTCTGGAGATATAATTTTTATAATTGTACGACAATTAGTTCAAAGGTTGGTCACGAAAAGGACTAGGATTTTATCTTTTTTTGACTAAAAGGTATAAAACCCCTGGCCTCACCAAGCCAATCATGCAGTATTCAAGAGCCCGTGAGGGGGACGTCACGCTGTATCAGTACATGCAGTCTACAAGCACACCGTGAGCGGAGGTGCTGCATCACATCGTATACGCAGTATTAGTCCGTCCAGAGGGGCTTTACGCTGTATCAGACATCGAAGGCAGTTTACCAGTACTCCTTGAGGGGAGAAACGCTGTATTACACCGCAGAATTAATATCCGACAGCCACGGGCGTCGCAGTATTAATAACTTGCGTGCCTCCATAAGGAGTTGCAAAGAAGAAATATTAAAGTATCGCCGTGTTGAAAAATTAGGAAAATCCTAGTTAAAGGATTTAGGTCCGACAGTGCAAAGTTTACCGTAAAAGTTCCTAAAATACAGTTAAAGCAGGCTGCGAACTTAGGATTCAGGCGATAGGTCTTTCAGTAAACGACCAAAAGTATCATAACGTACGAAAGTACCGGAACAGCGAGATAAACAATTTATCAATTTTAAAGAATCCGAACAGGGAAAAACAGAGTAAGGTTCGCAACGTATTTCAGAAAATTAGAGGTGCGAACCGAATAAACAAAGAAGAACGGAAACTATAGACATTGTCTCAAGAAAGCAGACGAACTATTCTAAAGCACTAAGACTCGAGAAGTATTAGTTGCTAAAAAATCCATAGGTCACCGATAGGTTATCGAGGGGACCTCGATCAGAACAGACTTTCGCTAGGATCGATAAACCAGATCTAAAAGGGGAGCCGTTCAAGCTAGAGAAATAGCCGATCATCAGGAACAGGATTCGAAGAATTGTTATTCCAGGGAATAAGTAGATGATTCGAGACTTTCGTATTCTGCAGGATAGGAAGCCGACATTGAATAAATTTCACCCTTGGAGACAGGAGATTAAGAGGTCACGTGTGATAGAAAAAAGACGGCCTAGTGATCAAAAGTTGTGAAGTGTAAATATATCAAGATTGTGTGTTAAAGTAATATATTTTTTTAGTGTTTTATTGTGTGTTCTAAACGGATACACCAGTGTATTAAAAATGTTGTCAGTGTTAAATGTATTGAATATGTGTCAAGAAATGTTTGTACATGAGATGAATTTGTACAATATGGAGTAAGTCAAGAAGGTGGGCAAAAATGACACATCGTACGAGAATAAAGGTCAGAAAACGACCTTAGACATGTGAGTAAAGATTTTCATTATGTTTTGGTGTCGGGGAAATTTTTGTGTACAATTCCACCGGAGTTTTGAGTAAAAGGGATGTTTTGAAATAAATAATAACTAAATAAGAACGCGATCTGAACAAAATAAAGTTTTGAGAAATAATTATGTGAAAGAATAAATCCTGTAGAGGAAATGCATGAAATAAAATGTCAGTGTATTTGACGAATGTTATAAAGCAAGCGTAATAATAATAATTATAATGGAAGATATTTAAATAAAGGTAAATGTGAATTATATGAAAGAAATAGCTTTTGAGCTTTTGTAAGGAATGAAGACATGATGTGAATAATAATAATAATAATAACAAAGATATTTAAATAAAGGTAAATTTGAATTATATGAAAGAAATAGCTTTTGAGCTTCTGTAAGAATTGAAGACATGATGTGAATAATAATAATAATAATAACAAGGTAAGAAATCTAAATAAAGATTAAATTGAATGATATAAAAATATAGAGCGTTGGAGCCTTAAAAATGTATAAGACATGATGTGAATGCATGTTCTTAAAAATGGAGCGATTTATTGTCAACGGAGAAGATAAATATAAAAATTGAGATGTGTATCAATTGTTACTATGAAATTTATCAGTTCTTTGGAAGACATTAGGCCGTAAAGTAATGTGTAGCGCAATGGAACGCAATTAAATAAAAGGTCACGCTAGGAATGCGTAGAATTTAAATGTACTTGGTAAATTACTTATGAGGGGTAGTTGATTGTATTGAATTGAGATATGTTGTAAGTCCTCTAAATTGTGACGTAGATCACGAGGCCATGTGTGTGTTATTATATAAAAGGGAGCAAATGTATGGTATTATTGAGCGTATGTCATGTAGGCCACGGCCGACTCTAAATCGCGTCTTGTATAAGGCCTCCAATGTGGAAATGGTTCCCGAGGCATGTTAAGAGATTCGAACCTAGAATCCTCTTGTTGTTAAAGCCCCTTATTATTCGTCGTAGAATGTGTATTACTCTTCCCAATCAACGAGGACCCTTCATAATTAATAAATGCCAAGATCACGAGAGTGGTTTATGAGCCAAAGAATATTGTTGGAAGTGAAAAGAGAAGTTACAATGCCAGGTCTCTCCATAGAACTGAAAATAAAAGGAAGGTTTGTTTTAAAAGCATTGAAGAGAGCTCCGACTGTAGGCTAGACAGGGAGCCGCCCTCCCTGTCACAAATCTCGCTCGAGTATAAGGGCCTGACCCTCATAGTATGAGGGTGGGTAAAGACCGTCTTGTAAGAAGTGCTAAATACACCGTGAGTGTTTAAAAGTTGTTAATGACCCGGGCGTTGAACCGAGGTCCTTGTTGATTGATATTATCGCTTGCCAGTTCAGATCGTAGTTTTCTTATGTGATAATGGTCTTATAAGACAAATGAAATAAATAAAAATCCCTGTTGTAATATTGTATGGAAATAAGGAATCCACGAGTTTTGTGAAGATAACTAGATTTCGGGAGTAATCATAGTTTTTGACTTTGTCAAGTAATCTTTATAACTCTGGAGTACACAAGCAGTTTCCCGATCACCGTAGTGAATTTGCAAAACTTGAGAGAGGTGGTAAATACTGAGAACATGTGAAATGCCCAAATATTGAAGTGGATAATTAACATGTAATTTTAAATGTAATTATATATTTGTTTTGATGATAAGAAAAGATAAAAATAGTTCTTGAGGTGTACAAAAGTATGACACCCTTATTATTGAAAGTATCGAGCCAAAGAAGCTCGTAGTTATATGGAACTTTAAGATATGTACTTTATGGAAGTGAAAATAATCATGAATTGTTGGTTTTAAAGAAAACCATGTGTTTTAATCTAATATTTGTTTTATTCTTACGTTATTCCTTGTTCACTTTGAACAAGTAGAAAGATATTGGTCAGTAGTTTATTTGTTTTATTGTTTGTAGCGCCATAATTTTGATTAATTAAATATGTTAAAATAGGAGTTGATTTTGTTGTTATTTTTGCAAGTGTATCCTCTATTTAATCCAAAATATGTAAGTCACAGAGTGGGAGAACTTACCGCAGCCCCGAAAATCCCGAATTGAGCAATGCTGGCATACTGTGATTTGCATATTTCTTGCTAAAAGGGCACACTAGATGACCCAACACACCTATTCAAAATGCATGCGTTTACAGCACACGAGCGTGTGTTGGGCTGCACCGAACTTACACCCAACGAGCCGCCGCTAAGGGGAGGAAATCTTTCTATTCCCGATGTCGCTGCGTGTCCACTGGCGTGGAACGGATTTGGTTTCAGCAATTCATACCTGGGAGATGATACAGCTAGGTATTTTCGAATACCTGATAATGAACTTCAATTGTTTACAAGACAAGGGTAGAAATGCTTTTCATTATTAAGTAGTTTGAGCATTATGACAGAATTTGTGAGCAACAATTCCCCATATTTACTTCATGTATTTTCACTTCGATGTTTATCAAGTTTATTCTACAAGATCGTATAAGATGATTGTCTTTAGTCATCTATACTTGAAAATTTTAATGATTCAGTTCCTGAACTGAGGTCTAGTTTGTTAGAGAAATTATTTTCCACTTGGAAAAATTTTATGAAGTTATTATTCGACGATTTTCGATTATTAATTCAAGATTTCAGACAGTTTGCCTTTGATACTTTTAATAAATTCATTTTTAGTAAAATGAATTGGGCATTCTTATTGTATGAAGAATTTTAGTTAGGAGAAGAGATCTACGAGTGATATACTGTGAAATATCACCAATTACTATAAACAATCCGTCGATCTAGCAAGTTATATTCGTTATGATTACGACGTGAAGTCAAGTACTTTTGAACATTCTTTGTGTAGAATGAAGATATATTCGGACGTTGACAAACCTATATTGATTATTGTGGTGTTTGAAGCCATATTTTCAGTGTTGCCTTAGTAAACAAGAATTTGGTGCTTTTCAGTCGGTCAACACGAATGTACCCAAAAGAGATGGGTTATGCCCTAATCCTGAAATAAATTACATGACATTAATAACCTATATTGAGTTGAAGGAAGGCTATGCCCTTCATTAAATGTAAATTAATTGAGACATATCTTCTTGAAAGATAATTCATCTGACAATTGAGAAAGTAAGATAGAATCTCATCCAGTCGTGATTGATACTTATTGAACGCTGAAATAACACGAGTTGTTATTAATGCACAAATGTAATACTAAATTATTTGTCAATGTAGTATTGCAGTCGTGTAATTATGTAGTAATGATCAGTATGGAGAAACATGTGTATTTATTCTTATCAAATGTTAGTTAGAAGGTACTCTAAATTAGTTTATAATTAAAATGTATTAATAGGAATATATATATAAAAGGTTTTTTGCCACCCCATCTTCCGGGACGTGGAGGTAATTTCAAGGGGGGTTGAAATTATTTTTCTGTCTGAACATGGCATTTTATATCAAAGTAACAACGTTTAGTAAACCTCAAAAATCTTTCATTATAATCGTTTTGAGAACGATAAGTGTGTCATTAGAACAGATATTGCTGTTAACATGTAAGCAATTGATTGGAACAACGATAAAATAAATGATAGGAGGAAGTAATGCAAGTACTATTGAACAATTGTTGGGAACAATCGATGTGATGTCATTAAAGTTGTGTATTGGATATATACGAGAGATTCATGCCGTATATAGATGTTTGTGAAATACGAGGGTTTTGCCGTATTAATTGAATTGAAGTACTGCTGTCAGAAGTAGCTAAAGCATTGTTGTGTATTAGTAGAGTTAAGGAGAACTCCTGTGTGTGATTAGATCTACGACATAGAAGTCGGGAGTAGCCGGAACTACGTTGGGAAACGTTATATAATCCTTGTCCACCAAAGTATTATTAATCTATATTAAACCTTGAATTAAAATAATAATATGAACTCATCTCTGCTGATCGGTCATATCAAACCGATGATGACAACAAACCAATTTTGACTTTGATGGTATAGCATTGTAAATATTTATAGTATTGAAGAAGGGAAACTTTAAACCAGAGTTAGTATTAATAATCTTGCTGTCTGAGAAATATCGTTATGAGAGTAAATGTTTTTGGAACGATAGACGTGTGTAGATATTGTACATAAAATCTTCATAATTGCTTAATTAGGGGATTTCATTATTTGTAATAATAATTTTTACTTCATGTTTTTAATATTGTCTATAGCTTTTAGGAGTATATGTTTTTGAAGTGAGTGTTTGTGATAGCGATGAATGAGGCGTGTATGGAAACTTCGTCAGTTGCAAATGGCGTAAGTAGATGGTAGAAAATGTGTTGTAAATTGTGTGTGTATTTGTAATAAGAATGATTGTTTTATGAGGAGTTTTGTAACGTTTAAAATGATGGAGAATACGATGTGATTTCACTGAGTTCATTTTACGTATTTCATATGCTAGAACGAGACGGGAACATTGACAGCTGCAATACAAGCAGGCCCCGTTAATCTGCCAAGGTCAGATTGTTATATAATGAAACCAGTTTAGCAGGCGAGTATGTTTTATGAATGAAAATATCTGTGGACCGTGTCATAGCTTTACGAGATAGTAAACCAGCTATGCAGCACATACACGCCATTAAAGTTAAACGTTTTCAGATGGAATGTTAGGCTCATTAAATCTCAATTAAATTGTTTTATTATTTTATGATTTCGTAAATGGCAGTGTCTTTACATATTGTAACCAGGAATGTCAGTGTGTGTGTGGGAAGTCTTGAGTACTTCAGTGGCGTAAATGAGTAAGAATATTAAGGTGTCACTTTGTTATTTATTGTTATTTAGTTTTATTAATAAATTTATATTTTATACGCCTTGTTTCCTGTATCTCAATTTATACTATAAGCAGAGGCGTGTTATGGAACAGCCTAAAATAGATAGGATGTCCTTTTATCCAACCAAGCCCCGAGATTTAGGTAAGTTTTACACTCAACCCATTAAAACTGGTTTGTTTTCTCCATAACACGCTCGTAGACTACTGTGTATAATCCCAAAGAGCTTGTTGGCGTGATTTTGATTGTTCATTTAGCCGGAAACATTCATTATCGTACAATCCAGCTGTGCTTTGGATGATCAACAAATAACTTCTCGATTTTTACGGGTACAGAAGAAGAAAATGGTGGTGCAACTTAATGGGCTACGAATGAGGTTTGTAGAGATTCGTAGAGCATATTTCAGTGAGTAAATATAGCCAACCCAATTGTGGTGATAATTGAGTGCGATAATATAGGTGATTTTAAGTTGTTTTTAGTGGTATTGCACTCCAATATAGATCAGATCTGAGGGAAAACCTGAGATAGGTATAAATAGGTTAAAATTCTGTGAAAATAACCTACGACCTGAATTTATTTTTATTTCAGACCATCTCATGGCCTTTGCTAGACATGTTCATTGTAAAATTAACTTGTTTCAACGTTGGTAAATTTTAATGTTAGTATGGTAGTATAGTTAATTTAAAGCACGATAGATCGGAATGAAACTATAAGCTTATTAATTTTAAGAGAGTTCTTGGTAAGTTAATATTAAGGTTTTAGATAAACATTTAGAATGCCCAATTACATGGTTGAAATTGATGTTCCAAATAGTTGTCATCATGCTCTGTTTTTGGCATATCCCTACAGCAGTTTGTGAATTTATATCCTTGCAATGGCAACGATGGGAAATGAGGAGGTCCAGAGGATGTTGGACGAGATGCAGATGAGTCTACAGGAGAATCTGCAGGCCAATTTAAAGGAGAATTTAAATCTGTACAATGTAATTTACAGGAAAATCTGAAGCAGAATTTACAGGAATGATTAAGAGAGTGTACAATGTAACTTGCAGGAAAATATGAAGCAGGAGATGACCGAGAATTTAAGGGTTAATTTTCAGAGTTTATAACGCAAATTTCAGGAAACAAAGCAGGACCTGGAGCAGGTTAAGAGAGATAGAAAGGAAGATATTGACACTGTTGTTGTAAAGGTAGTGGAGAACATTGTTGAAAATGTTACAAGTCGTGTTACAGAGAGTGTCAAAGAGGAAATACAGGATGTACAGTCATCCTTGGTGGGATTGCAGACTAGTGCTACTGCAACAAATGATAATGTGTCGCGTTTGCAGGTCAGTTCCAAGGAGCTCCAGACTAAGTTTGACACTGTACAAACAAAGGTTGACACTGTACAAACTGATGTGAATAATATTCAAATCGATGTTAATAATGTGCAGACCGATGTGAATAGTATACAAATGGACGTTAACAAAATGCAAACGGAGGTCAATATCATGTTTCTAGATGTGAATAGTGTTAGAGGGTACATTGACAAAGTTAATGCTAATGTTAATGCCATACGGTCTAAATTTAACCATATTGAAACTAATAATGTAACTTTTCAAAATGAAGTAAGGAAAGAGTTAGAGGTGTCCAAGACACAATGCAAAGAAAATATAGGTGTGGTACAGTCACAATTGGGTGATCTTAAAGAGAATGTGGATTCTTTGCGTTTTCAAGTCATTGACCACAATGCGATTTTTAAAGATGATATAGAGCTAGATATTAGTGAAATCTTAAAATCTAATGTAGTAGTGTGGAAAGATGAGTGGAATAAGTCCAGTAAGGAACACCTCAAGGAAATTCAGGATAACATAGAAAGGAATTCGCTAGCACACAATCAGAACTAAGTAAAGAGGTAACTAGCGTGGGAACTGATCTCAGTAAACGTATGGATCAGCTTCAACAAACTCAGGTCGACAATAAAGATCAATCAAGTCGGGAAAATAAAGTATTAAAAGATCAGATAGGAAAGGTTGTCGCTGATGTGAATGCTATTAATGAGGGAAAGTCTACCGAATTAGAAGACTATATAACCAGGAAACTTCAGAGTTTAAATTTAGGAGATGCTGCTAGCATGGAAACGTATAAAGAAGACTTGAAGAAAGAAGTAGGAAAGCAGTTGAAAGACATTATTAGCGACTTGGAAGAGAACGAAAAGGAGGAGGTAATTGAATGGGAAAGTCATACTAGAAGACATAGTATAGATCATGAGGAAAGTGAAGCCAGACCAGAATTAAGGGTAATCAGACCGACGGAAAGACCCGAATACAGGAGTCAGGAGCCCTAAAGAGAAACTAGGGACCATAGAACTAGTTGTCCAAATACCCAACCGAATAACGTATTGGTAATCCGCAACTTTGAGGATAAGCCACGTCAGTTCAATAACCAGGACGGATTCACTCCGATTGAGTTCATCTGAAATCTGAGAGATTACTTTGTCGAAGCTCAGGTTCCGAGGGATAGGGAGATGAAGATAGTGGAACGCTATCTGTCATCAGCTCCGTTCATTGCCTTTAGGTATACATTCATTGATTTTGAGGAATTATCCGAGTCCTTAATCAAGAGATTTTGGTCGATCGAAGCGCAGAACAGCTTACGCGCAGTAGTATACTCGAGGAAGTATTCGAGTATTCGAGTACTCTGCCAACGCGCTTTGCGGACTTCTTCACGAGTCAGTTAGCCCAACTGAGATTTCTTCAGCCTCCTTTATCAACAGGGGAGTTAATTGAAGCGATATCAAGACAGCTTCCAGTCGAAGTTAGGAGACTAATTATCTCGTCTCAAATCAAAGATTTGGTCAGCCAAGAAGAGCTTCTCAGGAAACTAGATTATACTAGTCAGATGCCGAATGTAATGGCCAGGAATAGTAAACAAGACCGCAGGGAAATTAATACAGTCTACATAGATCAGACGCAGCAGACGGAGAGCCCTAAAGAGCGAGACAAGAATAGTATTGTTCCTGAAAGGAACAACTATTTTAGAGATAGGAGACCTGAACCAAGGTATCGTAGATCCCGTGGAGGAAGACCCTACCAGCAACAACATGGAAGGACCAACGATAATGCTCGAAGGAACGGTTATTATCATAACAACTACAATTACCGGTACAATAACAACAACAACAACAACAACAGATATAACCAGGGGTATAATCGAAATAGAAATTATAGAGAGAACGTGTTCACAAAGGAACAATACGATGAAAGACACAAAGAAGGGAAAGAATACTTAAAGAATTTAAGGCAGGACGGAGAAAATGGAAAGGGAGTGGAGAAAAACCCGAGTGTAGACCTCAAGCCGAGTACAAGTCAGCAGGGAAATGACACTCAGGGACCAAAAAACTCCATTTTCAAAACAGAAGTAGGAGTGTTAGAAAATGCTATACAATTACACCAGATTACAATTAACGGTCACGAACGGGATGGCAGGAGAGTGTGCGACCCTTACTTCAAAGGACTATGCAGTAATCATCGCTGGAGCAAACGACGTCTATAGAAACGAGAGTAAAAAGGTAATCAAAGATTTAAAGGGTACATAGCCATCCATGCATAACACAAATGTCATCATTGGAATCATTCCGCAGAGATACGATTTAATTCCCAAATCATGTGTAAATGTAGAAATAGAGGATACAGATGGAAACATTTGTAAGAGTTTCCCAAATGTCCAAATTATAGATGTAAGTAAATTAGACAGGAATTTCCACACTCGACATGGCCTACACTTAAATAGGGTTAGGAAAAGAGTATCTTAGTGATGAAATCTGCAAAATTGTAAATTCAAATGGTAAGAATAGTTCAACAGTAATATCTTTAGAGTGGAAGAAGGGAAACTGGTGAAAGAAACCAAACGTGAGGTTTGGCATTCAGATCTTTCGATGCCAAATTCAACTGAGTGCATGAATGGTATTTCGGATTTGTCTAGCAACAATAATAATAACAATTATGATAATAATAATGTAAATAAATCACCAACGCAAGCTTGCAAAAGTAACAAATTTAAAATATACCACCAGAATGTACAGTCTCTCTTTAATAAAATTGATTACATAAATCTAATGCTTAAAAATGAACTTAAAGACATCTCAGCACTATGTATTTCAGAACATTGGCTGAAAGAGGAACAACTCGAATTAATTAAATTCCCAGGGTTTATACCAGCTAGTAAATACTCTAGATCTAATATTAACCATGGTGGTGCTTGTATCTTCTTAAGAAATAATTTAGATCATGAACAGTTAACAGCTTATGATTATCTAGTTATGGAACATGATTTTGAATTCTCTGCCGTAAAAATACAGCAGTTAAAGTTAATAATTGTATGCGTATACCGTTCACCGTCAGGAAAGTTTCGTTTATTTATAGATAAACTAGAATTGTTACTCAATAACATGAGCAAAGCAAATTTCGATATAATAATTTGTGGGGATGTAAATGTGGATTTCTTAAAATTTGATAGAAATTGTAAATTAGTAACACAGTTACTAATTTGCTATGGACTGAAACCTACAGTAAATACCCCAACAAGAATAACAAAATTTAGTAAAACCACTCCTGATCAAATTTTTATAAATACAGATAAATCACCATTCAATAGAAGTCTATTGTCCGGGTTTTAGTGACCACCATGGACAAATACTGAGTTTTGAAGTACCCGAAGCAATCAATAATAATGATAATGGAATAAAATCAAAGTGCAGGTCATTCACTGAAACAAATGTTACATATTTCAACGACTTATAAAATAAGGAAACATGGTCATAAATTTATAAACTAGAAAATGTAAAAGATAAATTTAATGCATTTAACAGTACCCTAAAACACTATTTTGGAACAGCATTCCCCTTTAAACAAAGAACTATTCAAAATAACAAAATTAGCAATAGGATAACAACAGGGATTATAAATTCATGTCAAAGAAAGAAATGTCTACACAAATTATATAAACAATACCACACAACACCTGAATTCAATTTATACTACAAAAATATACTAGCATATTAAATAAGGTAATCAGACTAGCAAAGAAAAAGCATAATGATAATTTTATTTCCCAATCATCTAATAAAACAAGGCTATGTGGTCCGTGATAAAGAAAGAAACTGGAAAATCTGCTAAAATACAAAGGAACATTACACTGACCAAAAATAAAAAAGTGATTAATAATCCAGAGGAAATAGCAAACACTGTTAATGATTATTTTCTGGAAATTCCACAAAAAAAAATCACAGGTAAATACACTAAATTCTAATAATAAAATAAATATATGCAGTGATTCTTTATTTATAAATCATGTCACAAGTGAAGATGTAAGAATAGTTATAAAAAAAGCTAAAAAAATAAATTCTGTGCTGGTATTGATGGCATCCCTGATGCAATTTTAAATAAATGTGCAGAAAATATAATAAATCTACTTACGCACTTAGTAAACAGTTCAATTCTCTCAGGAACTTACCCGGATATTTTGAAGTTATCAAAAGTAATTCCAGTGCACAAAAGCGGTTCAAAATATGAATTAGATAACTATCGTCCTATTACCTTACCAACTGGTATTGCAAAAATTGTGGAAAAAATCATGTATAAGAGACTGATAAGTTTTATAGAAAAAAAAATACTATCAAACTCACAACATGGATTCTGAACGTAAAAATCTACGCAGACAGCAATTTATGAATGTAGTAATAGTATACTGAAATTAATTGACAATAAGGAACGTGTTACTGGCCTATTCTTGGATTTATCGGAAGCATTTGATGTTGTTGACCATAAAATCCTTACAAAACTAAATCAATATGGTATTAGAGGTCTAGCTAATAAATGGATAGAGTCTTACTTAACAAGGCGTAAACAAATAGTAAGCTTGAGACACAAGGATGATGGAACCAAATCACTTAATGAAACATTGTCCAATGAGGGAATTATTAAATTTGGAGTATCCCAGGGATCGGTTTTGGGCCCACTACTCTTTCTTCTATATATCAATGATATAACACAGAACGTTCATTCACATAAGGAAATTTTGTTTGCGGACGATACAACACTCGTATTGAAAGGTGAAACTAAACAGGTCTTACAGCAGTCTGCTGACTCCGTTACAGAAGAGTTAACCAAATGGTCACAAGATAATCACCTCATAATAAACTATAAAAAACAGTATGTCTAAATTTCCACACTATACCGAATAGGAATCATGCGAAGCCCAATATAACATTAAATGGTCATCAAATAGAAAATAAATTAGAAACTAAGTTGTTAGGACTATGGACACAACATGACTTGAAATGGAATAAACATATACAATATCTGAATACTTAACTGAACTCGATGTGCTTTGCGTTACGTATTTTGAAAACCTGCACTAGCATGCACACATTAAGAAATACTTATTTTGCTTATTTCCATTCATACTTAAGATATGTGGTCATATTTGGGGTATGTCGCCAGATGTACTAAGTACGTTTAGGATACAAAAGAGGGCGATTAGAATTATGGCAAATGTAAACACTAGAGAATCATGTAGACCTCTGTTTAAAGATTTAAACATTCTCCAACTGCCCTGCATATATATCTTAGAAAGTGTTATGTTTTTTTTAAAGAATTTTATGAATAAAGATGTTTTTCTTAAAACAAACAATGATGTTCGTAGGCATAACACAAGACAAAATCAAAACATTCATATTTCACACACACACACAAGCACATATCAAAAAGGATCTTTTCACACAGGAGTTAAATTATACAATAAACTACCCCAGTATATAAAACTAGCCCCAAAAATAAAAACCTTTGATAGAATGTTGAATGCTTATCTTCAGTGCCATTGTTTTTACCCTGTAGTTTAATATCTTAGCGTATAGGAGCGATGAAATCTATAATTATATTTTACTTTTCTATTTTAATTCTAATACCTAGCTGTAAGTTGTTGTATTTATAGAATTAAGTTTTCATATTATGATAATAGAGTAAGGTGTAAATAGTTGTCCAATAAGAGTGTATCTCTTACGATGTGTTATTTTAATAAGTTATAAATAGTTATAGTATTAGTAATATATACCTGTTAGTTCTTTTATTTTGTAGATGTGAATTCTGACATGTCCTTTATCAAAGATGTGTTGTATACATGTAATTGATCAAATGGATTTAATAAAAATCTAATCTAATCTAATCTGATGAAGATTTACTTTTTGAAAAAGAAGTAATTAAAGAGGAGAGACCATATGGACTGCCTATTATAAGTATAAATGTCGATGGACAAACGTGTAAGTCTCTTATGGATACTGGCGCTGTTACAGAATATCCATACTGTCAGATGAGTGTTACCAGAGACTGTTAAAAGGTGACAGAATGACTGTTTTATCCGCATCATCTGTCAAAGTGCGTGGTATTTCCCAAGACAAGTCAGTAAAATGTAAAGTCCAGGTGTTGTTAAACTTCGAGATTAATGGTCGCACTTATGAGCACATCTTCATTGTCGTGAGCAAGATTAATTATGACATCGTGCTAGGTATTGATTTAATTACCAAAGTTGGAGCAGTAATTGACATGAAAAACCGAATTATAAAATTCAGCGAAGGTTCTATTAACACAGAAGGATTATAAGAAAAGGATTTTGAAAACAATCCAGATTAGGATCTTAGGAAAGAAATCATTAACAATATTATTGAGAAAGCCGAGAAAGAAAGGGGATCATGGATTTGTAAAGCAGAGGGATTTGAAGAAATTAGAGAAGAATTTGAAGGGTTAATAATGGAATTTAAATATATTTTTGACGATAAGCCCGGGTTAATCAAGGACTACAAGTACAGGATCCGATTAACCAATGATATCCCTTACCAAAAGAGGATTTATCCCATTCCAGAAAAGTACTACGAGGAAGTACGAGGGATTATCAAGAAGATGGAAGCCGATGGAATTATAAAGAAGCAGGCGTCATCCTACCTCAATCCGATTACCGTGGTGAAGAAGAACAATGGTCAATTACGCCTATGCCTCGATACACGGAAAATTAATATGTTAATTTTACCCGAAACAGACCGACCACCGAAGATCCGTGATCTGCTAAGGAAATTCAAGGGAAAGGCTTGTTTTTCTGCCCTTGACCTCACCGCGTCCTTCTATCAAATTGAGCTTGAGGAGGAAAGTAAGCAGTATACAGGGTTTTTATTTGACCAGACTTCCTGGGTATTTCAACGTGTTCCTTTGGGATCATAAACAGTGGACCAGCCGTAATCCGAGCCCTTGACAGCAAGCTCACTAATGAGGTTAAAAAGAACGTGCTCTGTTACAGTGATGATCTGATTATCTCTACCGAGAATGTACAGGAACATTTGGTGCACTTACGCAAACTTTTTGTGAACTTAAGAGAAACAAATATTAAGATAAATTTCGATAAATGCAACTTCTTACAGGAGAAAATTCATTTCTTTTGACATACTATCGATCAGCAAGGTTATCACTCGAACTTAGAGAAAGTAGAAGCAATTATGAGATTTCTAAAGCCCACTAAGGTCAGGCAAGTGAGAGCTTTCGCGGGTGCATGTCAGTTCATTAGTAGTCACTGCCCGAAATATTCAGAAATTATAGCTCCTCCCTACGAATTGTAAAAATATCAACCGGTGGAAATGGACAAGTATAACTGAAGACGCATTCGAGAACGAAAATAAATGTTAAAGAACAATGTAAAGTTAGAATACTCGGATTTTGACCGAATATTCTATTTTGAGTCCGATGCTTCACGTGTAGGCATAAGTGCCGTCTTATATCAAAAAGACGAAGAGGGATATAAGCACTACATTGCGTTTACCGGAAGGAAATTTAAAAAGCATGAAGAAAATTACTTCACGAACGTGTTAGAGGCGCTAGCTTTCGTAAGGGCCCTACAAGCATGGAAAAAGATACTAATTGGTCACAAGGTTAATAATAGTCACCGATCATAAGGCATTGCAATTCACGCTGCAGACAGATTTGTCGAGCTATAGGTTGACTAGATGGGCCATATTTACGCAGCAGTTCAATGCAACCATAGTCCACCAACCAGGTAAAGATAATCTGTTGGCTGACGCGTTGTCTAGAAACCCTGTCAGGAATTTGCAGATTAAACATGTGCAACTTGAGCAAGAAGATCTTGAAACCGTGAGGAGAATGGAGCAAATTGGAGTGTCACAGAAGAGGCACGCTCCCATACGGAAGATGTACAGGTTTCTGAAAGGGAATATGGATGTTGCAGATGAGGATTATGCAAGTACCCAGATACAATCGCATCACTATACAATTAGCGGAGATCTGGTAGGCAAATACGCTGACCCCGAGCACACTAAGATCCGCATAGTTGTGCCCCCTAATTTTGTGCCAAAATTAGTGTGGTTGGCACATCACTCAATAGGACAGGGAGGTCTTGATAAGACTCTTAATATCCTTAAAGAGAGGTTTATCTGGACTAACATGAGGTCACCTATTTCGGGAATTATAAGAACGTGTGATCGATACCAGAGAGGGAAATTCGCATCAAAAACAAGGGAACTGATGGCTTGTGATATCTTTGGCCCCTGTCCGAAGGGTTATCAGGGAACTCAGTTTTTATTAGTGACAGTGGATGTGTTCACTAAATTCGTCACCATGAACCCCATGCAGAAAGCGAACACGAGAAACGTTGTCAGCAGGTTAGAGAATGCTGTGTTTCCTAAAGCGGGGATACCGAAGTATCTATTGTCTGATCATGGTACTCAGTTCACCTCCGTTGAATTTGAAGCGGACATGGAAAGGTTAGTAATTCGACACCTATTTTCAAGTGTAAGATATCCCGAGTCGAATTCTAGTGAAAGATACATGGCGAAATTTTCCAAGTTCTGTCGTATATTCTGTCCAGACGATCATCCTAGATGGGTTAAGTATGTGCCTATGATAGAGGACTGCTTAAACTCCACAGCTCAAGAAAGCACGTCTACACTTAGAGCGGAATCCATAAAGACCGTGGGATAACGTGTTCAACTTCATTCCTAGAGATCCTGATGTACGCAGACAAGCTACGATCGATAGAGCTAAGGAGAAACTTCAGAATGCAGCGGAAAAGCGATGGAAAAGAGTCGAAGGAAAACGATTCATCATACCATTGGAAATTGGAGACTTAGTTTTGTTACGTCGACCTATTAAAGCAGATGTGGCTACGAAGATATACCCTAAGTTCAGTCCGGAGGTTTTCGGCCCCTACCGCATAGAAAATGCCTTTGGAAATAACTGTTATGAACTATTCGATGAAGAAAATAATGTTATGTTAGGAAAGTACAAAGCGAAAAATTTGAGAACGTATCTTAAGAAAATAGGCTAAAAGAGCATCCAAAATTTCAGTTCAGCGAAATAATGTGATTAAAACAATTAGAGAACTGCTTTTTACCTGAGGTAAGAGGAGAATCCACCCGAAATTTGAATGCTACATGATGAAAATGATGATATTATCGAGCCCCGTTTTACATTGAAATATAAATCCTGGAAATTGGCTCGAGCGAGCTTTCTTAGCGAACGCAGGCAGTGGGAGAAACCAGTCACGTGATCACAGACGCTCCAGAATATACTAGAACATTGAAAAGTGCCTAGCAACATGGTAATACCGCGAAATATTACCAATTAATTGTTATAAATTATATCATTGGATATATGCCCACAGCCAATGAGAGGAGGGTTTATGGAAGCAGATATGGATTTTATCTAGTTAATGTGATTAACTATTCCATTTAAGCCCCATGTAACAATTTTATTCCATTGAAACTATCAAGAAAATTAAGAGAAGCTATTAGAAATGCTCTAAATGTCGCAAAAGGGAAGAAATTCACTGTAATAAGCATTATTACAAGTGCGCACCATTAACTGCGCGGGACCAACAATGGCGTCGGCAGTAAGGCGAGTTGGAGTCGGGTCGACTTGAAGAAGCGTTCCTATTCTGGGAGACTTCGAAGATACAAGACGAGTTATCCGGGACAGTTCACTCCCGCAGACTTCAACCGAGTACGGTCAGACCCGACTCGAGGGACAGCGCCGATCACGGCTAGCTTACAGTGGAGCCTCGCTATCCAATCTAAGTGAAGTTGAGCGAAGGCAATAATAGTCTATAGCGAACAAGTGTTCGAATTTAGCGAAAGTAAATTGTATCCAATATATACATAAAGATACATAGTAACGGCGTATGAAGATTTGAAGTGAATAAATTGAATAATTAGACAGTTTTAGGACGATTTATATCTGTCAGAGAAAGTTGAGTATCTCAGTAAAAATAAACATTTTTATTGCGGCGAGGGTACAGCATAGTCAAGTCCACGTTACGGAAATAAGTGAGTAACACAGTGATACTATATGAACATTGAGACTTTGTATTATTTGAACAATATGATGACTACAAACATTTATCAAGAGGAATTGTTTTATAACACTTTGATTATGAGTGAGATGATGGACTAAGACTATTACACGATTGGGATATGCCGATACAGAGTTGTGAATGGCAACATGGAACAACGTTAATTAACAACGAAAATATGTATAACATCTAGGATGTCTACGATGCCGAGACAACATGAAACATTATGTACACTTCCATCCAGTACATTTGATGTACTTTCATGTACATTAATTCTCGACTATGAGCAAATATAATCTTTCATTGACCAACCAAATGAACATTAACATATACGATAGTGATTCGATGTACAACTTACAAATTTATTTGTAACGATGACACTATTGCGTAAATATTGCTCGATAATGATGGAGAACTTTCGAGAGATGTCGGCAAATGAAGAGTCATCAACGGGAAGACAGAATATAGGAGATACCAAGCCCGGTGATTGTTCGAGTGGGAGTCCAAGTTCGAGGAACGAGGTTCAATGTCCGGAGGAGACGAGTGTTTGCCGGGGAGGAAATCTTTTTTATTCCCGAGGACGCTGCGGGTCCACTGGCGTGGAACGGATTTGGTTTCAGCAATTCATACCTGGGAGATGATACAGCTAGGTATTTTCGAATACCTGATAATGAACTTCAATTGTCTACAAGACAAAGGTAGAAATGTTTTTCATTATTAAGTATTTTGAGTATTATGACAGCATTTGTGAACAACAATTCCCCATATTTAATTCATGTATTTTCACTTCGATGTTTATCAAGTTTATTCTACAAAATCGTATATGATGATGGTCTTTAGTCATCTATACTTGAAAATTTTAATGATCCAGTTTCTGAACTGAAGTCTAGTTTGTTAGAGAATTTATTTTCCACTTGGAAAAACTTTATGAAGTTATTATTCGACGATTTTCGATTTTTAATTCAAGATTTCAGACAGTTTCGCTTTGATACTTTTAGTAAATTCATTTTTAGTAAAATGAATTGGGCATTCTTATTGTATGAAGAATTTTAGTTAGGAGAAGAGATCTACGCGTGATATACTGTGAAATATCACCCATTATTGTAAACTATCCGTCGATCTAGCAAGTTATATTCGTTATGATTACAACGAGAAGTCAAGTACTTATGAACATTCTTTGTGTAGAATGAAGCTACATTCGGTCGTTGACAAACCTATATTGAGTTGAAGGAAGGCTATGCCTTTCATTAAATGTAAATTAATTGAGACATATCTTCTTGAAATATCATTCATCCGACAATTGGGAAAGTTAGATAGAATCTCACCCAGTCGTGATTGATACTTATTGAACGCTGAAATAACACGAGTTGTTATTAATGCACAAGTGGAACACTACGTTATTTGTCAATGTAGCATTGCAGCCGTGTAATTTTGTAGTAATGATCAGTATGGAGAAACATGTGTATTTATTCTTATTAAATGTATAGAGACATGGCATTTTATATCAAAGTGACAATGTTTAGTAAACCTCAAAGATCATTCATTATAATCGTTTTGAGAACGATAAGTGTGTCCTTAGAATAGATATTGCTATTAACATGTAAGCAGTTGATTGGAACAACGATAAAATAAATGCTAGGAGGAAGTAATGCAAGTACTATTGAACAATTGTTGGGAACAAATGAGGTGATGTCATTAAAGTTGTGTATTGGATATATACGAGAGATGCATGCCGTATATATATGTTTGTGAAATACGAGGGTATCGCCGTATTGAAAGTACTGCTGTGAGAAGTAGCTAAAGCATTGTTGTGTATTAGTAGAGTTATGGAGGACTCCTGTATGTGATTAGATCTACGACATAGAAGTCGGGAGTAGCCGGAACCACGTTGGGAAACGTTATATAATCCTTGTCCACTAAACTATTATTAATCTATATTAAACCTGGAAATGTAATAATAATATGAACTCATCTTTACTGATCGGTCATATCAAACCGATGATGACAACAAACGAATTTTGACTTTGATGATATAGCATTGTAAATATTTATAGTATTGAAGAAGGGAAACTTTAAACCAGAGACAGTTTTAATAATTTTGCTATCTGAGAAATACCGTTATGAGAGTAAATGTTTTTGGAACGATAGACGTGTGTAGATATTGTACATAAAATGTTCATAATTGTTTAATTACGGGTTTTCATTATTTGTTATAATAATTTTTACTTCATGTTTTTAATATTGTATATAGCTTTTAGGAGTATATGTTTTTAAAGTGAGTGTTTGCGATAGCGATGAATGAGGCGAGTATGGAAACTTTGTCAGTTGCAAATGGCGTAAGTGGATGGTAGAAAGTGTGTAGTAAATTGTGTGCGTATTTGTCATAAAAATGATTGTATTATGGGGAGTTTTGTAACGTTTAAAATGATGGAGTATACGATGTGATTTCACTGAGTTCATTTTACGTATTTCATATGCTAGAACGAGACGGGAACTTTGACAGCTGCAATAAAAGCAGGCCCCGTTAATCTGCCAAGGTCAGATTGTTATATAATAAAACCAGTTTCGCAGACGACTATGTTTTATGAATGAAAATATCTGTGGACCGTGTCATAGATTTACGAGATAGTAAACCAGCTATTCAGCAGGTACACGCCATTAAAGTTAAACGTTTTTAGATGGAATGCTAGGCTCATTAAATCTCAAGTAAATTGTTTTATTATTTTATGATTTCGTAAATGGCAGTGTCTTTACATATTGTAACCAGGAATCTAAGTGTGTGTGTGGGAAGTCTTGAGTACGTCAGTGGCGTAAATAGCTTGCCACGGAGAGTGAGTAGATAGCTTGTCAGTCTAAGAACCCCAAGTATGCAGGTTCGTTCCTGGCCGTGGTAAGTGATTTTTGAATGGCGGCAAAAATACGACATGCATGTCATACGATGTTGACATGTCAAAGGATCCATTTGAATTCAGTAGGCCGTGTTCATAATGGCAAAATTAATCTCGGGAGTTTCTGACAACACAATGTTCCTCATTTCTCTACGAGAAAGCGATTTAGGGTTCAAGGAGCTTAGATATCTAACCTCCTTGACTTTCATAGTGATTCAAGGAACAACGAAATTCTAAATGCAAGCTACCCTCTGGGTGTCAAATTACAAGGCTGCACCCGGCTCCCGAGGCCATACGATATTATCATTATTATTATTAGTGGCGTAAAAGAGTAAGAATATTAGGGTGTCATTTTGTTATTTATTGTTATTTAGTTTTATTAATAAATTTATATTTTTATACGCCTTGTTTCGCGTATCTCATTTTGTACTATAAGCAGAGACGTGTTATGGAACAGCCTAAAATAGATAGGATGTCCTTTTATCCAACAAAGCCCCGAGACTAAGGTAAGTTTTATACTTTACCCATTAAAGCTTGTTTGTTTTCTCCATAACACGCTCGTAGACTACTGTGTATTATCCCGAAGAGCTTGTTGGCGTGATTTTGATTGTTCATTTAGCCGGAAACATTCATTATTCTACAATCCAGCTGTGCTTTGAATGATCAACAAGTAACTTCTCGATTTTTACGGGTACAATATGGACTCATTCATTTATCATATCCGCCACTCCAACCCCTATGTCGTCATGAAGTAACATAGTGACTGGTTCAACACCTCTTTCTATAGCGCTGACAACGTGTTTCGCTGCCCATAAAAACAAGAAGGTAATGGGTGTTTTAAAAGATGAATGCGGTGATTCCATTATGACGGAATTCGTTGGTTTGGCTTCCAAGATGTATGCCTATCGCACACTAGACTGTAAGGAAGCCAAAAGAGCAAATGGCGTAGGTAGAGCAGTGGTAAAATCGCTACGTGTAGACGACTACCTAGCGGTTTTAAAAACTGGCAAAGCTATGTTGCATAAACAGTTCAGGATACAATCCAGCAACCATAATTTGTATCTTGTGGAACAGAGAAAACGCACCCTCGCCTCAATGGATAAGAAACGTGTGTGGACGGATGACCTGCTCATTAGCCTGCCATGGGGTTATGACAATGAGGAGGAGGTGTGATTTTTCTG
This sequence comes from Meconema thalassinum, assembly GCA_946902985.2. Taxonomy (NCBI): domain Eukaryota; kingdom Metazoa; phylum Arthropoda; class Insecta; order Orthoptera; family Tettigoniidae; genus Meconema; species Meconema thalassinum. The sequence goes on along the minus strand of OX336389.2, from coordinate 1,122,294,491 downwards.
TTTGATGGTTTAGATACTAGCTTTTTCTAACTAGTAGATTTAGTATTTTGTATTTTATAAATATTGGTTTTTGTAATTGTAAATAGTGGATTTTGTAAAAAGTAGAAACCACTTAGGCCTTTTGCTCTTTAAAGCCTAGTACAATCCTAGTTTTTAATTTTAATTTTGGCTGAGTTGATAATTTGAAAATGGGTAATGATAACTATTTGTTTTTAAAGCTGTACAAAGGTGCTATTTGTAGGTTTAGTAACTTAAATGAGTAATAGCATTTTTTTTTGTAATGGTAAAATGTTAAATGGTAAACTAAAAGTTCTTTGGGATGAGTTTGCATGTCAAGAATGTTATTTGGAAATAAATAGCGTGGTTGTATTTGTTTCCAAAGACAGGCATGGTTGTGTGAATGTATGACTATAGAGAGAGAGAAATATTATGTGTAGATAGCATTGTTTGTTTGACCAAAGCAAACACGGCAAGGTAGAGTAGTGGGGAAATTAATGTATATAGCAAATGGTAAATAGTATATATTTTTTGAAATGCAGCGGTAGATAGGCATTATTTTGTAAAACAGTCTTACCTGCAGTAGCAGTAGTAGGCCTCTACGTTTTTGGAAACAAACAGTAAGCAACTGCACTATCACCGTGGTCATGCACTTCCATCAAGACCATTTCAAAACCTTGAAATCAGAAAATGCATGTTTTACAAAATTAAACTTTCAACATGGACTAAATCATAAACGTGTTAACAGTGATATGCAAACATAGGAAATCCATGTTTCCATATCGACAAAATCAAAAACTTTAAACTGACATTAAAAAAAAGTGGAAATTGGAAATTGACAAAAATGGCAATGTGTGAAATATGAAAATGAAAAAATCTACAAATGGTTATCGTCATTTTTTTTCATTAAAAAGCATCATGCTCTGGTAAACTGTGTGTTTATTTCATAGCAATAGGGTTTTACAAAAAAATTGAAGACAAAGAAATACCAATTCCTCAATCCTTTTCAATGTCCATGTCCACACATCATTACCTCTCCTTTCATAGCACTTATTACATTTAGGGCTGTCAACCTCTCTCCCACTGAGACATCACAAGATGTGAAACGTTGTTTAGCTTTTTTCAACGACAATTTATCCACCACACGTCTTAAAGCAGGATGACTATGGCGATAAGAGGTTATGTCCTTTACATGCTTGATCCAAAGGATTAATAGGTACATCACCACGCTGCTAATGTTCTCCAAGACGAGTTCCAGGACCACAAAAACGATAACCAGGTAGGTAGATTTCGAAAGTCAAGTATTGAATAACTTTGTCAATGACGCCATTGCCAGTACAGGTCTGGCATATCCTTTTCCATTTATGGGAAAAAAGGTTTGATCTTCCTCCTCCTCCTCCTCCACTGTGGATGATGTTTGTTGTTCTTGCTTTCTCTCGCCATCACACCCTTGGAATGAAGAAACAAAGTTTTTACACGGACTTTTATGATCCTGGTACAGTTTGACCAGCTGGCAAGTGGCATACTGTCGCATAGATGGTATTTTTGCCATGGCCACTTGCTTATGATAATCGTAATCCGTACAGGGTTGCAATTCACTTAACACAGGGTCTTGAGTCCATGATTTTGGTACATGTTGCCAGATTTCCTTCACTGCACTTGCTGCCACATAATAAATGAACGACTTGGGATGTGCTAATAATTCCTCTTTGGTAAAACTGTCTAGTTTCTTTTTTACACTCAAAGAATTTCCCAATCGCTTTATCGGTAGCATCCCTTCTCTCCATAGTATAATGTAGATGTTTACACGTCGCTTGTAGAAATCTCACTGGTGTCATTCACAGGTAAATCTCGAGTTTTAATTTTATTTAACAACTCCCAGCAGGCATTGGTTGTTAGCCACTGAAAAATTGCCACACATGGACCAGGGCTGTATTGGTAATGTTGCCACAGTGTGCCCAACTCTAGGAATGGGTATTCCAAGATTCAGACACCTAGATATCAAGGGAAAGGCTACAGCCGCTTTTGAAAGTTGAGATATTTGAATATCGCGCTCCATTGCTTCTCGAAGCAATTGGAAAGAATATACCGATACTTGCATGTCAAGTGACGTAGCGAGTAATAGCAGAGGTCGAGGCTATTTATTGATTAAATAGTTAGCCATGGAGTAGAGAGTTGAGACTGGGATCAGATACCTGGCACGGCCAAATGAAAGAGAATGCAATTAGTATCAAGTAAATCGGACCAGGGATACCAGAGATATGAGGATTTCCAGATATCAGCTGATGACGCGTGACCCTGGCAGTTTTGAATAAAAGCCGGCCGGCCGAGGCATCGATAGCTCACTTCAACACAAGCAGTTGCTTAGCAAGGTGCATCTACGCTGAGCCAAGGCACATGGTTGCCGGATCTACGCAGAAGTTATTTTCAAAGTTGTGATAGTCACAAAAGTGCTGCGCTACGAAGTGGAACTTAGTAAGTTTCCGGCGAAGGAGAATCACTAGGTGATTGAAATTTTCTACAGACATTGGTGGAAATATTTATATTTCTACATGGACATATGCTAGACTTTGTCTAGAATTAGTACTTTGTCACAGTCCAGTAATAACCTAATACTTGGATATTTAAATCCATTTCAGTCAGTTTTCATATTGGTAACTTGTTAACCACTTCGATCTATCAGTACATTGAAGACCAGTCTATCACAGTGGTGTTCATTAGTCTACGCAAGGGAAACTACAGGTTGCTTAGCGCATGGTAGATGGTGTTAAACCATGCCCAGGGAACGATCTTCAGAACAGCCGTTGATTGGTTAGATTGTCAGTGTCTTCTTGTATTGATAAGATTACCGTGAGTTATGTTACAACTGACATATCTAAGAATAGATCACTTAGATCTGACCCCATTTAAACAAACTGTTATGGCTTTGATAGAAGCCCATATTAAAATGGAACAACAGTTAATTCAAACGTCAAGAGATACTACCACTATGTCTGACTAGACGGATTGTGGGTATATAATGGCGGCCGATACAAGGATTATACGTGCTTGTCCGCTAGGGCATGTCTATGGATAAATCTGGTACAGACCAGGTTTACTACGCTTCAAGACCATCAAGAAATGTAAGCCACATTTGAATTATATTATGCCTAGCTAATTGGAACAAACTATTTTTCGGCAGATGACCAACACATTTATTTTTCTTCGTATTTAAATCTTGCAATGATTTACGCAAGACATATTAGAGTTATTCTGAGTATTTTCAGCACTCAGAACAGTTTAGGATCGATGACCGAGCATATCGAGCATGTATTTGAATATTTCATATTTTTGGGAAATCACGGTAATCAGCCGATGTAACTGTAAAAGATAATAATTATTTTTGTTGAGGAATGGATATTTTTTCCATATTCGAAGGTTCGAACATGTGGATTCTCACATAATGAAATGATAATTAAATATATTTAAAATAATATGAATAATAATAATAATAATAATAATCCACTAATAATAATAATAATAATTTTCTTAATTTTTTTAAATAATTCTTGGATATTATATTTTCTAATGATCATATGTATTGAGAGAGAGCCTATGAAGTAGTTTAATCATTTCTAGTCTGGAACATGAGATTTTCCGAAGGAGAGTGGTTAGCGCAAGCCCGCATTCAACCAACATTTCAGTTCTGGTTGAACAGTTAATATTTGCAATGAGCAAAGTATATTTTTCAGATAACACGGAGAGGCATGAAACGGGAAGCAAATTATATTTGTATCAAATAGGATATTTTTGTATTTATATAAAATCATGACGTAAATACACATTCGAAAGTGAAATACAGAGTATCATAAGTATGATAAATTCACGGGTTGAACTGAATGGTAAAATAAAATAAACTTGTAAGTTTATTAATCTTCCAGTGTCGATAACAAGCAGAGGCTTGATTTATTGTATAAATTTTGGGAAGAAAATTTATGTGTGTGGAGTAGTTGAAATGCCATTACCAGGTGCGCATGTTTAAGTCGCAGGAATGAAGAGGTTTTTTCGAGCATCAATCAAATAGCAGGTTCGATGGCTCAGGTTTATAGTAGGAGTATTGGAACTACACATTTCGTCGTATGAATGACCCGAAGGTTATTTCTTGAAACCATCAGTTCTTATTTTCAACCTTGTTTACGAATTCCATTTAAGACTTTGATTTTGCTAGAACCCGGATTTGTCATGATAGTAGTTTATTCTTCTTCAGAGGAAGACCTTTGCCGTTGTTGTTGTAATATTGTGTTCTTACACAAATAATAGAATGGGCCACTGCCAATTAAAAATAATTCTTTAACCACGAATAATTTGAAGGATATTTTCAATCCTAGTGCCATGAACTAAATGAATTTATTATGAAACTACAATTCTTATTTCCGCATTCTGTCGAAGAATTGCAAGTTGTGAAAGTTGCTAAAAATGGCCATGAATATAAATATTTACCATAATAATGATTCCAAGTGGAAAATCGAATAGTTGAATGGTTCAACAATTTATTGATCAAGTTGATGATTCAGAAATCATATATTTTGTTAGGAACTTGAAGTTCATAATCGAGTCACTTCTCGAATGTTTAATGTCAGAAGAACAATTAAATTTTGTTGTGCTTCGCACAGTTCTTCGATGCTATGCTCAAGGTCAAATACTTTTCAGATGTTATTAATATGTGTAAATAATTTGTGTTGCTTCAATGATAACAATATTTTTTGACAATATTTTTTAAACTGGAAAAATAAGTGAAAGTTAAAAATTCTATGAACATTTATTCTACGAGTGTTAATATTATGTAAAAATTCAAACAGTGAACTACGACATTTCCAGTAGAGACAATTAAATTTGAACTGGATTTAATCATTAATTATAAATAATTTTGGAACACAGTCTACAGGACTAACAATCAGACTTGTGTTTCCAAAAAAATAATTGTCAAATGTGTTTGGAAAATTTCTGTATATTGTGTAAATAGGAGTGTGGGTCGCCACACGTGAGTGATGCTACTTTGAGCATTTTTGCAGTCAATTTTAAATTCAAAATAAAATGAGATAATTTTACTTGATGTGTTACTCCCAATTGAATCTCCTTCTATCCTTATTGTTGCATTGAGCCAAAAATCAGTAAAGCTTTTTTTCATTTGATGTCGTTTTTGCGATTTGCTTTAACCCATCTGGCGCCCCGGGATATTTTGACTCTCGTGCTGACTGATTATTGGTAAAATGCATATGTGGTCGTGCGGACTCCGGTCTAAACGGGCACATAAAATAAGATAGAGAGAGAAATGGCTTCGAACGTGGGTCCCGAGTTAGACATGGTCAATCGCATGCCGATTTAAATTGTGATAATTTTTATAGAAATATTTTGGGAGTTGAGAGATGTCTGGTTTGGATGAATAAATTAGTAGGAAACCCAATTAGTGGGGGAAATTAAAAATTTAACTGGATTAATAATTAGAATGGGTTTGATTATTTTTGATAATGGCTTAACCATTAGGGCGTCAAGTAAATTCAGTAGTAAACGTTCGATGACTGGACATACGCATTATTAGAATCCAGGTGGAGGATATTTGAGAACTTGCATATTTTTTCTTGTGATATTGTGGTAAATGTAATTCGTAAAAGTAGAGAATTTTGCTTTAACCCATCACGTCGACATTAGGACAAATCTCATTTTATTAGAGTGTTCCAATTAGCTATTCATATTTCTTGTTCTAGTTATAAGCTTGTGTTTGCCAATATTGTATACCCCTAAGTTTTGAATAATAATTGAAAATTATGGAAAAAATGATGAGGATGATGAGGAGTTTGGAGGAGAGTTCAAAAGAGGCTGGACGGCGTGTAGCAGCCATTATGAAAGAAAATACAGAGGCTTTAGAAAAGAAACTTAAAGAAAATTCTGATTCTTTAGAAAGTAAACTTAAAGAAAATTCTGATTCGTTAGAAAATAAACTTAAAGAAAGTTTAAATGAGAAACTTAAAGAAAATTCTGATTCTTTAGAAAATAAACTTAAAGAAAATTCTGATTCTTTAGAAAATAAACTTAAAGAAAGTTTAAACGATAAACTTAAAGAAAATTCTGATTCTTTGGAAAATAAACTTAAAGAAAATTCTGATTCTTTGGAAAATAAACTTAAAGAAAATTCTGATTCTTTAGAAAGCAGGTTAAAAGGTAACTTGAAAGAAAATTTAAATAGTAAATTTAATTCTATGGAAAGTAAATTTAAAGAGAATTCTGAAATTTTGAAAATGTCACTTGAGAGTAAAATGTCTAAATTATGCGAAAAAACACATGAGCTCGAAACTTCATTAGCTACTAACGCAAGTTTAATGGACGATAAATTTCGCGATGCCGATCTTAGATCCCAAAGCTTAGCTGGTAGGATAGAACATGGTCTTAGGAAAGTTGGTGAAGACATGATCAACCTAGAAGTCACAGTGAAGAAGGAGAGTAATGAGATGGGAATTCTAGTTGTTCAACGGTTGACAGAACAATTCAAAGAACTTGTAATGGGAGAAATAAGAGAAGGTGTGATTAGTGAGTTGCAAACTGAAATTAAAACCACAGTTGTCAATGAAATTAAAGACACACTCAAGCTGGAGAATCAAGAGGGAATCAAGGAGATTAGGGAATCTTTGTCATCCCATATTCAAGTAATTTCCAACGATATCCAAGCAACTCAGAAGGATATATCAGATATGACAGGGTCATTGAAAAGTCATGAGGCTGTTATGAACCAGATATCCACTGATGTTAAGGAGAATTGTAAAGAAACTGAAGCAATTAAGAAAATGGCAGAAGAAAACCATAAGGAACTTGAGGCTATGAAAACCCAAATCAAGGACGAGAAACAGTCTGACCATCTGTTGAAAATGCCAATTGTAAGGGGAAAGGAACAGATACAGATAAATCTAGGAGCAGCTAGAGAAACGGACAGTCAAAGACAGGATGAGGTCAGGACAGTATTTCAATCCAACCCCATAACTGTATTCAAAAATGTAGAGGATAAGCCTTCTAAATTTTCAGGGCGAGATTCTGTGACACCCGTGGAATTTTTGAGAGAAGCAGGTGATTACCTGAAAGATTCTAAGATCCCTAAAGAAAGACAGATCCGAGTGATAGGGAAGTTTTTGGAAGGTCCTGCACTTCTTTGGTTTAGAGCTTTTAGATCCACTTTAACCACCTTTGAGGAGTTTTCTCGTGGGTTATTGAAAAAGTTTTGGTCCCCGGAAACCCAACAGCAAGTCAGAGCAGAATTATATTCTAAGAGATTCTCGACGTCACAACCTACTCGATACTCTACGTACTTTTCTGGACAGCTTTCTAAACTTCAACATTTAGATCCGCCGATGCCAGATAACGAATTAATTACTGCATTGATACGTCAGTTTCCAGCAGACGTCCAGAGGACTTTGATCGCTGCTGACATCTATAATATGGAGCAATTTGACGAGGTATTACAGAAGCTGGATCATACGAACGCTCAATTCTTCCATCAGAAGGGAGTAAAGAATAACAACGCTGTGTACGCTGTTATGGCTGATAGTTATTCTCAAACACCTCGAGAGATTCGAGAGGGGCGAGAAGAGAAAACGCCGAGGGAAGATCCAAATAAAGGAGGATGGAATCAATACAGTAACAGATACAGTTACAAGCCTTATGCGAGACCGGATGGTGGTAATCGATATAATACTCGATGGAGAAGACCACGGGATAATCAAGGAAGTTACCAGGAAAGAAGATACTATGGTAGAAACAACTACAATAACAGAGGGAATGTGGATACTCGTCAGTCCAATGAAGAGTTCAACAAGGAGACGAGGAAAAACTTGGAAGCAAGACACCAAGATAACTTGCAGTTTTTGGAGCAAAGGCCCAATGAACCAGGTCCATCGGGAACACAACAATCCCGGGGGAATGGTAACGAAAAAAAAAACTTCGAATTCACAGTAGAAGATAGAATTTTGAACACTTTCACTTCCAGAATTATTAAATGGCAAGCAGAGGATGATGACTTAATTCAACAGAATGACGAACGGAAAGAAATGGGTACGAGAATTAGAATGCCAATCATATCATGCGAAGTATTCGGTATGCCTGTCGATACTTTGATTGATACTGGGGCTATGCTTTGTCTGGTGAGTGAGAAGCTTTATATTCTGTGGAAGCTCAAAGAGAATTTAGAGGAGATTCCAGTATCAGGAATTAAAATCCAAGGAATAATACCCAACAAGATATCTCTGTGTAAAACACAATTATACTTATGTATTACGATTGGAGGACATGATTTCCGACATGTGTTTGTAGTAATGAAGGACATGGCTTTTGACATGATATTGGGAGCGGATTTCATTCAGAAATATCAAGCAGTGAGAGACATGAAGACAGAGACGATCAGATTCAAGAATACCGAAGAGATTAACTTCGAGGGAAAAGAAGAGGAAGACATCGAGGGAGATGCTCAATGGTCTCTGATTTTTCATGAAGCTGAAGGAAGAGAAGTCTACACTGAGAAGGAGTCCCCAGAGCTAGGGAAAATTTTGGAAGAGTATCACGATATTTTTGATATTAAACCTGGTGAAATTAAAGATTTTGAATATCGACATTGTGGAAGTAAACAACAATGGAAGCTATGAAGTCTCTAATACACGAACTGGTAACATCGTGGGAACTTATAATGCATCGAATTTGAAGATTTATTATTCAAGAACCAGATGATTTAATGTGTAGATAGGAAAAATAAAAATTTTTCAATTTTTATTTTTTGCTAGGTGTGGGGTGGATGTGTCCAACTCTAGGAATGGGTATTCCAAGTTTCAGACACCTAGATATCAAGGGAAAGGCTACAGCCGCTTTTGAAAGTTGAGATATTTGAATATCGCGCTCCATTGCTTCTCGAAGCAATTGGAAAGAATATACCGATACTTGCATGTCAAGTGACGTAGCGAGTAATAGCAGAGGTCGAGGCTATTTATTGATTAAATAGTTAGCCATGGAGTAGAGAGTTGAGACTGGGATCAGATTACTGGCACGGCCAAATGAAAGAGAATGCAATTAATATCAAGTAAATCGGACCAGGGATACCAGAGATATGAGGATTTCCAGATATCAGCTGATGACGCGTGACCCTGGCAGTTTTGAATAAAAGCCGGCCGGCCGAGGCATCGATAGCTCACTTCAACACAAGCACTTGCTTAGCAAGGTGCATCTACGCTGAGCCAAGGCACATGGTTGCCGGATCTACGCAGAAGTTATTTTCAAAGTTGTGATAGTCACAAAAGTGCTGCGCTACGAAGTGGAACTTAGTAAGTTTCCGGCGAAGGAGAATCACTAGGTGATTGAAATTTTCTACAGACATTGGTGGAAATATTTATATTTCTACATGGACATATGCTAGACTTTGTCTAGAATTAGTACTTTGTCACAGTCCAGTAATAACCTAATACTTGGATATTTAAATCCATTTCAGTCAGTTTTCATATTGGTAACTTGTTAACCACTTCGATCTATCAGTACATTGAAGACCAGTCTATCACAGTGGTGTTCATTAGTCTACGCAAGGGAAACTACAGGTTGCTTAGCGCATGGTAGATGGTGTTAAACCATGCCCAGGGAACGATCTTCAGAACAGCCGTTGATTGGTTAGATTGTCAGTGTCTTCTTGTATTGATAAGATTACCGTGAGTTATGTTACAACTGACATATCTAAGAATAGATCACTTAGATCTGACCCCATTTAAACAAACTGTTATGGCTTTGATAGAAGCCCATATTAAAATGGAACAACAGTTAATTCAAACGTCAAGAGATACTACCACTATGTCTGACTAGACGGATTGTGGGAATATAATGGCGGCCGATACAAGGATTATACGTGCTTGTCCGCTAGGGCATGTCTATGGATAAATCTGGTACAGACCAGGTTTACTACGCTTCAAGACCATCAAGAAATGTAAGCCACATTTGAATTATATTATGCCTAGCTAATTGGAACAAACTATTTTTCGGCAGATGACCAACACATTTATTTTTCTTCGTATTTAAATCTTGCAATGATTTACGCAAGACATATTAGAGTTATTCTGAGTATTTTCAGCACTCAGAACAGTTTAGGATCGATGACCGAGCATATCGAGCATTTATTTGAATATTTCATATTTTTGGGAAATCACGGTAATCAGCCGATGTAACTGTAAAAGATAATAATTATTTTTGTTGAGGAATGGATATTTTTTCCATATTCGAAGGTTCGAACATGTGGATTCTCACATAATGAAATGATAATTAAATATATTTAAAATAATATGAATAATAATAATAATAATAATCCACTAATAATAATAATAATAATAATTTTCTTAATTTTTCTAAATAATTCTTGGATATTATATTTTCTAATGATCATATGTATTGAGAGAGAGCCTATGAAGTAGTTTAATCATTTCTAGTCTGGAACAGGAGATTTTCCGAAGGAGAGTGGTTAGCGCAAGCCCGCATTCAACCAACATTTCAGTTCTGGTTGAACAGTTAATATTTGCAATGAGCAAAGTATATTTTTCAGATAACACGGAGAGGCATGAAACGGGAAGCAAATGATATTTGTATCAAATAGGATATTTTTGTATTTATATAAAATCATGACGTAAATACACATTCGAAAGTGAAATAAAGAGTATCATAAGTATGATAAATTCACGGGTTGAACTGAATGGTAAATAAAATAAACTTGTAAGTTTATTAATCTTCCAGTGTTGATAACAAGCAGAGGCTTGATTTATTGTATAAATTTTGGGAAGAAAATTTATGTGTGTGGAGTAGTTGAAATGCCATTCCCAGGTGCGCATGTTTAAGTCGCAGGAATGAAGAGGTTTTTTCGAGCATCAATCAAATAGCAGGTTCGATGGCTCAGGTTTATAGTAGGAGTATTGGAACTACACATTTCGTCGTATGAATGACCCGAAGGTTATTTCTTGAAACCATCAGTTCTTATTTTCAACCTTGTTTACGAATTCCATTTAAGACTTTGATTTTGCTAGAACCCGGATTTGTCATGATAGTAGTTTATTCTTCTTCAGAGGAATACCTTTGCCGTTGTTGTTGTAATATTGTGTTCTTACACAAATAATAGAATGGGCCACTGCCAATTAAAAATAATTCTTTAACCACGAATAATTTGAAGGATATTTTCAATCCTAGTGCCATGAACTAAATGAATTTATTATGAAACTACAATTCTTATTTCCGCATTCTGTCGAAGAATTGCAAGTTGTGAAAGTTGCTAAAAATGGCCATGAATATAAATATTTACCATAATAATGATTCCAAGAGGAAAATCGAATAGTTGAATGGTTCAACAATTTATTGATCAAGTTGATGATTCAGAAATCATATATTTTGTTAGGAACTTGAAGTTCATAATCGAGTCACTTCTCGAATGTTTAATGTCAGAAGAACAATTAAATTTTGTTGTGCTTCACACAGTTCTTCGATGCTATGCTCAAGGTCAAATACTTTTCAGATGTTATTAATATGTGTAAATAATGTGTGTTGCTTCAATGATAACAATATTTTTTGACAATATTTTTTAAACTGGAAAAATAAGTGAAAGTTAAAAATTCTATGAACATTTATTCTACGAGTGTTAATATTATGTAAAAATTCAAACAGTGAACTACGACATTTCCAGTAGAGACAATTAAATTTGAACTGGATTTAATCATTAATTATAAATAATTTTGGAACACAGTCTACAGGACTAACAATCAGACTTGTGTTTCCAAAAAAATAATTGTCAAATGTGTTTGGAAAATTTCTGTATATTGTGTAAATAGGAGTGTGGGTCCCACACGTGAGTGATGCTACTTTGAGCATTTTTGCAGTCAATTTTAAATTCAAAATAAAATGAGATAATTTTACTTGATGTGTTACTCCCAATTGAATCTCCGTCTATCCTTATTGTTGCATTGAGCCAAAAATCAGTAAAGCTTTTTTTCATTTGATGTCGTTTTAGCGATTTGCTTTAACCCATCTGGCGCCCCGGGATATTTTGACTCTCGTGCTGACTGATTATTGGTAAAATGCATATGTGGTCGTGCGGACTCCGGTCTAAACGGGCACAACAGGAACAGCGGTCCATGAGTGTTTGCAGTGAGGGGCAACCCAAGTCCATTAAATCGATACATTGACAGTAAGGTGCTAAAAATGATTTTAGCCATTGGCGTTTTTCATTTCCTTTTACAAATACCACATGGGCAGAGGACAAGTGGGCTTTCATGACCATGTCGAAATATTTATACGAAATGGTTCCTTGATTCCAGTCTAGTTGCATTTGATTTTCAATCCACTGAGTTTGTTTACGGTCTTTCTCACACAACAAATCAAAAGAACAGTGTGGTTTAAATACCAAATGGGTAGCTTGTGATATCCAAAAGGTAGAACAATCGATCATGGCCACTTCTTTAAATATAAATTTGTTATCTCTAATTTTAAACCCTTGGCAATCCACAATCATTGTGTGCAACATGTTCACACTTGTCTGGACCAAGTCCAACTGACCACGGACTATCAATGATTAACGTACACCCATGACATTGACTTACATCCCATTCTAGTAAAAAAAAATGAGGCTAGGGTATGACAGGGTCATAAGAAATAATAACAACAACAACAACCTATCTTTTATTACATCATTTTATTGGCATAACAAGATTTACATGCTTTTGTCATTTTGAGATAGGGACAGTACCAACTCATACAACAATACAGCCTTTAGTGTTAATAGCGTCCATAGCACCGATGATGCCCCAATGCCTCTAAACTGGGTGTTCTTGACTGTGAGCTGCTCATCGAAGCACCGTGGACGCCATAATGTCCACACGTATCATATCTTTTTTCAGGACTTAGATGCACTAATGAGAAATAGCTTGAATGGCAAGGTATATTACACACATCTATTCTACACAGTTAGGGGCCGGATGGTGACCAGCCCTGATGTTCTTGCATAGGTTCATCACTCTCTTCCCAATGGTCTATGGTAATGGAACAAGACGCATATTTCACTTGATTTCTTGTTAAAAAAATAGAAACCAGCGGCCGCCAAGGCTTGAGGGTTCATGAAAGGCACAGGCCATGTCGCAAAGGTCTTGAAACGTTGTTGCTCAGATTTTGAATTCATGGGTGTGACACCTCTTGAGGCTTTAAAGCAATGCATGACTGAGCTGCTTGACGTGGGTTGGCCTGTTATTTATACACTCGCCACTTGGTTGGACAGTGGATAATAGTTGACTTGTTTGTGATGAATGATTAAACAGTAGGCAGTGGTATTGGCTGGAACATTGTCATGCGTTTCAAAATCTAGTCGAATGTCAAAATTGGATTACTTGACAGACTCTTCCAAGTAGGAACAGTCAAAGTCAATCAGTGGCGCCCTTGTATTAAACGCTTGGGGTGACAACAAGGGACAATTCTCTTTTTGATAATACGACCATCGAAATTTAGAAAACAAGTCGTACAGGGGGCCAAACTTATTTTTTGAAAAATCCAAATCCAGTCTTTCATAGAGAAAAACAGCTCCGTTGAGGAAAAGACGTGCATTTCTCAATTGCAGGTGATCAAATCGCATAGCATATTTGGTTTGTTGATACTTGCGATTGGTTTGAAAACCTACTATAATGTAAAGAGGTCTCTATATAGCGTGCTGTTTTTACCGACCAACTGTGTGTGTTGGTGGTGGGCAATAGCGGGTACTCATGGAGCGCCCAGCTTCTAAATTCCATGGGTAAGGGCATATCTCTTCCCACAATCTTGAGCATTTCCAGTTCTTTGCTATCAGCAAGGGTCATATGCGGTACTTTCCATAGCATTCGTGGTATTTGAAGTTTTGAATCTATGGGTCCATTTTCAGCTCCCTTGAGTGCATTATTATCACTCCTGTCTCTAACCAGATAAGGCACTTGCCTTGCGTTGACCACAATGTGCTGGTGATCTTCGGCAAAGCCTAAAATGAATTTAAGAGGTAAAAATCCAGTAAAGGTGCCATCCGTGTGTACCATCCAATCATTGGTTGAGTCAGGGGACCAACCTGCCATGCAAAGTGTTTTTCCTTCTTTCTCACTATAAGAGGCGTATAGTTTCATGACACTTGAAATACCCACATTTCTAGTGCTATCCACCACAATATCGTTAATCACACAGCGCACCTCAGAGAACAAAAAGGCAAAAGCATGGTTGGATAACTTGGATGTTGTCGGTGTAAAGCCATCAGCTTTGGTGAGCCGACCTTCAATTTGAATGACACATTCATGCGGTAGGGTGTAAATATCTAGGTTGTTGATAACAAATTCAATTTCATCATTGTTATTGAGTCCAGGTGTTTGAGCTTGATAGGATTGGGGATCAATTCTTACCACCCCTTCTTGCTCCTCGATGCGGTTCACCACCTCTAGGATAGAATTCATTATGGTGGTTGACATGGTAGCCCAGATACTGTAAAATCTACTTGTCCTTAGGTGTGAACGTGTATTCACGTGGCAAACAACTAACACTATTCCTAGACGGTGTTGTTGCTTTATGCACCAGCTTCATAGTGGCTTTAGAACTAACTTGTAAGTCACTGGTGTGGTAGAATCCAGTTGAATGAGTTGTAGGTCTCTATTGATCAGTATTAAATTATATTACTAAAAGGATCAACTGCCACAGAATGAAAGAGCACTACTGGAGGGTTTTCACGAATAATATAGCCATTGGGCGATGTCACAATAAAATCATAAAGCGAATGCGATGGCTCTTGATTGGTGTACACTTGGCTAATAATATTACACGTCACCGACACGTGATGGTCCTCAATCAATTTCACTTCATAGTCTGAATCATGTTTTTTGTTGGGTTCCAACACTCGTGGTTTAAATCATAGTAAAGGACCAATGGAATCGGGTTGTGTTTCAAAGTCAATCTTAAAAGTAGAGAACATACTGTAGCGATGAGTTTTGGTATTTCCTGTAAGTTCCAACTTATGGGTTCCATCAAGAAATGACTTTAAACCATATTCATTGATCAACACCACATAAATGTGTTCATAAATATCGTCTACCAGGGTTCAGGGTTAGCACAGAATCATCATAGTAAAAATTGTTATTCAAATGTTCACGTATGTTCTATATTCTATTGTACGTTTCAAGAGAAACAAGTCCCAAACCGTTAGGTCTTCCACTCAATTCGATAGGCGGGTAAAAGTCTAGGCTGACTTCAGGTCCACGTCCATGCTGTGTAAACGTCTTACTTTCTGCCGACATACTGTTGACGTTTATGCTTATGCTATGTCGTATATAAAAACATTAAACACAAACGTCCACACCCTTGGCTGTTAAACACTTGCTCACGTTTTACATTATAATATATTTTGGTCCTGTTTCCAAAATAGGTCCATGGGCGGAGTCAGATTTCCAAAACTGTCAAAGTACCATATCACTGATCCCTCTTTCACATAGGCTACATAATGGGTTCATGGCCCTCGGTCATCATCTAAATTTAGGACAGCGCATTCCTGTTTCCAGGGTCGTGGTGGTAATTGGTCCCGCATAAACACACCTCGAAAATGAGAAAGCTTTAGTTGTTTGGCATAGCTTTTGACTTCTTCATGGGTCAGGGCATGTCCTGCTATGACTGTGGTTAAATTTTATTTTATTTTTTGGAGATGGAAAAATCCCAAGTCCTTGTTGATGAAAGGTTGGCTTTAAATTGGCGTTTTAGCTCCCAGAGCAATCGCTTCCATCGTTTCATGGTGTCGCTGACTTTCTTTCCATTGTTGCTTGCTCTGTTGTACAGCTTTAATGGTTTTAACCACCGCACTAGCACCACCCAAAAGTGAACCCAAGGCTGCCAGACCAGCGAATAAAGCAGGTAAAAATTCAGCTCGTTTGGGGACAGGAATCACTCGGCCTTGTTTTGAAACCCGTCGCTGACGTATTGGAATAACACGTCTCTGTCTGCACGAAGGGCTTTCTTTATCGTTAACACATTATTTTAATTTCTTTTTCATTCGCAAAGGTTTGTCAACCAATGCCTTAACCCCATGCTTTGGCAATGACAGGGCCTTTTTTTAGTCCTTTTCACCACATATCTTTGTTTTACCATGATGAAGACCAGCAACCTTTCACAAGAAAGTTTAAGTGACAACTAACGTGTCATCCTTATTTCATGGCTGTATATTCAAGTTCAACATAAAGTGGGAAATCGTTTATGGTTTTTCCTGCTTGCTTTTTATCCCATGTAAGCATGAGATGAAATGATAATTCATCACCTACATTAACCGTTTGATGGTTATGGTTTATCTCTACATGCAAATGGTTCTCATCGGGCATGGATTGTTTAATGTGAATATTTCCATCATAGTGTAATCGATAGTGTCTTAAACCTGAAGAAAGCACGTACGTTAGGTTGTCATTCACTAGCGGTAATACACTAAAAATATGGATAGGACAAATTTATAAAGTCTTTCCATTTGGTAGGTGAGGTAGCGTTTGTGCAGACATAATCATGTTGTTGTGGGTCTTCCACGTGAATAATACGGTTATGATTAGCCGTATAGCCATCCACAGTAAGCTGAGGCACTTTGTCATATAACTCGTGCACCTTGTTATCCACATACTTTTTTGTAGTGACATCCGTAGACACTTGAGGATGTTTCACATGGGTTAACCGCTTTCCCTTAAAGTCATAATCTCCCTGTTTAGTGCGTGGAACTACAGATCTATCCACATAGTGTTTATTAGCAAGGTCTGTTTCTTGTTTAGGATCATGTATGGGGACAAACTTAGCTTTAGCCGTGAACGCACGTCCAAAGACATCCATCGTCAAACTGTAGTAGGGGTCTACTGTTTCTATTAAAAGGCATGATTCCATGTATACAGACAGCCTGCTAACCTCTCTAACCCTTAGTTGATATGAAGATTATTAAGCAGCAAGTCATTCCCTGTGGGGGAGATGGTTACCCACATCTATCTCACATCACATGAACAACGCCACGGTTCACTGTTTCCATCTTCCATTCGCTGCATCATCGTGGGGCCTTCGGGATGTGGAAAGGCCAATCTTTTGCTCATCACAGTACCCAATGGTCTGCGTTTTCAAAATATTTATATTTTTGCAAAATCTCTCTACCAACCCCTCTACATGTTCTCAGATCAAGTCATGTCTCAATTACAAAGAGAGAATATGAGTTATTTCACATTTTCCATGCAAGAAATGTTATTGCCCCGGATGAGGTGAAGCCTGATTCACTCATGATTTTCGATGATGTATCCACTGAACGACAAGCCATCATTCAAAGCTATTTCAGCATGGGTCTTCACAAACAAATTGATTGCTTCCATCTTGGACAAACATATTTTATATAAAATGTGCAAACAACTTATTCGTGACAATGCCAATGGCATTGTTTTATTTCGCCAGGATGAGCGGAATAGTCGTCACATTTATAATGAACATGTAAATCCTGATATGACATTCAAAACATTTACTGAATTGTGTGCCAAGTGCTGGAACACCCAACGCCATGCCTGTTTAGTGATTGACAAACAATGTGAACTCATCCAAGTACGTTATCGCTTATGATTTGATCATTTTATTACTATTTAAGGCATTGCCTCATTCCCTCTCAAGTCATTTGTCAGGACACCATGGCGTTAGCAGAGAGTCAATTAAAAAGCATATTATTAGAGCAAAAAATTATATTCGCCAAAAGTTTCGTCAATTGAAACGATCACGTGCGGATTGTTTATTCAACAACATTTAGCACCTCCACTAAAAGCCCCTCTTTCAAGCCATCTGAAACGCTACGCATTGTTTCACAAGCCACGCAGACGCTACACGAGGACCCTGTGGAAGAGGAAGAGGAACAGAAAGATTTGACTAGTGTTAGCGTGTTGAGGATGATCAAGTGTTTACCCCTCAACGAAAATCCTCACCCCTTGCAGAGTTTTTAAAAACAAAGAAATCATTGGCCATGGTCGAAACACCTTGCCCTTCCAGATCGTCTCCGTTTTCACAACTCTTGGCCACCCCTCAACATAAAGCTCAACTCAGAAACATTTTAATAAAGTATTATGGACCAATACTGGAACCCTATTTCACCGATCTATTTATTGGAAACACAGATACAACGTATGGTGTTCGCTATGAGAATGATAGTTTTAAAATTGGTGATTCATCGATTCAATTTGCTCGTACTAGTGCTTTCATTAAAAAGATAAACTATAAATTAACACCAGGACTGTTAAAGCTGCTATTCTCTCGTATCCCATCTTCCCATGATTATAAGCAACAGGACCTTGGCAAACATAAATCCATTTTATGGGACACCCATGCCCTCAAAAGACAGTATAATCCCTCTCAACAAGTGAATGCCAATATATCTCAAAAATATAAAACCATCATTGCAAAAATGTTTCCAACCAGTCAAAGTGCTAGTCGTAAAGTGTCCGTTTCGGGAGTGACATTTAAACCATTAAAACCCCTTGTGGATGTTACCTACTGGCATAATCCCAGTAAGCTCGTCCAGTGGCTACAGCTGTTGCATGCTTCAAGTCAAGCCGGCCATACCAGTCACGATTGGGAAATTCAAGAAATTGAAGAAGAACTTCGAAATGCCAAAATTATTGTTTAAGCCTTCACCCATTAAAGTGGGCATCGCTCATGAGTTGCATCGCCCAGCTAGACGTCACTATCAGCGACTCGAGGTCATTTCACGTGGTGTGGATGAACATTGGCAAGCCAATTTGGAGGAAGTGATTCCCTATGCTAGCGTTAACAATGGTGTACGCTATATGTTGACGGTCGTTGATGTGTATTTCAAAATGGCCTTTGTTCAACCCGTGAGTCGCAAGTCTGGCCCGCTAGTCACCAAAGCTTTTAAACATATTATTCAACAATCCAAACGTCAACCCCAGTTGTTGCAAACCGACCAGGGAAAAGAATTTCTCAACAAGGATTTCTCTAGTTTCCTCAAATCTTTGGATATTCACCATTACACCACGCACAGCAATCTCAAAGCCAGTGTGGTCGAGCGGTTTAAGCGAACATTGAAAACTCATATGTGGGAAGCGTTTACCGCTCAAGGCTCATATCGCTGGTTGGACTTGTTACCTGCGCTAGTGTCACGTTTCAATGACACCAAACACAGAACCATTGGGACCAAGCCACGACTTGTGACCAAAAATATTCCGCGACTGGATAAACTGTTTAACCCCATAAAAACAGCAGACCCTAAACGTCACCTACTTAACATCGGGGACAATGTTCGTGTGAGAAAATATAAGTCTGCCTTTTATAAGGGCTACGCACCAAATTGGGGGACCGAACTATTTCGAATTCGTCAAGTCAACCTGAACAGCCCAGACACCTATCTACTCGAGGACCTCAACCATGAACCCATAAAAGGCAGGTTTTGTCTCCAAGAACTCCAAAAGACAGCGTTTCCAAAACATTACCTTGTGGAAAAAGTGTTGAAACAAAAAGGAAATAAACTATATGTAAAATGGTTGGGATTTAGCTCAGCCTTTAATTCTTGGATTAATAAATTACATGTTGTATGAAACTGTGCGCCTTGTATTTATTTATATATTCACTCATGTTGTACATAACTTATAGCCCTGTGTGTACAGTCCTCAGCTCTACATGTATTATGAGCAACACATATTTCTTTCTCTCGCCACCTTTGTTCTCTCTTACACCGCCCCTCCCCTCTCCTCCCACCACTGCTGTCCACAGCACTCGCCTAGCTATTGGTTGTTATGCCATTCCTACAAGTGCATTATATTTTTACTGACTCAGAAATTTACACACTTGCACATCCTGTTATCATGCACGTGTACAGCTAACGTCCAAGGTGAACACCTGTGTCAGGTCATATTACACACCAACTTGCATTTTCTCACGTACGAACCAAACAGAATGTGACTTGTTAGTTTACATGTGGGTTCACACGTGTACACATGCATTTCGCTCTCCCCTCCCACCATGATTGTCTGATCGTTTGACCTTAAAGTGCCCTCTGCCCCTCTGTAGTTTTCCATTGCACCTGTTGGCAAGACAGATCACCGCATTCCAATAAGCTTAAAATGACATTCACATCCTGCTAGTCTGCCCCAGCAAGTGTGTTTTCTCTACTCGCTTCAACCAACATATAACCAAGTTCAGTTTGTCCTTCGTCTAATCATAGAATTATCATTTGTCACGTGACCCATCATAGTTTACAAGTTAAAGATCCCCTTCGGGGGTAAAATATCGGAAAAACAAACCCTCGCCCTGTCATAAACCGTCCCGTCAAAATATCGATTGTTCTATTGAGCACAGCCACCGTGGCCGGCGATAGGCTCGTTGAAACACATGCTCAGTGGTATTGTCTCTCTCAACAACCACTCTTTATTAACATTTTAAACAGGTAAAATAAAAATAAATTCAACAAAAGTGTAGTTAGGCTCTTTGTCAAAATTTCAAAAATACATTCAAAAAGGGGTGTCACCTAAAGTCCTACGACCCCTTGTACACGTCTCTAGCGTTATTGGTTTGCGAGAAATAACAAAAAAGTCTAAAATCATGGTTTTACCACCACAAATTCTGTTTCCCTCATTCTCAAAACTGTAACCTATTAACAACATAAAGAGGGCTTCGAGACAAGCCATTTGACACGTCACGCGTCCAAATCCGTCCATGCGTTCGTGAAATATCGGCAACGTTCGCGAAAAAGTAGGCGACTACCTAGTTCTCTCCTCTCCCCCCCCCCCCCTTCTTATAAATCATTGTTCAAAAAGCCCGCCCCCTTACAAGAAAAATGCGCATGCGTAAAAACAAAAATGTTAATTCATATTGGCATTCCACCGTACACATGTATCTTGTGTGGAACAGTCTGGCTGCGAGGCTCAGGGGTAACGTTCTCGCTTGCTGAGCCCAAGGTTGCGGGTTCGAAACCTGGCATTTGAGGGTGCGCAAATGCGAGGGAGCCGTGTCAGTACATTTACTGGCACGTTAAAGATCCCCTTCAGGGCAAAATTCCGGCATCCCGGCGTCTCTAAAAGCCAGGGTAGTTAAAAGGGACGTAAAACCAATAACATTATTATTATTGTGTGGAACAACGTTTAATTTAATATTAGCATTGAACCTCATACATGTAGCACATGGAAAGCAATGTTTACCTAAAAAATTACTCTTTCACCCCCTCGTAGGGGTAGGTTTTATTTTGGGGTGGTAATAAGTTGTCCATAAGAAAGGGGGCGTTAGCCCGAGTCCTAGAACACCTCATTTGTTAAAATCCGACCATGGGTTCGAGAAATATCGACAAAGTTCGCGAGAAAGTGGGCTGTGGGCCAGAACTATCATCATCCCCCTACTAGTGCAGTTATTTTGTTCCCGAGAGCATCCCGAGTATACGGATTGTTTCTGTATACAATTTGTACGAGATTCCCCCACAAGTAAAAATCGCACAGCGCTGAAACTGACGAAGACATTAACTGTAAGACTTCTTGAGAAAATAAAGCTTCCATTTGGAAAATTCAATGTTTTGTTCTATACCTAACCCTGTTCACAGGATGAGATAGGCTACAGTTCTTCACCACAAGTCTTAACTCTCCCAACTAAGGTATCTTGCCAGCTCCGTATGTAATCAAAGCTATGACAGCATCCGGTGCTTCCCGACCCGCTCTTGTGTAATCAGTAGATGCTAGTTATCTGGCCATAACTTATTGCTCTCTACCCGACACATGGCCCCAGTGAGGTTCCGTTCTTTAGAGAAGGACTTCTCATCAGTTAGTTGTGGGTGACAAAGGGATTTTGTTTACTTGGATCACCTGCAGACCTCACCACTGCAAACTTTATCTACAAACATTGTTCTGGTGCTGTACAGTACTCCAAGTTGGCCTACGGTGTCTAAAATGACTTGACCAGTCTTTCAGTGGGAACTATTCCTATCGTGCCACCTTTAACTTACTGGTATTGCACCTTGACCTGAAGCTATGCTGTACCTTGGGTAAGATTAACTGTTGAACTGTTGTTCCTCTTGAGAGGAAATCATCTTGATAGTGGGAATATCAGGAAAACATCTATTAAAACACACAGCAAATAAATATGTTTATTTATTTAAAGTAAACCACATAGGAACAATATGACAAAAGAAACATTATTTTTCACTGTACATAGTCCTCTTGCATAAGTACTGTTATATCTGCAATTAATTATGAATCCTTAATGTAAAATATAATGAAACAAATGTTGAAGAAAACAATTGTGACATTTATGTAATTCTTGGCTCTTTTCATAACAAGCAGAACAACTAATTTCAATATATACCTCATTTCTAAGTCTGGTGAAGTGATGATGTCAGAAGGGCCATTGGGGTGATAATCCATTTTGTGCTCCCGTTTTATTGTCACATACACCTAAAGATGAAGTAGGAACCACGTTTTCAGTCATTTCAGGTAAGTTAACACCAATGGAACATCAAACACACATATTACTGTACAATTCCTCTGTACGAGCCTATGGCTCTTTGGAATTAATTGAATAAAATATCTATCTAATTTATACGATGTAGAGTTACACATAATTTCAATGCTCTACCTCTTAAAATAACAATCACTGCAAATAATTCTGGCTTTGGTTTCATCTGATAAAAGTATGAGATTTTTTTTTAAATGTCTACAGTCATATACAGTATATTGTACTCTTCTCACTAAGCAGTACAGCAATTAGAGCAACTTAGGGTCCAACAGCAAATGAGCAAAACTGACTGATGCTGAAATTTAAATAATGATATGTACACAATGTACATTTTAGAAGTTTAAAACAATACTGTACTACAAACTTAACTTCCTGGTAAGAAATAGCCCCTCAGTGCAATTATAGCCTCATGAGAGCAGATGAGAACTTATTGCAGGGTTTCCCTGAATACTACATCTCAAATATATTAGTCAGGCAAAAGCAAGTGACAAGATCAGGGCTATAAAAGAGAGAATGAAACACTACTATAAGTACTATAGGACATACGGTACAAACATTCTTTCATCATCACAACATTGTACACGTACCGTAGTAAGTTGTCAATTACCAACACTTAATATAAGTATAACAGCCACTATTCACTGTAAGAGGTTCACTATCAATATCTATGCAATGGAGGACGAGTTAGCAGAACTTATGCACAGTTTCGTGTGTTGGCGGGAATGTTGCGTAGTTCACGATTGATGGTTCTCAGCAGTGGGTAGTTTCCACAGCCACAACGGTTGCTGAAGTCATCCAGATCAAGGGCCCAGATCATACCTCCTCCCAAGCCCAGACTCTTTATGAATTGTGACTGTGGAATAGAATGATAAAAGCCATTAGTAACCCTAGTTAGCTATCAGTACCATACAAACCCACAAACATATAGATCTATACATAGATAATAAAACAAAAAATTGAAATAAATAAATAAAACAATACTGGCCTATTTTCATATGTTGTGGAGGTCTGAACTACATCAGAACTCTTCCTTCATCCATCATCTATTCAATTAGTAAGGAGTTATAGAAATGTATGTATAGAAAGGAGCTTGTCTTTATTGTGAACTCTGAAAATCCACTTAACAGAGATGCACAAAGTATCCGTCTATTATAGGAAGATTCACTGGGATCAAACAAGTGCACACTATTTACCAGGGGTGTCCTGTTCTCAAGCACACTCGTAATTTTGATAAGATAAGATAAGATTAACCTGATACAATCACAAATTAATAATATTTTGTAAAAAGTTTTGTATCAGCGTAGTCTACCTTCTTTTTTTCTTTTGATATTACTGATGTTACAAATTTGAAATGCTTTTCAGTCCAACAACATGATTGTACCCAATTGAACTGGGTGTTATTCCCTATATGTGAAAAAAAATTACATGAGATTAATAAATTCACTATAAACACTACAATTAGATATTGATTTAAGAGCCTGAGTGTAAGGGATCTGATGATGATCGCTTGACAATTGAAACTAGTAATCCAAGGGTTTACAGTCAATTTATTATTCTCATTTAATTTTTTTCAGGTACAGTATAGGGAACAACACCCATTAAAATTGGTTCTATGACTGACCAAACTGTTTTAGTTTTTGAAATTTACACATGACCCATGCACCACTGCATGATTTTAAATTTTTGTAACATCACATCCTGTTTAGGCTCAATCCCTTTTTAGCCTATTTTCATTTATGAAAATGTGTGTATGTGTGAGTGTGCATCTGTGTGTGTTCTCCCCCTAATAAAATCCAAACGGCTGGAGCGATTTCAATGAAACTCAGTAAGGACATAGAACTATTTTGTCCAACCCCGACTGTGCCCTTAAAATTTTATTACAACTCACCAATCCAACATGGCGGCTGTGCAAACTATTTCACAGGCATTTTATATCCCCGAAACTATTACTGATATCACCCTGAAATTTTGTACGTTGATAGAGGGCACTACTAAAAGTTCACCTATGTGACTTTCAAAAATGTGTTAAGTGCAAAACGAACATGGCGGTTAAGCAAAGCAGAGGGGCAGATGACCTCGTAGTTCCGCCCCTTAAAACAACAATAACTAACTAAACATTTAAATAGACTTTTCTCGCGATTTAACCATCCGAGTGCAGTGAATTATGGTACAGCAAATGTTTACACACATTATAATGCACTGAAATCTAATTTACTTCAATTGTTTGCATATCTTCAAAATGGCGGCTGAGCAAAATTTTCAAATTAAGTTTTTAGTTCTTGTGTACTAATCGTGCGATCGAAGTCAACGTTTGAATAATCAACATACGTAATAATCGTCATCTAATAGTACATAATTCTATGGCCAACATATATAAAAATCCAACATGACGACCATCCAAAATATTTAGACGGTTCTCAATATCTATGAATCTATGACAGCAATAAAACTGAAAATTTGTATGCTGATAAAGGCTATTAATGTAAGTTTACCTATGGGACATTCAATAACCTGGTGAGCACAAATCCAACATGGCAGCAACTCGAAATTTTAATATTTAAATGGATGTTTCTCAAGATTTAACGATCCGAGCGCAGTGAAATTTGGTTCGGTAAATGCTTATACAAATTTTAATGCACTGATATCTAATTTATTTCAATTGTTTTCATAACCTCAAGATGGCGGCTGTGCAAGATTTTAAAACCTTCTTTTCATTTATTGTGTCCTAATCATGCGAATGAAGTTTGAATAATAAAACTACAAAATAATCTTCATCTAATAGTACATAACTCTTATGGCCTACATATATAAAAATCCAACATCGCGACCATCCAAAATATTTAGACGGTTCTCAATAACTAGAATCTATTACAGTAATCAAACTGAAATTTTGTATGTTGATAGAGGCAATTAACAAAGTAGGATATATGAAAATAGGCTATTTAGTTCTTCATGGAACTACGTGTTATTGTTATAATCAAAATTACATTTTTCACTATTGCCAATTAACCGGATGTGATAGGGAAAAACAGAATGTATTTTCAAATTCAGCACACGAAAGTTAATCAAACACACTTATCGTTGTTTTTACCTCAGATTTTTTTCTTTTTTGCAGGCCTATGTTATTAAAACTGGAATAAGAAATTGCATACAATATTATCCAACTCATAGTATGACCACCTCATGGTGCAGCAACTAGCGTTCGATTCCCGGCTGTGCCAAGATATTTTATTTCTGGTCTGAGGGCTGGAACGGGGCACACTCAGCCTCGTGAAGCAAAATGGAGAAAAGGAGGGTTCGATTCTCACCTCAGCCATTCTGGAAGTGGTTTTCTGTGGTTTCCCACTTCTACTCCAGGCAAATGCTGGGATGGTTCCTAACTTAAGGCCATTGCCATGTTGTTCCCAATCCTATCCCCAATTTACAAATACACACACTAGTGTAGCTATCACAATAACACAGATTATCTCACAAATTCCACACACACACACACCCAAAATACACAGGGCTATATGACTGAGATGTCGCAACCCCTAAAATAAGCAACAAACTCATAGTATTGATTCATTAAACCAAGTTCCTCTAACAATGGGTCAATAAGTTATGATTCATGAGATGTGGATTTCTTTATAAAAGGATAATAATTGTTGTTCTAAAAGGCTGAAATCTGATCGGCCCAATTTAAAATGAAAAAGCTATGATACCATTTTCAATTGATAGTGTATTATGCTTCAGAACAAGATACCAAAATATTCAGATAAATGTACATACATTTCTTTCCAAACGGTTCGAAAGTTCACGAGTTATAGCAATTTATACTTAGAAATTACCATGCATATCATCCATAAATTATTGAACACACTACCCTACTTATCAGAATATTTCATTTATAGAATCAATTTAATGTTGCAATATTTACTGCAGGTTTCATAGTCCGTAGGATCAAGGAGTCTAATATTTAGATTTTAGCAAGTGATATTTTTACTGCACATATCATTCAATTATACCTGATGTTGCTACAACCCATTTCTGAGGTCACAAGTTAGAACATTTAACTTTTTTAAATTAGCACCTAGCCATTAATAATTTAAGGCTCACTCTAAAAATGTTCCATCTGACATTTCCTGAACTGTCAGGAATGAGGAGAGACATGATACTCATGACTTCAATATTTTCTTTCCAAATTCTGTGACCAAAATAGAAAAAGACACATATTTTCAATAGTTAGTAAGCCAGCCAGCAGATGGTGCTATACGACAGACCAGTTCATCATTCACTGAAAGGAATACTCTCAGAGGTAGCCTTAACCCTTAACTATGGACAAGTGGCAACATGACCGTCTTCGAATAATATCGTGGGACCCCTCACTTATCGCTCTTCGAGTGTATTTGTTTATAGTGCATTTCTATCATTACAAGATCTCTCCAATATGTCTGCCATTAGTAATTAGTAATGGGCAGGTTAGTTCTGTGATCTTGGCTTTAAAATCATATCCATCATGTTATTTGTTCAACATTTTTAGTGAGTTCTTACCTTCCTTCTGATGTCTTCTGTGTCATCATATGATACCCATTGGTTACCATTATATGCATAAGGACCTATGCGGCCCTCTGGGTCACGAACTGTTTTCCATCCACGGTTCTTCACATTGTAGCATATCTGAGAAAGAAAAAGAAAGACAGAAGAATTTTTATGTAATTTTCTTCCTTCCATTAATATAAATACAAAGCTTGATTGTATCCTCTCATGAAAGAGCTCATAGCCAGATTTCCTAAGTTATCAGGCCAAGTCTCCCATAAGTCCAACCCCTCGTCCACGCCGTGGGAGACGGGCAACGGCACAAAGTAGGGGATTGCCTGTAGGGGCGAAGTACAGTGGGCACTTCGTGTGCCCCGGGACCGTTACGGTAGCTGTGAAGGTCCTACAGGAACCCTGAAAAGTGACGGCTAACGGAGCTCTGGTGAAGCTACGATAGGCCCAGCAAGCCAGTAGTGGATAAGACATTTGCTTTCAAGAAGGGAACGGGCCTCGGACAGGACGGATACAATGGACGATGACCTAGCTGTGATCATGGACTATGATTCGGAATGCTGAATATACAAACATTGACTGGGAAGGTGGAGGAGATGGTGGATATGATGGAAAGAAGGAAGTTGGATCTGCTGGGGCTGGCAGAAACAAGGTGGAAGGGAGAAGGAAGGAGAGAATTGAGAAAAGGCTGTAGACTATATTGGAGTGGGAACGTGGAAGGAAAGAGGAATGGAGTGGGGGTACTAGTGAGAGATGGGTTAAAAGAAGAAGTGGTGAGAATAAGTGACAGGATTATGAAGGTAAAAATATCACTGAAAGGAAAGTCTGTAGAGGTGCTAATAGTGTATGCCCCTCAGGTAGGCTGCACTGCTGAAGAGAAACAAGAGTTTCGAGAGGAAATGCAGAAACAGGTGGGAGGAAAGAATGTGATTACAATGGAAGATTTAAATGCGCATGCTGGAAGGGAAAGACAGGGGTATGAAAATGTGCTTGGACCAGAGGGTTGGGTGAAAGATTGTTGGATTGTAAAAGGAATGGCTTGTTGGTGGGAACCTCCTGGTTCAAGAAAAGAGAGAGCCACAAGATTACCTGGTATTGCAATATCCTAACTAGAAAGTCGGTAGTTGACTATATCCTGTACAATAGTGATATGAATAGAAACATCATAGACATCAAGGTAATTCCATCAGAGGCCTTGGATAGTGACCACCGACTGTTGGTAATGAACCTGAGAGGGACCAAGGATAAGAAAGGGGCAGAAAATCAGGATAGACGGATAAGGGTATTGAAGTTGTAAAGTGAAGAAAACAGGGTAGAATACTTAAGAATAGTGAAGGAAAGCAATCCAAATGATGAACTGAAGACAGTAGAAGTGGAAAGGGGTAGATTCAAGAGGACACCAGTAAAGGTGGCAGAAGCAGTATGTGGAAGGACAAGCAACAAGAAGAGATGGAAATAAACTCCATGGTGGAATCAGGAAACAAAAGATATAGTGTAGAAGAAGAATAGAGCCTTTAGGGTGTGGTTCCAAAATAGGACAATAGAGACAAGACAGGAGTACCAAATACGAAAGAAGGAAGTGAAAAGGATGGTGGCTGAGGAGAGAAGAAAGTGGATGGAAGAGTGGACAAGGATGAAGGAGGAGGATAGTGAAGGTACCAAAAAGGTCCTATATCGGATGGTTAAAAGTAAGAGGAGGACTGATATGATGGACTACGTTCGAATGGTGAAGAAAAGTGGCCGAAAAGTAGGGAATAAGGATGAACTCAAGATCATGTGGAGGGAGTACTTTGAAGAACTCTTGAACCCGAATGGTGACCCTGATGAAGAAATAGAGGAACTGGGAACAGAAGAGGACTTAACATGGAGGGAAGAGGAGGATGCAGAGAGCAAGATGAAAGGAGGGGAGTCACCGGGAACAGAAAAGGACTTAACATGGAGGGAAGTGGAGGATGCAGTGAGGAAGATGAGAGGCAGGAGGGCACCAGGGCTGGACGAGATATGTGTAGAGAAGCTGAGAGTGGCAGGAGAGGTGGGGATGCAATGGCTATATCGAGTAATGAGGGCTGTAAGGAAAGAGAGGAGGACCTCCGAGGACTGGAAGAAGGGAATAATTGTCCCAATCTTCAACAAAGGTAGCAGAAAAAAGAGTGCAAGAATTATCGGGGGATTACATTGATGAGCCATTGTGCGAAGATCTTTGAGAAAGTTTTGGAAAAGAGAATTCGGGCAAAAATAGAAGGAAAGATGAGAGAAGAACAACATGGCTTCAGAGCAGGAAGGTCCACAGTAGATCTAATTTCTGCTGTAAGACAGTTGCAGGAAAAACATTATGAATATGGAATAGACCTACTGATGGCCTTCCTGGACATTGAAAAAGCATATGATAGTTTACGTAGAAGTAAGGTATGGGAGGCTTTAGAGAAGAGAGGAGTAGTAAAGCAGACTATAGGGAGGATAAGGGAAATGTACATTGGAAGTATAAGCTGTGTGAAAGTAGGAGGAGGGAGATCAGATTGCCTGGAACAGAAGAATGGCTTGAGGCAAGAAAGTGCACTTTCACCGCTACTCTGCATTGTAGTGATGGACGATATAATGACCAGAGTGGTGGAAGTGATTGGCGAAAGAAGGATGAAAGTAATGGCGTTTGCAGATGATTTGATGATCTAGGGAAACAAGGAGGTGGAAGTACAGGAGCAGTTGGATGTATGGGAAGAAATAGTACATGGATATGTGATGAAGTTTAGCATAAGCAAAAGCGAGTGGGTGATCACAACCAGGAAGAAGGAGAGAGTCACAACGGTAATAAAAATTGGAAAGTAGAGAGTTTCAAGTATCTGGGAAGCATGATACAAGAAAATGGAAGAAACGACAGAGAAATAAATGAGCGGGGTAGGCAAGCAGAATTATTCAGGAAAAGTCCAAAAGGGTTATATATAGGACGTACTACATTCCAATCCTGACGTATGCCTCAGAGACCTGGGTTATGAAAGGAAGGGAGCGAAGCAGAATACAGGCTAGCGAGATGAAATTCTTGAGAAGCAGTATTGGGAGTGACAAAGGTGGACAGATTAAGAAATGAGAAGATCAGAGAATTAGTCAAGGAGGGAGCATTACTGGATAGGATAGGGGAATCAAGGCTTAAATGGTATGGGCATGTTAAGCAAATGGATGGGAGGCGGATACCCAGGAGGATGCACGAGATGGAAATAGAGGGCAAAAGACCAAGAGGAAGGCCCAGAGATAAGTGGCTGAGGGGTGTGGAGGACTGCGTGCGAAAGAAAGGAGAAGACTGAACCAAGATGGTGACAGAGAGATGATGGGAAGACAGAAGACGATGGAGAGGCTTATGTTCCAAACAGACCTGGCCAGTGGCTGGAAACTGTTCAAGATGATGATGATGATCAGGCCAAGAGAGACTTTTTAAAAACATTTTGTCAATTTTAGTATTAAATATGCAGATATTCAAGAAGTGCTCAATATTTAAAATACAACACAGTACTCACCTCATAATAAGCCATGAAGCCACCAGCACGAGTAAATTCTCCTGCTTGACCCGGTCCATACGCCTTTGAATTTAGACCATGTTCTGAGGTATCTGCCAGTGAAAATGACTGGCCATACATAGGCATTCCCATCACAATCTTCTTTCTGTCAGCTCCCTTTTGCAGCCAGTAATTAATAGAAAAGTTCTGTAACATAGATATTATACTAGCTGACATCACATCGTAGACTTAAATTCCAAAGCTATAAACATAATCATGCTTCATTTACTGAATGATTTTCTTCTCATATCTGACTTGTGGCCATGCAGATGGATATAGTGAAATGGGATGGGTACTCCAGAAGTTATGGTCTTTGAGAGTTACTACAGTACTTATGAACGAGGCAATTACTGTCTTCGCGCCAACTCTGAGGATGTGCAGTGTGAGATAAGGGGAGCTGGAGCAAGCTTATGCATATAGTAAACTCTTAATTATCTGGGCACAGATTATGAATGCTCGGCAAAAAGGTAAACTTCTGTTCTGTCCTAATTTAAAAAAATTCCAACCAGCTATAGTTTATAGTTAAACGGCGCCATTAGGGCTGTATTGATGATCGTAGTTACCAGGCCTTAGGCAGTCTGCCAATTATTAGACGTTGTTGCGAATGCTATTCAGTATCACACTGCTTATTGTGGCTCGAGTTACTAGTAGCAAGACGTGGCCAAAAAGCGTAAACGTGTTGTTCTATCTATAGCAAAGAAATTACTGATACGGTAAGTTAGAAATGGGTGAATAGGCGTCAAAACTGATAAAATATCCGTGTGTTCTACAGTGATGCATGGAATTCGAAAACAGCTGAATGATGGTCATGGTATTGGGTAGAACGAATTCTGGTGAAGATTTCCTTGAAAATCTTCTTGAGCCTCCATTTTATAGGACATTTTGCAGCCCTTGTGTTAAGAATTAAATGTAGGTGATGCCGCCGTTTTTTGCATTGAGCGCTAAGTAACGACGCCATACAGCAGTGGTCGCCAAACTTTTAAGTGACTGAGTTACCTTACAGCTCATAAATCTTACTGTGAGCTACCCAACAAAGTAGGAAATTAATACATGTTTTTGTATAAAACACACAGTTGTTTATTACCTATAAAAATATACATTTCTAGTTTATTTTAAAATCTAATTAAATGCAATTTATAACATTGCAATTAATAGCATAAGAATTTAAATAACAAAATATTTGCATTAGAGAAATATAGTTTAATGTGAGGGGAGGCATGCTTTTTTGTCATCAACAATTTTTTTATGTCAGGCTCATATGTTGTAGCAGCCATTCGAATGCAGTTGTCCAAATATTCATCAGACAACCTCTTCCTGTGCTTGTTTTTAATGAATTTCATACTGGAAAATGAAATCTGATACAGATATGTTGAGCTGAACATTGCCTTCACTCGTAAACCAACTTGAACCAAAATTGGATATTTTTGATTGAAGGGAGTTATTTTAATGAAAGGTCACTTTGAAAATCAATCATTTCCATCTCCACCGCAGCGTTGTCTTCTTCAAAATACTGCATGACACAAGTTGAGAATTCTTCAGCATCAGTCTCTACAAAAGGGGATGTGATGAACTGTGCTACAATGGAAATGTTTCTGAAGTCTTGAAAGCGTTGATCAAATTGATTTTTCAAGTCTATATATTGTTAGTTATTGTTGTTTTAAGTGGCGGAACTACGAGGTCATCTGCCCCTTTTCAAGACTGAAAGAGATGCAATACCATGTTCTTTGTTGTTGTAAGGTGGCTGTGAAGGGCCTTGTGTTTCAAGGATCTGCTTCAAACAGGCAAAGTGCTTGTGTTCACCCTTGGTAAGATTTTTTCCCCACATCTCCATCTCTTTTGTGAATGAGACCACATCTGAAATGGTTCCACCAAATTCTCTATCTTTGCCTTGAAGCTGCAAGTTAAGGGTAATTAGCTCTTCGGTTATGTCTACAAGAAATGCAAAATCTCGCAGCCACACCGGATCTTCTAGCTCAGGTAATGCTTCACCTCATTCTTTCGAAAATTCCTCCAAAGCAGGAAGTAACTCTTTGAAACATTCCAAAACTCTGCCTCTGCTAAGCCAACGAACTTCTGTATGAAGCAATAGATTATCATACTGGCATTCTAACTCTTAAGTCAGAGTTCTGAACAAACGTCTTCGAAGTGCATGAGCTCTCACTTTATTTACTGGTAAGACAGAAATTTTGGAAATCTGTTGTCTTTACGACACAAGGCAATGAATCCCTTGTCGCTACCTACCATCGCAGGAGCTCCATCGGTTGCCAAGCCCACCAACTTTTATACAGGAATATTTGAGGGGTCTGGTATCAAAACAACACACATCACTTCAACAAAATATTTCAGGAGACACATAAAACTGAATAAGTCCTTTGTTTACAGAGAAATAAATATGCCTCCTTTTTGAAAGTTGAACATGATATAGACACATATTTTCCAAAAGTTTCATAACTCATGCTGTTTTATATTCATTTCTATAAGCGTTTTAATATTTGGTGTGTCTTATTTTGTTTTAAAACTTGCTGATGTACGGTATCTTGTTTTGCAACTCAGTAACCGGATGTTTTTATTTTGAAAATAAAATAATCACTCTTCACAAGTATAAGGTCGATTTAACATACCAATACAAATGTAAACATACCGGCTCCAACAAAACACGAAATAATTGCAGCACACAGAGTTTATGCGCTGGTCGATACGCAATAGACCCTGCCAAGCTGTGTCTTGTTCTCATTCATCTAATTTTCTTATTTTGAAACCTTCAGCATTTAAAAATAGCATGATGTGTCCTGTTTAGAATACCTTTCTCTTCCCACATGTAAAGAAGGCATTTAGGATTTGATAATCAGCCGTAATCTCAAAATGGCAAAAATAGTGATATCAGACGACTCATTCTCGGAGGCGATAAGGTTTTTAAAAGTTGAATATGTGTCCTGTCCCGTAGTATGTCCTTGAAGTGGTAAAACTTTTACCAGCTCTTCTTTTACTTGGAAATCATCAAAAACCATTCTTATAAAAATGGCCAACTGAGCTGTATCAACTATATCGATTGATTCGTCAAGTTGCAAGGAAAAAATAACTGCAGTGGTGTAAGTCAGTTTTGAGTTGTGAAACTACATCAGAACTCATTGATTCAACTCTTCTCCTAACTGTATTTGATGACAGTTGAATAGATTGAATAGCAGAGATTATCCCACCTTTGTTTTTAAAATTGTTGAACAATGTATCTGCAGCTTCTAAAAATGCCTCTTTGATTAATTCATCATATTCGTAAGGTTGTGGGAGATGGGCAACGGCACAAAGTAGGGGATAGCCTGTAGGGGCGAAGTATAGTGGGGAATTCGTGTGCCCCGGGACCGTTAAGGTAGCTGTGAAGGTCCTACAAGAACCCTGAAAAGTGACGGTTAACGGGGCTCTGGTGAAGCTACGATAGGCCCAGCAAGCCAGTAGTGGATAGGACTTTTGCTTTCAAGAAGGGAACAGGCCTCGGACAGGACGGATGCAATGGACGACGACCTAGCTGTGTTCATGGGCTAACTTTAAACATAAGAACGCTGACGGGGAAGGTGGAGGAGATAGTGGATATGATGGAAAGAAGGAAGTTGGATTTATTGGGATTGGCAGAAACAAAGTGGAAAGGGGAAGGAAGGAGAGAACTGAGAAAAGACTATAGACTGTACTGGAGTGGGAATGAAGAGGGAAAGAGGAATGGAGTGGGAGTAGTAGTACGAGATGGTTTAAAAGAAGAGGTGAAGAGAATAAGTGATAGGATGATGAAAGTGAAAGTAGCACTGAGGGGAGAGACCGTAGAAATAGTGCAAGTGTACGCTTCTGAAGAGAAGGAGGAGTTTGAAGAGGAATTGCAGAAGCAATATGATTGTTATGGGGGATCTGAATGCCCATGTAGGAAGAGAAAGACAAGGATATGAGAGTGTGCTTGGACCAGAGAGTAGGGGCAGAAGAAATGAGGAAGGAAACAGACTATACTTCTGTCAAAGGAACAGCCTTCTAGTTGGGAACTCCTAGTTCAAGAAAAGAGAGTGCCACACAATCACATGGTACAGTTATGACTTGACCAGGAAGTCGGTGGATGACTATATACTCCATGGGAGTGAATTAAATAAGAACATCATGGACATCAAGGTTATACCATTGGAGAACTTGGATAGTGACCATGGATTGTTGGTAATGAACCTGAGAGGGAGTAAGGTGAAGAAAGAGATGGAGAACCAGGAAAGACGTATAAGTATATGGAAACTGAAAGAAGGAGATAGAAGGGTCGAGTACCTCAAAATGGTAAAGGAAGGAATTCCAACAGATGAAGAAAGAGGGGTGGAAGAGGAATGGGCTAAATTTAAGAAGACACTAGTAGGTGCAGCAGAAGCAGTATGTGGGAGGACAAGTAGTAAGAAGAGGTGGAAGGAAACACCGTGGTGGAATGAGATGACAAAAGATATAGTAAAAGAAAAGAATAGAGCCTTTAGGAGGTGGTATCAAAATAGGACGGTAGAGACAAGGGAAGATTACCAGGAAAGAAAGAAGGAGGCAAGGAGAGTAGTGGCTGAGGAGAGAAGAAAGTGGATGGAAGAGTGTACAAAGATGATGGAGGATAGTGAAGGTACAAAAAAGGTCCTGTATGGGATGGTAAAAAATAAGAGGTGGAAGGATCCTACGGATTATGTTAGAATGGTGAACAAAAGAGGGTAAGAGATAGAAAATAGGGAAGAACTAAAGAAAATGTGGAAAGAATATTTTGAAGAACTTCTGAACCCAAATGGAAACCACGGCGAGGAGGAAGAAGAAGATGGACTGCAAACAGAAAAGGACTTAACATGGAAAGAAGTGGAAGATGCAGTGAGGAAGATGAAAGGAGGGAAGGCACCGGGTGTGGATGAGTTGAGTGTGGAGATGGTGAGAGCAGCAGGAGAGGTGGGGATACAATGGTTGTACCAAGTGATGAAGACAGCATGGAAGGAAAGGAAGACCCCAGAGGACTGGAAAAAGGGAATAGTTGTCCCGATCTTCAAGAAAGGTAGTAGAACAGAATACAGAAACTATCGGGGAATAAAACTGGAGAGTCATTATGCAAAGATATTTGAGAAAGTTTTGGAAAGGAGAATTAGGACAAGGATAGAAGGAGGGATGAGGGAAGAACAACATGGCTTCAGAGCAGGAAGGTCCACAGTGGATTTGATTTTTGCTGTAAGGCAGTTACAAGAACAGCACTATGAGTATGGAACAGATCTACTGATGGCCTTCCTGGACATTGAGAAAGCATATGACAGTGTATGCAGAAACAAAGTATGGAAGTCCCAAGGGGATAGAGGAGTAGAAAAATAGACTATAAGGAGGATAAAGGAGATGTACAAGGGAAGCGTGAGCTGTGTGAAAGTGGGAGGAGAGAGATCGGACTGGTTGGAACAGAGAAACGGCCTGAAACAAGGAAGTGCACTGTCACCGTTACTTTTCATTGTGGTGATGGATGACATAATGACCCGAGTGGCACAAGTAATTGGGGAAGGAAAGATGAAAGCAATGGTGTTTGCAGATGATTTGATGATTTGGGGAAACAAGGAGGAGGAGGTACAGGAACAGTTGGATGTGTGGGAAGGAATAATACAAGGATATGGGATGAAACTTAGCATAAATAAGAGTGAGATGGTGATCGCAACAAGGAAGAAGGAAAGAACCACAACGGGAATAAAAATTGGTGGGAAACAGCTGAAGAAAGTGGAGAGTTTCGAGTATCTGGGAAGTCTGATACAAGATAATGGAAGAAACGATAGAGAAATAAATGAGCGGGGGAGACAGGCAGAAGCATACCGGAGGCGTGTGAGAAGCATGTTATGGAGCAAGGATGTCCCTATTCTGACGTATGCCTCGGAGACCTGGGTTATGAAAGGAAGGGAGAAGAGCAAAATACAGGCCAGTGAGATGAGGTTCTTGAGAAGCAGTTTTGGAGCTACAAAGATGGACAGAATAAGAAATGAGAGGACCAGAGATTTAATGAAGGAGGAACCATTACAGGATGGTATAGAGAAATCTAGACTAAGATGGTATGGACATGTAAAACGAATGGAGGAGAAGAGGGTAGGCCTACCCAGGAGGATACACGAGACGAAGTGGGAAGGAAAGAGACCGAGAGACCGGTGGCTGAAAAGGGTGGAAGAAAGTGTGAAGAAGAGAGGAGAAGACTGGACAAGGGTGGAGGCTGAGAGATGGTGGGAAGACAGAAGACGTTGGAGAGGCTTGTGTGTTCCAAACAGACCCGGCCAGTGGCTGGAAACTGTGCAAGATGATGATGATGACTTTTGGAAAAATGAAAATATGACTCAGTTGATGCTTTGTTTCTGTCTAATTTCTTGTAAAAAGTAGATTGTTGAGCATTTAATTGAGATATCAGTTGTATTACCTTCTCTTTCTTTAAGGAAGAATTCTGAGGGAAATCCTTTTAAATACTGAAGTGAACGGTATTGTAATGACATTCGACGTTTGCTTTCTTCCCAACTGGAAAACTTGCATTACAAAGTAAGCACACACATTTGTCCTTTACCTGGGTAAAAAAATAATCAGTTACCCATTCAACATGAAAATGATATGTTTTTTGTTTTTTGCTGAAACTCGCCATAATTTGAACTGTCCGTAGTCCGCAATATGCATAAAATAAAAATTAAAAAATAACCTGCACTGACCATCATACACCAGACACTGACTGACAGACTCCCGGGACGCGTAGTGGGAATCAGGGGGATGAGTAGTGCAGATTAGCCAACTCAAGCGCTGAGTCTGAAATTTCCCCACGAGCTACCAAAAATATCCCTGCGAGCTACCAGTAGCTTGCGAGTTACGGTTTGGCGACCACTGCCACACAGCATCAGTTGATGGCACATATGTGCCAGGACACCGATTTAAATGAGTGTATGATCCATCCTTTGATCAATTGCAACGTCATACTGAATGTAACCTACAAGGACATTTGTGGAATGCGATATTCAATATGTGCAGTTGTTGGGTATTAAAACCTATCTTATTCGCAAATGACGAGTCTTCGGGGCACACAATTTTGTAATATCCAATTAACTTATATCAATGTTTTTTAAATCAAAATGCTTCCATACGAGATAGTAATTGTTCCTTGAAAGGCGAGTATAAAAACCTAAAATGTTAGTTCCGGAAATATTCAGAAGTATTCTCAAACATAAACATCAGTAAATCAAAATGTTGGTCCTGAATATCAAATAGTTAACCTAAATGGCCAAGTGCTCAATATGTAGCTGAGGACTGCTGGAAATAAATTTTAATGCATGTCAAAAACAAAGTGCTTACTGAAATTTTTCATTTCTCTTGTTAGTTGTTGCTTTTTGAAGTCTGTATTGTTAAAGCATAGGAATCATATTGATGTATGGGTTTTGGGCAAATCATTTTGTATGAAAACACCGCTTTTAGTGATACTTGACAAACCATAAAATCCAACTGGATCTCATTTTGTTGATAGGCCTATTGGGTAACTCTTTTAAATACTGGTAATTGAAATATTAGAAGCCATTATTCAGTGTAATCTACTAATCATTTAACCCTAGAACTGCTGCAGGTTTATCCGTCAAATGCTGCAGTACATTCCCATAAAATACACACTATGGGAATTTAGTATCTGTAAGCAAACTGTGTTCATGAATATAACTTATCATACATCAATAGAAAACTGAAAGACTGTTCTATATTATTCTTATAGAGGTGAATCGTTCAGACTCATCAGTTTGAATTAATCATAAAAAGTGTTTTATAAAAAAAAATATATATAAATTGACTTTTCTGCTCTAGAAAACTATATTGCCAAGCTAAATGTTTGTCAGACACATCATAAATGAAAAGTTCACAGTTTTTTGTTACTATTTCAAGAACCAGTTATAAATAATTCCTGTTATTTACTAAAAAAGAACATTATTTGTACAATTTCTCCATTATGCACATATATGAGAAATTCACCTTCTGCCTCTTCTGTAAGCTAAATGCGTTCAAGAATAGGCCTATAACTTATCATACATCAGTAGAAATCTGAAAGACTGTTCTACATTATTTTTATAGAGGTGAATCATTCAGACTCATTAGTCTGAATTAATCATAAAATGTATTTTATAAAAAATAAAATTGACTTTCCTGCTCTAAAAGAACATATTTCCAAGTTAAATGTTTGTCAGACACATCATAAATGAAAAGTTCACAATTTTTTGTTACTGTTTCAAGAACCAGTTTTAAATAATTCCTGTTATTTACTAAAAAAGAAAATTATTTTTACTATTTGACATTTCTCCATTATGCACATAGCCTATATGAGAAATTCCCTTCTGCCTTTTCTGTAAGCAAACTGTGTTCATGAATAGGCCTATAACTTATCATACATCAATAGAAAGCTGAAAGACTGTTCTATATTATTTTTATAGAGGTGAATCATTCAGACTCATCAGTTTGAATAAATCATAAAAAGTATTTCATAAAAAAAATATTGACTTTTCTGCTCTAGAAAACCATATTGCCAAGTTAAATGTTTGTCAGACACATCATAAATGAAAAGTTC
Source organism: Meconema thalassinum (assembly GCA_946902985.2). Classification (NCBI taxonomy): domain Eukaryota; kingdom Metazoa; phylum Arthropoda; class Insecta; order Orthoptera; family Tettigoniidae; genus Meconema; species Meconema thalassinum. The sequence continues at coordinate 1,122,255,329 of OX336389.2, read as the reverse complement.
ACAGTTTTTTGTTACTATTTCAGGAACCAGTTTTAAATAATTCCTGTTATTTACTAAAAAAGAAAGTTATTTTTACAATACGACATTTCTCCATTATGCACATACCGGTATATGAGAAATTCACCTTCTGCCTTTCCTGTAAGCAAACCGTGTTCACGAATAGGCCTATAACTTATCATACATCAATAGAAAGCTGAAAGACTGTTCTATATTATTATTATAGTGGTGAATCATTCAGACTCATCAGTTTGAATTAGTCATAAAAAGTATTTCATAAAAATAAAAAATAAAATAAAAGTTTTTCTGCTCTAGAAAACCATATTGCCTAGTTAAATTTTTGTCAGACACATCATAAATGAAAAGTTCACAGTTTTTTGGTACTATTTCAAGAACCAGTTTTAAATAATTCCTGTTATTTACTAGAAAAGAAAGTTATTTTTACAGTATGACATTTCTCCATTATGCATATAGGCTATATGATAAATTCACCTTCTGCCTTTTCTGTAAAAAAAAACTGTGTTCATGAATAGGCCTATAACTTACCATACATCAATAGAAAGCAGAAAGACTGTTCTATATTATTTTTATAGAGGTGAATCATTCAGACTCATCAGTTTGAATTAATCATAAAAAATATTTCATAAATATAAAAATAAAAATTGAATGTTTTGCTCTAGAAAACCATATTTCCAAGTTAAATGTTAGTCAGACATATCATAAATGAAAATTTCACAGTTTTTGTTACCATTTCAAGAACCAGTTTTAAATAAATCCTGTTATTTACTAAAAAAAATATTTTTACAATATGACATTTCTCCATTATGCACATAGCCTATATGAGAAATTCACCTTCTGCCTTTTCGGTAAGCAAACTGTGTTCATGAATAGGCCTATAACTTATCATACATCAATAGAAAGCTGAAAGACTGTTCTATATTATTTTTATAGAGGCGAATCATTCAGACTCATCAGTTTGAATTAATCATAAAAAGTATTTTACCAAATATAAGAAATAAAATTGACTTTTCTGCTCTAGAAAACCATATTGCCAAGTTAAATGTTTGTCAGACACATCACAAATGAAAATTTCACAGTTTTTTTGTTACTATTTCAAGAACCAGTTTTAAATAAATCCTGTTATTTACTAAAAAAAATATTTTTACAATATGACATTTCTCCATTATGCACATAGCCTATATGAGAAATTCACCTTCTGCCTTTTCGGTAAGCAAACTGTGTTCATGAATAGGCCTATAACTTATCATACATCAATAGAAAGCTGAAAGACTGTTCTATATTATTTTTATAGAGGCGAATCATTCAGACTCATCAGTTTTAATTAATCATAAAAAGTATTTTACCAAATATAAGAAATAAAATTGACTTTTCTGCTCTAGAAAACCATATTGCCAAGTTAAATGCTTGTCAGACACATCATAAATGAAAAGTTCACAGTTTTTTGTTACTATTTCAGGAACCAGTTTTAAATAATTCCTGTTATTTACTAAAAAAAACGCTCAATTTCTGAATCATCTACATAGGCTTGTTGGCTGCCATTTTGCTCAATGCAATTTCAATGTCAACATGAAAGTACTTCCACTTCTGCAGCCAAATAATAGCCTGCTTATTGTCATTTGTTTGCCAAAGAGTAACACAACGAAAGATAAAAGCATCGGGAACCAGCATGACTTGAAATTAGTGCTATATGATGGCTAACAGTAGTACTATATTTGAATACCGAGACCGTCTTTCAGAGAGACGTCGCACTTGATTAAACACCACACCGTCTTCCTGGAAGACGGTCCGCAGTTCTAGGGTTAAGTAACACAACTAAAATGAACATCTCCATGTATGATAAACAAATACCAAGGTGTCCCAGAAAATGGCCACCGCTCGTTCTCAGGCTAATATCGATACTACCTTGGCGTCATGCCAATACAATCTATAATATCTCCTTAACTTCAACCCCACACACCATCTGTGTATTTAATGAGGTGCAAATAGCATTGTTCTGCTCCTTGTCGCTGCTCTTTGAAGACGAGGTTGGAAGACCTCATACAAGTCATCCTAAGACTTTATTGTTGATGGAGTCACAAATTGAACCCAGTGTTCTCATGGGTTCTCTCCTTGTATCCATTTCTTGTTAACAATAGGGTTACTTTTCAGGAGAAATGAAGCATGTTGTTTCATTTATGGGATTAGGAAATCATGGTCAATAACCCCATGTACGTTTGTGTGTGTGTATGTGTGTGTAAAATTTGTCTGATGACTTATGTTATTGTAATGTCTGTAACAGTGTGTGTAAATGCAGTTATCAGAGTGTAGGACTGGGGTAGGTGTCCTGTTTCGTCCTGATGTATCAGTACAAGATTTTAATCCAGCATGTGGAGTGACCTATTCACATGTCGTGTGCACGGATCAAGGCTTGGCTTGCTACAACCAAGAGGTGCGGTCCAGTATTTCAAGTATTTCAAATGTGCCACGCTTACAGACAGCCAATCACCTCAACGGCATGATTATTTTTGATATTATAATAATTGCAAAAGTAATGGAAGCACTGGAGGATATTATACCATGATAGCAAAATATCCTCCATTCCTGAGTATACTCAAGATTTTACAAGCTAAAAGAATAAACCATCACTTCATATTCACATCATTCATGGCCAAAAAACAGTAATGCAAAGTTGTTTTCCCCACAATGCTGATTGCTACAATGGATATTTAACTCACCTCTCACGTGATGAAACATTAAAATCAACACTGGGAAAATGAAAATTAGCACTGCAACAGCAGTATAGTGTGTAGTATAACAGTAAATCGGACAGAATTATAACATGCACTAAGTTATAAGTGAGGAAGAAATTAACAGAAATTGGTGAATTCCAAATGTTGTTGAAAATTATCTCGATTGATCTGATCAAGTTGATTAAATTATCATTTGTCATTAAGATTACTTACCGCATTAAAGTAGTCGTACGTATCACCTGGATAGTAGTAAAGGGGGGCGACATGACCAGTCTGCTTATCCCAGTGGCCATGGAAGTCATATGTCATAACAGAAATCCAGTCAAAATGATCTGACAGTGATGGCACATCATAACCTAAAGCAAAACCACCCATGGTTACAATATATCAAAGTAGATGACAGCAGGTCACAGCATTCATTCAATAAATTTATGTAAATCAAAACTTTTATCAGTGACATTGTTATGGTTGATGTTTCACGATGTCACCCCTGGCATAATTTCAAATATATTATTAATAAAAAGAAGAGACATTGTTAAAAATTATAATTAAAGTTCCTAAATATAAAGTTCACAACCAAATGTTGCACTCCTTGCAATGTCTAGGTAGCAGGAAACAGTAACCAATAAAATGTTCATTTATCAAATGATTTACTAACAGACAGAGAAGTAAGTAAAATTATGATTCCAGTTTAATATATATTGTGATATCGTGGCTTGTTTTATCTGCCTGCCTTCTATTCTTTGATTATGTAACCCCAGATGCCCCCTGTCTCCATCCCACCTCCTCCCCCCGCCCATAGCAATCCGATGATGTTGATTTCTATCCACAGTCATAAATTATGGAACATGCAGAAGTAGAGGATATAACAGAAGAGAAGCCATCTCTGATCTGGAAGTAATTAGAATAATAGTCATCAGGCAAACATTATTTTGTTTTCGTTTCTTTCTTGTGAAAATGAGAAAATTGAATTCAGACAATTTGCTAGTAACCTTGCCTGCTTTGTAAATAGTTGAGTAGCTAGAAAAAATCAAAAAGAATATTATGAATAGTATTCCCGGTTGTGAAAGCCCTATTGAACATAATACATAATTCATTAGATGCCAAAAGGGCTGCCACCAGTAGTGTAACTGCTGCCTTTGTGACACTTGCAGTGCAGCCAATTAGGGCCCTCATCTTGCTGGTTCAGACTGCCCTTGCACTAATTATAATGTTCCATCTTCATTGTGTGAGACTAGGCTAAACCCAAATCTTTAAAAGGAAAACTAGGCCCCTACACAAAATATTTCTACTGGAATGAAATGTGATATAAAAATCCTTCCATGTGCAAATCCAGTTGTATGGAAGATTTGATGACCTGGTATGTGCAAAGATAGAGGAAAAAGCAAATTAGAGTTTCAAAATTATAAAAAGTAAAGTAAAACAAAAAGAACAAAAATATGTTTTCCACATAATTTTGCATAATACTCTCTCTGCCCTTTAAATGACCTTTTGCCATATGTTGATGACTGCGGTAATTCTATCGATGTGTCAATCTCATTTATGGCTGAGTAATCTACTGAGTTATGGGTAGTGCTGAGAGGGCATAACCATTGTGCTGCACTGGTCCAGTGAGGAAAGCTATCTCACTCATCATCATGCCACATTAAACCACTGTAGAGAGTATGGAGGACAAAATGGCAATATTATTGAGAGAAAAGAAGAGATTAAATCACTCTGGAAAGGATACTTGAGGACCTCTTGAATGTGACAGCACCAAGTAAGGAGGAAGAGTACACTGGAAGGGTTGATGTCAGTAACCAAGTGCAAGTGGAAGACCTAACCTGGGCCGAAGTGGAAGAAGCAATAAAGAGGATCAAAATGGGAAAAGCACCAGGTATAGATGAGGTAAGCTTGTAGATGATAAAAGCTGCAGGGGAAGTGGGAACACAATGGTTGTATAGGGTGATACCAGCTATATGGAAGGAGAAGAAAGTCCCAGAAGATCGGAAAAAGGGGGCGATAGTGCCCATCTTCAAGAAGGGAGACAGGAAGAAATGCCAAAACTACGGGGGAACTACACTTATGTGCCACTGTGCAAAGATATATGAAAAGGTATTAGAGAAATGGATACGTAAGGTAACGGAACAGCAACTGAGGGAGGAGCAATATGCATTCAGGCAGGGGAGGTCCACTACTGACCTCATATTTGCAGTGAGACAGTTACAGGAGCGTCACTACGAATATGGGGAAGATTTAGTATTGGCCTTTATGGACATCGAAAAGGCATACGACAGTGTCGTAAAAAACAGAGTATGGGAAGCGATGAGAGCCAAAGCAATAATGGAAGAAATAGTGATGAGAGTGAGAGATATGTATGAGGAAAGCAGAAGCTGTGTGAAAGTTGGTATGGAAAGAACAGAATGGTTTGAGTTGACTAATGGTCTAAAGCAGAGAAGTGCCCTCTCGCCCTTGCTCTTTGTAATGGTGATGGATATAAGTGATGCAGACGGTAGCACAGCATATTGGGGAGGAAGAAATGAAGGCAATGGTGTTGCAGATGATTTGATGATCTTGGGAAACAAGGAGAGGGATGTACAGGAGCAACTCAATGCATGGGAGGAAGTAGTGTCATCCTATGGAATGAAGTTTTCGACGCAAAAGAGTGAAGTGGTGATAACAACACATAAGAAGAGCAGAGTATACTCGGGCATAAAATTATGTGGAGAGCAGTTGAAGAGAGTGCAGAGCTTCAAGTATCTGGGAAGTGTCATTGAAGAAAATGGAGGAAATGCCTTGGAATTAGATGAAACAGGAAAGTGTGCTGATGGATTATTCAAGAGTGTTAGAGGCCTGATATGGAACAAGGATGTGCCCCAGAAATGTAAAGTGATCATATAAAAGACATACTTTGTGCCGATCCTAACGTATGGATCAGAAACTTGGGTGATGAGGGAGAGATATAAAAGCAGAATACAAGCAGTGGAAATGAAGTTTCAGAGGAGTCGTATATGTGCAACTAGAATGGACAGAGTCAGAAATGGAGTCAGAGAAATATTAAAGGAAGAACCCCTACAGGATAGGATTGAAAAATCAAGGCTACAGTGGTATGGCCACGTGAAAAGAATGGGAGAAGAGAGAATACCACGGAAAATATTGGAAATGGACTGGAAGAAAACGATACCTAAAGGAAGACCAAGGGATAGGTGGATGAAGGGGGTGAAGAAAAGTGTCAAAAGAAAAGAAGTGAATTGGACAACAGTGACAGAAGAGAGAAGCTTGTAGTTTAACGTGACCGTTAATCGCGAGATCATGAGCCACGGGAAATGACAGAAGAGAAGGGATGGATGGACAGAAAACGATGGAGAGTCTTGTGCTCCAAGCAGACCCAACCTGTGGTTGGAAACTGCTCAAGTTGATGATGATGATTGGATTTTTGGATTTTCTACACATAAAACCTTCTTTATGAAGATTCAACTAGCATCCAGGATGATAACTTGATAGACAGCCCTTTAAAATGATGTAACACACATTAAGGTGATAATAATAACATCCTCCCTGGCTATATAATATAACCTTTCCTGTCCATAGTGCAATTTTAACACTTCCCTGAACATTTCATGAACATCGATTACGTACTGTATTGCACTCGGTATGTCTATCACAATGTTTGAAGTTACCGAATATTATGAGTGAAGCAGAATAAGAATTGAATGAATGATTACTACAATTGCCACTTACCAGAATCAATGACCACTTTGCTAGGGGAGACAGCAGATGACAGAAGCAAGTTTTGGGGCTTGAAGACTGCACTCAGCTCACGCACTAATGCAGCAAAGCCATCCTTGTCAGAATCTGGTCCCTTGTTACAATCCACCTGCCAGCACTTGGGGTATTCCCAGTCCAGGTCTAACCCATCGAAGTTGTGTTTCTTTATAAATTCAACTACATGCCTTACAAAGTTTGCCCGTGCTGAAGGACTGTTTACAAGTCGACTGTACTTGTCCCCTAGAGAGTCATTCCAGCCACCAATGGCTATTAAGACTTTGGTACCCCTCCTCTTCAGGTCAGTCACCTTCTGATAGAATTCTGTAAAGAGAAATAGAAAGTGAATTTGCAGTAATAAAATACCTAATATTCCTTCCACATTTAATGTAATGCAATGATGATGGTAGGCAGTAGCATTCTCAATATTCAATATATATTCTGAAAGATAATAATAATTAAAACAAAAGGAGATACTGAACTAAAGGAGTCATACCAAAAGAGCCTGTACCATATATGGATGTACCGTGGGGTTGCATTAGCCGACTGAGGACACAGTTGGTAATCACTACACTTTGAAGTATAGTATCCCACTGCAAGATTTGTGATGAGTGATAAAAAAAATCGATAGCATTTGGAGCAGCTTGAAAAGGGTAGCATTGATAATAATTACCACGCATTCAGGCCCCATCATAATTTAACTAACAGCAGAACCGGACACATTGAAAGCTCGCGCAATGTACTCACAGAGGAACCTCAGAAATCTAGCAGATGTAAATGTTAGTTTGAATCATCATGAAAATTCTGTGTGAAAATTATCACACCATGAAGGAAGGATGGTATGCATGTAAAATGTACAAGGAAAGAATGACAGTGATTGTGTACATTCCTGGAAACAGCAGCACCATCTGGACTGTCTAGTTCGAGACTTTAGCAAGGAGCAACACAATGTATGAACCCTTTAACATTCTTCCAGAAATTACTATGTTTCACTGACAAAAAACGGCATAATATTAATAAACAAGAGAGAGTGAATGGGGATGAAGGATCTGCTAGCATGAAGATGGAGTTTTGTACCATGACAGATGCTTGAATGAGAAATAACATTATGAGAGTGATGCAAGTGTGGAGGTAGGGGATGGATACATAGAAACTAGTGAGTGCAGTCGACTAGTAAATATGCAGGCTCGCAACACTTTGTGCTTTTGAATTTGGTGAAGAACCAGAAGTAACCACCCTTGATTCAGTGCACTCCTGATGCTATATTCCAGAAAAACAATGCTCGGCCTCATGTTGTCAGGAATATTCAACAGTTCTTTGAAGCACGCCATATATAGCTTCTTCCCTGGCCTGCCAATTTACTAGACATGCCACCTATGCTCATGAACGGGATATGGGTGGTCCACGACTAGTCCATGGAAGTCCCCCAGAAGCTAGCATCAATGAACTTACAATTCAAGAAAGCCATTCCCTAGGAAGATATTATGAGCCAATGCCATGATGCTGAGCAGTTCTTATTGTAGCTCGTAGAGGATTCACAACAGACTGATGTTCAGACTCTACTATTGCCACATTGGTCTGAAACTTGAAACACTCACGCATCTTTATTAATAATATCTTCTTTAAATTACATTCTGTTTACAGTTCACGCCACGGTTTTTGACCGGTCAGCTGCGGTTTCGCAGTCGGTGAGCCTCAGACATCAGCAATTGATACACGAGTTGTCAGTTGTGCGGAAAGCAACTCACGCATCAATTGCAGATGTCTGAGGCTCACCGACTGCGAAACCAGAGCTGACCGGCCAAAAACTGTTGCGTGAACTGTAAATGAGCCTCACAGCATAGTTATGCACATTAAACTGCTCACCACGACTATGATGGTGAGCTACAGCAAGTCCAGAGATTGGTGATTCAAATCCCGGCACTGACAGAGGCTATTCTGAGTGTGGTTTTCCCTGGGCTTTTCTACGCTCCCTCCAGGCAAATACCGGGATAGTATTATATTTCAAGTCCCAGGGCACCTACCTCATTCCCGACCCAGATAATTACAATGCACTATTACAGTCACCATAGGAACACAGGTTATCACTAGGTAAATAGAAGAGTAAAGGTGGCACCAACTGCTCATTGCGAGAAGCTGCTCGCTTGTGTGACGTCATAGTGGAGACAGAGTGCTCGGTGGCAGCATTAGACAGCACGGCTACAAGCGTTATAGAAAATATTTATGTTAATATTATGGTATATTAAATAAAACTCCTTTTAAACAATCTAGACAGTCCAGATGGTGCTGCTGTGTCCAGGAATGTATATAATCACTGTTATTCATTCCTTGTACATTTTACATGCATACCATCCTTCCTTCATGGTGTGATAATTTTCACACAGAATATTCATCATGATTCAAACTAACATTTACATCTGCTAGATTTCTGAGGTTCCTTTTTGTCAGAAAATGTTTCCACCTGCTCCACTACTTTTCATCTGATTATTAAGCAACTATGGAATATGCCCAACGTGTTACAATTATTTACAATGGTCAAAGCTTCATACTGTCCCTTCTATAGAACAACATGATTGAAAAATAAAAGTTTAGGACCATACTGTACCATTATCCAGGTCAGCCCAAGAATCATGAGGCTTGATCGTAAGAGTGCTGCCATCTAGAACAGCAAATCCATAGGCAATATGTGTGCACAGGGATGTATCAATATCTGATGGAAGATATTTGCCTGCCCCTTGCCTGTAACAAATTATTTCTTTGTATTTTGAAACATACATAAAACAAATTTTTGAGATATCAGTTGAAAATATAGTTCAAACCCTATCAACAAATCAACCTTTGTTATGCTTTCCTGAAATACATTTTTTGATACTTTAATTTCGATTAGGGACTTAGGCACACATATTTTGTCACCAGTGAATTATCAAACACAATTAAAGCAAAATGAAAATAGTTTTATTTGTTATTATTTTATTCCGTAACTCTATCATAATAATAGAAGAAATGTTTAGTCATCAACACCAGTCACCATGACTTGGCACGCCCACCAGTGAAAAGCAGCGGAGCTTTGTCCTTGCTCAAAGTAGGCTAATGGTACTGGTATAGAAAATACAGTTACAGAAATAATCTATCTATGTCTACCCCTTATTATTCCCGTTTTCCAACGGGGTCGGGGATGAGATGCGATGGAAGACTTTGTGGCGATGATTTTTACGGCCGGATGCCCTTCCTGACGCCAACCTCATGAGAGGAGTTAATGAGAGATGAAATGAATGATGGTGAATGAAACTGGGCAAGGATGTGGAAGGAAGCGGCCACGGCCTGTCAGAAGGTACCGTCCCAGCATTTTCCTGGTGTTGAAAATGGGAAACCACGGAAAACCATTTCAAGGACGGCCGACGGTGGGGCTCGAACCCACGCGTCTACCGAGTCAGCAGAGAGCTTGGCCCCATGACCTAATGCTGCGCGTTAGCCAGCGTAGCCACTACTATCGGTAGTTACAGAAATAATACGAATCTGAAATGAATGTTTCAAAGTAGGCTATGTTCATGTGTAAAATACACTTCGAGGAAGGGCAGATTTTGCTCCCCAAAGAGCTCACTTGGCAGAAGCCGAATGCTCTAGAGGTTAAGACGTTGATGGTGTGCCCAGAGGCCCATGGTTCAGTTCCTGCATAGTCCAAGTTCTTTTTACCTCCTATATATCCTATTTATTGCTATAATTATTCTATTATGACAAATTCAGGTATGCAGAGTGCATTTGGAAAAGTGTTAACATGCAATATTTAATCTAAGTAAACTATCACAGAAAACTTAGACTGCACAAGATATAGCCTATTCGCTGTGCCTAGCTATTGCTCTTAGATTATCCAAGGCCATGACAAGCAACATAGATCGCATCAGTTAAGGTTTAGAGTACACAACAGCGTCTTCTATTGGATGCTTCCATTACTGCTTAGCCTACTAAATCAAAATACTCCTCCCAAATCTGCTTGGACAAGGCTTTCTTTTTTAGGAAATAGCAGGAAATGCACATGTGAAAGCCAATATTGTACACTTTGACTGCCATCAAGGGACTACGCTTGCCTTGTCACACTGAAGCAAACATGAGTTTTAGCTGCTGGGTAGACATTTCCTATGTTTGGAAATATCGACTAGTTCTACTTCGAAGGAATGATAATAAATATGAGAAAATAATAATGTACCGTACAAAACAACAACAATAGATAACAAATATCCAATGAACTGTTATCTGATGCATACTGTACTGTATTTGCATATTATTGTTAATTTTTGGATCATCCAGACAACCAGCATTGCACAAGCAGTGATGACACTTTCTTCAGTCGCCATACAACAAGATGTGTTGCACAAGAAATTATGACACTGTGCAGATACTATACACCAAGGTGCATTGCACAAGAAGCAACATCATTTTCTGCAGATGCCAAACACCAAGGTGAATTACACAAGAAGTAAAGAGACACTTTCCGCAGATGCCATGCATTAAGGTGCTAGAATAATGCCCAAGGAAGGGATATTTAATTTGTCAGTAAATCTATGGATTCAAGGTTGTCACATTTAAACACCCTTAAATGCTACAAGACTGAGCAGGGATCAAATTCACAAGCTTGGATTATGAAGGCCAACACTAAACCAACTGCACCACTGATCCTAAACCCCTCTCTATAGCAGATCCCTTCTTGTATAGCTAGAACAGTTGTTCCCAAACTTTTTAAATTTGTGAATTCTTTTCCCTATGATCTGAATTGTGCAAACATGGGTAGAGAATGCTACCACAGACAACACACACCTGCATATGAAAATCTAAACATAGTGCTATTATCATTGTAGCTTACGTAGGCTACTTTCTTTTCTTCACACAGAGTTCACCTTAGTCAGATTGACTACGGTACACTTCAAGTTGAATGACTTAAGTTGAGTTTGATGCTAAGATAACACAATTTATGACTTTATTACTCGCTATTTCCCTTTCAAACATCCACTTTTCAACCAGTTTTCCATTTTAGATGTAAACAGAAACGATTCTGATACACAACTGCATTTGCCAATAGGTACGCAAAAGTAGGCTAGTGTTGAAAACATACCAAAAAATTAACAGATATTAGGCTATCACCACAGTATTGCACATGTACTGTTGAGTGCTCACTATGTTCCCAGTGGTCATATTCCTTAGCCTAGCAATCAAGTCAGCTCTCAACACTACATAGCCCATTTGTGTGTATTGTTGGAAAACAGAATTTATGAATAATGATAATTTAATGACATATTGGCTTTCACGGCCAAGTATTTAAACCTCAGCAAATCTTTTAGGTTTAAGCTGTGTCTGTAGCGGGGTTTTGCCTAGGTGCATGAAGTCAAGCTCTTAGTATACCCTGCACGGTCCACCGCTGGGGTAGTGCAAGAAGTTCTATCTGAGTGGTGGTCTAGGCAGGGTGTACCAAAAGCCCACTGAAGAGCCCGACTTCATGCACCTAGGCAAAACCCTGCAACAGACACAGGTTAAACCTAAAAGATTTGCTGAAGAATTTATTAATGTTGATTTGTATGGTATAATGCAAATTATCACATGATTATTAATTTACATACATACATACATACATACATACATACATACATACATATGGTACCTACATTTTCATTTGAGACTGTTTTGCCTTTCAGTGCCCAGTCTAGTCTGCAAGCCTCCCTTTGCGAACAAGTCACCTCCATGATCCCCTATTAGCAGTCAGCACTGCGGCCTCCTCTGCTGCTACACCTCTCACTTTGTAATCGTTCAACTCTGAATCTAACCATCGCCTCCAAGGTCTACCTCTGCTTCTCTTACCCTCTACAGCCAAAATCATTAACCTCTTAGGTAATCTTTCCTCCCTCATTCTCATCACATGGCCCCACCATCTGAGTCAGTTCATATGAACAGCTTGATCTAGCGTGTTAATTTCTAACTTAGCCATCATTTCTTCATTACTAGTACTCTCCTGCCATTGCTCCCATCTATTTGTCCCAGCAATCATTCGTGCTACCATCATATTATCAGTTAACTTTAGCTTATGTATCAGATAACCTGAATCTACCGAGCCCTCACTTCCATACAGCAAGGTCGGTCCAAATACTGAGTGATGTAGGGAGAGTTTCGTCACTACACTAACTTCTTTCTTGCAGAATACTGTAGATCGCAACTGAGGGCTCACTGCATTGGCTTTTCTACACCTCGACTCTATTTCCTTCCCCATACGACCATCCAGAGAGAATACACGGCCCAAGTATTTCAAATGTTCCACCTGCTCCAATTTAGATCCTCCGACCTGGCATTCTGTTTCTTGCGTTTCTTCCCTACAGACATTACCTTGATTATTATTAATTTCATAATAATAATTCTTATTAAATGGTAATGATAATGATAATGCCATGAAAATAAGACAAGACAATGTAAGACTTAACCTCGGAATCTGCCAATACAGAAAGTTTTTTGCAACCCCTTGGAGGATTTTTGTCTCTCTTCTCTCTCTTCCTCGGTACAACAATTAGACAGTTCTAATGAAGATATCCTTCGGGAAGAATGATGCATACAATCACTCTATAATGGATGTTGGTAGCGCACTATTATTCAAGCAGGACAACAAGACATCTTGTATCCAAGAAGTCTCTTGGTATAACCTTATTGCAAATAAATATTCAAACTTCTATATGGTACGTAATAACTAGGGCCCGGATTCTTAGGTTTTTACCTGTTTTTTTTCCTGGTTATGTAATTCACAAATTTCAACATATATGTTCGTTTCACACTTCCTGGAGCAGAATATGTGAATTTCATTTCACTTGAAAAAAAATAAACGAGGGGTTGACACCTAAAATAACCTAAATAGCTGTTTTGCCTTTTTCAAATAAAGAATGTTATTTCCCCATTGAAATGCATCATAAAATTATTTCCACCGCGATTACAAGCAGTAGGACGGAGATAGTTCAGGTTACTACCGTTAAATGCAGTACGATGATGATGATAATTGCTGTTTTAAGGGGACTAACATCTAGGTTATCGGCCCCTAATGGTTTGGGTGAGAGTGAAAGATGAGATGAGAATGAAAACTACAACTAATACTAACTACAGATTTACATACTAGAAGAAGAAATGGTAAACAAATAAAGGATAAGGCAAATAAAAGACAGGAAGAAATGAAATGCCCTAAACCCTCGAAGATTGAGGAATGAGGGACTTGAAAGGAAGGAGAGCCATGAAAGGCAGATGGGAAAGAGGAGAGGGCCCGCCCCAATGTCAGTGGAAAAAGGGGAAAAAAATGACCCAGCTCAGGAAACCTTCGGGATCGCCAACTCCTGAACTCACCAGCCGTGAGCCCCTGAGGGTGTAGCAATATCCAGGGTGCACCAGAAGTGGTGGGGCTACATACACCCTGCCTCCTTGAGGGCCTTGAGCAGAAGCAGAAGACAGGAGATAACATGAAAAGAAAAAGAAGGCTGACCCCTCGCAGAAGGAGGGTATCAGGAAAGATGAGACAAGGGCCAATTAAGGCGGGAAAGGAAGAGACTCCCTAGGCCTCGGATACCTTAATACCGTCGGGGTCGGAAGAGAACACTAGTTGACCAAGAGAGGTAGACAGGAAAGAAGACGGAGAGGAGCCCGGCACAAGTGACAATAAACTTTTGTGAAATAAGTTCATAATTAATTTCACAGAAATAAGAAAAACAGAAAATTATTGCTGCTATGTGAATCATTTAACTTGTTCTTCACAAAAATTGCTGGAAGTCTAGCAAAAGCTATTCCTGAACAGAAGGAAATCCTCAGTAAGGACCACAATCAGTCAAATTCTCTCTACTTATATCCAACAGATGAAGCAGAGGTCAAGTCCATAATCACAAATTTAAAGAATAAAAAGAGCTGTGGTTTAGATAGGATCAAGACAAATTTCATTAAAAACAATATGCAATCATTTATTAAAATCTTGGTTGAAATGATTAATGAGTCCTTAGTTACTGGCATGATACCAGATGGCTTAAAAGTGGCCAAAGTAGTTCCTATATTTAAGGGTGGTGACAAAAGAAATCCAAATAATTATAGACCTGTTTCTATTTTATCGGTAGTTTCAAAAATTCTGGAAGAAGTGGTAAAAACAAGATTGCTTTCATTTCTGAACAAGAATACATTCTTTCATAATATGCAATATGGATTCAGGGAAAATTCTAGTACTGAGGCAGCAACTATTGATCTAATAACAATGCTACAAGAAACTATTGACAAAAATAATATGGCAGTTGGGTTATTTATTGATCTCACAAAAGCCTTTGATACAGTAGATCATAAAATACTGTTATCAAAATTAGAAAATGCTGGTGTCCGAGGTATAGCACTAAAATGGTCCCAAAGCTACCTTATTGGAAGAAAGCAGCATGTAGCTTTGAATAAATGCATAAGTTCAGGAAAATATATAACTCATGGAGTCCCACAAGGATCTATACTTGGACCTACATTATTCTTAATTTATATAAATGATATTGTGGAATGTAATTTGAGAGGGCATATCAAATTGTATGCAGATGATACAAATATCTTCTACACTGGGAAAGACATAATTGAAATCATACAAAATGTGCAACAAGATATAAATACTCTCTCACAATGGTTCCAGGCCAATAAATTAACAATGAACCTACAGAAGACCAATTACATGGTAATTTCAAAGCAAAGCATGAAAGAAATCACACATGACAAAATATATATAAATAATATTGAAATAAAAGAGGTTAATCAGGCAAAGTATTTAGGTCTAATCATCGACAAATATCTGACCTGGATTGAACACCTTGAACGAATTGCTAAGAAACTCTCACCTATAGTAGGGATCCTAAGGAAACTTCGGTATCTTATTCCCCTAAACCTTGTAAAACAAATCTACTATTCACTTGTTCATAATGAAATGAAAATCCACAGCCTGCTTCCAGTCTCCGACCGGGTCAGGAATGGAATGAATGAAGCCCCCATCTAGCGGCGAGTATATGGAAGTGTGCCGGCTGCCGAAGCCTGTCGCACTCCTCTGGGGCAATGATTAAATGAATGACAGATGAAATGAAATGATAGTGGAGAGTGTTGCTGGAATGAAATTGTGACAGGGAAAACCGGAGTACCCGGAGAAAAACCCGTCTGCCTCCGTTTTGTCCAGCACAGATCTCACATGGAGTGACCGGGATTTGAACCACGGACCCAGCGGTGAGAGGCCGGCGTGCTGCCGCCTAAGCCACGGAGGCTCCCCACTTGTTCATAGCAAGCTCCAATATTTAAATGTTATTTGGGCTCACTGCAGGAAATCCACACTGAATGATTTAATGACTATTCAGAATAGGGCTATTAGAAACATATTTAACCTTCCTTACTGCACTCCAGTAAAAGATCTGTATATCAGAAGTAAAATTCTACCCCTCAGCATAAGTGCAGATCTCCGAGCAGCTATGCTAATATACAAAATTAAACAACGCAATACTCTATAGCTCTCCCTACATCTTGAACTCAGACAATCATTCTTATGGAACTAGGCATGCGAAGGACGTAGCCTTATATATCATTCACTCTTCTAAATACGGTAGGAATAGTTTCAAGTTCTCTGCATCACAGGCATATAATAAACTTCCCGATGAAGTAAAAAGTGCACCAACTTTGTCAGTATTTAAGAGGAAAACTATGAAAGTATTGTGGGAAAAATTTGATGCATCTTAATACATCAAATAAGCTTAAAATTCCTAAATGCTTATCATTTTAAGAGACCTTGGTCTAAACAATCTTAGATATAGTATCAACTTTACTAATAGGCCTATGCCCTTATTCATCAATTTGTGTTACCTTCAGAATTTTATTCCTTGGTGTGTAAACACACATATTACTGTACAATTCCTCTGTACGAGCCTATGGCTCTTTGGAATTAATTGAATAAAATATCTATCTAACCTATTTTTAGCATACAAGAAACCTAAAGTGAAGGTTTAAGCCACCTAAAAATCCGGGCCCTAGTAACAACTGATATATCACGATGCAAAGCAAAAATAGCTGTTCCACTGCTGATATAACCTAAAATGGTGATAATACAGTGTGTCCGCAATACGTGTCTTGCTTTGCGGGATATATTGATTCTAAAAACAAATGAATTTCAGTTAAGTAATATTTTTCTCCATATTCATAGAGGTATTCGCAGTCCCGTATGCTGAACAAAAATGGATTTTTTTTTAAGGCTTCAAGAACTTATTGCTAGAAAGTATGAGCTAAAAGTTAAAATTACATCTAAAACCAGGTTTCACATAAATATGTCCTGTATTTCTTAAAGAATTAAAGAAAATAATCTGAAATAGTCATGTCATTTATCAATTGATATTGTATTATTGTGATTTAAGCAATACCTGTAATGACACAAAGTTATTTGTTTCATTTCAGTAAAGGAGCATCATGCCTTATCAGTAATTACAGTAAGTTAAATATGGTAGTTATTGGTTTATGGTAAGGTTGTCTCTTGGATACAAAATGCCCAGTTATCATGCTTGTCTAATACAGTGCTTTAGCGGTGTTTGGTTCTGAAATCAATAAGGTAGATTGGCACTACATACCTGTACCAGGCCCAGTTAGTAAAATAGCATATGACCTTATAGCCACTATCTCCCGTAGCTGGTGTTGATGGTATGATCATATCCGTTGTAGTCATCATTGAAGTTGTTGTTGGCACTGGTGAGGGAGAGGTCATTACTGGAGTGGGGCCTGGATTACTGCTGCATTGAGTATTCTCTGGCCAGTCACAATGATTCTGAAAATAGTTTGCATACACAATGTCTTATATTCTACATAATTGCATAGCAGAATGAAAGAATACATCCAAACTAATGTGTGTGTGTCTGTCTGCGAGTGTGGGTCCCTACCTATCAATTCCTAAACAGCTGCAGCAATCAAAACCAAATTTGGTATGAGTGAAGATCTATACCAGGGTATCTCAAGGCCTTATTTGAAAATGACATCAGTGCTAATCAATGGATGAAAAAACAAAATTGAAAATTGAACTCTAAGTTGGATATTTCAGAAGGTATGCATAGGAAGTCTTCCAAAATTGACAAACATATACAGTGTAGAAATATTCCATGCCCAAAGTGATGCATATGATAAAGGAGACAATAACAAAATAACAACCATATTGAGTGAGCACTGAGCATGCATACTTATGCCAGTGAAGAAGGAGATAAAAAAAACTTTCTTCAAACTTGGTTACACCAGAGATGACTTGAGGTACCAGTACGTACTGTTGTGACATCATGCTCTTCGACTTTGAGGCATTAAACAGCAGTAGGCTACTGTTGCAGTATCAACATGGAACACTTTGCTTACAGTGCAGCAGGACACAAAGGTTGAAGAGCCTAGCGAATCTACTGCCAACGTTTCCATGTATGAACATGTCCACATTATTGCAAATTTACTGCAATCCACGATCAACTGGGAACTACAGGCACATTGATGATAAGCAGGTTCAATGCAGGTTGACCACGGATGGTGCAAACACCTAACTTTGAGGAAGACGTGTTGTTATGCTTTGAGAACAGTCCAGGAGAAAATACACGAGCATTGCAGCTGAGTTCGGTGTTCACCATAGCTTAGTATGGAATGTGCTGCGTGAACAGCTGCTTCATCCTTTTAATCCTACCAAAGTACAGCCATGGGACCTGATGACTATTCTACTTGGCTTGAGTTTGTGCACTGGTTTCTGCAACAAGCTAACAAAGACCCTTGGTTTCCTGAAGTTGTTCTGTTTACAGATGAGGCGCAATTTACTCGGGAAGGCATGTAAAATTGTCATGTATGGGCGGATGAAAACCCACATACTCCACTTATGTGTGGTCATCAGAGATGTTTTGCAGTAAACACGTGGGCGGGTATCATGGACAATTACTTACTTGGGCCTTACATGTTGCCTCCTTGAATCAGGTGGCCAATGTATAGACTGTTCTTGCAAGAGCACCTGCCAATGTTATTGGAGGAAGTACCTCTAACTATCAAAGGGAAGCTGTGGTTCCAGCATGATGGGGCCCCGGTGCACTTTGCAGAACCAGTCCATGCAGCATTAAACCGTGCTTTCGGCAATCGGTGGATTGTTCGGAGAGGACCTGTACATTGGCCTGCAAGATCCCCGGACCTCACCCCATATATGAAAACCAAAGTGTATTCTACCCCTGTGGACACAAAGGAGGAAATAGTTGCACTAATTCTTGCAACAGCTACACACATACAGAACACACCACATATTTTCCATTGCACACAGGACACCCTGCTACGCCTGAGGTCAGAGGTGCTCATTTTTAATATTTATTGTAACATTATTTAGAACAATGAAATAATGAAAAACATTTAACATTGTTTATTCTCAATCACACCCAATGATCTCCTGCATACTCCATCCTCACACAATAGGGTTTCCAACACCTGGTTGTTTAACAATATACCTAGCCTATATTTGTTGTTGTCTCCATCATATCGAACACTTTGGGCATGGGCAGGTTTAATCTTTAACTCCATGTAACATCCATACTACCGTATTTATTGAATTTCAACCAAATTCCGTATATGCTTTGTGTACCTTAACATATATGACTATGCGTATTCCTTAAGAGTCACCAGGTTGCCAAAAAATAAATGCTCTCTATAATTTTGAACCTTAGTCTCAATATATCAAAAAGCTTGCAAGCCAAATGTTTTAAACATTGTGGACACATATAGAACACAATATTCCTGATTAAATTTGAGTAACCCATAATTGACAGTGTTGCCAACATGACTCTATGTGTGCTGATAGATTCATTGTTTAACTGCACAAAAATTCCATACTAAAGAATGCATTTCATCCAAATTTTCTAACATATGGTTTTCAACCAAATTTCATATGTGCAATGCATGTCTCAAAAGATATAATTCAGCATAATTTTGCAGTCATCAGGGCTACCAACTGTTGATAAATACTCTCCATAATTTTGAATAATTTTGAACTCTAGTCTCAATATATCAGAATGTATGCAGACAAACAGTTCAAAACTTGGCACATGCATAGACCACTATTTTGCAGATTTGTTTTGAAATCCCAGATGTGGCAGAGTTGCCAACATGATTCTACACTTGTTTTACTGCATAGAACGTCCATAATATATAATGAATAGCTAACAAATTTTATACACACTATATATGCCATAAGAGATATAATTATGCACACTTTCAGTTGCAGCAGTCCTACCAACTACTTAATAACTCTCTCTGGGCATTTGAGCCATAGACTCTCAGTATCTCAGCATCCATGCAAGGAAACTATTTCAAGCAAACTGCAGAGCTCTATTGGGCCTCAACGTTTCAGGTACCGTATATATTGAGTAAATCGTAAATGCCAGTGTTACCAACTTAATTCCATAGTTAAATTATTCTAGATAGTCTATATAGATCAATCATTGTTCTCAACCTTATATTTTAAGAAAAGTAGGCTCTTTAGTTCATCACGGAACTGCTTGTTAGATATTATAATCAAATTTGACCCAGTAGCATGCTGAGCTTCTATGCCCAAGATCGCGGGTTCAAACCTGGCCGAAGTCGTCAGATTTTTTAAGAGCGTTAAAAATCCCTCAGTAAAGCCGGCGGGCCCATGTCATAGATTTATGGCATGTAAAAGAACCTTTCACTAACTACAATTGTATGAACCTAAATTTGTAGCTTACATTTGATTAATGCTCTATTAAGTTCCAACGTTTGTCGCCAGGTGCCTGTTGTAGTGGCTTCTAGTAGCCAAGTTCATTGCTAGATGTCGTTGACGGTAGCATTTGGTAGCAAAAGTAGGAACTACTTGAAATTGATTGTCTGCAGTCCTTACCTGAATTCCAGATATCACACACTAATACAGCCATCACAATTAACACCGGTTATCAGACAGATTTTACACACATCCAAAGTACACCGCGTTGTTGCAGCCCCTAAACTCAGGAACCTATCTAGATTTGACCCAGCAACTATAAATATTGAAACTAAAACAACAATGATTACCTTGCAGAAACATTTGTAATGAACAAAATTATGATATGATTTCTGAGTTGTCAACTTTTTGAACATGTATACATTCAGTCGCATTAGATGGCACTTGTGAAAAGAATATCTACAAGTACTAGACTATGCCTTAAATTCTAAAGCTCTACACTGACTTGTGATTCCTGGAAGCATACCTTATTCCATTTGAGGCCTGCTGGACATGATTGCTCTAGTAGTTCACCATACTGACAAAGGTAGTATTTGCTACAGTCTGTTGGGTGAGACACAAATACTTGATTACCACTGCAGGCACCACCGGCTGGAGCGACAGCTTGCGTCACCATTATTGTAGGATTGTTCACGTGATTGTCAGCTAAAATTCATCAAGTTTAGTATTAAAATAAAACATTGTGTGCACCACAATACAAGGAATATTCATTACAAACATTTTTCTTGTCATTCCACGTCATCATTTGCAATCTGACCAAATGGCAAAGAAGGACAATTATCAATGATATGGAATTGTATTTGAATATAAGATCACTCACTCTATTCTAAAGTGAAGTATTATTTTAATCAGGATAAATGATGAAATTAAGGGCTTCCTCTAAATTCGTTCCAACTGCCATTTGGCTGGTTTCTTTCAAAACTTGGAATAAAATGCCAATGGTTATTTCTTCATCGAAGCATGTTGAAGTGAATAGGTGTATGCTTTTACTTTATAACACTTTTATTTGGTTTACATTTGAATGATCTCCCTTTTAACCTTGCCTAGCGGACTCCTATACTAGTTGTGTACAGTTTATACCACGGTTTTTGGCCGGTTAGTCCCGGTTTCACAGTTGTACAGAGGACAGTCTGTGAGCCTCTCACATGTGCAATTGATACGAGAGTTGCTTTCCGTGCAACTGAAAACTCACGTATCGATTGGACATGCCTGAAGTTCGCCACCTGTCCTCTGTACGACTGCACAATCTGGACTCACCGGACAAAAACTGTGGGGTAAACTGTACTCCTTCTGAATCAGATGTGTTGTAGCTTGTAAAGTTCTAAGAGTATCAAGACATGAATCATATATATCTTTAAAAATGGAGATCTGGTCCTCTTTTCTGTGTATGTAAGTGCTCTAGTCTTACCCTTGATGCACAATGAGTTAGCACTCTGCTGCATTCTAAAGATGTCTGACACATGATGTCTCATTACTGTATGTGTACTATGAGGATGAATCATAAGCTTTCTATTACTGGAGTATGTATGTTGAAGTGATCTGGTGTGTGTTTGTTGTTACAACATTCGATAAAACATCCTCTGTCCTCAATGGAGTGTGTATGGTCTTGTAATCCTGATGCACTGGATCTCAGCTTTTCCTGGTGGGACTGTTAAGAATAGATCTTGGTGAAAATCACACTCAAGATGGCTACTGTCAGCTCACAGTTCAGATCTCCAAACCTGCAGTTCCCCATTACAGTCATGGAGCAAGAATTAATGCCCATAGCTATGCTGCTGGGTATGTCCTGAGGAACAAGGGTCCATTTCTGTTCTAAATTTATGAAACATTTGAACCTAACCTTGGCTATGATGTCTGAGCTGATCCCTCCACTATTTTTTTTGCCAAGTACTGGTTAAAAATGTATATTTCTAAGTTGTGACTAAGAAGGAATAAATTCATTAATCAATACATCTTTCTTGTCGAAATATTCTGCAGTGTATAACCCCAAATATTATAGCACTCTAGTTTCTATAGCAATTGAGAATGCTGCAAAAACTAAGGATTTGAATTCATGATTCATAGAAGGACTTTAGGGAATAGCTCTCCTTGGGGCAGTCGTCAGTTGAACAAGACTTTAAAATGTGACCGCAGTCGGGAACGGAGCCTGAAACTGAGGAAGGTGCATTAAGTGCTTGCGCCACTGCGGGCTACCCCTCAACTGCAATCCATTTTCAAGTTTTAACAGTGAACATTGCTAACTTGAGCTCCCATTGGCCAAAACTAGCTCACTTGCATTGTATCAGGCTCAGGAATCGATCCTTCATGAAAAATAAGCTCATAATTCAGATGTAACACAGTTACAACCCTCTGAAAGTACTGATCCTAATGTCTGCATGAGTTGGTTGTATGCCACTTGCTCCATTCCAGAGGTCAAACAGTGTAAATATGCCAAGTTGTTACAGCAATGGAGAGCAGTGCTAACACAACCATCCTGAATGTGGTTCACCCCCACTCCCACCCCCACCACACCCTCTCTTCAGGCATATTTCAAGTATCAGGGCACCTTCCCCAATCCAGGACCCTTACAGTATAAATACAGTTACACATGCTATTACAATCAACAGAAGAACACTGACTATTATCACACAATCTCATATCATACCTCAGAGGCCGATAGCCTAGATGTTAGGCCCCTTAAAACAACAATTATCATCATCATCATCATATCATACCCAAATAATGCAGTTGGTTAATCATTGTCCTTCAAAACCCAAGATAGCAGGTTGATTCTGGCTCCGGCCAATGGTATTTTAAGGTGTACGGTACAACCAGCATGCAGACATTTATAAACTGCATGACTGTTCAACGGGCCATAATTGCATTATCTGAATTATAACCCAACATTTCATCCAGAATTGATTGCTTGGTCTAATACAATGTATGTGAGTTTTCTTAAAATAGGAATTCAAATTGACGATGTTCCCACGTTAGATGAAAAGGCACTGTTACAGCCTAGCATGGCCCTCAGTAGTGCAAGAGCTTAAAGCGTCTACCCGGACAGCAGACGATTTACGTTTGAAACACTACTGTGGTCACATTTTTAATAATAATAATGATGATAATTATAATTTGTTATTTTAAAATATAAAGATAACCATCTAATGAATGAGACTGGAACATGATTTCTTACCAAACAGTTGTAATATTGTACACTCATTCGAGTTCAGTTGGTCAAATATTTTAAAAGAATATTTTGTTCCTTTTAGAGTAAGCCTCCGTGGCTTAGGCGGCAGCACTCCGGCCTCTCACCACTGGGTCCGTGGTTCAAATCCCGGTCACTCCATGTGAGATCTGTGCTGGACAAAACGGTGGCAGACAGGTTTTTCTCCGGGTACTCCGGTTTTCCCTGTCAAAATTTCATTCCAGCAACACTCCACTATCATTTCATTTCATCTGTCATTCATTTAATCATTGCCCCAGAGGAGTGCGTCAGGCCTCGGCAGCCGGCACAGCCCATATCCTCGCCGCTAGATGGGGGCTTCATTCATTCCATTCCTGACCCGGTCGGAGACTGGAAGCAGGCTGTGGATTTTCATTTTTTCATTTTGTTCCTTTTAGAACTTTTCCCAAAAATTTAGGAGCATTCTATAGATCATTTCAAATGACTATTTTGGTCATCAACCTCCAGCCCAATAGTAATGGCAGCAATAAAGAAATGAAGAACAGAAATGCAAAACATTGTCTGACTAGACATGAGCCTTACCATCAAACTTGACGCTGTCAGAGGCAGGAATGTCACAGTTGGGACCTGAACTTGCAGAGCCACGTAACACACGGTTTATTGTGCGCAGTAATGGATACGGCTCACAATTACATGAATCACGGAAGTCATCGAGGTCTAGAGCCCAAATCATTCCACCTCCAAGTCCCATACGCCGGATATACTCGGATTTGTGACGTATCATGGCCGTGTCATCAAATGACACCCACTGATCACGCAGATAAGCATATGGTCCCATTCTACCCTGGGGGTCCTTTACCACAGTCCAACCACGGTTCTTGATACGATCACAGATCTAGAACGAAATGAACAAAAGGAGTATCAAATTTGAAATATACAAAGTTTATGTGCAAAGCGGATACAGGTAAATGGTGTGTGGCCTCTGGAGAGGCCTGGTGCAGATCTTTCAATTTGATGCCCATGGATGAGCTTTGTGTCGTGGTGAGGATGAAAATGATGAATATATCACAAACACTCAGTCCTCAGCCCAAGGGAATTAAATATACAATGTTAAAATCTCGGGCCCATCCAGAGCACAAACCTGAGATCTTGGACACCAGAAAACAGCATGCAACATCAGTAAGCAACAGGATTGCCAGTATACTGTAGGTGAAGAGGAAAACATATTTTCACAATGCTAACTCAGCATTCAACAAATGTGATCCTCCAGAAAGAAAATACCATGATAGACCTGGATATTGGACCACAGAACCACATTGATGTTGCCTTATATGAAAACATTTGAAAATTACGTTTTTGGTTTTGCCACCTTCCGCTGAGACATAACGATTTTGTTGTCTGGATACTCGTGAGCACGCCACATACAGTTGCCCATAGGAAAAACTGGTTTTGTCTAAATGTATACCTGCTGCTGATTGAGCTTTGTTAGTAGTTATAGTGAATACTGCTTGAAGAGGGAACTGCACTCTTGCACACTGGTATGGCAAATCTATCGGAATATAATTGGAATATGGGGAATTAAAGGTATTTTTCCTTAAGCTATTCGGGGTGTACTTTTCCCACAATTATTGATGATTTGAACGTCAACATGTCACTATTAATAGACCCATAGCTAAAAAATCTCTCACCTTGGCCGCTGATGTACATTGTGCAGCCTCTTCCAGTCTTACATCCCAGGGATTGTAATTCTCCAACAACCCTTTTGCCTCACATGCCTCTCTAAATATTGGAAATTCCTCATTATTTTGTTTTTAGAGATTTTTGAAAGAGGTTACCCTCGCACATGATGTAGATGCATTGTCAAAGGAAAACATTCCATGTTACAAACATGGACTGTGTAACCTGTACCGAAAGCTTCTGCATATTTAACACCAGGCCAATTCTGAACAGCAGTTCCTTGAACTTAGATTTCCCAATATTTGATTGTATCATTCCATGTGTAATATCTCTGTACCTCAACATACAGAAGATATATTATCATGTCTTGGTTAAATTTTGGAAAAGGTGGTGAGTGTGGTTTTTGGCGGAGTGGATACTCGCTCGTGGAGATTATTTTCAGTAAAATTGACTGGTTCACAATTCTGTATGTGCACATTGAGGTATGTGACGGCGGGGTGCCTTTTGTGTTATGGAAACTCTAATAACCACCACACAGCTTCGTTGGTACTGACATAACGACCAGACTGATAGGCTATGTTTGTATTTAACTATACGGGATTTGCGAGTCCTGTGTTTATGAAATTGAATGTAGCTTGATCACTACCGGGTACCTTCATTTATTTATATATATATTTTCAGATACGGTATATCTTAATAGCAGAAGTACCTGTTTTTCGCCAGGATGATGAAGATTTTTACACGATTGTATTTTCAAATTTTAGATGGCGCTATCCTACACCTTTATAGGTTACGCTAGCGCTCTGTTATATAGCAACGGCAGTAAACTGAATTACTTGTGATGGAATGATATTCACTGATTTAATTTAATAAACAACCTCCACTTTGTATTGATTTGGCGGAGGTTGTTTATTAAATTAAATCATACATTTGTCAATACGGACCAAAAATGGCAATTAATATTCCCAATTCTAAAGCGGCTATTCAGGCTAAAAGGTATACTTTGTATTGATTTGGCGGAGGTTGTTTATTAAATTAAATCATACATTTGTCAATACGGACCAAAAATGGCAATTAATATTCCCAATGATATTCACTTCTCTTACTAACAACGAGAGGTCGCCAAGTTGTTTACTAGAAAAGCGTTCAAATTTGGAGGGTTTGCTCTTCATAAAAAAATATTTTAGCCATGATCGAGCGTTTTTGCCAATGGGCCTTAGTGTGTTCAAAATTGAACGTTTAAAATCAATCCTCAAACTTTTGTAGTCCTATTCCCACACACGCTCCCGGATCGTCTCCGTGGCGTAGTCGCTAGCGTGTTGGCGTGGGGAATTGACGGTTTGGAGTTCGAGTCAGACCTTGGTCAGCACTTTTTTTTTCTGTTACTGTTACATCCCTCATTGACTTTTGGGTTTTCTATAATGTATTTGCTGTGGTCTCTTCGGTTTTGGAGCTATATAGAAATCATCCCAGCATATTGCACCCTGTTCTGCCAACCATGCGATATCTACTTTTTACGACAAGTAAGTAGTAAAAAATACGAGCGTCTAATGGTGTAAGCATACTCTCTTTTGTGTTTGCAGGTCAAAGGTCTCATTAAGAAACTACAAAACTTGGTCCATGCTGTAAACAGGGACAAAGTTCTGTCTACGAGAGAAGATGCTAACAAAATCCATTCACTGATTCATCACCAACTTTCATCTAATGCTTTCGTAGACATGATAAAATATGCTTCCTTTGAATATCATCTGATTTCCGCGTGATGTGATGAGGTGCAGGTGCTATTCTTGCTCCTCACCTGCATTTATTAAATATGTTCGTTGTCGCGAAATGCTTTGCTTTCAATGTTTTTATGAAAAATACCACCCAAATAAGTGTAAAAAAGGGTCACGTTCAAGCGATTCACTGTCAGACGAACAGTGAAAATTCGACAAATATTGTAGATAAAGTAAACAATAACGTAAATATTTATTTATTAATAATGTAAGTAGAAAAAGCAACAACAAATAATAAAGTACGGTACTTGATGTAATCTGCCAACTTAAATAGTGTACCACAAGCATAAAATAAAAGAAAAAATGTCAAAGAAAGAAAAATAAAATAATTTAAAAAAGATTAAGGTAGGTTTCGATCATGGTAGCTTCCATTCCCACCGCCAACGAGCTAGTGACTACGTCACGGAGACTACTTAAGTTTGAGGATTGATTTTAAACGTTCAATTTTGAGCACACTAAGGCCCATTGGCAAAAACGCTCGAACAGGGGCAAAATATTTTTTATGAAGAGCAAACCCTCCAAATTTGAACACTTTTCAGATAAACCACTTGGCGACCTCTCCTTGTAAGTTCCGTTCTTAAACATATGATTCGTATTACAAATCTGAAACTTCTCTCACCTTTACCAAATTTTCTCTTATCCCATCTTGATTAATCTCAAAATCCGAGAAACGCAATATCACATAGAAAACCAAAGATTTTCTACATACATACTTGGCACCGCTAGTAGTCGCTACAGTAGAGTTACAAAATTCAAGGTGGTATTAGAAGGCGCTATCCCTCACTAAGTTTCGTTATTGAAGTCCTAAAACATAGAAAGTTATTTATTTTAAAATTATGAAATACCTAGGTAGATATAACTTGAAAGAGGGATGACCGTTTAGATTTCTAATGTTCATATCGTGTTTATTATATCTTGAAAAAGATAAAAATAGATAGTAAATGGATTGGCATTGCCTCTTACAGGGATGGATGGAAAAAATTGGATATCATGTCTTGAGCTACTGCAGCCACGGAAATGGACTTGCCATTAGTTCATCAGTTTATCAGAGTGAAGATAGTTTTCTGGGAATATCTTTGAAATTGTCGTTTTAGGGCCTTAAAATGTGGTTTTCGGTTTCCCACAGGGACACACCGAGTATTGTTTATCGCACCGAGGCGCGTAAAATGAGCTATGTCCGGTCTTTATTCGACAACTTCGACATTTCGTCCCAGATAACTTCTTTTAGTGACTTTTCAGTCACTTTGCCCATCCCACGGTAACAATGATTTTTTCTGGATGAAAGGCAGCCTATGTGTTAATCCATGGTATAAGTTATCTCCATTCCAAATTTCATCCAAGTCTGTCCAGCCGTTTTAGTGTGAAGAGGTAACAAACACACAGATACGCACACAAACTTTCGCAATTATAATATTTTTTTTTCTTCATCTTGAACAGTTTCCAGCCACTGGCCGGGTCTGTTTGGAACAATAAGTCTCTCCATCGTCTTCTGTCTACCCACCATCCCTTCGTCACCACCTTGGTCCAGTCTTCTCCTTTCCTTCGCACGCAGTCTTCCACACCCTTCAGCCACTTATCTCTTGGCCTTCCTCCTGGTCCTTTTCCCTCTATTTTCATCTCGTGAATCTTCCTGGGTATCCTCCTACCATCCATTCGCTTAACATGCCCGTACCATTTAAGCCTTGATTCCTCTATCCTATTCTGTAATGCTCCCTCCTTGACTAATTCTCTGATCATCTCATTTCTTAACCAGTCCACCTCTGCTTCTCCAATACTGTTTCTCAAGAATTTTATCTCACTAGCCTGTATTCTGCTTTGCCGTCTTCCTTTCATAACCCAGGTCTCTGAGGCATACGTCAGGATTGGAACGTAGTACGTCCTATATATAACTCTTTTGCTATTTTGAGGGACATCCTTACTCCATACCATGATCCTAACACTTTTCCTGAATAATTCTGCTTGCCACCCCACTCACTTATTTCAATGTTGTTTCTTCCATTTTCTTGTATCATACTTTCCAGATACTTGAAACCCTCTACTTTCCTCAATTCTTCCCCACCAATTGTTATTCCCGTTGTGACTCGCTCCTTCTTCCTGGTTGTGAACATCCACTCACTTTTGCTTAGGCTAAACTTCATCTCATATCCATGTACTATTTCTTCCCATACATCCAACTGCTCCTGTACTTCCTCCTCCTTGTTTCCCTCGATCATCAAATCATCTGCAAACGCCATTACTTTCATCCTTCTTTCGCCAAACACTTCCGCCACTCTGGTCATTATATTGTCCATCACTACAATGAAGAGTAGCGGTGAAAGTGCACTTCCTTGCCTCAAGCCATTCTTCTGTTCCAGCCAATCTGATCTCTCTCCTCCTACTTTCACACAGCTTATACTTCCATTGTACATTTCCCTTATCCTCCCTATAGTCTGCTTTCCTACTCTTCTCTTCCCCAAAGCCTTCCATACCTTACTTCTACGTACACTATTATATGCTTTTTCAATGCCCAGGAAGGCCATCAGTAGATCTATTCCATATTCATAATGTTTTTCCTGCTACTGTCTTAGAGCAAACATTAGATCTACTGTTGACCTTCCTGCTCTGAAGCCATGTTGTTCTTCTCTCATCTTTCCTTCTATTTTTGCCCGAATTCTCTTTTCCAAAACTTTCTCAAAGATCTTCACACAATGGCTCATCAATGTAATCCCCCGATAATTCTTGCACTCCTTTCTGCTACCTTTCTTGAAGATTGGGACAATTATTCCCTTCTTCCAGTCCTCAGGGGTCCTCCTCTCTCCTATTTGCCACCAGGGGACACACCTCCAATTGCAAATAAAAAATGAATGAATGAATTACTCGATATAGCCATTGCATCCCCACCTCTCCTGTCGCTCTCTGCATCCCTACACATATCTCGTCCAGACCTGGTGCCTTCCCTCCTTTCATCTTCCTCAGTATGTCCTCCACTTCCCTCCATGTTAAGTCCTTTTCTGTTCCTGGAGACTCCCCTCCTTTCATCTTCCTCACTGCATCCTCCTCTTCCCTCCATGTTAAGTCCTCTTCTGTTCCCAGTTCCCCTATTCTTCATCAGGGTCACCATTCGGGTTCAAGAGTTCTTCAAAGTACTCCCTCCACATGATCTTGAGTTCATCCTTATTCCCTACTTCTCGACCACTTTTGTTCGCCATTCGAACGTAGTCCGTCATATCATTACTCCTCTTACTTTTAACCATCCCATATAGGACCTTTATGGTACCTTCACTATCCTCCTCCATCATCCTTGGGGATGGAAGAGTGGACAAGGATGATGGAGGAGGATAGTGAAGGTACCAAAAAGGTCCTATAAGGGATGGTTAAAAATAAGAGGAATGATATGACGGACTACGTTCGAATGGCGAACAAAAGTGGTCGAGAAGTAGGGAATAAGGATGAACTCAAGATCATGTGGAGGGAGTACTTTGAAGAACTCTTGAACCCGAATGGTGACCCTGATGAAGAAATAGAGGAACTGGGAACAGAAGAGGACTTAACATGGAGGAAAGAGTAGGATGCAGTGAGGAAGATGAAAGGAGGGTAGTCACCAGGAACAGAAAAGGAATTAACATGGAGGGAAGTGGAGGACGCACTAAGGAAGATGAAAGGAGGGAAGGCACCAGGTCTGGACGAGATAAATGTAGAGATGCTGGGAGCGGCTGGATAGGTGGGGATACAATGGCCATATCGAGTAATGAGGGCTGTATGGAAAGAGAGGAGGACCCCTGAGGACTGGAAGGAGGGGATAATTGTCCCAATCTTCAAGAAAGGTAGCAGAAAGGAGTGCAAGAATTAACGGGGGATTACATTGATGAGCCATTGTGCAAAGATCTTTGAGAAAGTTTTGGAAAAGAGAATTTGGGCAAAATTAGAAGGAAGGATGAGAGAAGAACAACATGGCTCCAGAGCAGGAAGTTCCACAGTAGATCTAAATTTTGCTGTACGACAGTTACAGGAAAAACATTATGAATATGGAATAGATCTACTGATGGCCTTCCTGGACATTGAAGAAGCATATGATAGTGTACGTAGAAGTAAGGTATGGAAGACTTTGGAGAAGAGAGGAGTAGGAAAGCAGACTATATGGAGTTTAAGGGAAATGTACAATGGAAGTATAAGCTGTATGAAAGTATGAGGAGAGAGATCAGATTGGCTGGAACAGAAGAATTGCTTGAGGCAAGGAAGTGCACTTTCACCGCTACTCTTAATTGTAGTGATGGACGATATAATCACCAGATTGGCGGAAGTGATTGGCGAAAGAAGGATGAAAGTAATGGCGTTTGCAGATGATTTGATGATCGAGGGAAACAAGGAGGAGGAAGTACAGGAGCAGTTGGATGTATGGGAAGAAATAGTACATGGATATGGGATGAAGTTTAGCATACGCAAAAGTGAGTTGATGATCACAACCAGGAAGAAGGAGAGAGTCACAACGGGAATAACAATTGGTGGGGAAGAATTGAGGAAAGTAGAGATTTTCAAGAGAAATAAATGAGCGGGGCAGGCAAGCAGAATTATTCAGGAAAAGTGTTAGGAGCCTGGTATGGAGTAAGGATGTCCCTCAAAACAGCAAAAGGGTTATATATAGGACATACTACGTTTCAATCCTGATGTATGCCTCAGAGACCTGGGTTATGAAAGGAAGGGAGCGAAGCAGACTACAGGCTAGTGAGATGGAATTCTTGAGAAACAGTATTGGAGAGACAAAGGTGGACAGGTTAAGAAATGAGAAAATCAGAGAAGTAGTCAAGGAGGGAGCATTACAGGATAGGATAGAGGAATCAAGGCTTAAATGGTATGGGCATGTTAAGCGAATGGATGGTAGGAGGATACCCAGGAAGATACATGAGATGAAAATGGAGGGAAAAAGACCAAGAGGATGGCCAAGAGATAGGTGGCTGAAGGGTGTGGAGGACTGCATGCAAGAGAAAGGAGAAGACTGGACCAAGGTGGTAACGGAGAGATGGTGGGAAGACAGAAGACGATGGAGAGGCTTATGTTCCAAACAGACCCGGCCAGTGGCTGGAAACTGTCCATGATGATGATGAATAATTGTAGCCTAATTTTATGCTACCATAAAGCACTAACCTCATAGTATGATAGGAATCCTCTGGCACGAGTAAAGTCTCCAGCCTCACCACCACCATATGTGGGAGCATTTAATCCATGGTTGGAATTGTCAGCAAGTGAGAATGACTGTCCATACATTGGCATGCCCAGCACAAGTTTCTTGGGACTCGCTCCTTTCTGGATCCAGTAATTGATGGTAAAATTCTAGAAAGAAAAAGAAAACCATTGCTGGAATGAATATTTTCAATACTTTTACATTACTTCTAATATAGAAGTTTAAAGACTAATAGAAGTCCAATGTACTGTATAGTACTGAAGGATGTAGGTATTTCCAGTGATCTGAAGCTGTATTTGATGATGATAATAAATGGCCCAACCTTTCTACAGTAGGTCTGGATACCC
Source organism: Meconema thalassinum (assembly GCA_946902985.2). Lineage (NCBI taxonomy): Eukaryota > Metazoa > Arthropoda > Insecta > Orthoptera > Tettigoniidae > Meconema > Meconema thalassinum. The sequence continues at coordinate 1,122,222,935 of OX336389.2, read as the reverse complement.
AAAACCTGGGGTTGGAGATTTAATTTATTGATAATAAATAGTGTACTGTATATACATATCCCGTGGCTCATGATCTCGAGATTAACGGTCACGTTAAACTACAAGCTTCCTTCCTTGTATATACATACATGAAAAGGAATTTATGAATACATGCAAAATGCTATTGAAAAGACAATAATAAGAACTCAGATATAGCATAAGCAATAGGCCTATTCAATTTTAACAGTTTCCTCTTCAGTTGCTCCTTTTCCTGTTTTTTCATTATGGAGGTACGAAGAGCTAGTAGTAACAACAACAGACTGTCTGCATGGCTCAGTGGTAACGTTCTCGCCTTCTGTGCCCAAGGTTGCAGGATCGAATCCTGGCACAGTGAGCTGGCATTTGAGGGTGTGCAAATGTGAGGGAGCCATGTCAGTAGATTTACTGGCACGTTTAAGATCCCTTTTGGGGCAAAATTCCGGTACCCTGGCGTCTAAAATAAGCAGTAGTTAAAAGGGACATAAAACCAATAACATTATTATTATAGTAACAACAACAACAATAATAATAAGACAGCATAACAGGGATTTATATACCTATGTGGGGAAAATTACTGAATTGATGATGAGAAGACGGATAATGTATTTTGGACACGTGGAACAAATCACGTCAACACGATTAACCAACCGCATTTTTACTTTTCTCCAAGAGAAAAAGACAACGACAAAATGATCCACACGAGATTGGGATCTCATGTGAAGCGTGACCAGCTAAAGAGAAAACTCTTCAAACATTGGAATTTCCAACCTTAGCCGACGCTGAAAGCTTGAAAGGCGGGGACAAAAGAGAAAAAGGAACAACATCGTCTATGAATGAAGGAATACTGGACTAATTTTAAAACTAAAAGGAAACAGTTGAAAAGTGTTAACAGACAAATTAATAATTGTCCTGTTTTCTTCACAAAATATGATGTGAACCCTAACATAGTTGCTCAGTAAGTGACTACTAGTTGCTAGTTGTGTCTTACCGTATTGAATGTGACATCTGTATCATCAGGGTGAGGATACATAGGTGCAACATGTCCAGTGATTTTGTCCCACTGACCATGATAGTCATAAGCCATTACTGCAATCCAGTCCAAGTTCTCTGACAGAGTGGGAACATCATAGCCTGTAATCAATGTTAACACATCAATATAAAAGCTACCAAAGAATATATCAAAACGAATAATGCAGTTTCTGCACTTGTTTTGGTAAATCAGTCAACAGCTGTCTGCTCTCCTGTTTCAATTCAGGAAAGGAATTTCAGACAAGAAATGTTTGCAATGACAGTATATGAATATTTTATGACTCTTATTTGTTGGCGTTAAAGTTGTCAGAACTGTTGGTCTTGTGTCAGTAATAGTCTGACAACCAGAACATAAAGAGTAGTTCTGGGAGTCCATACAGAGTTGGTTTCAATTAAGGCCATAACATTGATTAAACCTAGAATAAGAATTTACCCCAACCCTCAACCAGTAATATTGCACCTTACGTTCTTTAACACTTCACACCAAATGCAGCTGTTAATTTAATATACCATATATTACACTGATGTTGCTTTACTGCTGAGAGGAAATTCAAGACACATTGAAACTGTATTGAGCACATACCTGCATTGATGACTGTCCTGCTGGGAGACACAGCTGATGACAGCAGATAACCTTTAGGTTTAAATGCCATTCGAAGTTCACGAACAAATGCTGCAAAGGCTTCTTTATCCGAATCGGGTCCCTTGTTACAATCAACCTGCCAACACTTAGGATATTCCCAGTCAAGGTCAAGTCCATCAAAGTTATTATTTTCAATGAACTCAACCACTTTCTGGATAAAACGTGCCCGTGCAGATGGATTGTTCACAAGACGACTATACTTATCACCAGCAGAGTCATTCCAGCCACCAATGGCCACCAGAACTTTGATGCCATTCTTCCTGAATGCAGTCACCTTCTCGTAAAAATCTGAAACATTTAAGGGTATTGATATAGTGATACTTGAAGTCTAGGCAATGGACACCCGCTTGAGTGTTGCTAAGTCACGTGACATCCACTCCAACCGTGAACATAACATTGTTATGTATAATATTATACTCTGTTTATATTCTGATTTCCATCTTAGTCAAAGTTTTGGAAACTCTAACTCGAAAGAATTCCTGTGTCAATGTTAGGACTTGAATGGTTTTTTTAACTCTGAAATTAAAGCATCATTTTAGTATTTAATGCACTGTATGGAAATACTGGTGGGTATCAAGAGGGAATAAGTGTACCTACAATAATACTCTCCATTAACATTCTAATCATAATAGTTCATGTTGAAAAGTACCGACAGCAGTGGCTACATTGGCTAAAGCGCAGTGTTAGGTCATGGGGCCAAGCTCTCTGCCGACTCGGTAGACGCGTGGCTTCGAGCCCCACCGTCGGCCGTCCTTGAAATGGTTTTCCGTGGTTTCCCATTTTCAACACCAGGCAAATGCTGGGACGGTACCTTCTGACAGGCCACGGCCGCTTCCTACCACTTCCTTGCCCAGTTTCATTCACCTTCATCCATTTCATCTCTCATCTCGACGCGCAGGTCACCCACGGGCGTCGACTAGGAAGACCTGCACTCGGCCTCTCAGGAGGTCACACGAAAATCAAAAAAATAAAATAATGTTGAAAAGTCTATTTATGTCATATAAACTAATTTATAGAACAAAAATCACAAATTCAAGTGTTGTAACTGTAATTTATTGTAATTAAAATTAGTAATTACTTCTTTCAGCATGTGAACATGAAAATGTTATCTCTAATCATGGGAGTGCTAAATTAGAAGTCCAAAATACAGTAGCAATGGTTCAACTTTCTGTAACCAAGTGTGGAACATTGTTTGGGATAAAGCAATTCCCCTAAAAGCCAAACAGGCAATACCAAATCATACCTTCTGCCAATTAGAGAGATGTGTCTTATTGAAGAGAGACATTAGCGAATTAAAAGCTTGTGAAATGAAATTTTTAAGATCTGGTATGCAGAAGATAGAATCAGAAATGACTGCATTAGGAGGGATCTGCAGGTGACCTTATCAATGGAAGAATGTGCATTATGAGTCTGAAATGGTTTGACCATGAGCAAAGGATGTCAGAGACACAAATTCCCAGACAGCACTTGGAAAGGATAGTACTGGAAGGAGACCTGTTGAACGTCCCAAAAGAAGTTTGTTAGATCAAATCAATGAAGATCTTCTACGAAAAGGAACGACATTACATGATATACAAAGAGAAGCAGTATAGAATGATAGAATTAGATGGAGGCATATTGTCTACTCCAATCCTACCCGACCCGCTGGAAGGGTATCTAGATGTTGATGATGATAAGTATTCACATATTACATGTAATATGAAGCATAACATGTGTGTATATAAGTATAATTACTTAATACCTTAAACCATAGTCAGTTGTATGTTTTGTTAGTTGGATGGGATAACTTTAGGCTAAGCAGTCTGCATACTGTAAGTTTTATACATTGTTACCTCCCTATTTTAGTGCTTTAACATCCTACGTCCAATCATGATGTTCAATGCAGCCTATGTTCAAACAATTTATACAGAAGTGCTGTTTAACCCTCTTAGTGCCAGGTGAAAAGGTAAAGGTGAAGTCTAAAAGTGCCAGGCTGTTTTAATGGAAAATGTAGGCTTTCAGAAAAAAATATGTATATCCCCTTTTTTGAAAGATACGAAAGCAAAATTTAGTTAGGGAGTACAAAACATAGCTATCTAAAATCAGGGAAATTTTTAGATCATTATGATACTTATTTCGTTTCTTATTAATTAATTAATTAAAATAATTTCTTCTGTAAAATAAAAATTAGAAAGTTTGATTATTCCTATTACTACACACTTATAAATGGAGTAAAAATGAACACTGGAGAGCACACATACATAACGAAAGAACCAGGAAATGCAGTTTTTTAGTTTAAAAAATATCAGCAGGGGTGTCAAAAATCCAAAATTATAAAATCTAGCATATTCATAAAATACCGTACACCAACAATGGCATTGTTGATATAAATAAAATTAAAATAATTCCAGTGAAAATAAATAAACAGAAGGGGACCCCGTAGTTTTACCTTTCACATTTGTGGTTGTGTAGCCTATGGAGGATTGTCGTGGTCAACATTCCTTTCTTCCCAGTCACTATTACAATCAACATCATTACAATCACTATCACTTGTTTGGTTATGTACGATCGCATTCAGCGCAGGTAATTCATTGTCCGAAGCGGAATCGGCACTTGATTCGTCACACACAAGATCGCAATCACTGTCCACGAATTCCAAGAGATCACTACTTGACTCATCAATCATTAATTCTTCAATATCTTCCTCTCTCAATCCATCCTTCCCTTGGACGCCATGCTTTTACGAGTCGCGCGTAAACAAGTCAAGGAACTTCAAATATCGCTCGAGTAAATCGATAGACAGAAAGCAAAAGATGTTTGCCAGAAAATGGTAGCTAGAACTCTCTTTAATGGTCACGTCAAGTTTAGATGCCATTTTCGGTCTATTAACTCCTCTAAGAATACAAAAACGAAGCATCTCTCAGAGCGACGCTGGCAAGTTTCGTTCATTTTATGAGGATCGCTCACAGCGACTCTGGCACTAAGAGGGTTAAATGTAGCTTACAAAAATGAAAGGAATTTGTTGTCTACATGTAAAACATGCGTAATCAAAATATTATTTCAAATTAGGAAAGAGAAACACAAAAATATAAACTTACGGTTATCAAAGTCAGCCCAGCTATCATGAGGCTTGATAACTAGTTGATCACCATTCAGTACAGCAAACCCATAGACAATATGGGTGCATAGTGATGGATCAATATCACTAGGGAGGTACTTGCCGGCACCTTGCCTGTGAACAAAGCAACGACATCATAAGCTCTTCATAATGACTAAGGATCTATAAAGAGTGAACCATTTTGGTGTGAATCTGAGACAGTTGCATTTGAGTCCTCAAGTTCCAAAACCGGCCATCTGCATGTTGTAAAATTTTTCTGTAAAGCCAGAAAACTATTTCTGATTATGTTATGCAGAACAAGAATACATTTCACCCTTTAACAAGAAGTTCCGTGAAGAACTATACAGCGTACTTTTCATGCCAATGATTATTCTACAGTATATGAACCTATCTAGAATAATGACGAAATTAAGTTGGTAATATCGAAATATCTAATTAGTTCAAAATATACCCGGTATAATGTAGCCTAATAGAGCACTACAGTTGGCAGCCCTGGTGACTGAATATATTCTTAGTTCCACCTCTTAAGGTACAGAATACAAAATTTGGTTGAAGTCCAATGGACGTTACATGCAGTTAGACACTGGATCTATCAGCACGTGTAAAAGCATGTTGCCAACAATACCATGCGTGTGCTGGTCAGAAATAATTTGAATTATTATGATATCTTGTTGTGCCAATTTTGGATGAAATCCATTTGTTAGTATAGAAGTTACATGTATTTTAAAATTGGACATATCAGCAGGCATAGAATCATGTTGGCAGCACCGCCTTGTATTAATTACTCCAAATTAATCTAGAATGTCAGGTGCTATACGTGTGCAAAGTATAGAGCTGTTGGCTTGCATACTTTCTGATATATTGATATTAGGGTAAAAAAGAATATAGACAGCATTTATTAACAGTTGGCAGCCCTGATTGCTCTTAACAATACTTATAGTCATATCTGTTATGGTACACATTGCACATACGAAATTTGGTTGAAATCCAACTGATAGTATAGAAGTCACATGTATTTAAAAATTGGTACTATCAGCAGGCTTATAATCATGTTGGTAGAACTGACGTATATAAGTTATTCCAAATTAATCTAAAATGTCAGAATATACGTGTGCATAGTTTAAAGCTGTTGGCTTGCATACTTTCTGATATATTGGTATTTGGATTTAAAAAAGTAGAGAGAGCAATTATTAACAGTTGGCAGCCCTGGTGGCTCTTAAGAATACGCTCAGTCATATCTGTTTATGTACAGATATTACATACAAAATTTGGTTGAAATCCAATTGATAGTGTAGAAGTTATATGCATTTAAACATTGGACATATCAGAAGGCTTAAAATTATTTTGGCAACACTGTCATGGTTGGCCTCCTGGAAATTAAACTGAAATAGTATTATCTACATGTGTGCCAATTTTGGAATAGCTCCCATGCATACCTTGCAAGATATCCAACATGGAGCTCAAATTTCTAGTGCATTTTTTCAGCAGTTGGTAGCACTGACATCATTTTCAAATATGGACGTGAGCTATTCCGGTGCACATCTTTACTCATACTAAATTTGGTTTTGATTGCTGCAGCCGTTTAGGAGTTGATAGGGGGGGACACACACACAGCCAGCCAGCCAGACAGACAGACAGACAGACAGACAGAAGGACAGACAGACAGACAGACAGACAGAAGGACAGACAGACAGACTGACTGACTGACTGACTGACTGACAGACTGACAGACAGACACACATTTTCCCGGATCGATCTCATAAGACTACTTTTTCCTCATTTTTGCCAAATGTGAAAAGTAGGCTAAAAATAGGACAAAAAATAATACTTTTCATAGACATTGTGATTAATAATCATACATAATTCCTTCTTGAGTTATTTACATTTTGAATTGACACATGGCCGATTTTGGGAACTAACCATGGGAAAGTTTTCCAATTTTAGAACTAAAACAAGGAAGGTTACAGGTTGTTTCTCCCAAACGAATAAGAAATAATTGCTAAGTGTTCAGAATACTTAAATATGATTCATTATGAGTGACAGTTATAAGACACATATAGTTGCCGCTACAGCAGCTTGAAACAAAAAGGATTAAATTCCTCCACAATGTCTGTGTTTTCCACCATAGTTGCACAACACTCTTCATTGGTACTACCTTCAGCATCTTCATTGTCATCCAGTTGCAGAACATTTTTATAGAATGCAAGGGATTGGATGCTTTTCCAGTCAGCCCCAAATGTTTCTCTAACGGCTTCGCAACATCTGTAAGTTTGAGTGGATTAACAGAAATACCACCAGCAACAATAACAGTTGGTGACACAGTTTGCAAACTCTTTCCTCTCTTAGTGACACTTTCTTTTTATTTTATTATTATTATTATTTTTGTTAATGCAGCCAATGGCCATGTACTTTTCTTTTCAGGACGGGTCAGGGAAGGGATATTGGAAGGAAATCAGCCGTGGACCAATTGAAAGGAACCGTCCCGGCATTTGCCTGGTGGTGAAAATGGGAAACCACGAAAACCATTTTCAGGACGGCCGAGTTGGGATTTGAACCCACGCTCTCCCGATACCAGCGAGGCACGAGGTGGCGCGTTAGCGCTCTCGGCCGGTGACACTTTTGAGGACTCCAAAATCTGATCTGTAATGCATTTCCCCCGAAACTATAACACCATTTTTATGTCAAGTGAAAACCTCTTTGAGGGAGCAAACTGAAAATGGCATTGTCCTGCTGGTTTTGTAACATTTTCAGCCACTGATTTCCAGTCATAAACTGTAGGCCTACACTGTGTCCCCAGATGAATAGTAGTCCCATGTTCAGAGAAGATGTCAAGATATCTCTGAGGTTCCGCAATGACTTCATGGGCGCGAATGACTTTCTCGATTCTAGCAAACACTCTATCCAGGGGAAGGAATGAGTGACCGACCATGGGAAACATTACCTTTGTAATAAATGATGTTTTACCATTGAAAGGATTTCAAGTGTTGCTATGCATCCATTTAAGCAATCGAATGTTTATTGTATATCATGTAGGCAACAATAATATCCAATAAGAACATCTAGCAACGTGCCATTGACTGGCAACAATGGTAATAATGGTGCGCTCCACGTGGCAGGCTTCGGAACTAACCCATGGCTGCTTTTGGAACTAACAACATCGAGCAAACGGCCAGTTCTGGAAATAACCTAGAATTACACTTCGCGATTTCTATTGAATCGGGCGGGATTTGACACTCAGTGATTTAATCATAGAAAGACAATATCTGGGACTACCGCTTTTTACAATAAAACATATTTTCAATTTCATTGCATATAGCTGGTTTTGGAACTAGAGGACTCATTTGTCATCACATGTGAGGACAGTGGAGAGCTCTGTTGAAATTTGGATCTCACAGCATTATCTTCATGCATATTTGCTTAGTCATGGTGTGCTGCTCTGTATCAAAATTTTAAGGCATTTTATTCAGAGAACCTGGTAAAATTTATGATTTATGTTTTTTTAATCTTAGCATGATGAGGTGTTGGCAGAAGAGGCCAGAAATTGCAAGGTAGCTGCATCCAAATCTCATTTAATTAGGGTTTGATAATCTAGATGTTAGGCCCCTTACAACAACAAAAAACAATTATCATCATCACCTGTGCTTTCCAATTCCCCATTTTCCCATCTAATATACAACAGTTGCTTCCTTTTCTAAGATATGTATATACGTTTGAAATGCCATATTTGACCAAAAATTCAATTTTCGTTTTTTCATTGTAAATGGAAGCCTTATTTGTCTGCTTCAAATTAACATATATTTCATGTCGATATTCCACCTGTAAGTAGTTAAAAACTATTTTAAGGAGGCTCGTGTGCACATGTTTAGGGGGTGCGGTTCCATAGCATCCTACTTGCATTTAAATATCCCAGAAAATCAAATAAGGGATGAAAATCATTAAAATGACATACCTAGTCTTACCATAAATACTGTCACAAAGTTTCCAATAAATTTACATTAAATGGTTTGAGATATTTTAATATCCTAATGATATTAGTTAAATGGATACCGGTATGTAAGAAACCAAAATCACATGCCATTATTCAAAATGGCCACCTTTGGCACGAACGCAGTCCTTAAGACTTTGAGGCCACTCATCAATTGAATTACGCACCACTTCCATCGGAAAATCTGCTGCTGCCTTCAAAAGAGAACACTTTAAACTTTCAGGGCCGGGTTGACCAACACTGCGTTAACAGGCTGTCAGTAAATGCCTCATTAATTTTAACATCGGAATTAAACTCGTTGGCGTTTCACCAGCACTTTCGCTGATTGGCATTAGGAAACGAAGTGTTATGTTTAAGGGCTGTACAAAACTCATTCAAAGATGATGATTGTGGCAGTATTTGTATATTCTTTGGTGTAATATCCAAAAAGCAAAAAGCTTAAAAGTTATATACTTTTTGGTGAAAAACAAACATGGCTGATGAGGAAAAGAGCAAGAAGAGCCAAAGACTGAGAAATTTTCTTTAAATGAAAGAAACATACTTATCCACCCTTATCCACTTGGTGAAAATAAGAGGACTGATGCTGTAATGTCTAGGTAGTCTTTTATTGAATTAACTAGGATGTGCTATACTGTAATGCATCACACGATATTACACATAAAAAAAAGAGAACTGATGCTGTGACGTCTAGGTAGTCTTTTATTAAATTAACTAGCAACCCGACCCGGCTTCGCCCGGGAACAGTTATGAATGCATTACGTGAAAAGCGCTTTTTTTCCAATGTCAATGAACAACGACCAATATCAGTTTTACGTCTCGGCATGATGGGTTAAAATCACTGACTGGACTATTAATTTATATTATCATGGAGATGCATGTGCAACAAATTCTTGTCAGACGTAATTTAAGATTGGTGAGGTGCATGAACACAAATCCCCTTTCCGTCCAATCTTAACTTGACTGTGAATTTTGCGGAGTGAAAAGTTCACAGGCGAAATGAAGAAAAGCCGAGTTGCACTTCCAGGGAAACTCCAAACACAACCACTCTTCTCTAAAGTTTTTAACTCAACACGACTCGACAGTTTGCTGCTGGCTGTATCTGGGGCAATAGGTTCACCCGCTAGCTAGGCTGTAACAGGGATGATAGACTAACCCTTAGCTAGCTCGTAAACTGTCCCCTCAGTAGTTGAATGGACATGGTTGAAAGAAATTAAAACGTAAAAACACTTATAGTGGGCGATGTATTGAAGATAGACATATGCTCTCGCGGACTTCTTTGTAGAACTTTTCATGCGGAACAATTCTTACAGTCATAGTATATAGATATTTTAAATGGTTTGCCCAGCGTAAGCTTACAAAGCGCTCGGATGCCAGATTTTTTTTCCGACTTTTTCACTGAAATCGTTACTACTCGGCTTCCTTTGTTAAAAAATAAATTATTTTCTACAGAAATCATCCTCGGGATATCTTTTACAGAATGGTGAAAACCGCATCAAAATCCATCCAGTGGTTCTCGAGTTGACCCGTAACATCCAAGAATTGGGGACTTTGTTTTATACTAAGTAGAGACTACATGTGCTATACCATAATGCATCACACGATATCACACGTAAATAAGAAATGGTTCATAGGCCTAGGCTATCTCACTTATCAGATGGAAATTCCAGGTTAGGTTCTGTCATCTGTAGAATATTCAACACAGAAGGTTTTGACAACCGAAATCTCATGATAAATTCTGTGTCGTCGCATTCATTAAAGTAATTCCTTCGTTATTTATAAGTTAGTGGTCGAAAGAAATCTAGCATGTCTTCAAAAACATCATCATTGTTCAGAATAAAGTTTAATGCACGCCCGCTCCGGCTTTCGCTGCATGCCATTTTGGGTTTGAATGCTACGTAAATCGACCGTCAAGTCATTAATTCTATGTTGACAGAGGGCCGGGTTCACCAACGCAGCGTTAACAGGCCGTCAGTAAATGCGTTGTTAACTTAAACATCGGCATTAAGCTCGTTGGAGTTTCACCAGCACATTCACCGATTGGCATTAGCAAACGAAGCGTTATGTTGAAGGGCTGTACAAAACTCATTGAAAGTTGATGATTGAGGCGGTATTTGTTTTTTCTTTGGTGTAATCGAGCAGGCCGTTAACTGAAAAAGCTTAAAAGTTACATACTCCTTAGTTAAAAACAAACATGGCTGATGAGTAAAAGAGCAAGAAAAGCCGGGGACTGTGAAATTTTCGTTAAATGAAAGAAACATAATTATCCACCCTTATCTACTCGGTGGATGAGCATCGTGAAATCGTTGAAAATAAGAGGACTGATGCTGTAACGTTTAGGTAGTCTTTTATTAAATTAAATTAACTAGGATGTTTTATAACGTAATGCATTACAAGTAAAAAGAAATAAGAGGAATGATGTTGAGACGTCTAGGTAGTCTTTTATTAAATTAACTACATGTGCTACACCGTAATGCATCACACGATATTACACATAAATAAGGAATGGTACATATGTCTAGGCTATCTTACTTATCAGATGGGAATTCCAGGTTAGGTTCTGTCATCTGTAGAACATTCATCAACATGGAAGGTTTTGACAACCGAAATCTCATGGTAAATTATGTGTCGTTGCATTCAATCAAGTAATTCCTTCATTATTTATAAGTTAGTGGTCGAAGAAAATCTAGCATGTCTTCAAAAACATCGTCATCGTTGAGAATAAAGTTTAATGCACGACTATTCCGGCTTTCACTGTATGCCATTTTGGATTTGATTGCTACGTAAATCGGCCGTCAAGTCGTTAATTCCATGTTGACAGAGCAATTAGTTTTGACGGCTTGTTAGAGAAGCTAATGGATTGTTAAAGTTTGGTGAACCACAACATTTCGGTAATCGTCTGTCAACAGCCTTAATTGGTTTGTTAACATTTTAACGAACCATGGTGAACCTGGCCCAGAGCAATTTAGTTTCGACGGTTTGTTAGGGAAGCTAATGATTTGTTATAGTTTGGTGAACCATGACATTTCGGTAATCGTCTGTCAACGACCTTAATTGGTTTGTTAACATTTTGACGAACCATTTCTCTTCTTGCAAGCCATCTCCTGAAGCTTGGACCACATTTTGTAGTCCAGGAGACTTAGGTCCAGACTTGCAGTAGGCCAATCAGAGGTCAAAATAAAGTCCAGACATTGGCCCCAAGCCACTCCTGAGATGTGCGAGCCTTATGTGCTGGGGCCAAATCCTGCTGGAAGCTCCAGCATTCTCCATGGAAGAAGGTGTTGTTGAGTTTCTTGACCAGTGGCTCCACCACTGTCTCTTGATACACTTTGGCTGATGTTTTGACCCCTTTCTCACATAAATGGAAGCCTGTGGTACCTTCATAGCTCACGCCCCACCACACCATGACAAATGAAGAATGATGGCCCCTCTGGACCCTTAGAGCCTTTTCAGCAGCTTTTGCAGAGCATGTGGCATATGCCATGTCATGTTGGGCATTAAAAGTCTCCTCAACACTGAAAATTTATTCATCAGTAAAAAGGATTTATCGGTGACCATTTCCTGCGTAATGCGACAGTAAGCGGTTTGATTTTAAGAGCCTCTGTTCCTTCAGCGCATTTGTTAGGAAACGTCCTTTCTGTCGCTTGTAAGCACGAAGTCTCAGGTCACTGCCCAATGTGTGAGACAAAGACATTTTGGAAATTTTCAGCTCATAAGCCATCACAGACTGTCTCAGCACCGGATTTCTTCGCACACGAGCCACAACTACTTTCAACAATTCTGGAATCCGCTCAGTGCGTGGTCTTCCTACTCTGTCTCTGTCTTTCACAGTTCCAGTCTGGAGGAAGCACTGGATAGAGCAGTACACGAACCTTTTGCCAATTTTGAGTTTCTGGAGAATTTTGAAAATTTCACCTGGGGATTTGCCTACCTTGTGCAATGCGGCCACAGCTACACGGTTCTCATGATCACCCCATTCCATCTTAAAAACATACACACAGAACTTTCCACTACTGCAGCTGCACTTGGAATGACTCATAGCTGGTGCTACAACACAGGAATGTGGAGGCCCTTACAAGGGGGAAAGTACAGCCACCCTCAAAATTTGTGTTAGTATTTATGGTAAGACTAGGTATATTAGCTAACTGCAAGTTTGGATCCGGGTTCATCACTGCGGAAGAATTACCATTTTTAGCACGTCCAAGTTAGTTTATTTGCTCATATCACAAATGTGTAACTTCATTTACGTTATTCTCAGAATTAAAATGCCACTCCTGAGATGTGCGAGCCTTATGCGCTGGGGCCGTATTTTTTGCCTTGAAAATTAACAAACTCAACATCAAAAATTGACATAGGAATATTATTGATACATCTAATTAAAGCTAACGAATGTAGGAATGCTGTGAACTAGGGATTTTTGGATACTTTGAAAACTTTAGCCTCCTTGTTTATTTTAAGCAATGATAAAATTGCATTTCCTTCTTGAAAAATGAAAAAAATACTCCTACACTATCTGTGGCAGATAACTGCACGATTCTAGTTCAGAACATTATATGCGCTAAATAGAAGATGTTGGGATTCGTATAATGGATAAATAGTGATCGTGAAAACACGGACGTCTTACTTAGCAGCCATCTTTTATTACACTAACTTATATCAAAGAGCCTCAAACATGAAGAATATATACACGAAATAAACAAAGAAGAAATACATGAAATAAGCCAAAGATGTCCATCTTCTCAGTCCTTCACATCCTCCCCACCCTGGTCTATCTCGAGAGGGAAGACCAGCTGTACAGGCCGACTAATCTTGGTCCCGTTGGCCATCTGAAGGATGAGGGTTCGCACCTTGTTGTCCCTGCCTTGTCGCCTTTCAGTTATTCGCACCTTCTACCACATGTGCCTAGGTCGCATGTCGTCCTGTAGTAGTACTATATCTCCTACTCGGCACTCCTTCGTCTGTCCATTTGAGCGGCGTACTTCGTGGTAGCTTCTCAGATCAAGAAGATACTCATTCCTCCATCTCTTGACGAAGTCCTCCTGCATTTTCTCTCTAAGTCTCCTCTCCTTCCGCAGGTCTATTCGGGTCGTGGGTTCGGAGACATTGGGCAGGGTAGTCAGACGTGCGCCAGTCAGGAAATGATTTGGAGTCAGTGTCTCCGAGCCATCTTGGATTATGGGTCGGGAGTAAATGGCGGCTTCTACCTCCACCAACAGAGTTCGAAGTGCGTCCTCACTAATCAGAGCCTTTCCCAATACCTTTCTAAGGCATCTTTTAGTCGTACCCACCATTCTTTCCCACCAGCCTCCCCACCAAGCCGCCCGTGGGGCTATAAATTTCCACTGGACTCCGTTGTAGGCGAAGTGCTGGCTCGTTCGTGGGTCAGTGAGGACTTGGCTGAGTTGTGTCATTTCTTTGTGTGCTGCCTGGAACGTTCTAGCATTGTCTGAGTAAATGGTGTTTGGAAGTCCTCTTCGTCCCGCAAATCGTCTGAGAGCCATCAGAAACGTCTCCGTAGTCATGTCCAAAGCCAGCTCAAGGTGAAGGGCCCTTGTAGTCGCACATGTGAAAAGCACAATATATGATTTCTGTACGAGATTCCCCACCTTAACGAGTAGTGGCCCTGCAAAATCCACACCAGTAACTGCAAATGGTGTAGTATGTCGCACACGTTCTGGAGGCAACGGGGCTTCGATCTCGTTACCTTGTTGGCTTCTGGCGATCTTACACGGTAAGCAAGTGTGGATGACCTTCTTGACAGCCTGGCGTGCCTTGAGGATCCAAAATTCTTCGCGTAGTACAGAGAGAACGATTCGTACTCCAAGGTGGTGTAGCCGTATGTGAGTCTGGAGGATCAACAACTTAGTGAAGTGGTGTGCACCATCGAGTACTAGAGGATGTTTCTGCTGTATTGGCAGGTCTGCATGGTGGAGGCGTCCTCCGAGTCGAATAAGGCCGTCCTGTAAGAAGGGGTTGTAGCGGGCAATCCTGGACTTCCCAGACAAGTTTCTCTCTTTTGTCAGAGCGTCGTACTCTTCGGAAAAGCACTCACGTTGGACTGTGCGTATCCAACACAATCGGGAAGCCTCTAATTCACGTGCAGTGAGATTCCCAGAATTTTTCTCCGACTGTCTGATGTTGTTCAAGAAGCGCAAAATCCAACCCATGATGTGCAGTATTTTCCAATAACTGCTGAATCTGGAAGCAATGATGAGAGGTTCCGTTGTAACGACATTAAGTGTTTGCTGATGCGTCTTGCGAGTCTCTGGAAGTGAGGCGTTAGGCACACTGCTGTGGGGCCAAGAGCTAGGATGATCGGCTAGCCATACAGGCCCGTGCCACCAAAGTGTAGAAGACTGTAGTGATTTTGAGGATATTCCTCGTGACAAGAGGTCGGCTGGATTATCCTGGCTCGGGCAGTACCGGCACTGAGCTGGACTCAGGATGCCTTGAATTTCCGTCACTCGGTTGGAGATGTATGTCTTCCAACGGTTTGCATCGCTTTTAATCCAACCTAGAGCGACCATGGAGTCACTCCACAGAGTAGATGTGGTGACTTGAAAGTCTGTTGCTTGGCAGAAATACCTCAGAAGACGGCAACCCACTAAGATGGCCAGTAGTTCTAGTCGAGGGAGTGTAACCTTCTTGACTGGAGACAGTCTATTCTTAGTGCAGACCAGGTGTATATAAGTGTTTACGTCAGTAGACGTTCGAACATACAGTGCAGCTCCGTAGGCCCGCTCCGACGCGTCGCAGAACACGTGGGCATGTGAAGTCTCCGATGTTGTCCTTGATAAACCAATCCATCTTGGAATGACCACACTTGCCAGATCCGTGAGGCTGGTTATCCACAGCTGCCATCGCAATGCAATGTCATGTGGAAGTATTTCGTCCCATGCTATGCCCCTACACCAAGTGTCTTGGAAGAGAACTTTTCCGACTATGGACACTGGTGAAAGTAATCCAAGAGGGTCGTAGAACTTTGCAGTCGTTTTCAATAGCTGTCGTTTGGTTCCTGGATCCTGCGAAAGGTTGTCAGTGATGTCTGTATGGTCGAAGAGTATTGAATCTGATTCTGTGTCCCATCGTACACCTAGTACTCCGGTTTCCCTTTTTGTTTCACGTCCTTCGGCTCTCCATATGCCTTCCAATGGTCCAGAATTTGTTGCCCATTTTGCCATCGGCATCCTTATCTGTCGTAGTAGACCTGTCACCTCGTAATATAAGGTGATAACTCTGTTGTCATCTTCAGCTCCCGCAACAAAGTCATCCATGAAAGTGCTTTGATCCATAAGTTCAGCTGCTGACGGGAACTGATCCTTGAATCTCGTTGCTAGTTCACGGAGAGTTGCAGACAGAAGAAAGGGACTGCTTGCAAGGCCGAATGGTAGACGAGTGAATCTATAGACGGCTGTATCATCTCTTGCTTGCCATTTTCCATCCTTCTCCACATTGAACCAGAAGAATCTTGTTAAATCTCGGTCTTCAGTATCCAGGCATAATTGAAGGAAAGCTTGAGTTCCATCTCCTACTATGGCTTTGCGGTAAGTCCGGAAGCGGATCAACGTGGACAGTATCTCTGGTAACAGATTAGGGCCTGTTTCCAGAACATCATTGAGGGACGGTGCATCTCTCTCGTGGGATGATGCGTCAAAGACGATCCTCCATTTCTCTGTGCCATTTCTCTCTTTCTTGATGGCGTGATGAGGCAAGTAGTATACATCATTTGTGGTTTCCTCTGTAGTGATCAGCTGAACATGTCCCATGTTTACGTTGTCCATCATCTGCGCGTGGTACATTTCTTCGTACTGGGCATTAACAGCAAGTTTTCTCTGCAATGTGAGAAAACGATTTAGAGCGTTCTTACGGTTTGAGGGTAAGACCAGATCTTCTTTCTTTGGTAGGGATACTACCCTCTGCCAGTCTTGTAAGTGAAACGAATCATGGAATTCTTGAAGAATGGTGGCATCTTTCGTTGTGAGGGTCCTTTTCTGATCTTCCCTTATTCCTAGGGACTCTAGATCCCAAAATCGTCGCATATCATCGTCCTCGACAGATGGGTCCTTAGCAGTATGAATGTGGTGCACGTTTACGCTGTGGACTGTAATTCCTGACCTATTTCCACTCAGAATCCATCCAAATTTAGAAGGAAGCAGTACTAACGTGTCTGAGAGGCGTATTGGCTTGTTGTTAAGTATCACCTTCCAATAATGGTCTCCACCTATTAGAAGTTCTATAGGAAGTTCATTGTTGTCATCTTTGGGATCAGCAAGTCTCAATTTTCGTAAGCGTGACAGGGACTGGACGTCGAGTGGAACAGTCGGATGTGGCGAGTAAACGTTGTCACTCTCAAATGCAGAAATACGCAGAGCAGCCTCCGTGCATAGTCCACTGATGTTGAGGTCAATGAGTCTGCGAGCTGAAGATGTGTGACGAGATGACTCGAATCCGGTAACTGTCAAATCCTTGTGTCCCACGATATTCAGTTGAAGCTGATCTACCAGACTTCGGCTTACGAAGGTTGATTGACTGCCAGCATCCAATATGCATCGTGTACGTTTTCTCAGACCGGTGGGCCCTGTGATCCAAATATTCGCCGTTTGAAGATAAGTGAACTGCGGCATAGTAACGTCAATCTTCCCCACGGATATTGATGCGGGTTGTTCTCCGGTGCAGATGGAAATGTGATGATTCTTTTTGCACTTTGCGCATGATACCTTACTCTTCTTCATGCAGGCCTTCACACTGTGACCTTTATTGAGGCACAAGAAGCATCGGTTGGCAGTTTTTAACTTTTCAATCCACTCAGCTACATTGCGGATCTTCACACAGTTCTGGGCCCAGTGGCCTTGAGTCTCACAGAACACACAGAATTCGGAATACACTTTCTTTGCTTTCATGTCCATCCGTTTTGACTTTGTGTTCACATGGAGTGTCGCGGCAGTGCCTGAGAAGGATTCGACTGAAGTGATATCTCCTCTGATCTTCTGTGTGATCACAGCGCCCTCTACCTCCTCATTCAGGAACTCCATCAACTTGGTAATGTGACTCTCGGGAATGTTCTCTCGTTTGGAATAAATTATCCAACGGCGGACAATACCTTGAGGGAATGCTCGGAGAATTTTAGGGCATAACATCCGCCCGTAATTATCTACATTTTCCCCTAAGGCCCGTAAGGCTTGTACGCGTCTATTGCATTCGATGTACATGCCATTTAGATTAGAAGGAGTATCGTCTGAAATTGGTTGAAAGGCTTCGAGATAGTCAAGATGGGCCTGAATTATGCGGTCAGTGTTTCCGTAGCGAGATATTAATATCCGTTTTGTTTCTTCATAAGCATCAGCCGTTATCGGTATTCCATCAACTAGATTCTTCGGCTCACCCTCCAGATATCCACGGAGATAGACGTGCTTGTCAATGTGAGCGAGAGATTGATTGTTGTCAACAGAAGACTGGAATTGCTCCCAAAAACGTGCCCAATTCTCAATGTCACCTGCGAATTTGTCTAATTTTATGGCAGGGAGCTTCACTGTGTGCGTGACGGGTGTTGGGACTGGAGATCCTGGTGTTGGTTGCATACTCATTCCGGCGATCGATGTTGTCAAACTGGAGAGTGACTTAGATTTATTCTCGGCGTGTGATGCTTTTAGAATCACTCTCTTCGCGATGTCGATGTATTCTTCACATTTCTCGACATCGGCCTCGTATTCTGCATCGGTCAAACATTCCTGTATACTATCGTCCAGAACTGTGAGATGATCTAAAGCTTCTTGGAGTCTAATGCGATTATATTCGTATTCTGAGATGTCGCCGCCTGTAGCACTATTTATTATCGTACTAAATTTAGTTATAGTTGCTCGTTCCGTCTTCCGCTTTCTTTTCAAAAACGCTAGTTTACTCCTAACACTCTCGTCTTACATCTTGAAGAA
This sequence comes from Meconema thalassinum, assembly GCA_946902985.2. Lineage (NCBI taxonomy): Eukaryota > Metazoa > Arthropoda > Insecta > Orthoptera > Tettigoniidae > Meconema > Meconema thalassinum. The sequence continues at coordinate 1,122,204,237 of OX336389.2, read as the reverse complement.
TGGGTGACGAAATAAATAAATAGTACCGTGCTGCGACAAGTGCGTAATAATCGTGCGATCGTCTTGTAGTGTCCGTGATGGCTATCAGGTATTTAGTTTAGGATCTACCGCAAGATGGCAGCACTTTCTCGTCTATCATTCGTGAATTCAGTTACGTAGTGTAAAGTAATTATATTACAATTAGTGCACAGTTTAGTCGTAGTAGTATCACTTTTGCAATAATATTAAAACTGAAATATCATGTTAATATGTGGCGCGTGTAGAAGTTCCAGTATCTTCTTACCTCGTAATCCGGCGTGGCGTGGCTGCTTGTACATAACGTGATTGCTGTTTGTAGTGATAGCATCACCAGTTTACTCTGTACACAAGTAAAACACAATTGCCCGTAATCTAATGCACATTTCTACGTAATCTAAAGTTTTCGGCACCAAAGTTGGGATTCGTATAATGGATAAATAGTGATCGTGAAAACACGGACGTCTTACTTAGCAGCCATCTTTTATTACACTAACTTATATCAAAGAGCCTCAAACATGAAGAATAAATACATGAAATAAACAAAGAAGAAATACATGAAATAAGCCAAAGATGTCCATCTTCTCAGTCCTCCACAGAAGAACTTGGTAAAATAAATTTGATGATTGAATAATATTCAGTAATTTTAGAGCATTTTAAAAAATTGTCATTTTTTATTCTGTTTTTCAAAAATCCGGAGAACTGAAAACAGAAAACAAAGTTTCTGATGTAAAAATATTGATGTGGTAAAAGTTTCAAAGGAATCTGTTCAAAAATGTTGATTTTCTTCCTAAACCTCATTGAACTAGACCAAGCATGGAGGCTTAAGCTGTGCTTGGACGCCTATCATTCAAACGCCGCAGACACAATTTGCAATTAGTGACTTAAACTCATATTATTCTCCCAGAAACAAACTCAGATGCTTGTATTTGTTTCATATTTGACTGTTGATTTGGGTAACAGTAGGAAAGATACGATGGCAAATCAAAAACTAAGTTACACTCCCCAGTTATGGCCCTTTAACCTGTTGAGTGCTTCGCACGTCTATAAACGTTGCACAAGAATTTTCTTTTTTATCATATTCCCCATTCGCTTTCGAGTGCCGAGTTGATCCCTGGTATGTTTTGTCATTTATTTGGCATCATGTAGTACTACTCGAGTTTGAAGGGCCGATAACCTAGATATTAGGCCCCTTTAAACAACAATCATCATCATCATCGAGTTTGGAATTTTGCTTCCGGAAGTAACTAATAGCCCGATTTGTAGACGTCTGTCCTCTACAATTGAGATCTAAACAGGAATAACAAGCAAATTCTTCTCGCCGTGTTGTGATTTCAAATCAAAGAATATCATATTTTGTGCAAGTAAGGAGTAACAAGTATTACTTGCCTACTGATTTTAGAAAATAAGTTTATTTTGGGCCCATTGTCTGGCTTGGAGATTATGCCTGCACAATAATATTAATTTTGATTCCTCTCAAAATAAAGATTTATATAAACACAGGATTTTCAATTTACACTTGGATTAATACTGTAACGACCCAAAACCTATAGACATTGTAAGTCTATAAGCCCACCATAATACGTTAAAAATTATGAAGTCTACAATTCTTTTTAATGCGAATGAAAAAACTCAGCACTTAAAAGGTTAAATAACCACATACACATAGGCAATACGGCTATGACAACATACAATGGAAGTTCACTTTTCCACATAGTCCCCAAGAGACTGTAAACATTTCTCGGAACGGGCAACCAACTTTTCGATTCCGGATGCGTAGAAATCTCCTCCACCTGGATACAGCTGCTTTCACTTCCTCATCGTCCACCACTTCACCCCCGAAACAAAGAGAACATCGATGGAATGGGTGCACACTACATCACCACAACGAACCTAGGCCAAGGTCCAACCTTCAGCAGGAAAGGTAATGGCGACAGTGTTCTTTGACATGGAGGGTGTGGTGCTTGGGGAATTTATGCCGAAAGGCACGGCAGTCAACTCTGCCTCGTATTGTCAAACGTTTAGTAGCATAGTTGTAGTTAAGGAGAACAGATGACCAGTGGCGTACGCAGGATTTCTTTTTGGGAGGGGGGTTCATTCATAAAGTAGTTATGTATCAGTACATAATTACAATGATACTTCGATTATTATTCATACAAAGCAGTAACTAAATAAACATTCACTTTGCATGAAAACTATTTTAGTTACATTTTCCAGCACGATCAAAAAATTTGAAAAACTTCAAAAGTTAAAAAAATATGGAAAACAGTAACTATACCTCAACCACGGAATCTGTGAAGTAGATTTGCACATGACGTCACACAGAGGAAGTGAAAAGAGAATGCTATGGGTGGAGTTTGGCAGCCCAGCCGTTGCGAGAGTTGGTTGAAGCCAAGATCACGCCTGCCTCCTGCGCTTATTATTCAGTGGCATTGCGCCTCATTGGCCAGTCAGCCGAGTCACTCCTGTGCGCAGACTACGTGTTTTCACACTGGCACTTCGCAGATTGCTTGGACGGAGTTTAAATCTTAAAACTGAAATTACCCAGAGGTAACAACATGTCCATGCGCGACTGCTTATAATATTGATATTATGTGTGATAAATATGAAGCTTTGCTCTCGCATGTTCTTACTGCCTTTAGGCTGCTATTGACTCTCAAAATCTGCCTATCTTGATGGCTTTATCGGCATCATTGAGAGGAATAAATTGCAGAAACTCCTCAGGTACTGAATTATCATTAGCGAAGCGGACACACAGTAACATAGATATGCACATTTAATGCATTAGTCTGCAGTCACATCGGGGGAAAAATAATAGTGTTCAGTATCGTTTGTGGAATATGCTTACACTGCATTAGAACTATACGGGATGCAAGCAGAGAAATATCGACCTTCCTGACTGCAAGCGTTAGTTGGGCTGCATAAAACAATATAATTTGGGGCAGCTGATTCACCTAGTATATAAAAAAATTTAAAAAATTAAATTAAATAATAAGAAGAAGAACTACTGGAAGGCAAGAAAGGATAAAGAACATAAGAGACAGTGAATGCAATGGGTTATTTTACGTGGTCCAAAGATGGCCAAAATCGAGGAAAGAAGAAGAAGAATAGTATTGACAAGGCAGATAAAATGAAGTAAATACGGATCAACTTTTACCAGTACAATATGGTAAACATATATGCATTTTACAAATAAGAGATGTAAACAGTGAACTCACCTGTACCATGCCCAGTTTGTAAAGTAACACACAACTTTCATTTCATCATCCATTGTGCCAGGTGTTCCAGGGCGATGAGTAGTAATTATGTCTGGTGGAGGCTTTGTTGAAGTTGCTGGTGCTGGTGGAGTTGGTCTCATGGTTGAGGTAGTGTCCATGCCACCTCCACCTCCGCCTCCTCCTCCGCCACTAGGATTGGTAGTTGTTGCTGGTGCTGGTGGAATTGTTGCTGTAAATAAAAGAGGTGAATATGTGATTTATGTCTTAATAATAACAGGATACAAAGTGATAGACCAGAAGTCGGCAAACATAGAATGGCGAATCAGTGACATCAGCAAGGTAACAGGAGTATGCTGATTGGAGAGGAGAATTAGTCCCACCATATAGGGGCATATCCAGGATTATTTTTGGAGGGGGGTGGTGAATCCACACTGTGTGAATTTACAAAATCATTATCCGAAATAAATTTTTAATTCTCACAATAAATTGATATTTTAATACCAATATGTAAAATCAATACTGTTTGCCATACGTCACTTTAAATGAAATGAATGAAAATGAAAATCCACAGCCTGCTTCCAGTCTCCGACCGGGTCAGGAATGGAATGAATGAAGCCCCCATCTAGCGGCGAGGATATGGACTGTGCCGGCTGCCGAGGCCTGACGCACTCCTCTGGGGCAATGATTAAATGAATGACAGATGAAATGAAATGATAGTGGAGAGTGTTGCTGGAATGAAATTTTGACAGGGAAAACCGGAGTACCCGGAGAAAAACCTGTCTGCCTCCGTTCTGTCCAGCACAGATCTCACATGGAGTGACCGGGATTTGAACCACGGACCCAGCGGTGAGAGGCTGGCGTGCTGCCGCCTAAGCCACGGAGGCTTCCATACGTCACTTTAAATAATTGTACTAAATTATGTGGAACGTAAAATAAAACAAAACGAATGTTGTCAATTTGTGCTTTCATAAACTTGAACATCATATCAATTATGTCAGAGAATATAATTATGAATACTTTTAAGAGTACTGTATGCATTTTGTCTGATAACATGTGTTATTGTGTGGGTGTGCTTATGTAACTATATTTAGGTCTAGGACAGGGATAGGCGCTCCGGAACTACTTGAAATAGGGCACATGGAATGTGAAAATCTGGGGGGATACCACACTCAGGAAAGCTGTTGCCAGCACCAAGATTCGAACCTTGGATCTCTGTAGGTTCATGTACCAATTCCAGCCATGGGGCATGCATATATAGACCACTCAGCTACATTAGTGGGTTTACTGTTACTCATAACAATATTTGCTATGATACAATCACAAGAGGCAGATGACCTCGCTGTTCTGCCCCTTAAAACAATAATAACTAACTTACTATACAATCACAAAATCATACTTAAATAATGCCAAATGTGACCACTGTTTACTAAGTCCCATTTTCCTAGAAATTTGGTGGGATCTGCAGTCCCATCAATCAGAACATAGGATGACAGCTTATGATGTTCAAGCTAGATGCATAGAGTACGAACCCAGCAACCCATTGAAACAGACAGGGTGGGAACTGCTCACTCCCGATTTGATAGTTAATTGTTATAGCCGGATGTCGGTTCAAGACGAAACCGTATCGGACAATCAATCCCAGTTCAAACTGGTCAGCAAGAACCTCGCTTCCTCACTATAAAAAAGTTGTGGGCTCAGGTCATGAGATGTCAGTCAGTCACTTCATTGGCAGAAGCCAGACAATCGCAGAGGGTGATTGCCGATCGGGCAAGTTGGGTCGTCCGATGCTCGTTGACCAAGGAGCCTCCAGATGTCAACACAGTCACCACTACTAAGAACCCAGCACCATGGCGCCAAGAACAATTGGGCAACAGGGTACCATGAAATGGGACCCGGAGCAATGGCATAAGATCCTCTTTACCGATGAGTTCAAATTTTTTTTGACACCTGACCATCATTGGAGGAGAGTGTGGAAGGAGCTTAGTACCATACACAATGCAGGAACACCTACTGGGTTCAGCAAGGAGGAAGCTGAGTCATGTGTTGGGTGCATATCATATACAAATGTCGCTCATCATCATTGAAGGCTATTTGAGGGCTCCTCAGTACCAGTACAGAATTTTCTAGCCCATTTTTTTTTTACCCCTGGCACTACAGCCCATGAAGGGCCTAGGTCTACCAAGCGACTGCTGTCCAGCCATTTGACCTCCAGATATAGTGGTGATGCGTGGTCAGCGCATCGGGTCCCCTCGGCCGTCAATCTTGGTTTTCGTGACCGGGGCCCTGCCTCACTGTCAGACAGCTACTCAATTGTATTCATGAGGCTGAGTGCACCCCGTTTCAGCCCTTACGTCAGTTTCTAAAATACCTGACGGAGCCGGGAATCGAACCCGTGGCCTCCAGATGAGAGACAGGCACTCTACCTCAACACCACGGGGCCGGCAGCCCATTGTTTAGCTCGAACATTATCATGTAGGCAGTAGGTTCATCCTTTAAGACAACAATTGGTGAGTACCACCTCATGAACACCGCCTTCCAGGGGGTGGAGCTTTACACAGTGGAATAGCATGAGCTGTCTCCAGACATAATTGAGCATGCTTGGGACCTTGAGATGTGCAGTGCGATGGCACAGAAATCCGCCCTACACAAGAGCTGGCTGAGGAGGGTCCAAGCATTTTCCAATGCACAGAGTAGAGTAACACAATTTTAAGTGTTCCCCAAAAGGAGGTTTTAATATAGATTTAAATGGTGATACACTCTCCAGCTGCCTGTCTGAAATCCATGTGGTGCAAACCTTTTGTGAGTAGTGTACATATTGAGAATAGTATTTGGTGGAAGCAATTGTATGGACGGTAGAGTGCTGTCACTGAATTACATTTTGGCATTGGAAGATAGAATGCATGTGAAAACAACACTAATAGAAATATTGATAAACAAATATACTGTTCTGAATCATTCACATTCATTATACCATTTTAATGAGAATAAGCTAATGTTGCTATCTTGAGAATGTATTTGCTTTATTTTTAAAAGAATTGTCCTTGTTGAGAAATGTAATCAAAGGGTATGTTGTAGGTTCCAAGGATTTGAAAGTCCAAATATGTCCCCTTGAAAGTAATACTTTGCCCATTACTGTAAAGTTAAAAGGAAAATGGTTTTTACTAATTTCCCACAAATGTACAGTAACTTGACAGACATATTACCTTTAGAATGACACCCCATTAGTTTTATCCTCTATTCACCCTTTGATGACAGATAAGTCTTTACGAAAGAAGGACTACTGGAGTTTCATCCTCTAATAGTGAGTTAAAATATGGATCAATCGTCCAGATCTTACTCCATTAAATTCAAAATACAATATCTTGAGAGAGGATATTAGCAATACCCCAATTCATGCACTACAAACACTCTCATTCAACTGAATTATTGTATGTTCATAACTGATACTTACTGAGGTCACCTGATCCATGTGGGGCAGCCAACACTGTGCGAATTGTATTAAGAAGAGGATGGGGACCTTCTCCACAGACATTATGGAAGTCATCCAAATCAAGGGCCCATATCATTCCACCACCAAGGTCCATTTGGCGAATGTACTCAGACTGTAAAAACAGAACATCAAGTCACTTATAAGAGTGCCTTAAATATAAAAGAAAGTTATAATTGGAAAGAATATATCAGTAAGAATTAAGTTTTTGATAAAATTAATCCCACTAAGGAAAAATGAATAAATATCTTATGAATGCTGTTTATCATTTATAATTTAGGCTACAGCAATGTTTAAAAAAAAGAATAGTAAGTGTATGTTCATGTTGCTCCTCATCTCATTAGCTGTCGATGGATCTGTCCACTTATTTTTGTTCCAATTCTCTTTTTCTGTCATACATTTCTCATACTATACACATGCAGTACTTCCTATAAAATGTATGACCTAATGCAATCTCTTCTCATTTAATGTTTTGCTTGTTTACCTGCATATCTCCATCCATATTTATAATTCCTGTACTTCCTTCTTGATTTTAGTTTCCTGTGGTTTTCTTGTTTCCACCTTAGCAACATAGTGTAGTGGCAACATACACATATATAATTAACTATTTTAGAACCACCATACATCTACAATCCATCAATGTATTCCTCTGAAACTATTGCCAGCTGTATGGAGGAAGCCACAGGATATTAATAGCCTTGCTGTCTTTGTTAATGTCTGCAACAGAGCACCCCACTGCTTGAAGTATGGCATCTCGTGCATGGAAACACTTCCCACAGAGTGGAAGAATGTAGTCACAGGGACTCATGTCTGATGAATAGGGTAGATGCTCCACTGTGCCAACAATTCCCTCATACAAAGGACTTTATTACATTGGGGATTGTCATGCAGGACAAGGGACGAATGCATTTGGAAATGGGGCTGTTTTCTATACAGTGCAGGATGATGTTCCATAATTGTGTGGTAGTATGCGGCATTCATACTTTGGTTTGGAGGAACTGCATGACACAGTATAACACTCTGCACAAATCTGTATCATGTTCACCTACCCTACTTCCTACCACAGTTTTTTAGGCCAAGGTAATGATGGATGGTGCCATTCAGTGGACTGGCCCTTCAGTTCTGCTAGACAATGCCTGCTGCAACAATGCTAGTCCTGTGAGGGAATTGTTGGTATGGTAAAAGTGGTAGGTGATGGATCATCCACCCTATTCACTGGACATGAGAGTTAGTGACTTTGATCGTTTCTGCAACATTTCTGGAACAACTCTGAGGAAAGCATTTCCATACGGTACACTAAACACCATACTCTACACAGTAGTGCACTCCGTCGTGGACATTAACTAATGCGGCTCTGCTGACAATGGGTACAACATGTTGCAGGGGATTACATTCAAGGTCAGAGGATGGAGTATAAATGTATATGTTGACACTATTTTCTTTCCAGCCCTCATATTATATTGTAAGTTAGTTTGACAAGTGGAGTGTCATGGGTGACTTTTCAAACTCAGGATCCTAGCATTTCCTAGCCTATGATAATTGTCTACAAATGAAGATCCTATTTCCAAAAGTCGACATCTGCATTTTTTAGGTTTTTGAGAAAACCGAAAAAAACAATTAAATGGTAAAATTCAGGAATTTACCTCTGGCCCTATTTCTTTTTAATGTTTATGTTAGAGTTTGTACCAAAAATAACGAAAAATTACCTGAATTAAACCGTTTAATAGTCTTTTTCGTTTTTCCCAATAAGTTAAGTAAAAAAAAATGCAGATGTCGACCTTGGGAAATAGGCTGCTCAAATGAGAATGCATTCCCAAATTTACACTGCATATTTTTATCAACTTGTATAAATGTATATATTATTGAACAGCTTTACCAACACGGTGCCTAAAAGAGGCAGATAACCTCGATGTTAAGCTTCCTAAGACAATAGTTCCACCATTTCCATGGTGTTGAATCAAAAGATTATAAGAAATTAGATTGTTATATCTCTGTAAAGAACCAGCAAGCTTTCAATAATATTTTTAATAACATTTGTTGCAGTGAGGCATCCTATTGTCCAGCCTTTATCATATAACTGTATTTGTTAAAGATAAATATAAGCCCATTCTACTTACAAATACCATGGTTTGTATTCCATGGAATAGTTGAAAACTTCGTTTTGGAATTTATGTGGTCATTAAAACCCAATACGCAATTAGATAATTATGATATCGTACATTTCTGTGCTTTTCTATTATACAACTTCTTTACACGGAAAATAGTACAGTACTGAATAAGTATAATTTTTTTTAAAGTTTTGGCATGTGAGAAACAGAATTATAGTTTTTAATACTTGTCATGTCACCCGAGTTAGACAACGAGCATAATTTGCGTAGTTTCGATGAACTTGGAACAAATACATTTGTTGAATGTAACACAATGGGCTCTTTTTAACATTAGAACAGCCCTTTAGTACATAAGCTGGTTATATGCTCCATTGGTTTATTTGGCTGAAATTTCTTTATGACACTCTACAATCCTCACTTATTTCTTGTATAAATGAGCCTTACTTACTGTACTTCCCTTAGGACAAAATACAAAGAGTTTGCATCACAGGAAAGGTACTTAAAAAGTCATGAGCTATTATATTCAAATCATGTACAGTCTGGTTATTGGTCTCTTTTACTTGGGATTTTTGTTTGTGTTGTGTATTTACTCGAGTTAACATGAACATTCTAGAAAGTGTTGTGTATTTACTTGAGATAACATGAACATTCTAGTCACTATGCCCAGAACATTCGAATCTGGAACCTTCCATATACTATGTATATATGCACCCACAGACTGTAGACGTCAGTTCCGCGCCAGTTCCGATCTGGACCGCTCAAGTTAGTCCACCTTGTGTATCGTTGTGTATCAACTAGTGTTAAATAAACCGTTGTTTTATATTAACAAGTGTGTGTTATTTATCTTGTATCTCGTACGATATAACAGGGGTGTCAGAAGTGAGATAAGATAAATAGCCTAAAGTTGTGAAACCGAGTGAACTTTCTAACCTCAACGCAAGTGTGTGCACCGAACTAAGTTCATCGCAAGTGCATGTTAGAAATACTGTTCTCCACTCATCTTCACCATGCCGGACATAACCTCTGAGCAACTCCAACAATTCTCGGCAATCATCGCCAACGCTATCCGACAGACAACAAGTTCAACAACGTCATCATCACAGCCTAGACCGCCACAATTCACAATGCAACCGTATCGTGCTACCGACGGGACGACAGTGGCCGACTATTTCACTCGCTTTACCTGGGCGCTCAACCTCAGCAAGGTACTCGTGGATCAGCATGCAAACTTTGCACGTGTTTACATGGGATCTGAACTCAATGCTGCCCTGAAGATCCTGGTGAGTCCTAATGATCCAGAAACTCTGTCATACAACGAGATTCAATCTAAGCTGAAAGGCCACTTCAATGCCACACGCAACAAGTTTGCTGAGAGAATCAAATTTCGGAGTGTAATGCAGAAGCAAGGAGAAACCATCGCTAACTTCACCTTAAGACTGCGGCAGGCTGCAACGTTTTGTGAGTATGGCACATTCCTTGATCGCATGTTAATTGAACAAATGCTCGCAGGGTTGGAATCACGAGAAATGTGCGACGAGATTATTGCAAAACAACCAGAGAACTTCACCACGGCATATGAAATCGCGCACGCACTCTAAGCTACTCGCATTACCACCAACGAGGTCAAAACAGCTGCCGCTAAGTCTGAATCAACCAATCGGATTGGATACGAGAAGCCTCTGTCCAGGAAGAACAGCAACCAGCAGCTGCCACGCAGCAAGTCAGCTCATCGAAGTCAAGGGTCTTACAACCTAACCAGACAGCACCAAGGGACACACCAGGCAAACCGAAGTGCATCCCAGGACAACCAATCAACATGTGCAGGGTGCGGTGAAGCTCACCCTCGCAGTCAGTGCAGGTTCCTGAACGCCGAGTGCCTGAAGTGTGGCAAGAAAGGTCACATCAGAAAAGTTTGCCGATCGAAATCGAGGAAACATCGAACAACAAATCACGTGACCGAAGAAGAGTTTCCAGCAGAGAACCTCGATGTCGTGGAGTACTTGAGCAAAATCGAGTTCATCGGATTGGTCAACGCAGCACCTAAGCCACTGGTTGATGTCAACATAGAGGGAACCACCGTCAAAATGGAACTCGACACTGGTGCCCCCTGCTCAACCATGAGCAAATCAAAACTAAGTATGCTCAAACCAGGTTTTGTGTTGCAGAAAAATTATCGTAACTTCGTCAGTTACACCGGTCATCCGATCAAATGTATTGGCAAAACATCAGTGTGCACCACCATCGGAACCACAACCAGGAACCTGAATCTCTACGTGATTGACGATGAAGTCGAATCACTCTTTGGCCGAGAGTGGATTTCAGAGTTTGTACGGGAGATCGACTTTGGTCACCTCTTCGCAAAACCCGACCCAATCCACAAGCTCTCAGACAAGCAGGCTCTGACCTTGGAACAACAGAAGCAGCTCGACAACATTCTGTCTCGCTACCAGGATGTGTTCAGCGACACCCCCGGGAAGGTCTCAGGTCCCCCAGCGAAGATGCACCTGAAGGCTGGAGCTACACCTGTTTTCGCCCGAGCTCGAGACGTACCAGTTGCCCTCCGCGATACCTACGTCTAGGAAATCAACAAGAAAATTGCATCTGGCTTCTACAAAAGAGTGGACTACTCTGAGTGGGCATCGACAACATACGTTGTCGCCAAGAAGAACAGCAAACTGAGGATCACAGGCAACTACAAGCCTACTCTCAACCCGCGGATCATCATCGATGAACATCCGATTCCCAAGGTGGAACATCTGTTCAACCGAATGCACGGCGCCACTCTCTTCTGCCACCTGGATATCACCGACGAGTACACTCATCTCGAGGTCGACGATGAGTTCAGCCATGCTCTTGTAACGTTTTTAACGCCCCATGTTGGTAGCGACAAATGTAATGGTATTTGTTAAGCTCCACGTTGAGCGAACAAATGTAATGTGTTTTACCTGGGCGGACTATTCGCCAGAAAATACTACTGCTAAGTTTGATCTATGTTGGGCGCCAAGCTGGATACACTGTGTTCCAAGCTAAATTTATATATTTAATATCGACCCCTAGCGTGAGTAGAACATATGAGAGACTCTTAATGACTAGGCCGTGGGATGATTGAATCATCAACCCAGACAACATTTGATTGTGGAGAAGGATGAGGTATTATAACTATTGCTACCTACTGGAATTAAAGAATCTACTTGGTAATAATTGAATTTAATACACTTAGAAAATATGATGGCAACATCTGTTAACGGAGCACACTACTTTAAACATTGCCACGAACAAAATTACTTAATACGCCGGTCGGGAGAATAACGTGAATTTAACTTATTTCCAAATTAATGCTTAAAGAATTTATATAGCCCTATTGAAAAACAGAGAGTGTGTGTCGTAGATTACTTGTGCTTACCAACGGAAACATTGTCTCCACGTGGTTGAAGTCTCCCAGCGTCGGACGCTCTGCATTGGTGTTGACGGCGTCAGATTCTTCCTCGTTGATCAAAAGTAATCGTTACAGCTTGTGGTGGAGTCTATTCCATGAACCACAACACGTCGTCTGGCTAAACACTCCAAGACGCGTGGAACTCATGATCTGATGTGATCAGCGGAGTAAGCGTGAATTAAATTGTCCCACTTGGGACTAATGAACAAAGTACCTCCTTACTGCTCCAAGCGTAATCTCTTAATGAATGTCCTCACTCACACCGCGCGTCCACTATATCTTCAATCTTCTCCCACCAGGGTCTAGGTTAATACCGCGGCCTCGCTGCTTCGACCAATCCGCGTGCGTCACGTATCTCCCCATGCCCCAGCTACGTTGCTCCTTCTTCCTTGATTGGCTGGTCACCACACGTGGCTATTCCCGCCATGAGGCTGCCTCCCCGTATTTATATTTCCGTATCCGGGCAAGACGTAGATCATACACGTTTTCTTGCTTTGAAGTGTTCCCTCAGATTTCGTAATTCCATTGTACTCCAATCTATTCTTGTATTGAAATACCCAGTGAGTCACACACCACTTTCTTTTACCCCTAATGAATAAAATCCCGACTTTACGTATGAAATGATTTGCCGTGCAACATTATATTGGAATCATCCAATATAGATACGGATTTCTACTAGTAGAAATCCTATCTGTAATCTTCCAAATTTAAAAGCTCCAAAAAATGACGTTATAAATATTAATAATAATAATAATAATATGAAATATGAAATTGAATAAACTGAAATAATTTAAATGGCCGGATTATTGCCGCGTTTAACAAATATGATATAGTCCAACTAACTTGTGTTAGTGGCATAAAACCCCCTAGAAAAACATGTTACACTCTCACGCTTAACACGCCAACTCACGGTCTGATCCGCCCAACGCGAGTAGTATATGGAGCAGCTAACATCCCCGCTATCCGGCAGCGGCGAATGGACACAGTCCTGCATGGTCTCCCAAACGTCGTAAGTTTTTTCAATGACATTATAGTGTTTGCTGATAGCATTGAAAATCTGATGCAGGCCCTCAGCACCACTCTGGAACGGTTTCGGCAACACAACCTCAAGCTCAACCGAGCCAAATGCGTTTTAGCTCAAACATCCCTGGAAGCCATTGGCCACAAAATCGATGCGTCAGGCATCCACAAGTCTGATGCACACATCCGAGCTGTACGTGATGCACCGAAACCGACTACACCAGAAGAACTCCAACTGTTGCTTGGTAAAGCAACCTACTACAGTTCGTTCATCCCCGATTTGTCCACCAGAGACCGTCCACTCAGAGACATGCTGCTCAAGGACCCTCTCATCTGGACACCAGAAGGCGACAGGGCATACAAAGTCATCAAGAACGCCCTAACCTCTCCCCAGGTACTCATGCAGGATGACGCAGCGTTACCACTCCTGTTGGCCACGGACACCAGCAAAACCAGCCTGGGTGCAGTACTGTCACACCGGCTCAACAACGGGCAAGAACGTCCAATCGCTTACGCCAGTCGAACGATGACAGCAACGGAGCAAAGATACCCTCATCTCCGCACGTGACTCAACTTGACCAGGCCATGTCGAGGTCACCGTGCAACCGACCAGGTCACCGCGCAACCGACCAAGTCACCGTGCAACCGACCAAATCACCATGCAACCGACCAAGCCACCAGGCAACCAACCAGGTCACCGCGCAACCGACGAGGTCACCGCGCAACCGATCAAGCCACCATGCAACCGACCAAACAACCGCCCAACCGAGCAAGCCACCGCTCAACCGAGCCTGAGACGAGTTCGCTTCTCCGAGACACCAGCAACAGTCCAAACACCACCAGCCATACCAGCTACACCTGTAAACAGGGCACCACCTATTTCCCGGACTACTTTTATTCCACGCAGGAGTACTCACCGGCGAAGACCACCATTGAGATTCTCTCTTGATTAAGTTTCCTAAATCATCCATTCAAAGAGGGAGGAAATGTTGTGTATTTTCTCGAGTTAACATGAACATTCTAGAAAGTGTTGTGTATTTACTTGAGATAACATGAACATACTAGTCACTATGCCCAGAACATTCGAATCTGGAACCTTCCATATACTATGTATATATGCATCCACAGACTGTAGACGTCAGTTCCGCGCATATTCTTTAGTTCCGTGCCAGTTCCGATCTGGACCGCTCTAGTTAGTCCACCTTGTGTATCGTTGTGTATCAACTAGTGTTAAATAAACCATTGTTTTATATTAACAAGTGTGTGTTATTTATCTTTTATCTCCCACGATATAACAGTTTGCATTTTATGGTGTTTGAAAATGGCTGCAGAGGTACATTCATGCTATGTTCTGAGGAATAACTGTTATATTCATGCATGTCTTTATCATCATTTCCTAAATTCTTGGTATAACTTGCAGCTTTACCATGAAAATTTAATTATTTTCCTATAAATCTCCCTTCTTAAAAGTTTGAGCATGTCTTTTGACAAACACAAAAATAATTTATATTTTTTTGGGATATTCTTCTTGTTTTCACAGGTTTTTTACTCCTTATTAAGACTAATAGTCACCTCCACACCACAACTTTGAAATTTAATTAATTCACTTCCCAAACTTCTACTCCAACATAATCCATATGTATATAGAAAGTTGAATAATTAATGTACACTCACTGCATCATGATCATTTATAACAAATGTGTTCCTCTTCATTTTATTCATTAAAATGTCTGCACAGCAGAAAATTTCAAACACATCAGTATAATCTTTCACTGTCCTAATCTTCTTGTACCTCACTACAGTATTTGGAGAAGGGAATTCCAATCCCCCTTGTTCATGTAGAATTCAAGTATGTTCTGGGCACTGAATCTAGTTTAGCTTTATACTGCAATTTGCATTATGAAGAAACATAGATTCAGAAGATTTCATAGTCCAATAATCAAAGCTTTTTATACAGACACCCTGTTAATGTTAATCTAACAGGTTCTTACCTTACGTCTAATCATGGCCACATCATCAAAGCCAACCCATTGGTTACCCTTATATGCATAAGGCCCCATACGGTGTTCAGCATCTTGAACCACTGTCCATCCACGATTTTTGATGCGATCACAGATCTGAAACAGGATGGCTTTTAATTCTTGAACTTGAATTTGTGATATATGAATGAATATTCTTTGTTTCATTAACATATTAACATTATAGTATACAGTAAATGCTGTCTTCAATATTACGGCATATTAGGCAGGCCTACCTCATAGTACGCCAAGAAGCCAGCAGCCCGAGTGTATTCTCCGGCCTGACCTGGGCCTGGTGCAGGGGCGTTCAGACCATTCACAGAAGCCTGAGACAATGTGAACGACTGGCCATAGAGGGGCATGCCCATTACAACCTTCCTTCTAGGCACGCCCTCTGATATCCAGTAGTTGATGGAGAAATTCTGTAAATGAATGGAAAATATACAGAGTACTTCATGGGAAGTAAAAGTATTTTACCGATACAATCTCAGTAAATATCACATAAAATCTTCTAAAAGTGTTTCATATTTCGCCTGCTTGTCAGTGTGTGAATAGGGTGGTGACTATTTCTTTTTCAACAATGCACTCTCACATTATGTGTGCTCATAATTATCTTCATTCAATTGCTCTTAAGTTATTTTCAGTCATCATCCTCAAGTTTGGTTGAGCTGCTTTGCAATGACACATCCTGAGCTAGTAACTCCTGGATAGGATGACATTCTCTTTCCTAATATGTGTTGAAGTGCATGTGTTATGTTCATGTTTGTACATACAGTAGAGAGTATGGGGAATACGCCTTCGTACTTCAAACATTAACATTTTCTATTATACTTTTCAGAATGGCTTTGCAGATCTAGGTCAAACATAAAATTCTAGAATATCGTCCATGAAGAACTTTGTATTGTATGTCAGTATCTTCTGCAACATACTCTCTCATAGGGAAAAACTGATGAATGTGACATATGAAGTTAGCCTCTTCACCAATGATATACGACTGGCTGTGTGGAGCAGCGGTAACGTTTTCGCCTGGTGTGTCCAAGGATGCAGGATCAAATTCTGGCACAATCAGTTGGCATTTGAGGGTGCGCAAATGCAAGGGAGCCATGTCAATATTTTTACTGGCACTTTAAGATCCCCTTCGGAACAAAATGTCGGCACCCCGTCATCTCTAAGATACGCAGTAGTTAAAAGGGATTTAAAACCAATAACATTATTATACCAATGATATACTGCAATTATGCAGCAAAAATGTATTCCAGAGGTGCCAACCTTTGGAGTGGGTTATCAGTAATCCCCCCCCTCAAAAATGTTCACGCCAAATCCATAGCATGCTCCTTCCTTCTCGATAATGACACCACCTTTGCCCTACCCGGAAGCAACCTTTAGTAAAGAATATCATATTACAAAATAAAATTTGCACATTACCTGCTAGTTCTGTGATAAAAATTCCTTGTAGCTTGTTTTGGACCCAGTATCCACTTTTCCGTGAAAGTTTTCTTGTAACATACTTCCCCCTGTGATGACATTTTAGTCTTCTGATTGATAAGCGATTCCAGTGTAAATGTGCTTAATGTAGGTCTGAATTCTGCCTGATTTTTCCGAACAACACTGAAAATTCTTTCTGTGGGAGAGTTACTGTGAGGTACACGTAATATTGCAAATAGCACATTACTTAAGGTTTTATACTTCAACTGTCAACATTCGTTTTTAAGCTCAGCAATGTTGCCCCAGTTTACATCAATTCTAGGTCCTTGAAAAAAAAAAAACAAAAAAAAAAAAACAAAAAAAAAAAACAAAAAAAAAGAAAACAGGGATAGTATCACACTGATAAACAGCAAATTCCTCTCCAAGTTTGTCATGTTCACTTTACTTCACCAAACTTGGGAATCTTTGAACAAAATAATCAAGAGATGAATAGGAAACCTCATATCCTCACCGCTGGATGGGGGCAACATTCATTCCATTCCTGACCCGGTCGGAGACTGGAAACTGGCTGTGGATTTTCATTCATTTTCATTCCAAGAGAAATATCGAGATGTTACACGACCAGCGCTGGTCTCAGCCGTTTGACGAGATTCTCGTAGTTTTCACGATAGAACACTGAGAAAAATGGCGATTTACTTAATTGGTGTCACTTTTAGTCGATCGACGAGATTTCCAGTGTCTTTGAGGTGGGCACGAGAAAATATAGCATAATTACGCAACCGGTGCCGATTGCTGTACGTTTGACAGGAATCCAGTTGTTCTCGTCATCGAATGCGGAGAAATATCGCGATGTATCGCAATCGCTGCCGCTTTCGGCCGTTATACGAGAATCACGATGTCCACGCGGTTGGTCACTGAGAACGCGATAATATGCATTCGGGGCCGCACCCGGCCGTTCAACGATTGTCTGCCTGTCTATCTGTCCTGGCAGAATGGCGGAGGCGAGCTAGAGGTTGGGCATGGTTAAAATTCACGAGCAGTTATGGACATGTTGCATGGTCGGCGCCGTGATTCCCGCTGTCCCTATGCTGTTGTTGGGAGTTCACGAGGAGAAATGAGTATCACGATGCTACGTAGACTCTCATTTCTAAGTGGGTTGACGAACTTCTCGCTCCCCGTACGCTTTTTAAGTACAGTATACGGTCACGGGAAAAGTGGCGAGTAGGTTTCGGGATTTTTCGTGATGGGTGCCCTATCACCTTTGACAGGATTCCCGCAGACCTCGAGGTCACAAGTTGGCGTTTGGGTACGGGATTTATGATTTTACGCAACTGGCGTCGATCTCGGTCCGTTTGACGGGATTCCTGCAGGCAAGTCGTGCGGTCAGCATGAGAGATGGAGGATGAACGTTCGAAGTAGGTATCTAATATTACGAATTATTCTGAGAGGATTGCATGAATAATACGACAAGAGGGCACATTTTATTTCGAATTCGAATCACGAATTATACAAGTTATACAAGTTTTCGAGATAACCAGTTAGATTGTATATCCAATGGAACCAAAGTTCGAAGGAAAAATCGACGTAACAGAATTTCGAATTAACCATACTGGATGCCGCAAATTTTCGAGACGGATAAATTTTTAATATATACGGTATGTATTTAGAGACTTTTCCGCGATTTTTTTCGAAACTGTATCATTTTGCAAGATCGCGACATTAAATTATTTCGCGTTATTTCTGGACTTCAATTTGAGATAGCCTCCAAATTTAGAGGTCAATAACAGAAATGAGAGGTTTCTGTGTAGTTACGGAAGTTTTCGCGAATAAACGTCTCGCGAAAAGTCAGGTTTCCTAATAATACAGAAAAATATTTCACACAAAACTAAAAACTCTTCTTGATGCCGAAAATATACCTTGAACTGATGTAAACCACTCAAGGTATCCGCAGTATGGATTTTCTTGAGGTCGGGCACGGGAAAATATATCTTACGCAATCGGCGCCGCTTGCGTGAAACTTGCTCTGTGAGCCTAGCGGCGCGAGTTTAAATGATTTAAACCGACCTCGGCGAATTTTCGTAAGCTCCAACTATCCAGACATAAAAAATAGCTACTTTTCGTTACCTGTTTGTAAAATTAGCTACTTTTTCGTTACTTTTCGTTACCTGTTTGTAAAATTAGCTACTTTTTCGTTACTTTTCGTTACCGATAGCTTTCCTTTTTTCATAGAAATGTTTTTTTCTCGTGATAATGGCACTTTTCCGTAATAATTTCCCCTTTGACCGTAATGCCGTAACCGTGAGGCGAAATCCGTAATAATTACGGACAATCCGTAATAGTTGGCACCTCTGGTATTCCAATCCCACTGTAGAGCACTTGTTCTTTGCTGAAAGGAATATGAATGGACTGAAATTTTAGTTGCCTACAGGGTGGGTGGGAAGTTACTGCTGTAACTTTTTAATATCAAATATTATTTATGATATGTTACTTATGTATTAAGTGTCCAATATATGTGTATGTTCCCATCATGCTGTGAACACAGCTCCATACACTTCCATGATCTTCTTGACATATTTCTGAGCATGTCCGGTGTCATTGTGCGAAATGCATCCTCAATAGCATTGCGCAGTTCTTCATTTGTAGCATAACGATGTGCAGATACATGCACCTTAATGGTTCCTCATAACGAGTTGTCAGGTGTGGTGAGGTCAGGACTTCTTGGTAGCCATTTCAAGGGAGCTGGTGTTGAGGGAGAACCACGACCTATCCACCGCCCTGGAAAGTGTTCATTCAGGAATTCGCACATTGCAAGAGTATAGTGACCATTATGCGCTCTGTGAGGTCCCTTTTCTCAAGCTGAGGTATGTACCATGTTTGTAACATGTGCAAATAATTTGCACCATTCACAGGTTCTTCAAAAAAGTATGGTCCAAGCAGATGTTGTGATGTCATCGCTGCCCATATCATTACGTGAGGCGGGTTTCATTCCAACTCAAGTCTGAAATGAGGATTCACTTAGGCCCACACAACAACATTTCTAGCCCGTGAGCTACGATAAATAGCACATTCATCTGAAACCATAACCTTGTCACGGTTCACTGCATTTGGAAATTTAGTGAACAAAGCACAGCATGCTAAAACACGGTCATTCCGGTCTCTATTCGATAGCTCGTTTACTAACGTCGGTCGCAAAGGTTTCAGCTTAATATCATTTTTCATGTAATCTTGCATTGTTGTCCGCGGTATACAGAGTTCCAAAGCACACGTAGACTTCATAGGAGATTGTTCAATCGAAGCAAAGACTCCATCACCTGTTTCTTCTTGTGTCTTCTTCCTTCC
Organism: Meconema thalassinum; assembly: GCA_946902985.2. Lineage (NCBI taxonomy): Eukaryota > Metazoa > Arthropoda > Insecta > Orthoptera > Tettigoniidae > Meconema > Meconema thalassinum. The sequence continues at coordinate 1,122,184,171 of OX336389.2, read as the reverse complement.
ACTCCGTGGCCTGTCTTTAAGAGGCGGCCGTAGTGAGATCCTATTTCACATTTCATTTCAAAACGTTGCCACTAGTTTCGTTGTAGTCGCTCTCCCCTAGTAGTTGCATGGCCCGTACATAGGTATCAGCACGGATTACCCCCTACTGTGAGGGGTGGTTCAAGGTCGCGCGTGCGAGAAAGTTCAAACTGCCCCGGGGTCCGACACGGAGAAATGCAATCTCGTGGCAATGTGCCTCACGAATATCGAGACCAGGAAGTTCGAAGTGATAGTCTGTATAGGCTACGGTACTTCCAATTGAATGGCCGAAATATTTTGCTATAGATAAGCTAATAGTTAAACTACGGATTACGGAATTCACAAGTGACTGAAATATCCTTGGCGTTCCTCGTGATGTAGCGGCTAGTATTCTTGGCTGTCGCCCCGGAGGTTCGGGTTCGATTCCCGGCGCCGACAAGAAATTCGATTCATTCTTGTCTGATGGCTGGAATGGGGCATTCCAGTGGCAAAATTGAAAAGATGTGGTTTCGATTCCCATCTCAGCCATCTTGGAAGTGGTTTTCCGTGGTTTCTCACTTGTACTCTGGCTGCGTGGCTCAGTGGTAACGTTCTTGCTTGCTGTTCCCAAGATTGCAGGATCGAATCCTGGCGCAGCCAGCTGGCATTTGAGGGTGCGCAAATACGAGGGAGCCGTGTCAGTGAATTTACTGGCAGGTCAAAGATCCTCTTTGGGGCAAACTTCCGACACCCCGGCGTCTCCTAAAGCCGCAGATGTTTAAAGGGACGTAAAACAATAACATTATTTTTATTATTATTATCACTTCTACTCCAGGCAAATGCAGCCGACTCCTTCACAATCCTCATCTGAATGACAAATATACTGTACACACTAATAGAGCCATCACAATAAGACGGGTAATTAGACAAATTCCAAACACACGCCAAGTACACGGGGCTAGATGACCACGATGCCGCAACAATTACTTTGAAATGCGCTAATGAGTTTCAAAAAATACGGGAACTAGTCCTCGCACGGGGAAACGTGTTTTACAGGTGTTATAAGGATGCGCAGTGACCGACCGCAGTAGTTACACTTGCTAAGGTACAGCACAAAATCATGGGTGCCAAGCTATCTTCAAACTCGATAAACAAGTGCGTTCGAACCCATGGGCCGTTGTTTCAATGTTTAACTGCATTATTATGCATATTTTATATTATCTTGGTAAGTCTTTATTATTATTATTATTATTATTATTATTATTATTATTATTATCATCATCATCGGGATCTTGCCCGGTGTGGACCCGTCTGTCCAGCCCTCTAACACCGGCGGTTCTTCTTCTTATTATTATTATTATTATTAACTGGCCTCGGTGGCCGAGAGCGCTAACGCACTACCTCGTGCCACGCTGATATCGAGAGAGCGTGGGTTTGAATCCCACCTCGGCCGTCTTATTATTATTATTATTATTATTATTAATAATAAAAATATTTTCCGGATCTTGCATGGGGAGGGGGGGGGGGGGGGGGGAGGAACGCCTGTTCAACCCCCTACCATCGGCGGCTTCTCTTACTAATGCTATTATTATTACTAATAATAATAATAATATTTCTAAAATTATTATCAGTTTCTGCAAATTTAGGAGGATTATAAATTAATATTACATAATTTGGCAATAGAGGTGGGGGAGGGCAGGATTCTCCAGCCCCAGGACCCATCACCACTCTCTAAGGCCTTGCATCCGGGGGTGACACACAAGAACGCTTCACCACGAGATGGTCTTTAAAACAGTATGTTATACTTAATGTGATAACGGAGAAAGAAATTAAAATGTTATTCTTAAAGCTCTACCATTTCCTTACAGATCTCACTTACACAAAACTGCCTATGTTGCGAAGTTCGAAACCGAACCACAATAAGGTTTCACGCCGGCGTTGTTGTTGCTCATGCTCCATTTGATTGTGCATATTCAATCATTTACTTTCATAAACATCTTCATACTGACATTATGGGGTTTGAAGCCATTTTTCAGTGTTTCCTTAGTAAACAAAAGTTTGGTGCTTTTCGGTCGGTCAACACGAATGTACCCAAAAGAGTTGGGTTATACCCTCATCCTGAAAAAAATTACAACTCTTTTGGGTACATTCGTGTTGACCGACTGAAAAGCACCAAACTTTTGTTTTATCTTCATAATAACCTTAATTGTGATAAAGAATCGTTCAGACTAAACTAATTCCTGAAAAAAGTTGAAAAGTAAATTTTCAAACACTTTTGTTTGAATATTTCAGTTTACGATAACATCGAAAAGATACGTAAGGAAGCCTACACCCTAGTATACCTGTAACTTAGTAGTATGGTGAAAAACTGCTGTTTATTTCCTAGAATTATACGTATTTTCGTGTTTTTGTAAGTAACCATGACAAGTTATTTTTTTCTTTTATTCTTAACAAAGGAGATATTTAAAGAAATGTAGAATACATTTTTTGAAATTACATTTCTCATCACACAGGATTCAACGATAAGCTATAGCATATTATTATCAGGACAGAGTGACTTCAGCTCATCCTTTCGCATTGCCTTTTCCTCATCAACAACCAAGAAATTTCCAGAAACTACAAATTCAGTTGCTCTAGGGAAAGAAAACTAAGATCCGTTTCCCACGATTATCACATCACCATTCATGAACAAATATGGTGCAATTAAATGGGGCAATTGTGATAAATAACTAATACATGTAACTTTTTCTATGAGTGTATTTACATATTTATATCTTGTACCCCGCCCATCATTGGGCACAATCGTGTTGACCGACTGAAAAGCTACGAAAGACAATATTATAGCCTATATAAAAAATCAGTAGTAGTGGTGAAAGATTTCAGTCTATTCCTGTAACAACTTAGACCAGGAACTCATCCTAGCATCAACTCTTACCGCAGATTCATTATAAACACAAATACGGTACTTTTGATTGCCTGTAGCAGCCTTCCCTGGATACCATAATACTGTACTTCAGAATCCTCAGTTTCTTTTCTCTTGGTACTCTTCCGTACGCCTTCTCTAGATCTACAAAATACAAAAGTCTATTCCTCTCGTAGTATTCCTCAATCACTTGGCACATACTAAAAAAAATATATCCTCACATCCTCGTTGTGGTCTAAAGCCACTCTGGGTTTCCTCCATCTTACTCTCGGCTGTATACTTCAACCTGACCGCGTTGCCTACAAAAGTAAAGAACCTCAAGTCCATAACATTTGTGAGATGAAGTGTGCATTTGGGTCATACACATTTTATCCCCCAATAAATGGTTTGAATAATGAAGAACTATTTACATACCTCAAGATCAACAAGGGATATACAGTAGATACCCGATTAGAGTTCCTGGCTGTATCAAGGGACAACTAACAGGCGTCCTGAGCCACAGCGACTGGCTGCGTGGCTCAGCGGTAATGTTCTCGCCTGCTATGCCCAAGATAGCGGGATCGAATCCCCGGACAGTCAGTTGGCATTTGAGGGTGCGCAAATGCGAAGGAGCCGTGTCAGTAGATTTACTGGCACGTTAAAGATCCCCTTCGGGGCAAAATCCTGGCACCCCGGCGTCTCTAAAAGCCACAGTTGTTAAAAGGGACGTAAAACCAATATTATAAATATGAGCCACAACATCCGGCAGACTCCCGCTTAGCATCACGTGGCTGGGAGACCCCACACCAGACCATACCAAGACTTAAATTCTTGGCAGAGCCGGGAATCAAGCCCGGGACCTCTGAGGTAGCCGACAACATTGCTGGCCACTGCGCCACGAGGTGTTTTATACATAGCACAGTATGTATTAAAAGGGCATATCAATAAACAGTATGGCTGTAAAAATTATGCTATACGCGTGTAGTCTCCACCCCCGCCCCACCAATTACGTAGACATGAAAAATGAATGAAGCTTGTAGTTTTACGTGACCGTTAATCTCGCGATCAGAGCTATGGGACCTTCATTTTTACGTGGAATCTGAACCACAGGACGTGATATTTCACTTCGAAAATCTCACTTGCCAGGAATCGAACCTTGGTGAGAGCCAAGCAGCTTGACCACTACACCATTACGTCCCCCAAAAAGTGAAGGAACGTGGGAATCATATAATCCCCGACTACTGTCGACCAAAATATTATGTGCACTCGAGCTTGAAGGTGGTTTGTGAAGTAACCAATGGACCTACATAAAATCCTATAACATCATCATTTTCGTCGTTCAGTTTACGTTAGTTCATTTAGGCTTGGAATGTTTAATTTATATTTTAATATTTTTTATCGCAGTTGGAACACAAAAAGTGCTCGTTTTAAAGTATGTTTCAACCATGCGTCACATTTACGAACTATTATCTCACAAACCCGTCATCAGATCGAATCCAAATTTTAACACTATGTGCATTGGAATGTTGTATAACTGGTTTATTAAAATATAAATTAAAAATTCCAAACCTACATAAACTAACGTAAAATAGAACGACGAAAATGATGATGTTACTGGATTTTATGTAGGTCTATTGGTTACTTCACAAATAACCTTCAAACTCGAGTGCACATAATATTTTGGTCGACAGTAGATACGTAGACGTCAAGAACAGATGATGAATTAGAATAAACCAGGCTTAAAAATAATGCCGGGATAGATCGTTGGTTTCTTAATATACGTATTTGGGCCATAATATATTTTGAAATATATATTTAAAAATCTGAACTCAAGTCCTAACGATTTCAAAATGCTATACCACACAGAAGTGAGGAATGGATTTCGGGAGTGAATCCACACTGCGAAATAATTGACGTTCATCTTTTTACAGCATATAAACACATCACTCCTCGGCGCCTGGAACATTACCAGTACTCAGTAAAATAGAGGGTACATAATAATGTAAACAGAGTTTCATATTGGCATATATCATCTACTCTGTTTTGAGTCTCTAATCTCCGGAAGGACGAAATGTTTGTAAAACCGGTCAAGTAACGGGAAAAAATACTCTCCCAAAAGTCTATCATATCTCTGTATGAGTTCCGTTGTAGGCTAATCCTTTTTGTCTTCTTGTAGTATGAAGCTGCCCTTGAGTCTGGTAGTGAAAATTGTGTTTGATGTCGAAGTTTCCTATTTCCTTTTCTCCCACTTTAATTGTAATAGTAATACTACTAATAATAATATTGGTTTTACGTCACTTTTAACTACAGTGGCTTTTATAGACGCCAGGGTGCCGGAATTTTGCTAGTAAATCTACTGACACGGCTCCCTCGCATTTGCGCACCCTCAAATGTCAGCTGACCGCGCCAGACTTTAATAATTGTATAGCCTCTTCCGGGATAAAATTGTTCGTGTAGGATGGGCATTTGATTTAAAAACACAGTATTCACCAATAAGTCAATCCGTGCTCATTACAAAGCCTTACTATTTTTTTTAAAGTCATAGTACTAATAAAAATTGTTGCACGGTAAAAGGTATAACGTGCACTTTAAAGTTCTATTGCAGCTTTTAAGACAATAGCAATACCGTAGTGGAATGAGCTTGTCCGCTGCTCATTGTATGTGAAAGGGAGGCATGTGCTGATCTCCCCACTCCCCTGCATGGGGAAAAGCCTGAGCTGGCCTAGGCCAAATGTCTCAACTAATCTCTGTCTCTGTCTTGACCTGTTTCAAGGACAGGACTTTGCGACGTGACATCTGACGGAAACTGTCTGAACTACCAGCACCTCGACACGGCTAGCATTAGCAACTCAATATGCTTACATTTTCTAAAATCACGATTAAACATATACAGAGTTCTTAATTTGAAAATATGATTCAGTAGCACAATAGAGAAAACTATAAGCTGTCTTGCAGTGGAGTTTGTTTCTGTTTTCAACATCATCTGAAGGCATTGAAGAGGTTTGGAAAATTGCAGTTCAGAACTCTATTTTATATGGAGAATTGTGATTTTAACTACACTTTTTATAACTATCTTTGTATTCCTGTTCGATATGCTTTTGCACCGATGAAAAGTGTATAAAATATTACAGCGGGCTATAGGAACAAAATAATTTTACCTTGTCCCGTTTCTTTATAAAACGTTTCACAAACTTTTCACCCATGTTACAACAAGTGCTGGGCTGGAGGTCGGCCGTTCCCACTCCGGCCGGCTCTTAACACAGCCCGAGGCAAAAGAACGTATGTCTCAATCATTAAGTGTTGTTTCTCGCAGTAGAGCCTTATTAAATCATTCCTGGAATGCCCCCATAATCTGTCTGATTGTTTGCCCTGTGTGTTGTCGTTCGTGCACCCACGAACTTGCCACTAAGCGCTCCTCAATACTGTAACTATGACCACTCACATCTGCCATGGCTTCACACTAACACAAGATTGCAACTGCGACAATAAGTATTCCAACACTTGATTCTTGATTCCAACAATTGACTAGAAGTAACATAGCATAGCTACCAACCTGCATAAATAAAACGTCATAAATGACATTTGATGCTAAAAAGTTACAGGGGTATGGGGACTTCCCGTCCACCCTGTAGATAGGCAATGGAGAGCAAGAAGAGATTAACTTCATATGTCACATTCATTAGTTACATGTATTTGCTCCCTATGAGAGAGTAAGTTGCAGAAGATATTCCTCTTAATTAACATCCCCTAGAGGTATAATAGGCTGGGAATTTAGTCTGCTCAGTCAGGTCCACAATAATATTCTGCAAAGGAGAGAGATGAAGGCTTCAAGTCATTGCCATGCTTCTCTTCTACGAAGCAGTAAAATAAGAAAGATGAATGAGTAGGGCTGAATAGAGTTTAAGTTACTGAACTTCATTAAACAAATGTGAAAGATATAGGCCTATAAATAATTCTGCAAATGTACGGTATGGTACTGGCTAAGCTGTGTACAGTCCACACCCAGTGAAATGTGAAGAAATAGCCACTGACTATCAGGAAGTAGCTGGTCTTATCCTATGTTTATTTTTTACTACAAGAATACCGGGTGAGTTAGCCGTGGTGGTTACGGCATGACTGATGGCAGTCGCTCACATCCGGGAGGCGAGGAGGTTCGAATCCCCCGCCGGCAACCTTGAAGATGGTCTTCTGTGGTTTCCCATCTTCCTTCCAGGCAAATGCCGGGGTTGGTCCCTAACTATAGGCCACAGCCGCTACCTTCCAACTCCTCGTCCTTACATTCCAACTTCCCTCCTTCCCTCCCCAACGGTACTTGTAGCTCACCCATTGGGTGTCCGTCTCGAAGCAGCTACAAAACTGGCGAGCCGAACATGTCCTCGGACACTCCCGGCACTAAAAGCCATACGCTAAAAAAAAAAAAAAAAAAAAAAAAAAAAAAAAAAAAAAAAACTACAAGAATGCATTAAACATGACAGTTCAAGAATAGTTACTCCTCAAGTACTTCTTGTGGTAAAGATTAAAAGGAAGCTAGGAGTTTTACATGACTATTTACCTTACAATCATAAGTCATTGGACCTCTTTTTTTTTTACAAAAAATCATAGCCATCGGACATGAAATTTTCACCTTGAAAATCTCACATGCATTAACTGGGAATCGAACGTGGTCCACGTTGGTGAGAGGCAACAGTTCAACCACTGTGACATCATGCCTTTGGTAAAGATTACTTTCTGATTAAGCTAATAGTACATTTGCAGGTTTCTAGTATTTCTCAGTGGAAAAGTATTATTCTCATCAGACCTCATTAAACTTATACAACAATTTTCAAAGGAGCTTACTTAATGTATTTTTCTAGTTGAAAGAAAGTGTAACATTATCTATGATCAAAAACTTAAATTAACATTAACATTAGTTTTTCTTGCTTTACAGGATCTCCCTAGATTTGCACTTACAGCATTGAAGAAGTAAAAGTCATCATCAGGATGGAAATACATTGGTGCAACATGGCCAGTCTTCTTGTCCCACTGGCCATGATAATCATAAGTCATCACAGCTACCCAATCAAGACTCTGGCCAATAGCAGGTACATCATATCCTACAAATAAGAAGAGGTGAATAGAATAACACATAGGAGTAGATATTTTGTATGTACTGTAATAATACAGAAACATACTTAACATCCTTAGGGAATTTGGGTTACATCAAAAGCTTATCAACCTCATCGGCGTTACTTTGAAAGATACTAAATCAAAGGTTAAATTTCGAGGCGCCTTGTCTGAACCATTTGATATCTGGACTGGACTTACACAGGGAGATGGTCTATCACCGTTATTATTTAATTGTGTTCTTGAAAAGATCATGCGTGAGTGGAACAAAACTTGTCCTCCAAATGTAAAGATTGGTACTAATATAAAACTGAATTGCTTGGCCTTTGCGGATGACCTTGCACTGCTTGCAACCAGTATAGATGAGGCTAAACACCAAATTGAAGAACTTGGGTCTATTGCAGCAAAAGTAGGACTTCAAATTTCATTTGAAAAGACTGAAATAATGGCATCCTTTGATGTGGAAACACAAGCTATTACATTGATCAACAATAAAGAAATTAAAGTTGTACATAAATTTAAATATTTAGGGGAGATTATAACATGGAATTTGAATGACAAAGCATCAATCGAAAATAGAACAACAAAGTTAAGACAAGCGCAATATATTACTTGGTCTAGTTACAAAAAAAAATCACTCTCCATAAATGCCAAATTACGACATTACGAATCAGTTATTAAACCGGAAGCAATATATGCTTGTGAAACACTTTTCAAGTTAAACACTCGATCAGTTACTGACACATTACAGAAGATTGATAGAAGAATTCTCAGAACTATAATTAATAAAAAACATCAGGTGGATGGTCAATGGCATCTATTACCAAATGAAGTGGTTTATAAAGAAACTGAGTCTATAGTCGATACTATGCGAAAAAGGCGAATTGCTTTTTTTTGTCATATCTCACGCCTGCCAGATACCAGACAATTAAAAGTATTATTTAATTATTTTTTCAAAAGTAAAACAAAGAACTCTTGGTTTATGGAAATTCAAAATGATCTGGATGAACTCGGCTTGACAATGTCCCAAATTGCTAACAAAGATGAGAAGAATATCTTGAAAAACAAGAACATCCGACTTCCCTTAAAAACCTTTACCCGCAAAACTTACACCATAAGCGATGCAGAGAGAGCGGCAAGGTCAACTAGAATGAAAATGTTTTGGGAAAAGAAGAAAAATAAGAAGCTGAATCTTTAATATTGTTTTTGAGATATGTATATACTTGTTTTGGTTAAGTGCTCCAATGAGGGCATAACATATGTAAATAAATATGTAAATAAATAAATAAATAATACAGAAATATTCCTGCATCAATCAAATTTCTTTTATACTATCTAATTTTATTGATTTGTGGGACACCTTGTTGGTAGTTGCAAAAGAATCATTGTGGAAAATGTCTCCAGTTTCTGATTATCTGTCATATTTTGGATGAGGGACCACACTCATCTTATATAAGTTCTCTAACTATTAAAAGGATCTTCCTTTATAGTCAGAAATGTTTCCTTCTTCAGATCTATAGTAAGGAAGAAAGGCAAGAGGGGCCACTTCCAGATTTGTAGCATATTAAGAATTTATTCATTATTATACTTGCTAGTTAAGTCCAATTTTTTGCAAAAAAAAAACACATTTGCAGTTTTATATTAAGCATATAACTCCGCCATAGCCGGTCCCAAGCCCGAGTTGAGAAAGGGGGAGGGATTCTGGGATGCGCCTGAAAGGGGCTTGACAAATTCTCTGGCTCAGGAAGTAATTGACGAAAACACCTTAGCAAGGAAGCAACCAGATGGTAAGCCTGGATGCCAGAAGGGAGCAGCCCTCCCATCAGGCTAGGAATCAGTAGGCCAGTTACTTTCTATTCCGAAACCACTCATACTAAAAGCAAACACAGAGAGATAACCGGACTGATCAAGAAGACGATAAACTGGCGTGGATTAAGGATAACGAATTTGGGTACTTGAAATGTTAGAGGAGTAAATGGGAAGGAAATTGAATTGACGAAGGAAATACAGAGGACCAAAGTGCAATACCTAGCGGTGACTGAAACAAAGAAGAAAGGTCAGGGCTGTGAGCAGTGGGAGGATGGCTTTCTTTTCTTCTACTCTGGGGTACCAAAACAGGAAAGAGCCAAAGCTGGAGTAGGACTCTTAGTTAAAGAAGAAAGAACAAAAAATGTCAAAAACTGGAAGTTTGTTAATGAACGTCCAGTTAATGAACCATAGACATAGAGGAAGAACGAAGGGTCATATCTCTTATTGTCACATATGCACCAAATGATGATGAGACGGAAGAAAAGAAAGATGAGTACTACGAACAACTTCAGAGTACAATGGACGAAGTTAAGGGGGACGATGTCATCTTACTTGGAGATATAAATGCAAGAGTGGGTAATGAACCTACAAAATGGCAAAACGTAATTGGAAAAGAAGGTGAAAGCAAGACAAACAACAATGGGAAGAGGCTTCTGGAATATTGTATGGCCAATAACTTAATGATAACAAACACAAAGTTCCCCCATAAGGACATCCACAAATATACAAGAGTAGAACCAGCCAGAGCAGAAAAGTCAGTGATTGACTATATAATTGTAAAGCAACATCAAATGAGATTCGTCCGAGACGCAAGAGTTGTACGAGGACCCGAGATAGGAAGTGACCATCTACTACTGGTATTAACATATGTGACAGAGAGAACACAGGAACGGGTAGAAACAAGGAAGAGAAAGGAAAGAGCAAAGCCAAGAATAAAGGCGTATAAACTGAGGGAAGCGAAAGAGATTCAAGAACAGTTTCAAAATAAGGTCAGTACAAAACTACGAGACATGAACCAAGAAAGTGAGGAAGGAAATTTAGGAACCATATGGAATATGTTTAAAAGAGTCATCCGGGAAAGTGCAACTGAAATATGTGGAGTTACAACAGGAAATTCAAAACAAAGTAAAACATCTTGGTGGAATGACCAACTAAAAGAGGCTGTTAAAGAAAAGAAAGAGTTATGGAAAAGATACCTCAATACGAAAGCAATAGAAGACTACCAGAGGTACAAAAACCAAAGGATAGTGGTAAAGGAGATTGTTAAGGTTGCCAAGACACAAAGTTGGGAAAAGTTTGGTGAGTTTATGGAAAAATCCCATGACGAAAATCAAAAACTGTTCTATAAAATCCTGAAGAACTGGAGGAAGGAGAAGGAATGCCCCCTGAAATATATTAAAGATAAGAATGGCGAGTTACTAACAACAGAAGAAGAGATCATGGAGAGATGGAAGCAGCACTTCGAGGAACTGCTCGAACAAAAGGAGCAGCATGTGGGGGAAAGATTGGAAGAAGAGGATACAGCGGTAGAATAGGAAGGTGAAAGTACATATATTACACTTGAAGAATTGAGGGCAGCAATCAGAAAGATAAAGCTTGGGAAAGCAGCTGGGCACGATCAAATCTCATCAGAAATGATCAAATAAATGGGACAAAAAGGGGAAAATCTATTTCTGCAGGTGATGAACATAGCATGGAAGACGAAAGAAATCCCTAGAGACTGGCAGCTAGCAACAATTATACCTATCTACAAAAAGGGAGATAACAGAATATGCGACAACCACAGAGGAATATCATTGCTAAGTGTACCGGGGAAAATATACTCAAGGATTCTTGAAACAAGACTGCGAAACCAAGTAGAGATACAATTGGAAGAAGAACAATGTGGATTCAGGGCAGGAAGGAGCACTCAGGACTTAATATTCACAATCCGTCAAGTGTGTGAGAAGAACATAGAACGCAACCGAGATGCGTATATGTGTTTTCTGGATTTAGTGAAGGCATTCGACAAGGTACCATGGAGATTCCTGTGGGAAGTCCTAAAGTAACGGAACGTGGAATCCTGCCTTATACAAGCAATTAGGAGCTTCTACAAAAGTTGCAGAAATCAAGTAAGGACATCGAACTGTACGTCCACAGAATTCATATCAACTGCAGGAGTGCGACAGGGAGACATTTTGTCACCATATTTGTTCATCATACTTTTGGATGAGGTCATGAAGAGATGTAAGGAACGCAGCAAGAAATTCAAAGTTGGGAACTACAAGTTAAATCCTATTTACGTAACAGTCATGGCATTTGCAGATGATGTTGTTATATTAGCCAAGTCCCCTCGAGAGCTTCAGTATAATTTGGATATCTGGAACGAAGAACTGAAGAAGGTAGGCATGGTAAGCAGTACAGAGAAGTCCAAAGTGATGGCTGTGTCAAGGCAGAGAAGAGTGCTGAACGTCAAGATCGATGGCAAGGAATTGGAACAAGTTCCAACATTTAAGTACTTAGGGGCCATGATATCTGAAGATGGAAAGATGGACGCAGAAATAAATTGCCGCATTGCTTCAACAGGACGACTTTATTACTCACTAAGCCGCAACTTTATTAGCAAAAGAGAAGTGAGCGAGAATACCAAGCTCGCTGTGTACAAGTCAACATATGTACCAACACTTACATATATCATGGACCTTAGGCACTAAACATCAAAGTAGGATACAAGCAATGGAGATGAGATACTTGAGGCGTATAAAACGAAAGACGAGAAGAGACCAATTCAGAAATAACACTATAAGAAATACGCTTGGTGTAAAACCGCTGGGATCAATCATAGAGAAAGCCCAATTGAGGTGGTATGGCCATATCGCACGTATGCCTGAAACACGACTACCATACCGGGTATGGCAGGCTAGGAGTGAGGGTTCCAGAACTAGAGGACGTCCACGCACCAAGTGGGAGGACAATATTGCAGCCAGTCTAAGAACAAGAGGCATTCAATGGACAGCAGCTCGAATCAAGGCCCAAGACAGGAAAGGATGGAGATCTCTCTGTGAAACCTCGACACCAACCGGTAGAAGAGGACCGACTAAGTAAAGTAAGTAAATATTAAGCATATATGATTAAATGTAGTAAAATCATCAATACATTGGTCTGAGTGTGTTATATAGAAGCTTCATTGTTCTTGTATCTTCTCTCTTTGAGCTTGTTGTTGTTGTTGTTGTTGTTTGCAACATCATGGTCGTGTAACCCAGTGTCGCCATGTTGGATTGTTATATATGTAGGCCATAGAGTTATGTACCATTAAATGAAACATATTGCATAGGTTCATTATTCAAACTTTCATTTCAATCGCATGATTAGGACACCAAAAATAAAAACATAGTTTTAAAATTTTGCACAGCCGCCATCTTGAGGTTATGAAAACAATTGAATTAAATTAGATGCCACTGAATTAAAATGTGTATATACATTTACTGTACCAAGTTTCATTGTGCTCGGATGGTTAAATTACATGAAAAATCCATTAAAATGTTTCAACTTCGCTTGGCTGCCATGTTGTACTTAACAGGTTTTTGAAAGTCACAGAGGTGAACCTGCAGTCTGTCTGTTAGGTAATCAGCCTGGATGCTGGTTGGATCCTCAAAAAGCACCACCATAGGTTATGTGGTAGAAATCCACAAAATCCAGGCAGCACTAAAATGAGGCGTTCTAGGCAAGGTGAGAAATGAGGTATTTGCCATTGCTTTCCTCACTGAGTCAGTACAGCAGCACTGAGCCTATGAGTAGAACCTTTCACAACATCCACAGGCACTAGCTGTGCCCTGAAGGTCATTACTCAGCACCACTCATACCTCAGCAGTTTCCATATAATCACAGCTATGAATGAGACTGAGACATCGGTGGAAAGCCATATTTTACTCTAGCCTGTGCCAACAGCTAAATGCAAATATACTGCTTTTGTCAAGAGAGTACCCTTAATCACCGTACAATATTTCTGGGTGATATCTGTTACCGTAGCGGAGATATAGAATGCCAGTGAAATATTTCGCGTGACTGATATGTTGAATTGGTGAAACGTATCAAATTTTGAAAGGCAAGATGGAGGTCGGACATGGTATTAGTATGTACTTATCGAGTTTCATTGAAATCGCATTGGCCATTTAGATTTTATTAGGGGGACACACACACATGGACAAAAGCCTATTTTTTTTCATAAATGAAAATAGGCTAAAAATAGTTTTCCTGCAGTGTAATCACATCTTTCACTCTCATTTTGTAAACCTTAAGTCTATGAAAAAAATAATTGTTCCTTACCAGCATCTATTACTGTCTTGCTGGGTGACACAGCAGCAGAGAGTAATAGTCCCTTGGGGTTGAATGCTTGCCGTAGCTCCTTTACCAGTTCTCCAAATGCTATCTTATCTGACTTTGGGCCCTTGTTGCAATCCACCTGCCAGCAAACTGGATACTCCCAATCAAGATCAAGTCCATCAAATCCATATTTCTCCAAGAATTCAATTACATGCTTGATGAACCTACGACGAGCTGATGGACTATTCACCAATCGGCTGTACTTGTCACCTGCTGAGTCATTCCAACCACCAATGGCCAGAGAAACTTTACGACCCCTCTTCTTATATGTTATGACGCGTTCATAGAACTCTGAAATAGAAGAATGGATGGAAGTATACAAATCAATATTAAGTTATTAAACTGGACAGTTGAAGTGTAAGGGCAGGGAATAAGGGGGTGCAAAATAAGAAAAATAATGACATGCTATAGGATTACAAATTAAAGTAATATAATAATATTAGCACTTTTTCTTTCATGGTTAATAAACCAACTTCCTCGTATAAAATAATCAGAAGTGTATTCAATCATAACACAGACTTAATATCCTTATGCAGGATAATTATTGCCTCTCACCATGTCTTTAAACTCAAACCATGCCTCACTGAATACAAGATTAACAATTCCACAATAATATGTCAACTGGGTAAAGAATGAAGGTTATTCAAACATTTATGGTTCATTATGACTCTGTCAATAACATTAAGCAATGGAATTAAATCTTGAGGAGGTTACAAGCATTAGTACTTGACATCTTTATAGTGGGATTGATAGAAGTCCCATTTAAACCACATAAAATAATACTGTAATATTGTAATTTCTCTGAGTGATCAGTGACATCAAATGATGCAGCTTACTTAACTGTTTTTTTGGCAAATATCGATGTTACATATTGAATGTGGAGGTTGGTCACACTGGAACATTAAATATAGGGAAACATTCATATTCTGAATAATACAGTAATTTGTAAAACTACTACGTATTGTGCATTAACATGAAGTATCAGGAAGCGTATTCTTTAAATACTAACATTCTAAAAATGATGGGCCATTTTAGTCGGACACAAGAAAACCAGGCAAATGCCGGGACTGTTCATTTAAAAAAAAAATCCACATCTGATTTCCTTCCAAAATCCCTTGCCTGACCCATCCTGAAAATAAAATAAATGGCCAATGGCTGAATTAATATTATAAACAAGAAAGGCAGCTTTGCGAATTCGTCAGGTTTTTTATTCATTATTAAGTTACCGGTACCCAATAGGCCTTTGCAAAATCGAAATGAACTTTTTTTTGGCACTGTCCTATGTTTTTTAAGGGATAGATAGATAGATAGATAGATATTTTATTCAATTAATTCCAAAGAGCCATAGGCTCGTACAGAGGAATTGTACAGTTATATGTGTGTTTACACACAAAGGAAGAAAATTCTGAAGGTAACACAAATTGATGAATAAGGACATAGGCCTATTATAAGGTTGATACCATATCTAAGATTGTTTAGACCAAGGTCCCTTAAAATGATAAGCACTTAGGATTTTTAATCTTATACATAACTTAACTTATTTGATGTATTAAGATGCATCGAATTTTTCCCACAATACTTCCATAGTTTTCCTCTTAAATACCGACAAAGTTGGTGCACTTTTTACTTCATCAGGAAGTTTATTATATGACTGTGATGCAGAGAACTTGAAACTATTTCTACCATATTTAGAAGAGTGAATGATATATAAGGCTACGTCCTTCGCATGCCTAGTTCCATAAGAATGATTGTCAGTTCAAGATGTAGGGAGAGCTATAGAGTATTGTGTTGTGTTTAATCTTGTATATTAGCATAGCTGCTCGGAGTTCTGCACTTATGCTGAGGGGTAGAATTTTACTTTTGATGTACAGATCTATTACTGGAGTGCAGTAAGGAAGGTTAAATATGTTTCTAATAGCCCTATTCTGAATAGTCATTAAATCATTCAGTGTGGATTTCCTGCAGTGAGCCCAAATAACATTTAAATATTGGAGCTTGCTATGTACAAGTGAATAGTAGATTTGTTTTACAAGGTTTAGGGGAATAAGATACCGAAGTTTCCTTAGGATCCCCACTACAGGTGAGAGTTTCTTAGCAATTCGTTCAACGTGTTCAATCCAGGTCAGGTGTTTGTCGATGATTAGACCTAAATACTTTGCCTGATTAACCTCTTTTATTTCAATGTTATTTATATATATTTTGTCATGTGTGATTTCTTTCATGCTTTGTTTTGAAATTACCATGTAATTGGTCTTCTGTAGGTTCATTGTTAATTTATTGGCCTGGAACCATTGTGAGAGAGTATTTATATCTTGTTGCACATTTTGTATGATTTCAATTATGTCTTTCCCAGTGTAGAAGATATTTGTATCATCTGCATACAATTTGATATGCCCTCTCAAATTACATTCCACAATATCATTTATATACATTAAGAATAATGTAGGTCCAAGTATAGATCCTTGTGGAACGCCATGAGTTATATATTTTCCTGAACTTATGCATTTATTCAAAGCTACATGCTGCTTTCTTCCAAGAAGGTAGCTTTGGAACCATTTTAGAGCTATACCTCGGACACCAGCATTTTCTAATTTTGACAACAGTATTTTATGATCTACTGTATCAAAGGCTTTTGTGAGATCAATAAATAACCCAACTGCCATATTATTTTTGTCAATAGTTTCTTGTAGCATTGTTATTAGGTCAATAGTTGCTGCCTCAGTACTAGATTTTTCCCTGAATCCATATTGCATATTATGAAAGAATGTATTCTTGTTCAGAAATGAAAGCAATCTTGTTTTTACCACTTCTTCCAGAATTTTTGAAACTACCGATAAAATAGAAACAGGTCTATAATTGTTTGGATTTCTTTTGTCACCACCCTTAAATATAGGAACTACTTTGGCCACTTTTAAGTCATCTGGTATCATGCCAGTAACTAAGGACTCATTAATCATTTCAACCAAGATTTTAATAAATGATTGCATATTGTTTTTAATGAAATTTGTCTTGATCCTATCTAAGCCACAGCTCTTTTTATTCTTTAAATTTGTGATGATGGACTTGACCTCTGCTTCATCTGTTGGATATAAGTAGAGGGAATTTGACTGCTTGTGGTCCTTACTGAGGATTTCCTTCTGTTCAGGAATAGCTTTTGCTAGACTTCCAGCAATGTTTGTGAAGAACAAGTTGAATGATTCGCATAGCTCTTGATTGTCTGTGATAATTTTGTTGTCTATTTCAAGTGAAGTGCATGTCTCAACTGTTGGTTTTTTGTTGTGTATGATTTCTTTGATAGTCTCCCAAGTTTTTTTGGAATTGTTTCCATATGTTCTGAATTTTTCTGAGTAGTAATTTGACTTTAGTCTTCTTTTTAAGTTTGTTACACTATTCCTGCATCTACAGTATTCTTGGTTCATATCATTATTATTTTTGTGAAGGGGATTTTTGAGCTTTGCATGCAGACTGTCTCGTTGTTTTACAAGTGTAAGGAGTTCAGCTGTGACCCATGGTAAGTTAGTAGTCTGTCTTTTATTGTTAGTTTTGTTTGTTATTTTTCTTTGACTATGCCTGTTCCTTAGATTCAATTGTTTGATGAAAGAGTTATATAGAGAGTTAACAGTACTGTTTGCATCATTATGGGAATCAGCGTTTATAGATATATTAGTTTCAGGAGTGTGTTGCCTATCCCAAGAGTCCTCGTGTGTTGTTGATTTTGTCGAGTTATGTGACTGAGTGTACGTGCTATAATTGGTCTTGGAAATATCAAGAATTAATATACTGTGATCACTAATATCATTGCTGACATTTGATATTTTATAACTTAATTCTGAATTGTTTAGTGACACGTGATCTATTAAGGTAGCTGCAGTGTCACAAAGTCGTCCCCAATATTCCCTTAGAGGTAAAATATCTTCCATTAAAAGGAAAATAGATGATCCACTCTTCTTCTTTCAGTAGATCTGTCCACAGACAGGTTTCAACTCAGGTTTCTCTCTGTCCTGAGCATCTTCTTTCATTTGCTTGTAACTTCTTCCCCTCTTCACATCTGTTAAAATTCCAAACCTTCTTCTTCCTCTCCCTCTTTTTCCTTCTACTTTTCCTTCCATGATTCTTTGTAGTAGACAATTCCTACATAGTATGTGACCCATCCAAGATTTTTGCCATCCATTAGTACCCATAACTCTTTTAGCGCAATGGATATATTTTCATTACCGTACGTGTTTGTAAGTTTGCTTCAGCATACAGCACTTTTATATTTTTATGATGCTTGAAGAAAACACAAGCTTGGACAGACTCTTTCAATGTGGCAACTTTCTTCTACACTGTTGTAAATCCAACTTTGAAAGAGCACTACAACTTTTAACTAGTATGTATGTATTTGCAAGTTGAATATGGACCCAAGTGATTAATCTCATTTCAGATGAGGAATCATGTGGAGGCTTCTGATCGCATGAATTAAGGTTCATCCTGTAGATGTGCTTATAACACAATGTGGAAAATTATTAGATAGAGAATTAAGGTAGAGAATCACCCCATCCTAATTAGCAGAAACACCTATAATCAGGAAGACAAATGCAAAGAAAGAAAATGATCGTCGACTCCTATTTTGCATATTTTATAGCTTTCTTAAATGACACATTGTTAATCATGATAAACTCAGAACATGCACAGTGACTCCATTTTCCTATAATACTACTCAAGAAACCTGTTATTTACTCTAGTTCAGTAATGCTAATCGTTGGGTGCTGCTTTGTTGAAACAAGCTGTTAAAGAATTGAAAGGATGACTAGAGCATGACAGACAAAAACCATTTTTGCAGTCAATCTCTCTACAGAGTTTTGTATAGCCCTATTCTTCTAGGTCTGAAATCTTGAAATATTACTGTGATATGAATCAATTGTATTAAAAAGAAGTCCTACCAAAAGTTGGTTGGTGCTAACCTGTCAGTTTTGAAAGCTCATTCCAAGAATTCCAGATCTAGAGCCAAATTTTGATTGATCTACTATAAAGTATTCTATTTGATTTATTAATAGTTTTCAAGTTATTTCTTAGTCTTGCCTGCTTTATTTTTGGGCCATTTTCATTCCATCCTCTCTTCAACATGTTTCCCTTTTAGAGCCATATCATGACACCATCCCTTTCCTGGCTCATAGATTATAATGCATCTATATTTCAAGATACTAGGACAGCAGAAATATTGGATTATGCTTTGAAGTTACAGAATAGCACATGCTCATAATAAAACCTAAAAGGCTTGTTTATACTGTGGTGCCCCTTCTTTAGGGCATATAATCTAGTAACATAATATTCATCCAAATCTAAAAGCATCACCACACTGCGGGCACTTTGTCAGAGAGCTACAAGATTTCAAACATTATTTCACAATTGGAACTGAATTCTGAGTATCTTGGTATGAAAGCAATATAGGCAGCAATTCAAACATGCAGTCTGAATTCTGTGAATCAAATGTGGATGAGTCACAGAACAATTGATGTGAGCAAGTCATTCAATCAAAGGTTTCCTTATGCTTTGAGAAATGATACAGTACGGTACTATCTGAGGGCGTGTTTAACAAGGGCAGATCATATCACTATATGATCTACAATAATAAAAACAAAACAACATATTCAGCACATGGCTTGGAGTCATACGTAAGTGGTCTCCACTGTCTTCTGACAAAAAGGAAAAGCATGTCTCCAGTTTAATGATGAGAAATGGTAAAGTTTGAACACTAATATCTCTTGAACTAGGAGGACTATTTCAGTGCTGCAAGGGGCATTCTCAGTCCTGTTTTTATCTCTACAAGACTACTCAAACCTAGTTCCAAGTAAATCACCCAAACTGTAGTATGCAATATTGGAATAATTATCTCCAAGCCCCCAGAGGCTGTCAACACCACCATCTCCATGTGACATTTTGACAAACCTCGCAATTTCAGATTTACAGCATGAAAAGCCGATACAACACTTTTGAATCACCCTGTGTATTGAATGTATTTTTTTAAGAAATTTAAGCAACATATTATCAACTTACTGTTGTCAAAATCAGCCCAAGAATCGTGGGCCTTAATGATGAGATTCTCATAGTCCAAGACAGCAAAACCATAAACAATATGAGTGCAAAGGTCTGGATTTATATCTTCAGGTACATATTTACCAACACCAGGACGATACCAAGCCCAGTTGGTGAAATAGCAAACAACTTTGAAGTATCCTGCAACAAAAAAATAAATAATATTTATCAATGTTATTTCATTGTTACAAATCCATGGATGAAAATGATTCATGAAAACAACCTTTTATAAAAAGATCTTATATTCTAAGTAAAATTACCTCAGTCATAGCCTTTTCTTCAGTACAGGCACAGTGAGATGTTGGTGCAGAATGAGTATTTTAAAGGGGATCATTACACAAAAATCCATTTACTATTCGCTTAAAAGTTATTCAATAAGGAAGGCAGAACTGTGACCTTACTTAGTTCCCGCTCGCTACTGCACCTGCCTGTCGACCATGCAGCCTCCATTATTGCGTGGTACAGATGAATGCTTCTTCTTTATAGCCTGTTCTTTGTTGTATTTAAGTTTCATTCTATATTCATTTAAGAGTTTTATCATAAAATGCTTTTGTCAGTATTTGCTGTTGATCCAGTTCAACTACAAATAAGGAACGAAACAAGAGGTTTCATAAATTGCTTAAATGATTTGACATCAGCTAACAAGTTTGTTTAGAGGCTTTGGAACATCGTGGTCATGTAGCCCTGTGTACCTGTGTGTACCTGGGTATGTGTGGAATCTGGCTGATAAGGTGTGTCATTATCAGTAATGTGTGTATTTGTAATCGGGGCAACTGCCCTTGTGGGATAACCTTGATGGTCAAATGTACTCCATTGTAGATGACATGAGTGTACCTCTGGCCCATATGTTGCCATTGATTTATTGCACCATTCACCAAACTTTCTACGCACATAACGTATGTTAAGCATTGATATGAATGTACACATAAACTTGAGAACATGATCCATATTAAAACCATCATATTCCATCCTCGTAAGAAGACTGCCACAAGATAAAATATCTGATTTTGAGTTATACCACTCACTGGATACTGCACAGAACACTCTACATGCTGAAAAATTGCCACAACTCTAACTTTTCATTTACTCACTACAATTAAATTTTTAAGCTTCTAAACTGTCATATTGCATATTGTGACAGCATATTACAAATCAGTTCAAATTATTAGACTCAAGCATATGTTTTTGATGTGTAACATCTTTCCACTCGGTATCTGGATATTTTTGTGGCACTCGGTAGCTGGACATTTTTGTGGGAGTGATTTTGGAAAAGAGACGGAAGTGGATGGGACGGAAGTGCATGGGACGGAAACAATGAGCGCGCGCGGTGGTGGAGATCGGTACAACGACGTACTGTAAGCCATGTGACTATGTGGAATGTAAATCGCATACGGTTTACCTCAAGGTTTGGAGGCCCCATTAAAGAAATTGCTTCAATAAATCATCTTTAAATTGTCGTTCTTTGGTGTGAAAATATTCATTATATCATATTTGCTGAAAACAATTACGATTTATTAAATGTTCATACTTTTGCTGTATTCTTATTTAATGTAAGCACTCGATACCTCGAGTGCTATATCGCATCAACTAACACTCCAAACAACGTAGGAATTCAGTAATTTATATTAACATTGACTACTAACAATAATTGAAACTTCGTTGGTCCAAATAGCTTAATCACTTAATCACTTTGTATTCTGTAATGAAAACACCCATACATCGCCCAAAAGTTACACTTCTAACATGTGCAGATAAACTTGCCAGCTGATTGAAATCGAGTTCGTAGTTGTCTGCGCGAACCGCTAGATGGCACGCATAATCGGTGTCGCCAGTTTCTCGTGGGAGTTTCCACTATTATCATATTAAGCTATTTGGTTGGTCTAAACGTATCACTGGGAGAAACGCCTTTAATATACCTACTGCACACCTAATTTTTAATCACGCCTATATTTGGTAGTGCGCTATATCGGCAATAACAGGCCATTTTCAATAACACCGCTAGCATGGGTTCACTAACTGGCCGGTATAAAGCGCAGCTCGCATCAAGTATAGGCAGTGGATTGTTCCCGCATACAGTTGTAGGTACATGTCACTACTGCAGATGCATTGGAGAATCCTTTCATG
This sequence comes from Meconema thalassinum, assembly GCA_946902985.2. Lineage (NCBI taxonomy): Eukaryota > Metazoa > Arthropoda > Insecta > Orthoptera > Tettigoniidae > Meconema > Meconema thalassinum. The sequence goes on along the minus strand of OX336389.2, from coordinate 1,122,161,799 downwards.
TTTGCTGGCACAAGGTAGCACTATGAGTTCATTCTTTAAAAAATGCGAGTAAGGAACCTCTTGGTCTTCCCCTTGGTCGTTTCTTCTGCATCTGCATCTCATGTATCCTCTTGGGAATCCTCTTCTCATCCATTCTCTTTAAGTGTCCATACCACCTCAGTCTTGATTTCTCAATCCTACCTTGCAAGGGCTCCTCTTTCACCATTTCCCTGACCTTTTCATTCCTCAACCTGTCTCTTCTTGTTACTCCGATCCTACTTCGCAGGGGGGCTCACATCTAGTGGGACGTGGGTTGGCGACCACGGGACCCCAGCTGAGTCCGGCATTGCTTCCACTTACTTGTGCCGGGCTCCTCTCTGTCTTCTTTCCTGTCGACCTCCCTTGGTCAGCTCTTGTTCTTTTCCTACCCCGACGGTATTAGGGTATCCGAGGCCTAGGGAGTCTCTTCCTTTCCCGCCTTAATTGGCCCTTGTCTCATCTTTCCTGATACCCTCCTTCTGTGAGGGGTCAGCCTTCTTTTTCTTTTCCTTTTACCTCCTGCCTTGTGCTCCAGGCCCTTAAGGAGGCAGGGTGTATGTAGCCCCACCACTTCTGGTGCACCGTCGATAATGCTACACCCTCAGGGGCTCAGGGGCTCACGGCTGGTGAGTTCGGGAGTTCGCGACCCCGAGGGATTCCTGAGCTGGGTCCGTTTTCCCCTTTTTTCCCTTCCCTTTGGGGTGGACCCTCTCCTCGCCAATCCTCTCCTCTTTTCCTTATATTTCCTTTTCTCTTTCAGATTCCCATACTGTTTTTGTTACTTGGTTCCCCGTGTATCTAAATTCCCTTTTAGCGATTTTTTTGTAGGTATTTTTAATCTACGTTGCATTTTGTAAGTCTCTTCGATCTAGATTGCATTTTGTGAGTGTTTTTCAATCTCAATTGCATTTTGTAAGGATTGACAATCTGAATTGCTTTTTAGTATGTCTTTCAATATCTGGGCCGGGGCTTTTGTGAGTTTTTTGAATTTCAATTGCATTTTGTATTTTCAACCTACCTCGCTTTGTTCAAGTAGTTAAGTCTCAATTGCAATTTTGTGGGTATTTTGAATCTAAATTACATTTTGTAATTATTTTCAATCTAAATTGCATTTTGTAAGTATTGTCCATTCTAATGAGAAGTTTGAATCTACCATACATTTTGTAAGCAATTTCAATTGCATTTTGTATTTTCAACCTACCCCGCTTTGTTCAAGTAGTTAAGTCTCAATTGCAATTTTGTGGGTATTTTGAATCTCCATTACATTTTGTGCATATTTTCAAACTCATTTGCATTTTGTAAGTATTTTGATTTCACTTGCATTTTGTAAGTATTTCGACTGTACGTTGCATTTTGTATGTACTTTGGACTTAACCTACATTTTGTGCATATTTTTCAATCTATTCCTTTTGTGAGTATTCGGTGAGTAGTTTCAATCTGAGTTCCTTTTTGTAAGTATTTTCCCTGCTACATAAGGCATAGTTGTTGGGGCTCACTGTCTATTTTATCTAAACCATTTTCGTTTCATCCATAGCAGTGAGCTGTTTTTTATCTTCATCCTTTCATTTCACGCCATTTCATTTCATCAGGGGCCTATAACCTCGATGTTAGGCCCCTTAAAACAACAATTATCATCATCATCATCATCTACTTCGCAGGAACTTCATTTCACCTGCCTGTATTCTGCTTATGTCTCTTTTCTTCATTGTCCACGTTTCTGAAGCATAGGTCAGTATCGGGATATAGTAGCTTCTGTAGAACACTTCCTTGCTTTTTTGTGGGACATCTTTATTCCACACTAAGCTCCTAATGCTTCTCAGAAATGCTTCTGCCTGTCTGCCACGTTCCGTAATCTCTTTGTCATTTCTCCCATTTTCCTCCACTATACTTCCCAAGTACTTGAGACTTTCCACCTTCTTCAGCTGTCCACCTCCAAGTGTTATCCCAATCATTGGTCTGTCCTTTTTCCTGGTCGTTAACAGGATCTCACATTTACTGATGTTGAACTTCCATCCGTACTCTCCCACTGTTTCTTCCCAAGCCTTCAGTTGCTCCTGAATTTCCTCCTCCTTGTTTCCCCAGACCATGAGATCATCTGCAAACACCATTGCTTTCATCTTATCTTCTCCTATCTTTCCTGCTATCCGTGTCATTACCTCGTCCATAACCACAATAAAGAGAAGGGGTGACAGCGCACTACCCTGTTTCAGGCCACTCATTTGTCTGAACCAGTCTGTACTTTCCCCTCCAACTTTCACACAACTCACACATCCACAATACATCTCCTTCACTCTGCCTACAGTCCCTTTTTCCACTCCCATGTTTTCCATTGCTTTCCAAACGTTCTCCCTACACACACTATCATAGGCCTTTTCGATGTCCAGGAAGGCCATCAACAGATCCTCTGAAAATTCGTAGTGGTGTTCCTGGAGCTGTCTCACTGAAAATATGAGATCCACTGTTGATCTCCCAGGTCTGAATCCATACTGCTCCTCTCTCAATTTTCTCACCACTTTGGCTCGTATTCTACTTTCTAATATCTATCTATATACGAGGCACGTCCAGAAAGTAAGCTCCGTTTGGTAATAAAATTGAATTGTGTACAGATACAGAAAAATTATTTATTGCACAACATTCTACACCTCATAAACTACTTTTCCACATAACTGCCGAAATTTTGCAGGCATTTGTCATAGCGTGGCTTAACTTTTTGGATACCTTCTTCATAGAAGTTTGCCGCCGACCCGTAAACGATAGTGAAGACTCCCCTGTAAGATATACTACTGTTTGGCCATCACTGTTAGGCAAATTGCGTATGTGGTCAGGAGAACTCCTAAACATACGCAGTTCTCCTGGTAAGCACGCAATTTGCCTAACAGTAGTGACCAAACAGTAGGATATCTTAAGGGGAGTCTTCACTCTCGTTTACGGGTCGGCGGCAAACTTCTATGAAGAGGTATCCAAAAACTTGTGCCACGCTATGGCAAATGCCTGCAAAAGTTCGGCAGTTATGTGAAAAGGTAGTTTAAGAGGTGTAGAATGTTGTGCAATAAATATTTTTTCTGTATCTGTACACAATTTAATTTAATTACCAAACGGAGCTTACTTTCTGGACGTGCCTCGTATATAAAGCACAAAGTTTGTCTGTCTGTTTGTCTGTTATGTATACAAATCTACACCGTTTCACCGATCTGAACAAAAATTTGTATACATACCCTTTGGAACCCTGCGGGTAACCCTGTCAACTTTAAATTTCGGACAGACCACCCCATTCCCTGCATTTAGGCCCTTTTGCTAAAATCTACACCGTTTCACCGATCTGAACCAAAATTTGTATACATACCCTTTGGAACCCTGCGGGTAACCCTGTCAACTTTAAATTTCGGACAGACCACCCCATTCCCTGCATTTAGGCCCTTTTGCTAAAATCTACACCGTTTCACCGATCTGAACCAAAATTTGTATACTTACCCTTTGGAACCCTGCGGGTAACACTGTCCACTTAATATTTCGGACAGACCACCCCACTCTCTGCATTTAGTCCCTTTGGCACAAATCTACACCGTTTCACCGATCTGAACCAAAATTTGTATACTTACCCTTTGGAACCCTGCGAGTAACACTGTCCACTTACAATTTCGGACAGACCACCCCATTCACTGCATTTTGGCTCTTTGGTCCAAATCCACACCGTTTCATCAATCAGAATCAAAATTCGTATTCTTACCCTTTCGTACCCTGCGAGTAACACTGTCCACTTAAAATTTCGGACAGACCACCCCACTCCCTGCATTTAGGCCCTTTGGCACAAATCTACACCGTTTCACCGATCTAAACCGAAATTTGTATACTTACCCTTTGGAACCCTGCGAGTAACACTGTCTACTTACAATTTCGGACAGACCACACTATTCCCTGCTCTTTGGCCCTTTGGCACAAAACTACACCGTTTCACCGATCTCAAATAATTACCCTTTGGAACTCGACGAGTAACACTGTCCACTCGAAATTTCGGACAGACCACTCCATTCCCCGCATTTAGGCCCTTTGGCACAAATCTACATCGTTCACTGATCGAAAACAAAACGTGTATTACTTACCCTTTGGAAACCGATGAGTTAACACTGTCCACTTGAAATTTCGGGCAGACCACTCCATTCCCTGCATTTAGGCCCTTTGGCACATATCTACATTGTTTCACCGATCTCAACCGAAATTTGTATAGTTACCCTTTGGAACCCGACGAGTAACACTGCCCACTTAAAACTTTGGACAGACCACTCCATTCCCTGCATTTAGGCCCTTTGGCAAAAATCTATCCTGTTTCACCGATCTGAACCAATTTTACATACTTACCCTTTGGAACCCGACGTGTAACACTGTCTAAATGAAATTTCGTATAGACCATTCCATTTACTGCATTTAGGCTCTCTGGCAAAAATCAACATACTTACACCCATCTCAACCAATCTTTATGTAAGTTACTTACCCTTTGGAACCCGACGAGTAAAACTTTCTGCTTGAACTTTCGGACAGAGCACTCTATTCCCTGTATTTAGACCCTTTGGCACAAATCTACATCGTTTCACCAATCTGGACCAAAATTTGTATACTTACTCTTTGGAACCCAACGAGTATCACTGTCCACTTTAAATTTCGGACAGACCACCCCTTTCCGTGCATTTAGGCCCTTTGGGACAAATCTACACCGTTTCACTGATCCGAACAAAATTGTTTATAATTACCCTTTGGAACCCGACGAGTAGCACTGTCGACATGAAATTTTGGACAGACCAATCTAATCCCTGCATTTAGGCCCTTTGGCACAAATCTACACAGTTTCACCGATCTGAACCAAATTTTACATACTTACCCTTGGGAACCAGATGAGTAACACTGTCCACTTGAAATTTCTAACATACCACTCCATTCCCTGCATTTAGCTCAGGAATCCCTCGGGGTTGCCAGCTTCCTAACTCACCAGCCATGAGCCCTTGAGGGTGTACCAGAAGTGGTGGGGCTACACACATCCTGCCTCTTTGAGGGCCTTGAGCAGAAGACAGGAGATATTATGAAAAGGAAAAGAAGGCAGACCCCTCGAAGAATGGGGGCATCAGGAAAGATGAGACAACGGCCAATTAAGGCGGGAAATTGAAAGACTCCCTAGCCCTCGGATACCCTAATACAGTCGGGGTCGGAAGAGAACACGAGTTGACGAAGGGAGGCCGACAGGAAAGAGAACTGAAAGGAGCCTGGCACCAGGAAGTAGAAGCGATGCCAGACTCAGCTGGGGTCCCGTGGTCGCCAACCCACGTCCCACAAGTTGTGAGACCCGGGTGGGGGGCAGTTGTGAGAATAGCTTGCTGATTCATCGCGAGGTGACATGAGAGGACTTTCCAGAGACCGCCGTGTTATCTGCTGTCTATGCTGATGCCAGCACAGGGCCGTGTGGTGTTGCGAAAGAGTGAGTGATTCCCCGGCCAATCTAAATACGGCGGGGAACCCCGAACGTGTGTCATCATATTTTGTCATCATCTGCGATCATCTCAGGTTCGTGCAGCTTGGACCCATATTCTTGGCCGAGCAGTACGCCATAAGCTCTTTCACTAGACGCATCGAGTACAGGCCTAAGCCAGAAAATAAGGTTGAGACTTTGGAAGACATCCAAGCTAGACATCTGAATTACCTACAGTATATCAGTTTTAAAATTACACCATGTTCGTTTAGTAGTCATTTTTTCATTACTTTAGTATTATCATCTTAAGTGCAAATGACCTAGATGATACGCGCATCATACCACTAATCACCGCCGCATAAAGTCTTTATCGACTGTGATTTTTAAAATATTTATTTTTATTACAGTACATTGTGTACATTATAAGTTCAAGTGTCAATTCAATACAGGTAGTAGTTTCCCTTATCATCCTCATCATAAGGGCAAATGACCTAGATGTTACACACATTACACCATTGATCACCACACACAATAAGTCTTCCTCGCCTGTGAATTTTGAAATACGTATTTCTATTACGGTAGTTTGTAAGTTTGACGTGTCAATTCAACAGTAGTTTTCATTATCATCCTTATCAAAAGGGAAAATGACTTAGATATTACGTCCTCATTGTCTTTGGGGGCAAATGACCTAGATTTTAAGTCCATTCTATTTCTAAGGATACTTTGAGACATTATCATCATTCCACCGGGCGAAGCCGGGTACAACTGCTAGTCTTTTCATATATCTTGGCACAGTGAGGTATGAGTGTGACTCCCCTGTAATTTTTGCATTCCTTTCTGCTTCCTTTCTTAAATATTGGGACAATTAATCTTTTCTTCCAATCTTCTGGGGTCTTTTTCTCCTTCCATATCACCCTCATCACACGGTACAGCCACTGTTTCCCAACCTCCCCTGCTGCCTTCACCATTTCAACACTCACTTCATCCACACCCGGTGCCCTTCCTCCTTTCATCTTGTCTATAGCCATCTCCAGTTCTCTCCAAGTCAGGTCCTTTTCCATTCCTGTGTTGTCTTCTCCATCTTCCAATGCATTGTCTTCCTCCCTACGACCATTTGGATTCAGCAAATCCTCAAAATACTCTTTCCACACTGTCTTGAGTGTCTCTTTGTTGTGTACCTCATTTCTGTTTTTGTCCATCATTACCGCATCCTCTCGCAGTCCTCTTCTCTTACTTTTGACCATCCCATAAAGTACTTTCTTATTTCCTCTGCTGTCTTCCTCCATCATCTCTGTCCACTTTACCATCCACTTCTTCCTCTCCTCTGCGACAATCTTGTTTGCTTCTTTCTTCTTTATCTTATAATCTTCCCTTGCCAGATCAGTTCTTTCCTGGAACCACACTCTGAAAGCCTTGTTCTTCCTTCCCACACCTTCTTTTACTCTCTCACTCCACCATGGTGTCTCTTTACACCGCTTTCTGTTGCTTGTTCTTCCACATACTGCCACTGCAGCTTCCACCATTGTGTTTTTGAATTGCTTCCATTCCTCTTCCCCTGTTTTAGGATTGTCTGTTGGCATCCTTTCCCTTATTATCTTCTGGAATTCTTCCTTGACTTCCTTTTCCTTGAGTTTCCATACTTTGATTCTCCTTTCCTGGTACTCTGTCCTCTTGCTATCCTTAACAACTCCCAGGTTCATTACAAGTATTCTGTGGTCGCTATCTAAGGCCTCTGATGGTATTACCTTTATATCTCTGACACTTCTCTTCATTTCCCAGTCGTACAGCATGTAATCTACCAAAGATTTCTTTGTTAAATCACTGCTGTACCACGTTACCTTGTGGGTTTCTTTCTTCCGGAACCAGGAGTTGCCTACCACTAAACCGTTTCTCTTGCAAAAATCCAGCAACTTTCTCCCTTCTTCATTCCTGCTACCCCATCCTTTTGCTCCCAATACAATTTCATATCCTTGCCTTTCACTTCCTACATGTGCATTCAAATCTCCCATGACAATGATGCTCTGACCATTCAACTGCTGTTGTAGCTCCTCCTCAAAGTCTTCCTTCTCTTGAGCTGTACATCCAACTTGAGGGGCATATACCTGGGCTATCTCCAGGCTTCTTCCCTTTACAGTTACTCTGATCTTCATGATCCTGTCACTTATTCCCTTTACCTCTTCCTTCATTCCATCTCTCACAACTACTCCTACTCCGCTGCTCCTTCCTTCACTGTTCCCACTCCAGTACAACCCTTTCCTCAGTTCTCTGCGACCTTCTCCTTTCCATCTTGTTTCTGCCAAGCCCAGTACATCCAGTTTTCTTCTCTCCATCACATCTACAATCTCCTCCACCTTTCCTGTCAGTGTCTGTAAGTTTAATGTCCCAACTCGTAGTCCATTAGTATATCCGGGTCGTCGTCGTTTGCATCCATCCTTTCCGAGGCCTGTTCCTGTTTTGAAAGCAAATATGATATCCACTACTGTAATTACCGGTATATATTATTAGAAATTAATGTATTTAATGTATTTAGAAATTGATGGTGAGAAATAACTACACTTAGGGGCTGATGACCTAACTAGCTACATTTCCCTAGCAACTCCCTATTAATAATACAGTGCACTCCCAATAAGTTGCGTGCGGATAATTCGTTTTGCGGTTAATTCGTGGGTCTCCAAGAGTATTTTTTAAAATAGAAATTCTCACTGCAACTAATCATCACGCCAAGTAAAGCAATCTGTCCGTCGTTTAAAAGAATGTTGATGTGATGCAATGCGTAAAGACGAAATCATTGTGATTCGAGAAGACTGAACTGCTTTTCTCTGCGATGGAACAGTAGGCCTACTTGCACAATCTTGGAAACATACGAGCATGTTGCCGCGAGTGGTATAGCACAGATTTCTTTTATCTTCGAAGCCCAAACAATACAAGAGCAATGCACTTTCACTCGGAACCTACCCTCCCTTTCCAAACAGCCTCGCTCCAAGGTCGCTGATCTGTGAGCTGTGAAGGGTGGATGCGCTTGTTTGTTGGATGCTCTTCATGCAGTTAACAAGTCATGGGAGAAAAATCGAAAATTGGAATAAACTATCTAAGAAACAACACTGTGATAACTGGTTTTTTTTTTTTGGTGTTAAATATTAATGTAGGCATAATCCACATAGACCTACCTCTAGCCTAGCATGTCTTATAAGACACTACAATCAAGGGTTATAATTATTATTTTGCATGTTCAAGCCTATTTCAATATTTTAAGCAATAGTTTTGTTTTTACTAGGCTTAACAAAAATAACTGCGGATAATTCGCGGTTTTCGATAATTCGTGGAAGTTCGTGCATTAATTACCGCCAATTAACGAGAGTGCACTGTATATTGCACAACAATGACCATAACCTCAAATTTTAATTGTTGTCTTAAGCTGTTACTTTCTGTCACAGAGCAGCGAGTGACTCTCCCTTCAGCTGAAGGTCAAAGCAGAGTTGCCAACATCTTGGACGAATCCATAAATCGAATGGGAACTGTTATTGCGCATTATACCAACAACCTGAGAAGAATATTCCCTTTCATAAACAGCTACCGGTATGATGAAATATATTTTAAAACGGTGGAAATTTGTGTGTTGAGTCTAATAATATAATTTGAACAGATCTGTATAAGAGTAGAACATTTTCTACTGCAAAGGTGTAAGTGTTATTGGCTATGCATAATTTTATTTAATAGTACATTATGCAACGGGCCTATAATGGCAATAATTAAGATACGAGTATATTTATAAAACGAGCGTAGCAAGTTTTATAATTTTCATACGAGTGTCTTAATTACCATTATAGGCGAGTTGCATACGACTGTTTATGTTCGACGATAATTATACCGTAACTATTTTATGTTTGAACAAAAATATTTATCAATATCTGTCAAGATTTCGCCAGTTTTATGTATTGAACAGAGCGCATGGGACGCAGAAAATACCGTGTATTTGACCATGGCCTCCTGGAATACCCCACTTTGACACTAGACACGCAGTGAAATTTAAAATAGGAAGGCCGTGAAAGTCAGCTCAGGTACGATGCTATCCTCACCTAATTGGTCACACAACTGTTTCTTGAGCTCTGATTGGTGGGAGAAACTGTATCATAATGAAAACTTGTACTACGTTATAGTACAGTTTTCTGACATATAATATTTACATTTCACCATGGTCGAACATAAATTTTATTATAGGGCATGCATATCTTATAGGCAAATTATCTCAGATGCATGTTTTCTGAATATTGTGGCAGTCTTCTAGTAGGGGTGCGATAGGTAAAAATATTACAGTAGGCTATGTAATCTTCATGTTTTTCATGTAAATATTTTAACCTTTCTCTAATCTGAGAATAGTTTTACAAAATAAACATAATTATTACGGTACCCAACTTCAAAAGAAGGAAAGTCACACAGAGTGTTCCAACTATCATCCAATTCGAGGTATTGTGTCACGCTCTAAAAATCTTCGAGCGTGTTTTGGACCAAAGGATCCAAGAGATCATCAAGCTTACCAGAAACCAAGCAGGATTTGTTAAGAATTGTAGTACAACCAATGCAATTAATGCTGCAAGACTCTTAGTTGAGAATCACTGAGAGAAAGACAAGCCGTTGCATCTTGCTTTCTTTGACCTCGAAAAGGCCTTTGACCGGGTGCCACACAGTTTCATCTCGCTAGCGTTTCGAGAACACGGTGTGCCCGAATACCTAGTAAAGTGGGGTCAACTGAACCAAGGAGTAACATCCAAACCACCGCAGGACCATTGAAAGATTTCCCAATATCAGTTGGTGTCCACCAGGGTTCTGCCCTATTACCACTATTGTTCAACCTAGTAATGCACACAGTAACAGCTGGCCTGCACCGGCCATTACCGTGGACCCTTCTTTATGCTGATGACGTCATACTGGCTGCAGAAAACAAGTTGTGTCTGCAAAATCAAACCCAACAATGGAGTGATCGCCTGGTGCAATACGGCTTGCGCCTTAATGTGCAGAAAACAGTGTATATGACGTCAGATGCCCTTGAAACGGGAACCATCCAAGTGGAAGTACGGATCTGCTGCGAGTGAGCACATTTAAATAACTTGGTTCCACAATTTCTGATGACGGGCGACTTGTGGAAGAGGTTAATTCAAGGACTAATGCTGCGTGGATGAAATGGCGAACAACAAAGGGAGTGATGTGCGACCGCAGGATGAAAGATCATCCAAAATCAAAAATCTATCGTACTGTCATCCGCCCAGTAGCATTCTACGGCTTCAAATGTTGGCCAACTACAGCGGAAACACAACGGCGTTTAAGTGTTATGGAGACCAAGATGCCAAGATGGACAGCAGGCCTTACTAAGTTACATCGTGTCTCCAACGACAGCGTCAGGAAACGGTTTGGTGTTGTACCAATACAAGACAAAATGCCTAGGGCAGTCTGTGCTGGTTTGGACAAGTTTTACGGACAGGAGGTGAAACTATTGCCAAGGCGGAAATCACAGTTGAAGTCGTCTGTAGAAGGCCAAAAGGACGACCTCTGCAACGTTGGTGTGACACGCTACATAAAGACCTTAAAAGCGTGAATCTCCATCCTGATGCGGCCCGAGACAGAGCAAAATGGAGACAACGGATCCATGTAGCGGACCCCGCAGCCACTCGGAACAAACGCTGAATAAGAAGAAGATTACGGTATATAACAAAAAGAAAAATACCGAAGCGTCTGAGACATTATTGTAATTTTGAAAACACATTTTTAAGATAAACTGGAGACTTTATAATCTTTTTCAAGTACCGTACATTAGGTTGGAAGTTGAAACTTCAGTACAATAACTACCGTATGTATAAGTTGTCCAGGCTTGTAGTCCCAGCCAACTTGTACATAGTTATGAATGTCGGCCGTGAAAGCCTAAGCTGTTACTTTTGTATAACGTTTGACATTTAGACAAAAGAATTATAAATTAATAGCAGATTTTGAACCAGTGAACACTGGGTACGTGAAAAACAAAGAAGGTGAAATATTGACAAACTGGAGCAAAACAGATTGAAGATGGTTTGGACATGTCAAACGGATGAATGAAGAAAGGCTACCAAGACGAGCACTGGAATGACGGATGACAGGGAAGAGAGGACGAGGAAGACCAAGAATGCGTTGGATAGACTCGGTGAAGTATAGCATTAGAAAACGGAACCTGGATTGGAACACTGTGTCGGAAGAGGAATGATGGAACGACAGAACACAGTGGAGAGGAACCATATTTGCCCCGACCCAGTGTCAGCTGGAAAAGGGGAAATGAAGATGATGATGATGATGATGAGCTGATTTTGAGAAAAGTATAATATACAAGAATCTCAGCATTCTATACAAGGTTCATAATCTTTCAACCCTCTAAATACTCTTCTTTACCCTGTATCTCTACAGCCCATTGAGGACCTTGGTCTACCAAGCAGCCGTTGCTAAGCAATATGATCTGGAGATTTCAGGGTGATGTGTGGTCAGTGCAATGTGTGCCCTCAGCTGCTAACCTTGGTTTTCTTGCCCAGGGTCATAGCCTCTTGTATCACTAAGCTGCTCAGATCTCCTCACAAGGCTGAGTGCATCCCATTCCAGCCCTCATGTCAGTTCTAGAATCCAAGCTGGGAAATGAACCTAGGACCTCCCAGCTAAGAGGTAAGTGTGCTACCCCTACACCTCAATATGGGTGCCTCTTAAATACAGGAAACCCCATAAAATTCAGGAAGGTTATCTCTTGTTCTCTCTTATGAAATGATATTCTCATCATTTAGATTGTCACACACTTGTTAGATTTAGGACCACAAATTTACTGTATCTGAAAATATATTTCTTACACTACCCACACAAACATCACATTGTTTCAATTCAATTGCACAAACTTCCTGCGAATTTCAGATCCTATTAAGCCCAATTATTATTGACAATTACTTTCAACTCCTCATTTGACCTTGTCTCTGGCACAAATCCCTGAAATGGAGTAAACCCACATTGTGCATCGAATGATGTTTATTTTTCTGCTGTGAAAGCACATCATTCAGTAGGAAAGCAGTATTTGCCTATGTAAGTTTCAGAAACAATTTTCCATTAACTCTCAAGCACCTGTGTTAAAATTTAGGACACAGGCACAAGCGTGGGGTGTTTTCCACCCCACATTTTATTCTATTGTAATTTAAAAACTACCGTATTAATTCACAATTTTAAGATTATGTAAGAATGACTCTTCCTCTATTACTTCGGAGCACATTTTCTTTGAAACTTTTTCTCGTGTTGAATTTATCAATTGAATCATTCAGACAATGTTTTTATATTGTCCAGTTAGCATTTTTTAAATAAATATCTTGGAAATCATATTAAATTATTAAGAAACATACTTTGGAGCTTATATACTATGAAAGGAATAATAAATAAAGGAGAATCATACATTTGAGGTATACACTTATTTTAACAAAATAATATACGGGAGGTTGAACATTGCCTTAGAAATACTTATCTTAAAGTATGAAAATATAATCATTGCTAAATAAACTGACCTAATAATTAATTACTTACATAAAAAGGCATTTGACAACAATAACAATGAATATTGTAGTTTTAAAATAGGCCCTGTGCATCAAAAAGTGTTCGGGGTGGGGAGAGTTGTGGTGATGGAGCTATCACTCAGGAGTAAACTTTTCACAGTAAACGAATCTGTGTTCCATGCAGACGAGTTTGATTGAGCTGCAGTACCATGTTTGAATTTTCCTGTCCTTTCTTCGAGGGCAAACGTCACAGTGATGGAAGTTCTCTATGTTTTTCTATGTTTTTCCTTAGTTTTTTTTAGGATGTTCAATCTCAGTACTGCTGCCCTCAAAAGAAAGGTTTGGCTCTTAGCCCACAATGCTGTGTTTACATTTGTGAGCTGTAAAACCAACTTTATGAGAAATTCCTTGTTCTCTCCTGGATTCTATCGATAGTATCTGTTCTGTATAGGCTCAAAAACATTCTTCATCATTGAAAATAAAATACAGTAGAAATAATATAAACATTCTTCTAAGAATGACAATACACATAGTAGCCTACTGTAACACCACCACACCACACCATATATACCGTATTTACTCGAATACGACCCGCCCTCGAATAAGACCCGCACCCTGATTTTGAAGAACGAAATTAAAAAAAAAAAAAAACTCAAAATTATGTACAATCTTAACTAAATAAACAGAATAGCATTTATCCAAAATAGTTTCCAACAGTATTGAAGTCGTCCTAAAATAACACACATCAAACGATTAAAAATACAAATAAAAGTACACAAACACTTCATTCATCGTCATCAGAAGTACCAACTTCGGAACTTTTATCACCATCCCACTAAATGTCGTCATCACTGACATCCATAGCATTCGAAATACTACATTTCTTGAAGCTCTTCCGTATGAGATCTCCCGAGATACGACTCCATGCCGTCAAAATCCACGAACATAGCAGCTGAACTTCCGGGCGCTGATTACGACCAGTTGCAGTCAGTGTGTGCTTATCGGCCGCCATCTGCTCCGTATACAGCTGTTTCAAGGCTGCTTTGAACGGGCGGTTCACGCAGACATCCAGTGGTTGTAGCATAGACGTCATCCCGCTCAATCACGAATACATGACTCGTCAATATCATATTTCCTACCGGGCACGATTTCCAATAACTTCAGCTTCTCACTCACATTAAACGACCGCAAACCCTTCGTACAACTCATGTTTACACTCGAAAACGTGCGCAACACGTGCGCGAGACTATGACGCCGCCTGCTTACGGTAAAACAAAGTGATAGCCGGAAGAAGGCTAGCACCATCTAGCGGATACTCGCAACACCCGATATCGCGCGTGGCGGGCAATTTAAATCTTTAAAATCTGGATGACTCAATTAAGACCCGCACCCCAATTTTTCACGTCCGATTTTGTTTAAAAATGTGCGGGTGGTATTCGAGTATATACGGTATGTAAACTAGCAACCCGGGGCCTTCGCCCAGAAACTGAAGCATCTATACTAATATAATAAAGCTGAAGAGTTTGTGTGTTTGTGTGTTTAAACACGCTAATCTCTGGAACTACCAGTCGGATTCGAAAAATTCTTCTTGTATATCATAGCCAGATTCAAGAGGAATAGTTTAGGCTATGTTAAATTTCGGACAGACCACTCCATTCCCTGTATTTAGGCCCTTTGGCACAAATCTACACCATTTCACCGAACCGAACCAAAATCTGTATACATACCCTTTGGAATCCTGCGTGTAACACTGTCTGCATGAAATTTCGGACAGACCATTCCATTCCCTGCATTTAGGCCCTTTTGCACAAATCCACACCGTTCCAACGATCTGAACCAAAATTTGTATACATACCCTTTGGAACACTGCGGGTAACACTGTCCACTTTAAATTTTGGACAGACCACTCCATTCCCTGCATTTAGGCCCTTTGACACAAATCTACACCGTTCCTCCTAATTGCACCAAATTTTACATACACTTTGAAACCCTGCTGGTAACACTGTCCACTTGATATTTTGGACAACGCTTTCCATTCCCTACATTTAGAATAACAAACAAACTGAACTTGAAAACCACGTATTAAGGCCCTAGAAGCATTCATGTCTATAATAGTATAACTGTAAGAGTATTTTAAGAATTTTATTGTTGACGGGCGATTCGGGCTGCATCACGTCGCCCCTACCAGTGGTCTAGTACAGAATTGCGAAAATAGTTAGATCTTGCGCTGCTTATAAAAAGCAGTCATGGGGAGTAATTAGTGCAAAAAGATTTCTTAGGCCCCTTAAAACAGTTATCATCATGAATATATTATGCCTCCATATAAGTGGTGTTGGTGCTTTAAAATTTACCTTAATTTATTCCGAAACTTATCGTTGAGCGCTATGTGACGATAAATGATACTATTGCTACCTTAGGAGCTCGAGACAGCTAAAGTTTTCCAAAGTGTTCTGATTATTTTCCTTCGGCGCTATGCGACAAAAGACGACACTATTGGTCTCGACATTTCTAACAATGAGATATAGGCCCTAGGCAGTGTCTTTTATTTCACTTACTCGTCTTTCTAATCATTTTTTGTTTGTAAATAACATGTGCCAGTGCTGTAGTTAGTAAATAGCCGTTTCCCTATTCATTATTATCATTATTATAATTACGGGAAAATGACGTAAATGTTACATCCATTATACTGTACTGCTTATCACCCCCACTACAATCACCACCACCACCACAAAATGTTATATTTAAAAATATTTCTTTTCTGGTACGGTAGTTTAAGTATCATCTGCCAGTTCTGTAGTAGTATTCATTATCATCCATAAAACAAAGAAATCGACCGGGCGAAGCCGGGCACTACTGCTAGTCATTTATATAATTTATGGAGAAATCATAATTCATAGCAGAATTCTCATTATCGGACCACAAGCCATGAACATTTCTTCCCTGTGTCGTGTCATAGGAACTTTGGGGATGACTCCCTTTCTCTTTGTGAATTCTTTCTTTCTCTCAAGCAACCCGCCCCGACTTCGCCTGGTACCTTTAACGGTTTCCCCAGTGTAAGCTTAAAAGGCATATTTTTTTATATTTCAATGAACTACGACCTATATCCGTTTTCCGTCTTGGCATGATGGGTTAAAATCACTGACTGGACTATTAATTATATTATCATGGAGATAGCATGTGCAACGAATTCTTGTCAGATGTAATTTAAGAATGGCGAGGTGCATGAATCACAAATCCCCCTTCCGTCCAATCAAAACTTGACTGTGTATTCTGCTGAACGAAAAGTTCACAGGCGAAGTAAAGAAAAGCCGAGTTGCACTTCTAGGAAAACTCCAAACACATCCACTCTTCTCGAAGTCTTAAGTCGACACGACTCGACAGTGTTTGGGGTGATAGGCTGTCTTGCCAGCCAGCTAGCTCGTAAACTGTCTCGAAGCTAGTAATTGAATGGAGATTGTTGGAAGAAATGAAAACGTAAAAACACTTACATTAGGCGATGAATTGAAGATAGAGATTTGCTGTCACAGACTATTTTGTACAACTTTTCATGCTGAACAATTCTTACACTCATAGTATGCAGATGTTTTTGACGGTTTGCCCAGCGTAAGCTTGAAAAGCGCACTGATGCCAGGTTATTTTTTTCGACTTTTTCACTGAAATCGTTATTGCTCGGCTTCCTTTGGTCTTAAATAAATTATTTTCTACAGAAACCCTCCTGAAGATATCCTTTACAGAATGGTGAAAACCGCATCAAAATCCATCCAGTGGTTCTCGAGATTACCCATACTAAGTAGAGATGGCTGAGAAGAAAATTATGATTTACTTCCAGTAACAAAGGCAAACACACGAAAACAAATGCTTGCAATTAACTTTGCTATGAAATTTTTGACATACACAGACACTCGCGTGGGGTGGAATCCACCCCAGTCAGTAATTTAAGATATGCACTGTCTGACTGCCTTACATGAACTTGTTGACCATGAGTGAACCTGCAAAGTAGACCTGCCTGAAAGGTACAAGGACAGAGAAAGAACTGAAACAATATTTGTACATTTCACAAGGAAATGAAACAGCCTTGGGTGGATTCCACCCCAGCGCATATGTTTGAGGGTTAATATTGCAATACCAATACAGCATTTATTTTAGGCTATCTTGTGTTGTCGGACCCACAAATCTTACATCCCAAACAACATAGGTCTATATGTAACCTTGACTTTTGGGAATATTGATATCATATGACCTTCATAATTTCTAAGCAGAAGGCGATAAATAAGGAGACAGCTTACCAGACAGTGTTGGTCCATCAGGTGGTACCACAGCTGTTGTTGTACTCGGAGTAGTACTTGTAGGTCTACTGGAAGTGGGAACAACTGTGGAAGTGGGTGCTGATGTAGTTGTGTCTCCACCCCCTCCACCGCCACTGCCACCACCACCTCCATCTCCACCTCCACCTCCAGAATCGCAGTTAGCATTGGCAGGCCAATCACATATCTTTCCACCCTGTTATCAGTAATGTGTTATGAATACATTTATTTTTATAAAAAGAAATAAATGTAGCATTCTATTCATAATTTTCTGTCAATGATTACCAGAACATAGCTCAAACATTTCTGTATTTGGTGCCAATAAAGTTTTTAATGTAACTATGTTTTCTTATTATTTAAAAAATAGGGAAACTCAATTTCTGGATGGTCCTTGTAGAATCATTTCCCAAAGCCACTGTAAAATTAAAAGATGTTTTTCAGCTGACAGGTCTTGTTGTGTACATGAAGTACACGCTGTCAAAATGTCATCTAGAGAGTTAAAATGTTCGGTGTGAACAGGATTTGAACCTGGGACTTCGGATTTCTGGCCCGATGCTCTATCTAACAGAGCTACCATGTCCAGGCACTCCCTCTTTGCTTTAATACTTGTAATCATAAGGGGTATAAGAAATAATGAATAGTGCTAAGAGATACATTTATTCCACAGATAAGCAGAAACAATTTTCTCATTAGAAATTTTGTAAGGGGATACTTCAATATTTAAGTTGCATGTTAACAATAATGGTAGAGACTTACAGTAGGATGTCATACCATCCTGACTATAATGCATGCTGTCTATCAGGTTGTTCAAAATCCCATTTCTTTTTAATGGCTGATAATCAGAACTATTTCAGCATGCATGATGTTTGATGCATAATATTGGTTAGCCTTCTTTGATTAACACTTTTGATGCAATTAATGAGTGGTTATGGTAAAATTGCGAAAATTATCTCTTACCTATATTTTGCAAGATAGAATTTTGATATTTCTTCTGTAGCAGGTAAACATATTGATAACATACTAGAGGCTAAATAATTAATATTTTGCTTCATTAGTGTTATTAAAAAACTTCCTAAAATAATTATTTCAGTTATAAGAAATTTTAATTGGAAATTTTAATATAATTTTGACAGCTTACACAATCCAAATAGTATCTTTTGTGATATATATGTTAAAGCTTATTGAATTGTGAATAAATATCCCAAGTTTAGAGTAATTCTATCAAATAGGTTTCGAGCGATCAATTTCTACAAAGTTACGCGAATACAGTACTGCGGCCATGACGAATAGAAGTAAACAGTGTCATTAATTCGCTCCTTAAGCATTGTAGTTCATGGTCCAGCCAGTGTGTGGCGCGGAAGTCGCGCCGAACCATAAGCACGAGTGACAAATAGCCCGCGAGAAATATTATGCGAGGGAAGTTGTTTCTTTGTAATAGTTAACCAATGTCTGTGCAGTGCTTTGTGTGTTTAAACAACTAAATTGTCTGATGTTTCGGGAAAATGTCATAGTGTTTCGTTCCTAGATGTAAATCGGATCACGGAAGAAAATCTGATGGTAGACATTTTTTCACACCGCCAATAGAAACAAATCTGTTTTCGAAATGGGTGAGGGTTATTCCGCGGAAAGATAAGCAATTGTCGATCAAAAGTAGAATCTGTGACGTGCATTTTTCGGAAGATTTAATTATTATAAAGACGGACTGTTTCGTAGTGAGCTGAGAGAACATGGAAATTCCTCGCGTTAAGTGGAAATTAAAACCAGGATCAGTACCTCACATTTTTCATAATTTACCGAAATATCTATCCACTGAGGTAAAATCACGAAAGGCGCTCGGTAGGATAAGGAATACGGAATGAAGGCAGCATTCCAGGGTTACTTGTTCTACTTTGTGCCATCCTACCTAAAACGAAAAAAAATAAAATATATAATCCGTCTTAATAATAATAATAGGCCTAAAATAATAATAGTTGTTGATTCTTTAGGGACTTTGCGACATTGTGGTCATGTAGCCCTGTGTGCTTGGGTGTGTGTGTGTGCGCGTGCGCACGTGGAATTTGTCTGATAACCTGTGTCATTGTGATGTCTGTAGTAGTGTGGGTATTTGGAATTGAGGTAGGATGCGGCCGTGGTTTTCAGTTAGGTACCATCCAGGTATTTACCTGGAGTAGAAGTGGGAAACCACGGAAAACCACTTCCAGGATAGTTGAGGTAGATATCGAACGCGCCTCTTATCAGTTTTGCCTCACGAGGCTGAGTGAACACCGTTCCAGCCCTAAGACCAGAATTAAATTTCTTGGTATTGCTGGGAATCGAACCCGGGCCTCCGTGGTGATAAGCCAAGAATGAGACAGACATACAATAATAATGGCCAACCTGGCAATAAAATAAACGGCCATCCAATTCTCCGCTTCCGTTACCGTCCTCTTGATCAATATCATGGTCAGTATCCGAGTCTTCGGATCTTGTTTCAACTTTGTCTTTTGTATCAGATCACAAATTCCTTTCAAATTACTGAATCATGGACTAGCGATTCGTTATCTTTCAGCAGAAGGCGACATACTTCATCTATTGCTCGGTTCTAAGCTGCGTGAACTCGAGAGGAATGTGGATCGCGGACTATGAGAAGTGATGGTGAGGAGTGATGAGGTTTCCCGGTACGTGCGTAGTAACAGAACCAAATACATTGGTATGAGATGCTCCGAGATGATAAGATCATAACTTGAACTAAAATGAACCATTGAGCTGTCAGACCAATGCGCGACTAACGGAAGGTTTTAAAAGATAGTTCTGCATGGGGACTGAGAATATTAATAATAACTTTCTCACAGTATTATTCATACGTCTAAACAAACAATTTGTTGTAATCAGCATAACTGCGGCATTCGTAAAGAGGTTTACGTAGCCCAGCGCGTATCCCATTTTTGAACAGTTGATTGCGGCTGACTGTGTAGCGTTGGGGATCTGCGCCGCTAGCGCTAGCCAACAGCGGGGCGCGCTTGAACTCGTCAGTGATAACACTATGTATTCTATTCGTCATGCTGCGGCATTAGGTGAATTGTAGTTGTCATCAGTCCATAATTCATTCTCTTACACTTCACTCAGCGTTAAAGCCTTATTTATTTCCCCTTCGTTCAAAGAGCTGGCAATATTTATCACCATGTATCTTAATTAGCTCCAAGCAAGATCATGAGCATAGACGACTTCAAATGATAACACACGTGGAAAGCCAGCTGACTGCAGCATGTTCAAAGAATATTTATTATAAATTCAGTTATTCGCGGAATTTAAACACATCGATATATTCTGAGAGAGAATGATTCTCGCGTTGTCGTGGTTACAACAGTGATAGCACTGCGTGGCTGGAAATATCGCTATAAATTTTAGAAAAACATGGTGGCATTTTAAGGAGTAGCTCCTTCGGCTGATATATCGGCCCCATGGCACTATAAGGGTAATTCCAGTTATACTTGATAGAATTTATATCTCACCTAATTCTTCTGATGTTTACCTATTCAAAGGTTTGGTGCTTTTCAGTCGGTCAACACAAATATAAGGGTAATTACAGTTATACTTGATAGACCTTATATCTCACCTTCGTGTTGACCGACTGAAAAGCACCAAACCTTTGTTTACTAAGGCAACACTGAAAAATGGCTTCAAACCCAATAATGTTTACCTATTCCATATAGACACTGAATGCACACGTGCATGCATAGGGTGGACCATATACTGTACCTAGTTCAAGGCACGATTGATATGTTTGATTTTTATTTACAAACAGTGACTATTGTTTCAGGTACCTCCAGCTATTGGCTTTAAAACTGATATTTTACCAATGTGATGATGGAAACACTGTGTAATATGGGAAAGAGAAGCAAACTTCTTCCAATTATTTCCCAAGATGCTTTACCTCCTTAGAAAGGAGCAAACACAATTCCTAAATTGCCCCTTATTGATGTGAATAGTAAGTTATACATTATATATAATTTCAAATAGCATGTTGACGGACTGAAAAGTATAAATTGATAAGACTCTACTTGTTGAGAGAGAAGGTTGAGTCCTGAACTTGCCCATTAATTCACTGGTCTTAAGAAGTTTTTAAATTTGTACATGTTTTCACAGTGCCAAGCAAATTCTTCTAGAGAGGGGAATATTATCCACATGAGCAGTCACTAGGAGAGGTGCCTGAATGATGTAGGAATGAAAATACTGTAGTATCAAGTGAAGCCAGATCAGCAAATCGCAGTGACTGAAAGGGTACTTACTGAATGCAGTAATGAATGACTTCAAATTTTCTTGAGTGATCTTGTAAGTTATGCACTTCAATAATATCTGGACAACTGTTTAGAAGTGATATTAATGAAAAAGTAAACATTTATGTTATGGCATACTATTTTTCTGGAGCCTGGTTATTAGCATTCTGTACTGAAGCTCAGCAACTTGAAGTGCGACTCTTGTGTGAGCGCTAGCTCCGTCAGCCAGTGTGACAGAGCTTGTAGTTTGCATATTTTCCGGGGTTTCAATTCGAGTTGCTGAGCTCGTGGATCTGTAGTACACTGAGACTAGAGCCAAGAATCACCAGCATATGGCATATTGTGTGAAGCAACCTTCTTCAGATCCAGCACCGTGGTGTTGGGGTAGCGCGCCTGCCTCTCATCCGGAGGCCCGGGGTTCGATTCCCGGCTCCGTCAGGGATTTTAAAACTGACGTGAAGGTTGGAACGGGGTGCACTTAGCCTCGTGAGGACAATTGAGTAGCTGTCTGACAGTGAGGCAGCGCCCCGATCACGAAAACCAAGATTAACGGCCGAGGGGATCCGATGCACTGATCACGCGTCACCCCAATATCTGCAGGCCAAATGGCTGGGCAGCGGTCGCTTGGTCGGCCTAGGCCCTTCATGGGCTGTATAGTGCCAGGGGTTAACCTTCTTCAGAATATTGCCCCATTTTCGCCTGTGCCCATACTGTACTGCTCGGGTCTAAGCTGCGTGAACCTGAGAGGAATGTGCATCGCGGACTATGAGAAGGGGTGGTGACGAGTGATGAGGTTTCTCGGTCTGTGCATAGTACAGAACCAAATACATTGGTCGGTGACTCACTCACTCATTCGTAACACCACAGTGGTTTGAGCAACGGCCCTATGTTAGCAGTATTGGAATAGAAAGGAATACCAGATATCATGGCGGGCTGTTGACAGGACCTTCTCTTCTCGCCTGATCCTTCCCTGCTCTTTCTCCTCACCCTGCAAGTTGACAGAGCTTGGACCCGAGCAGTACCTCCTTACGAAGAAGTGCTGGTAACAGACACAACAGTACTGATTGATAAAGATTATTGTAATTAAAGTGAAGTGAAGGTCATTAGTGATATCATGATTTGAAAGCAATTCCATCCAAAGATGTTTACCATCTGAAGCTTAGTTAACAGTTTAGCATAACTGGTCTGACTTCTCCCTTCTTGACATCCTCAAAGACTCACATCTTAAAATCTGACATTTTATTTTGTTCTTAATTTTTTTTGCAAAGAACTACTCATAAACAACATTGAGTCGTAAGTATTCAACATTTCTATCATCGTGGTTCACATATTTTATCTGTTCGAGATGCATATTGCCAGCACGAAATATTACGAAGCATCTTGCTATGGATGTTCAGTGGTTGTTGGAATCACTCTTTTCTAGTGTCTCCTGCTATTGCCTAGTGGCAGAGAAGTTTCAAAGTTATATAATATCTCAGGAACTTCCTGATGTATACTATGCAGTGCAATGCTTTAATGTCAAGTTTGGTACCTACCAAAAAAAGGTTCAAAGCCAGAGAGACCCTTTAGACTAGAGTTTATTCATGAGAATTCAAGTAGACACAAGGTTCCTTGTACGTCTCTGGAGATATGCTGTGTTCCTCTCACATTCCTTCAATAAAGGAAGAGCAGCTACCCTTCCTCAGCAGCTGACATCATTCACGATGTAGTCATGTAGACTAACATACTGTAAGTGTGCTTTGTTAGCGACAGAATAGGACAAATGAGGCGCCTAGAATCAAAACCCGCCAAATCCATATTTATGAAAATTGAGATAAGCATTGTTTTTTATAGCTTTCGCTGGGCTGAATTCATTAATGCAATTGTTTTGTCATAAAACCCGCTACATCCTACTGTAAAACGAAGACAAAGTTGAGGCTTAGTTGCAATATCCGCCAAGTCCACAGACAGTTTCGCCATTTTTTGGTTACAAAACCCGCCACATCCACATCAGCCAATAGGAGCACCCAGTTCCGCCATCTTACCTTCCATGATGCTTTGCGGAGTGTTTACTCTTTACCTACCCACATTAGTCAGATAACGTACCTCTGTCTGACGTGATTGGAATGGTTGATGTTATATGTTTCGAGAATAATAATTTGTTTTGTACAGAATGTTTAGTGCAGTGATAAAATAGTGCTTCATCATCCTCTTTTCAAAATGGAAGATGCTGTGGGGACTAACTTAACTCTCTGTCCTGGAAATCAAGCAAGAAAGAAGACTCCCAACAAGAAGGAATGGAAACGAGAGAAAAAGCGGGCTCAGCTGTGAGTATGTTAAACTATTAGTACAGGGCGCCAGGAAGTATTCTCCACAGTGACTGCGGGCTTCTGCCAGAGGTGGCATCAGCAGTTTTGGTTGGTAGCATGGTGTCCTTGACGGGGTGAATCCCACACGTGTGGACTGCAAGCTGTAACATTATCAGTGTGTATTGCAATAAGCGAACGAGCATGTGTGACATCAGCACTTACAGCATCAGTTATGAATGGCTGTGGTGAGCACAAAGTGTACTGTTTGTTTGTTTTGATACAAGCGACAGGCGTGCTGACAACGTAACTACTGATGCTGGCTATCGCGGTGGACCGTGGTCACTTGGAGAACATTTCCTGGCGCCCTATATTATCATGAAAGTCGTAACAATTATAATGTGGGTTTTCATCTGGTAGCTGCAAAGGGATTTTAGGTTTTTATTTGCCTAGCCGAAAACGTCACAAAGGCGTTTCTGTTTCAGATATTCAGCAACTGATCTACCCGTCAAGCCATGTTGCAACCATAAAAAGGAAAATGCATATAAATGTAATTCCCTTTCTCTTCTGGACATTGCAAAGTTTCATTCAGTGTTTTACTCTTCTAAGGATAAACTCCAACAAGACAATTTTATACTTGAGCATACGAAGTCACTACCAACAAAAAGACAAAGGCCATTGGATAGTAGTCGTACTGATAAGAGCCTTAGCTTTTTGTATTACCTCAGAAATCGTGATGGTACACTAGTAAGAATATGTCGAGATGCATTTTTAACCATCCTTGGGCTCAAAAAAGACAGAGTGTTAGGTGTTCTGAAAAGACACCATCAAAGTGGTGGTGCAGCAGCTACGGAAACAAGAGGAGGAAACAGGAAATCAGAAACATTTGCAGGGAAACGTGACAAAGTCATTGTGTTCGCCCAGAATTTGAAAGTAATGGAATCACACTATAACAGACACAGGGCAACCTATAGAAAATACCTTCCACCTGAGTTAAATATTTCAAAGCTGTGCAAAATGTACAATGAATCTGTTGAACCTGACTTCATTGTGAAAGAGCCATACTTCCGTGAGGTTCTGAATAAAAATTTCAATTTTGGCTTTGGCACCCCCAAAACGGATGCTTGCTCTACTTGTATATTCCTGCAAGAACAGATCAAAAGGGAGAAACATGCTCATAAAATAAGTGAGTTAAAAATTCAGTTGAAAGTGCATGAAATGAAGGCAGATGCATTTTACTCAATTTTAAAATCTGATAATGATGAGGCTTTGTACATAACATTTGACTGTCAAAGAATCTTCTTCTTCCGAAAGTACCTGACCAGTTAGCTTATTTCAGCAGGCAGTATTCCTTCTATAACTTTACAATAATTACAGGAAATTCGACTTGCAAATTAACGAAGGAAAATGTTCATTGCTATACATGGTGTGAAAATGATTTCGCTAAAAACTCAAATGTGATTTCTTCTTGTGTGTATGATCATTTGATGAATGCACGTTTTCACGGCAAAACAAAGGTTAAATGTTTTTCGGCCGGGTGTGGCGGGCAGAACAAAAACACTCTTGTAATTGCTTTGCTTGGAAAATGGCTGATTTCTGATGCTCCTGAACAAGTCAAAAGTGTAGAATTTACATTTCTGGTTGTTGGGCATTCTTACCTTCCATCCGATAGAGTATTCGGTCTAATCGAGAAAGAGTTGAGAAAGAAAGACACTATTCTTCAGCCAGCAGAGTACGAAGAAATTCTCGGGAAACATGGAACTATTCACCAAGTTGGAATCTCATTTCCAGTTAAAGACTGGAAGTCTGAATCAGAAAGAGTTCAAAAGAAACCTGCCAACTGGCACTTAAAGTTCAGTCCATCCAAAAGGATAATTTTGACAAAGAACAAAAAGAACAATAATATTTTGTTCCGGGGTGAAATTTTCTACAGAACTGACATTTGCAAACCTAAACGTGTCACGAAACCTAAGTTTGATATGACTCACGTACAGCCTGAAGACATAACCAGAGGGGTTGTCCTTCAGGCACAAAAAGTCAAAGATGTTTCGCGACTGCTTTCGAAGCATTTTGGAGATAGATGGAGGGAAAATGAAGAGCTGCAGTTTTATTGCAATCTAGAAAGCCGTGACGAACTCGAAGGAGATCAGCCCATAAATGAAGAAGATTGTGAAACTATTGTTGAGGATGAGGTAGACACAGACATTGTGTAGTTAGAACATCCACTAACGTCATTATTTTAATAGTTGAATGACGAAAGTTTTGTCTCATAAGAACTTGAATTGAACATGAATTTAATTTGATGTGTTTCTTTATTATTATTATTATTATTATTATTTAGTACTGTTCAGTATTATTAGTATTATTCTTTTTCTGTTTATTGTTACTATCCAACAATCTTAGTGCTAGTAAAACACAAAAATTATACTCATGATTTTCGACGGTATTTTATAACCTAACTTTACTTAACTTTCTTTCTTTCTTTATCGTTTACCCTCCAGGGTTGGCTTTTCCTGCGGACTAAGCGAGGTATCCCACTTATTTAATCAGTTTGAAGCTTTCCGCCGAATCAAACTGATTAAATAATTTATATACGTCAGTAGACTGTGATGTGTGAGGGTGCATGTGAGTGTGCCTGTTGACAGACTGTTTTAGTGGTAGTATTTGTTGTTGGTGGAACTTAAGTTTTTTGTTAGTAGAGTTTTGGTATTTAATTGTTAGTACGGTAGAAGGTTAGTATTTTTGTTAGTAGAATTGCTCTTTACTTATTCTGAAAGGGAGTAGCAGCCTTTCAGAATAAATCAATTCTTTACTAGTCTTATAGACGGTTAAGATAATGATAATATAAGCCAATAATGGCTAAACTGCGTCCTGCTGCACGGCTGAAAGCAACGGGAAACTACAGCCGTATGCTATTCCCGAGGATATGCACCTCTCTATGCATAATTACATGTGATGATGGCCTCCTCCCTTGTAAAATTTCAATCCGGAGGTAAACTAGTCCCCCGTTCGGATCTCCGGGTGGGGACTACTCGAGATGGGGTTAACATCACAGAAGTGACAAAGAGGAAATCTGACATTCTACGGATCGGAGCGTGGAATGTTAGAAGTCTGCTAGGAAGTGGAAGGTTAGAAAACTTAGAAAGGGAAATGGATAGGTTGAGGTTGGATTTGGTTGGGATTAGTGAAATGCGCTGGCAGGAAGAACAGGACTTTTGGTCAGGAGACTATAGGGTCATTAGCACTAAATCAAACAATGGCCAAGCAGGGGTTGGCCTCATATTGAGTAGGAAACTTGGACAGCGGGTGGAATATTATGAGCAATATAGTGAACGGATTATTGTAGCAAAAATCAATACAAAACCTGCCTGCACTACAGTGGTACAAGTCTATATGCCTACCAGTCAAGCTGATGATGAGGATGTTGAAAAGGTCTACGAAGAAATAGACGAAATTCTGAGGTATATCAAGGGTGATGAAAATGTTATAGTAATGGGAGATTGGAATGCTGTGGTAGGAAAAGGGAGAGAAGGGAAGATAGTAGGAGATTTCGGATTAGGTGAAAGGAATGATCGAGGAAGCAGGCTGGTAGAATTCTGCACCGAGCATGAATTGGTCATAGCTAACACCTTATTCAATAACCACAATAGAAGAATATACACATGGATGAGACCAGGAGATACAGGGCGTTACCAAATCGACTTCATTATGGTCAAGCAGAGGTTTCGAAACCAGATTTTGGATTGTAAAACATATCCTGGTGCTGACATAAACTCTGATCACAATCTGGTTGTAATGAAATGCAGATTAAAGTTGAAGAAACTGAAGAAAAGTCAAAAGCCAAAAAGGTGGGCAATAGACAGACTGAAAGAGAAGGATGTAAACAAAAGATTCAAGAAGAGTATAAAGGAAGGACTAATGAAAAACCCTAAACAAACTTCAATTGCAGACGAATGGGCACTTTTGAAGAATGAAATAACAAAATCCGCAGAAGAAAACATTGGTAGGGAAGAAAGAATAGGTAGAAAACCGTGGATCACTCAGGATATACTAGAATTGATGGATGAAAGGCGGAAACACAAGAATCTAAGAGATGAAAAGGGGAAAGCAGAATACAGACGTCTGAGAAATGAGGTTAACAAGAAGTGCAAGGAAGCGAAAGAAGAATGGTTGAAAGAGAAATGTGCAGGTATAGAAAATTGTCTGAAATTAGGAAAAGTAGACACAGCTTATCGAAGGATTAAGAATACTTTTGGGGAAAAGAAGACTAAGTGCTGTAATATTAAGGACACAAATGGAAAGCCTCTAACAGATAGGGAAGAAAAGGTTGAGAGATGGAAAGCTTACATAGAGAGTTTGTATAAGGGAAAGGAGATTGAGAATCATGTAATGGAAAGGGAGGAGGAAACTGATGAGGATGCGAAAGGAGATTTAATATTGAGATCAGAATTTGATAGAGCTTTGGAAGACTTAAGCAGGAACAAAGCACCAGGCATAGATGATATACCGATTGAGTTGCTACGCTGCATAGGAGATGAAGGTCTGATCAGGTTATTTCACTTGGTGTGTAGGATTTATGAGACAGGTGAGGTACTCCCTGATTTCAAGAAGAATGTAATCATCCCTATACCAAAGAAAGTGGGAGCTGACAGATGTGAAGATTACCGTACAATCAGCTTGATTACTCATGCTTCAAAGATCCTGTCTAGAATAATTTACAAGAGGATTGAAAGCCAGATAGAAACGGAGTTGGGTGAAGACCAGTTTGGTTTCAGGAGAAATGTAGGAACAAGGGAAGCTGTACTAAGTCTTAGGCTGATTTTAGAAGGTAGAATAAGGAAAGATAAGAGAACGTTCATGGCTTTTGTAGACTTAGAAAAGGCTTTTGATAACGTTGATTGGACTAAATTGTTTGACATTTTGAAATCAATTGGAATAAAGTACAGGGATAGGAGGGTGATATACAATCTGTACAGAAACCAGACAGCAGTCATTCGAGTTGAAGGACATGAGAGAGAAGCTGGTATTCATAAAGGTGTAAGGCAAGGCTGCAACTTATCACCCATACTTTTCAATCTTTACATTGAACAAGCAATGAAGGAAATTAGAGAAAAATTTAAAGTGGGAGTGAAGATTCAAGGAGAAATAATTTCAACTCTGAGATTTGCTGATGACATCGTCATCTTGGCCGACAAGCCTGAGGATTTGAATGAGTTTTTGAATGGTATGGACTCCGTCTTACGGAAAGAATTCATGATGAAAATAAATAAATGTAAAACAAAAATACTGGAATGCAGCCGAAATAAATCAGAAACCTCTAAGGAGATCAAATTGGCAGGTGAAAAGCTGAAGGAAGTAGGAGACTTCTGTTACTTAGGAAGCAGAATAACCAGTGATGGACGAAGCAAAGAGGATATTAAAAGTAGGTTGGCTCAGGCAAAGAAAGCATTTCTACAAAAAAGGAATCTGCTGACATCGAATATAGATTTAGGTATTAGGAAGTCATTTTTGAAAGCCTTTGTCTGGAGCGTGGCGCTCTATGGAAGTGAAACTTGGACTATTGGTGCAGCAGAAAAGAGGAGAATTGAAGCATTTGAAATGTGGTGTTACAGGAGAATGATGAAGATCAGATGGGTAGATAGGGTTACAAACAAAGAGGTATTAAGACGAGTGGGAGAGGAGAGATGTTTCTGGCGACTGCTAATGAAGAGAAGAGATAGGTTGGTAGGACACATACTAAGACACCCAGGAATAGCAAGCTTAGTTATGGAAGGAAGGGTCGAGGACAAAAACTGTAGGGGTAGACCAAGGTTAGAATATGTTAAACAGATTGCCTCCGATGTAGGGTGTCGGAGCTATGTAGAGATGAAACGATTAGCTCAGGACAGGGAGGCATGGAGATCTGCATCAAACCAGTCAAAAGACTGAAGACTCAAACAACAACATACGTCAATACGGACCAGAAATGGCAACTAGTATTCCCATTGAGGTATCCCACCTCTACCGCCACTGGCAGTGTCCTGGAGCTTGAGACTCTGAGTTGGGGATACAACTGGGGAGTGTGACTAGCACGTCGTCCAGGCGATCTCACCTGCAAAGCGAACAGGGGCCTGATGAAGGGATGGGAAGAGTGGGAGGGATTGGCAAGGAAGAGGGAAGGAGGCGGCCATGGCCTTACGTTAGGTACTGCCCCCGTAAATTGAATTATGTTGAGACCA
This sequence comes from Meconema thalassinum, assembly GCA_946902985.2. Classification (NCBI taxonomy): domain Eukaryota; kingdom Metazoa; phylum Arthropoda; class Insecta; order Orthoptera; family Tettigoniidae; genus Meconema; species Meconema thalassinum. Next base: position 1,122,131,725 of record OX336389.2, on the reverse strand, counting down.
CGGTGGCTATATTGAAAATTATGAAGAAAGTTATGGCTGTCATGGTTATGACGTGGATGGTCATGACGTAAGCACGGATGACGCAGACGTTATACCAGTAGGCTACTTGAGCTGAGATTCTCAATGACGTCAGCGTTTATTCGAGAAAGATCCGAGATTTACGACGCAGTCGCAGGAAATGTGGAATTGTGCTGAGGAAGAAATTATGCTATTGGAGGGGAGGCTTGAACCAATGAACGATTGTTTGAAGGAAGACGGAGATTGCTGAAACTATGGTATTTTTAATACTTTTTGGAATGCAGAATTGTGGAAATCCATTTGCAGTAGAGGCATTGATTTGGAATTTTGGTGAAATTTATTTTCAGTTTTTGAATTTTGAAAATCCGTCAAGTATTGACGAAGTTGGAACTTCGAGCGATGACGCAGTAACACGCTATGGAAGGGATGGATACGCCCCTTATGAAGTTTATAAAAGGCCTTGCGCAGAAGAGAGCACTCTCAATCGTCAGATCTCATATCGCACATCTCAAATCGTCAGATCTTCAGTGATTATATAGTCGTTTTGGTGAGACGTCGAGTGATATTAGTAGAGAGAGTAGTCTTTATAACGCGTGGTGAAGCCACCGCATTAAACGTGATTCAAGCAGACAAGCAGTGCAAGTTTACTGTGAGTAAAACTAGGTGAAGTTAAAACGCACATTATAACGCGTCTACAAGGGTGGCTATGAACAGTTAGCGGTTGCCTATAAGCTAATCCTATTGTGCAGTGCTACATTAAGCAGTGTAGTAAATTTGAACAATTTCAAGGAGTTATTTTAGAAGATATTAGCACTTTTAGACGTCTGACAAAAGTGATTTTCTCGCTACCTGAGAAGCACTTTATATCGTCAGATCCTACGCTACGGCTGACACTGCTTGTATAACAGGGAGACTTCTGATTGCTTTTGTGACACAACGCTACAGTATTATGGAGCAGTTTAATAAGGCAGTTTGTTCTTCTATTACCATAACCGAAGAGAAGATGGAAGGCTAAAGGACTTTAATGCAATTGGGACATACATTGTTGGAGTAAGATAGCAACATGGAACTTCGCTAATTGCCATTCCATACAAGCGGACATGTGGTGAACAACCATCTACACCCATGTTTCGTGGCTCAACGCTGAATACTATCAAACAGCAATGGAAACGATTTCATACTCACTGAATATGAATATTTCAATGGAAATTACTACAAAAACTTCATGGCGATTTTCTACAAGATCTTCAGGGATTTTTCAAGAGAGGTCAGGGTAGTCCCGACTCACAAAGAAGAATTTTGCCGGAAGGATGTCTTTTGTCTTCATGGAGCAGTGCAATTTCCGGAGGAGGAAGCAGTTCGATTCTCCGAGGGTGCTGTTTCCTGTTTCGAGGATGGAGCTCAGCTTTATCTTGGTGAAATGGATCCATCAGCAGTCTTCTTTGGGGAATTTTCCTCTGGAACTTCAATCGGCAGATAAGGTAGTCGTGAACGTTTATTGTATTTGAGTTTTCTAGCAATATCTGAGCAGCCATTTTCCCATATTTTTTGTCCTCATGTATTTTGCCCTATATTCTTGTTTGAGATTCCTATTCTCAGTACACCTTGATGAGTTATGCCTTTTTCGACAATTTATTAAGACATGGTTATGTCATGGGCATAGTTAAACGATTTTGGATCAGTTGAGACTGATATTTAGATATTTCAGTAATTTGCTTATTAATTTTGGTAGTCCCGATTTGACTATAAGTTAATGATTTTCATGGCAGATTTAATTTCAGACAGCATGTCTTTTTATTAAAGTAATTTCTACCCCAGTTTAATTACTTTGACCAATTTTCTGTCATCATCAAGAAGGAAGAACATTTAAATGATTTTAGAGCGTTAAAATCTCTAACGTTGTCGACGATCTTGGAAATACTAGTCGTTATTTGAAATTGATTGCAACACAGACATTTATCGTCAGTTATGAACGACCATTGCATCATAGACAATTTTGTGAAAGATGAACTTTAATTATGAATTATTGAATGCATTAAAGTCGTGGACTTTTGTTAGGAGTTTTTTCTCAATTAGAGATTGGAATAATAATGTTTGCATTCCACAGTCTAATTGGATTCTATTCGACTATTTCGCAGTTTAGTCGCACTTTGTTTGATGATAGTATTTTTATACTACAATACTTTGAAGATGATAATCTTAAATTTTGATAGACCAGAGAGGCGTATATAAGCGTATTCACTATTAAATTTGTTTGTGATTGGCAAATTTTTACTTCATTTCGATTCATGAATGAAATCCACGAAGGTTAAATGACAACAGTTTTGAAACAATTAATGATTATAAGAATTTTTGAAGTGGAACTATGAATGTATAATCGCCAGTGCAGCGGACGTGTTGAAAGTCGCTGATGTATAATGCCCTTGAAGTAAATGAAGGAGGTTCCCACAGTAATTAATGATGTTAAAGAATTTGTTAGTGGAGGTTTTTGTAAGATTCTGTGGAAGATTTTGATGCCGTATATATTAATATATGATGAATTTTGGGCCTATTTTTAATGCAGTTTTGTGCATTTTTTTTTGTAAGCGACGTATTTACCGCTGGAGTGTATTGTATTTGTCCTTTGAAAATTAATCAAGTGAATTTACTGTTATAATTAACAAGAGTATTGAAAGAATTTGAGATAAGATTTTGAATGAAGATTACCGTCACAAAATAATTATAATAATTATTAAACCTTTATTAAACCAGATTGTGACATTAACATGTATAACTAACCTTCATTGGTCGATTATATTGACACGATTATGAAATTACCAACCGGATGAACATGTGGTTGATGTATTTCTCAAATTAATAATTTGAATAATTTAAATGTTAATATTGTAAATAATGATGTAAATATCTTTAACAATAATGTGGAACGAAAGTAATGTTAGAGGCGTGTTTAAAATTCTTTTTGTCTTTAATTATATTATAAACAATTTCTAATTGTTATAAATTAATTTATGAGTTTTTGTTAAAAACATTTTAGAGTTTGTTTTATACTCTAAACAATGCTTACTAAACATTTGAATGATAATTTCACAAGTTTAGGGATTGTCAGAATAATCCAGTGGTATGTGAGTAAAGCATTTGAAAGATTTGCGTAACAATATTTGTGATGTCTTGCGGACAATTAAAACTTTTGAGAGAGTGCTGGATTCTTACGCAACGTGGCTTGACAAGTGAGCCCATTTGACAGGTGTGCGTCAGGTTTGAAGGGTAGACCACAGCTGGCCAGACAACTGGTTATCAGCGGACGAGGTCGTCTACAGTGTGGCCTTGCGCCTATAAATACAAGTGTCATGTTTATTAAAAGAAAACAAATGCTCTATAAATGTGTCTCGTCCTGACTTCCTTTTTCCAGTCCAAGTGTGCTATGAATGTTACGTTATTTTGAGCTCGTGGGAGCTAACATGTTGTATGCTAACTTTGCAAGTCCTATAGGAGGACGTAGTCAGATTGACATGGGCTACTGATAGCCACATTTATTTTGTTGAGTTTGTTAAAGTCATACCCTTTATTGGAAATAAAGCTTTTGTACAGTTCAAAGTTCTTGCCTTCGTTTTGGTTCATTTTTAAATGTCATGGTGGAGATTATTGTGGGAGCATACTTTAGAGATCCTGTTGTCAACCCAATCCCCGAGATATTTATAAGATGTAAGTGAAGGTAAGTATGGACCCCCGTCTATTTTGGTGTGTTCCACAATAATTCCTTGTTAACTTCTGTGCTCAAATCTCGGTAGTATCTGTCAGTGCCATTTTCATTGGTGTAGCTGAGCCGGTGCGGTGGATTATTGGCAATCCGATTGAGGGGGCGGATATCTGACAGCCTACTATCCGGGAAAACGGGGACAGTACCATCTCGGCATTTGCCCGAAGACGAAGTGGGGAAACCACGGAAAGCTACTTCGAGGATGATTGTGGTGGGAATCGAACCCCTCAACTCATTTGGACCACCCGAGGCTGAGTAGACCCTGTGCCAGTCCTCATACCACTCTTTCAAATTTCGTGGCAGAGCCGGGAATCGAACCGCGGTCCTCCTGGGTGGCAGCTAATCATGCTCACCACTACACCACGGAGGCGACCTAAATTCTTAGTAAAGCTTACGCAGTTTCTACAATCTCTTCGCAACTTCAAATTTATTAGGGTTCTTTAGTATCAGAACCTGCCAAATCCAAATCTTAGTAACAAACCCCGACAAATCCGAATTATTGTTTTACATTATTCTAAATACAACTATAACGGGGATCAGGTTCATACTTCGTCACTGTTCTTTCTTTAAATTAATTCAATTTTTAGTGAAAAACGTATTTCTTTCTGAGCATTGGTTCGTTTGTGGCAGTTTTTGTCACTTTACCAAAAAAGTGAAGGAATGGATTTGGCAGGTTTTGCTTCTAGGCGCCTCAAATGTTATATACTATGCTGTCTACACTCTGTGAGCTGCCAGAATAGGATTGACAGTTCTCGCCTCGCCATAAGGTCAGGGAAAAAGGTTGTCAAACAGTTAGAATAACAAGCGATCACACTGTACAAGCCAGAGATACAGCCGACCAGGCACTGACGCACGTGGGCTGAATTATTGCAACGCAGAATATTATGACATCAACTATGCGAACATGGATTGGTCAAGAGGCAGAGGGGTGATGACTGACGTGGAACTTCCGGCCAAATGTCAATCCTATTCAGGCAACTCACCGAGTATAGTGTATCATCATCATAATTATTATTATTTCAGTAGCCCACATATAGTCTGGACCAGTGTATCAAATCTAATGCAGTAGTTACGGAATATTTTTTGATATATGGCCTATTTTTCAAGGTATGTAATTTCTTGTTCTTGTGTGCAAACATCTTTTAATGTATGACATGTTGGACAAGTCACATTAAAAATAATATTTTTGGTAAGTGATGATAAAAGAATTAGGCTTAGTTTACAAAATCATAACTAATCTCAGAATGGTACAGTAAATACTTCTTTCCCTTTGCAAGAGAACAGGTGACAAAGGCACAAAACTGCAGTTTACTCCCTAATTGTAATAACTTAAGATATAAGGGAGTGTCTCTGTTACCCACCATATTTCTTGACCTAGTTCCTTATTTCCAAGAACATGGATTGAACATCTTCCATATGCACTTCATTTGTTTTCAGCTAGTCATCTGTTTCCCAAACCTTAACATAACTATGACCCACAGCCAGAATATATGAAAATGAAATAATTTTGTGTGTACTTACATTATTCCAAAACAATCCTGGACCACATGCACCCTGTTTGTAATGCCCCCACTGGCAATAAAGATACTTGGAGCAGTCTCCGGGATATGGAGTAAATGGTCCTTCAGTGCAAGGGGAATCAACTTGAGCCTTTTGTAGTGCTGGAAGAAATGTAAGGTGATTGTTATATCAATTAATACCATGTATGATGATGTTGGTGATGGTTATAAAATTAAAGGAAGTGTTTATGGTGGTGATTGAATAAAACTGGATTGATTGCATAGAATGACGAAAAATAGGATGAGGATTACTTAACCATTAATATAATGCTTAGTAATCTGAAATATTTTAAATACTGGCCGCGGTGGCCGAGAGTGCTAACGCGCTACCTCATGCCTCGCTGGCATCGAGAGAGCAAGGGTTCGAATCCCACCTCGGCCGGCCTGAAAATGGTTTTCGTGGTTTCCCATTTTCACCACCAGGCAAATGCCAGGACTGTTCCTTTCAATAGGTCCACGGCCGATTTCCTTCCAATATCCCTTCCCTGACCCGTCAAAAAAAAAAAAAACACAAAAAAAAAAAAAAACCATGGCCATTGGCTGAATTAATAAAATAAAAAAATAAAAAAAGTACTTTAAATGAATATCAGGATGGACGTCTGGACCTCGCTGTTCTTCCCCTTGAAACAACATCTACAGCTTGAAGGAATTGGTCATTTGCGTTGATTTTGAAGATATGGAACGATGCCATGTAATTATGTAAATGATTTCATTTTCACGCCATTGATTTTTTTTACAGATCTCTCCACATGACTGGTAGCGGAGGAACCACCCCCAGTATATGGACCACAGTGTAGCATAGTTCCCCATCGAATGTAACTCGACAACAGAGGCAACAGAGACAACCATTGCCACAGTTTGAGAGAGCTCGGACAATTATTGGTCCGTGTAGGTGTGGGCTATCTCTATGGACTGTAGCTCCATGTGTTGGCTGATCTATGGTACAACAGATATGGCAGCACTTGTCAAATGAGGAACACACACTCCCAGACCTGGCATGGGCTCAAGTCAATGGACAACTATGAGGGAGCTTAGGAGCCCATGTTCTTGCAGAAGGTGTTCCATTCACCCCACAACATCAATGTGGGAAGCTGGCGATGTATTGAGAACGATTGGTGTGATCGACGAATAGCATAGTGACTTGTCCGCCGTGATTGGAGCAATCATGTGCGATGGCATACTGGGGAGAGGGGCCGCCCTGACCTTATTGTCAAGAGGCACACAGGGCCAACACAGGGCATTATGGTCAAGAGAGCTATTGGCTTTAATAAAATATGGTGATTGTTGAAGGCAATATCACTGCTCGTCAGTATGTTGACAAGGTACTCAATCCAGTGAAGGCAATTACTGCAAATAGGTTGTTTCAGCAGGACAACTCCTGTGTTCACGCAGCAAGCATCCATGGCATCACATCCTTACAATGGCCCACCAGATTCCTGGATCTCAGTAGGACATGATGGACCGACAACTGACCAACTGCCTCATTTTACATTTTACGTGTCCCATTATGGGCCTCTTTGCGATTATTGAACTACTGAATTTTACAGTATGTTCTTGTTATAAAACACAAACCTATTGAGATTTAGTGTTTATAGATGTTATTTTGTTGTAACTGGATTATGTTGAGCTAAAAAGAATTAGTTGTTTCTGTTAAAAATGGAATTTCTTTTGACGTGTGCAAAGATGAGAAGAATGACTTACCATGTAAGGAACCGTGGCTGGTCCTGTCTGTCTAGTATGCAAGTGTTGCATGAACTGATCTGCTTATGATATACTTATGTTGGGTGTGGCGGGCGGGACACTCATTTGATTGCGCAAATGAATTAGCAGATATGTGATCTATGATTTCGTTATATAGGTGACTAATACTTTTTTTTGTTTTTATGTGGGATGGAACCATTGATCAATATACACTGTATAACAAAAAAAACAAAAAAAAAACGACGCACCAGGAAGGGATTTTCTGATTGTAAGGAAATTACGTATGCAAAGACATTCGGACCGAACATGCAACTGATTAAAGCTTCGTGTCCAATGAATGAATAGCGGGAGCTCCTGAGCATCCAAATTGCGCATGCATCAGATGTATATAAGGCGCGATTCTGAAGCGTATGCTCAAAGTGGCTGTTGCATTTGACTACGATATCTGAACGTCGGCTGTAAGAATGCCACGCCGAAGGATTCGTGCTCATTATATGAGCAGATGTCCGAGTTTGAAAGAGGTCGTGCGACCGGATTGAAAGAAGCAGGTTAGTCGAATCGAGCTGTCACGGAACATTTGGGTCGAAGTGATGCGGCGATCAGACGATGCTGGCAAGCGTGGGTCAGGAACGGCAGTGGTCGTCCGAGGACCACAACAGCACGGGAAGACAGAGCGATTGTCAGAACAGCTGTCACAGCACCGGAGTCGTCATTATCAACGATCCAGCTTGTAATCCGCACACATGTGTCCACCATGACCATCAATAGACGCCTGAGCGACAGGAATTTGCGCTCGCACCGCCCGTTACGCCGCTTATCACTCACGCCTGTTCACCGTCAAGTCAGATTACAGTGGTGCCGCGCTCAAGCAACATGGAACTGCGCTGACTGGGGATGTATAGTCTTTAGTGACGAGTCCCGTTTCCAACAGTGCCCCGACGACAACCGAAAACGTGTTTGGAGATGTCCGGGCCAGCGTGGGGATCCTGCCTTGACTATCGCACGCCACGCAGCCCCCCAACAGGGGGTGATGGTCTCGGCTGCCATCTCCTTTGATAGCCGGATCCCTCTGGTAGTCATTCCTGGCACACTGACAGCACAGCGGTATGTTGATGACATTCTACGGCCGGTTGTGTTACCGTTCCTTCAGCGACAACCAGGCCTTACTTTCCAACAGGATAATGCCTGGCCGCACACGGCATGTATTGCTATGGACTGTCTTCAAGCTTGCCCTATCCTTCCTTGGCCAGCTCGGTCATTTGATCTCTCTGCCATAGAGCATATTTGGGACGTCATGGGAAGGCGATTGCGAACATACCGGAATGTCACCATTTAGCCCAACAGTTGGGGACCATTTGGCACGAAATTCCGCAGAGCACCATCCATGCCACGTCGAGTGACAGCTTTCATCCAGGCCAGGGATGGACCAACACCTTATTGACGTCCTCACTTTGTAACGCTCTAACTCTGCAATAAATAATTCGATTGGTCTGCACTTTTGATCGTTTGTTTGTTGTTCTATGTCTGTTCCTCACATCCACCGATTTTTATCGCCATCAGACAATTCCTTCCTGGTGCGTCGTCTCTTTTGTTATACAGTGTATAACAGTATCTCAATTTGTTCATAATTGCTCATTATTTTACCCAGGTTAAGAAAATGCAACAGATTTACATACTTCTCAATGTCAGTGAACATGTTTTTCTTTCTCCATGTATTATGTTTTATGTAAAGTGTGACATGAGGTTCAGATTTTATGAAGGTTTATAATGAGACTATAACTCACCTGCATGTTTCTTATCAACACACTTGACATTAAAGGTCCAGTCACACATAGTAGCATCTTGGTTCCATACAAGTCCTGATGCACATGTCTGGCGAATCAAGGCACCATTAACACATATGTAGAAACTCTTGCAGTCAGTATGGTCTGGATAGTACTGGCCACTATAGCACTGGTCCATGGGAGGGGGAGCTGCCGGCTCCTGTAAGACAACAGCATTAACACATTATGTACAGGTGCAAGAAAATAAAAAGAAATTGAATTGGCTCATTACGTGCAAAATGTCAAGGTCTACAAACCCAATCTCTGTGTAGTCTAATATACGGATTACCTTTATGTTTAAATCTACAATATGAGACTTACGTCATTTATGGTTTGTCTTTAGCAACAAATGATATATTGTATTAGGGTTTTGCATCATCATCATCATCATCATCATCAACTAGAGCAGTTTCCAACCACAGGTTGGGTCTGCTTGGAGCACAAGGCTCTCCATCGATTTCTGTCCATCCACCACTTCTCTTCTATCACTGTTGTCCAATTCACTTCTTTTCTCTCGTCGCTTTTCTTCGCCCCCTTCATCCACCTATCCCTTGGTCTTCCTCTAGGTCTCCTTTTCTTCCACTTCATTTCCAATATTTTCCATGGTATTCTCTCTTCTCCCATTCTTTTCATGTGCCTATATCACTGTAGCCTTGATTTTTCAATCCTATCATGTAGGGGTTTTTCCTTTAATATTTTTCTGACTCTGTCCATTCTACAGTGTCATTACCTATGTGCACCCCGATAAACATGGCAAGCTAAGCCGGCTGTGACTGATGCAGATCGCGGGCGTATCCGGTTCAGACGGTGGTTGGCGCGCACTTTCACACTTTTACCAAACATGTTCAATAATGTGCCCTTACAGTGCTCATAGATGATGCTGAAAATGTCCTCCCTCTCTTGTAAGCCACACCTGACATCTTCTGATGAAAGAATGTCTGTCAACTCTTTTATTATTTACGGAGCCTGTTTCCTTGAATCGTTTAGCGAGCCTCCTAATTGTACTGCCATTAGGCACAGGTCTTCCTGGAAACATGACTCGAAATTTTCGTCTTGTTTCAGAACAAGATTTTCTGCTTTTCATATACGAATTATGGATATACACTCATTTGCGCAATGTGAATTGGTGTCTAGGCATGAGCAACAATCACAGTAATCACAATACTCACTAAACGTGCAACACTAACGTCTAAGCTTTGCAGATACACGTCCATATGAATGACAAAACACGTGTGAACTAACGATATGGGTCAGTGGAGCGCGCCAACCATCGGCTGAACCGTGAACGCGCGCCTGCGATCTGCGCCAGTCACAGCCGACTTAGCTTGCCGTGTTTATCGGGGCGCTTATAGATAATGACCCTGTAGTTACACCAATACAACTCCTCTGAAACTTCATTTCCACCGCTTGTATTCTGCTTTTATCTCTCTCCCTCATCACCCAAGTTCCTGATCCATACGTTAGGATCGGCACAAAGTATGTCTTGTATGATTCCTTTACATTTCTGTGGCACATCCTTGCTCCATATCAGGCCTCTAACACTCTTGAAGAATCCAACCGTTTCGAAATATTTCCAAATTAATCCCCGCTAGTCACCAGATGTAACCAACTCCATAATCCGTTTCAGTTTTCCATTTAGTTCTGCAAGAGGCAAGTTAGTGCCCAGATCCATTTAAAATGCTATAGTAATGTTATGGAGCAATATATACATGTCAACCCCAAAACGATAGCCTATTTATGAATAGAAAATCAATGATGGGTCAAAGATATAGAAAATTCTTAATTTTCTTAATCAGTACTTAGATGTACAGGACGTAACAACATTATATCACAGGTGAAAATAAGGCACACACCTAAGAAGTTACATTATTCAGCATTGCATATAAATATTCAACCCCTAATATTAAGTAAAAAGTTAAGAAAAATCTAGTCCATATGTATGTAATCCTATTGTTCACAATTTTTTATGACCTTATCCCATAATCAGAATTTATAAACTGATTTTATTATTTCTTATTTGAAAATTTCAAGATGGCCACTGTGCATTATACTCAGTGTGATACTCTTTTGACTAACACAACTGGGAACTCTTATATATGATACTCACTTCTCAGCAAGATTCGTCTTAATTACCCAATTTTATTCTGAGTTGTCGAATCTAATGTTCTTATGTTCACACAGCTGCCATCTTAAATGTATAAAAAGTCAGTTCTTTTGCCTCAGTCATACAAGGCCACATAAAATAATAAGTTTTTCTCATAAATTACTCAAAATGGAGAAGTCTCATTTCAAAACTATGCTCCTCAATTAATATTCCCTGTAATGCAAAGTTATTTAATATCCATAAATATTGTTTACAGAAACATATCTGTCTCACTGAAAGGAATTCTTACCGCTGTAGTTGTCCACCATCCTCCTGCAGTGGTGGTTGATGTCCACCAATCTTGAGTGGTTGGTTTGCTGGTTGTCCACCAGTCCTGAGTGGTGGGCTTGCTGCTACTCCACCAGCCTTGTGTTGTTGGTCTGCTGCTGGATGGACGTGTGGTCCACCAAGCCGGTGGGGTAGTGCTGGGTGGTCTCATAGTACTTGTAGATATCTCTCCCATTTGAGTTGACTGTTCTGTTAAAGAAAACCATACACTACATACTGTGATGTTTTCATTGTAAGCACTGACATTGTCAATAGAAAGCTTAAGTTGACTTCTGGACAATGCATATCATATTATGTCATGATAAGGTAGAGAAATGACTCGACCATAGATATACGGTACCATACACTTCACTCATTCTTTGTTTATGAGTGCATTTACGGTATATAAAGAAAGAGGATGGAAATGATGTTGTTGCTCCAATTAGGGGCTCGAGGCATCTTTGGTCATCACTTTGTATAGGCCTAGGGTATTTGTCTGATAACCTATGTTATTTTGGTAGCTGTGATATTGTGCATAATTGTGCCCTCCCCTTGACCTAGGGTATGTTCTGTCTTCCTCCAAGTTTGTCTTTCAGGAGCACTTTAATTCATCTTTTGTTCATTGATATTCTCTTGTTTACCTAACCTACAGTACCATGTATCATTATAGCAGCCTGACCACTTTTCCTTTTGATTTTTAAAACAATTTTACATTAATCTGCCCATGTCCAACTGTCCTAGTATGCAAGCTCATGTTCGCAGTTTCTCGCTTGCTGTTGCAGGCCAGGTTTAACTCCTGTATTTTATACTTTCCATCTTTGAAACATTGAAAAACCTAATTAGAATGAATACACTGCTCTGTATCCATTGAACCTGCTGTTTGACCTATTATATTTAAGAAAAACCCCTCTCTGTACCCCACATCTTATTTTTCCCATGATTCTACATTTATTAACTTATCAACTATGGTACCTTCGATTTTTCTCACACACTAAGCTATATTATCGTGTTGGAAACCATTTTGTAATGTTAACTTTGTAAATGAAATTTATGCTTTTCAGTCGGTCAACACGATTGTACTCAATCGTATCGAGTGTTATGCCCTAATCCTGAAAAATAAAAATCATGATATTAATCAATTCACTTGGATGACTAGCTTGGATCGTCAAGCGATCATCAACAGATTCCTTACACTCAGGCTATTATATCTATGTCTAGGCCTACATATTTGTGGGTTAAGGTACATTTAATTAAAGAAGTTTATTGTAAACATGCGCAACTTGTCAAGATTGTTAGTTTTGAGTGATGTTTGTTATGATGATGTTGGTGGCTATTGAACTGCAGATTTATGATAATCTGTAATGGGCAGTAAATGGCCAGGTTGGTGTTTGTAACTTGGAATGGATAAAAGAACTGAACTGGTTGTTGGGCCGATGTGGTGCCCGTTCTTGTGCAGCTGCTATCACTAGCACTGTCCAAAGTGAACTGGAACAGGCCTGCCCCGCCCGTTATCTCTCCTCATCCCACTGTCTAGTCTCGCCTCGCATTCCTACCTGTCTATATCCATCTTGTTTGTAGTAAGTTTCTGTTTCTAAGCTATATTGCAATATATGGTTGTCTCTGAGGTTTGCAAGGAGATGTCTACACCCCTCTTGCCTTTGCATATGTTTTTTTTTCTTTCTTGAAAGCATTCACAATCTGACCTTTGAATTCATTTTCTTTCCTGTGCCCATCCTTCCTATGAACATTACTCCAGACTGTTCTCCTCCTCTAGTTTGAGGCATAACTTCTCTTGCATTCTCTGTTTCCTTTTGTTTGTCTAATTTATAGCTTCTTCATGGCTCTTACAAAGAATTGTCCCTATTTAAGTGAAGACCATCGGAGCAGGCCTAGCAGATCCAAGTTGCTTGGTATAAAGGAACCCCTTATAGGTTAGTGGCTAAATATGTAGCCACCACTTTTTTCTCAGTAGCCTATGCCCAATTGAATTTTCTCTCTGTTCTACAAAATATACTGTTAGATACGTTTGTATTGGTGTGATTTGCAACAGATGGGTGAACTCCTCAGATATGAAAGGGTGCTTCATATTTGGCCACTAAGCATCTAGGAACATCATTCATGCAACTAAGGATATAGTACAATGTATTTTATCATGTATATTTGTATTCAATGGAAGTGGTCGCATATGTAGCCACCAACCATTCAAGTAAAATTAACCCGAACCAAGTTGAGCGTTAAGGAGTTGAATCCTGCACAAGTGGAATGTTTTTAATTTTATGGGTCAAGAAATATCAATCAAGTAAGAAATCTCCTCAAATATACCTTATGTGTAATTTACATTATCTAGTTAACAATTACTTTACTCCTGGTGATCCATTCTGCTTGGAGGTGGTATCTTTCTTTTCTGCCTGTCTGACTACAAGTGATGTGTTATACATAAGGGAATTTTGTCACTACCTACTTCTCACTCCTATCCCTTCCCCATGGCAATAGCATGCAGCCATTTCTCTAGTTCAGGCTGTTCCAAATCCACAAGTTTGAGTATGCGTACACGCGAGTACTCAGCAGTGTTGGAGAGGGACTGGGCGAAGGTCATAGCACAAGTCCATGCACTTCCTGCCAGTCTTGATGTTGTGTTATTTCGCATCACTACATAACTATGTAAAGCCGAGGAGGCCCGTTGCCTAGTTCGTGGGAAGAACAGTTCCTCTTTACCGAATGGAACGGACTCCCGCAGTGTCTGGTGTGTCAAAATGTGCTACATTGGATGAGGAAATGGAACGTTCAGCATCATTACACAACTCTTCATTCAGCTCTGTATGAACGGATGGAAGGCGAAGCACGACAGGAGCTCATAGCTAGACTGAAAGCCGACATACAGAAAGACATACGTTTTTAAAAACAAATATCACTGTAGATTCGTTTGGCATAAACCGTTACAGATTAAAAGGAAAACTTATTCATAATGTCTTTTCCAGGCAAATTATATTGAAGAAACTATCAATGAGGCAGCAATTTGAGCAAATTACAAAGTCTCTCACATCACTGCGATGAATGGGAAACTGTTCTCGGTGGGGCCTATCACGAAATCGTGATTGCTCGCCGTTGCGCAATGTTTAACCCTAGGAGAGAGGCAGAAATTTGAATCGGTCTGTCTTTCAGAACAGACAGTGTCTCGTCGCATTCGCGCCATGTGAGGAGATTCGGAGAGACAGCTCAAGTGTAGAATTAAAAACATGGTGGCTGTTTTGCTCGCACTTGATGAAAGTATGGATGTAGTTGATTATGGTCAGCGAACTATATTTGTGTGCGGTGTCGTCATGGGACTGCAAGTTATGGAGGAATTCCTAGATGTGGTACATCTGGTTTACACTGCTACTGGTCAAGATATATTTGAGGCGGTTTGTGAATCTGTGGACAACAACAGCATTCCATGGGAAAAGCTCCATTCGGTGGCTTCAGGCGGAGCGCCACAAACGGTTGGGCGAGAGCAGGACTTTGTCTCTCGGTAAAAAATGAAGTTAAATGTGAATTCGGGAAGGACGTGGTGACTATTTACTGTTTTATTCACCAAAAGGCACTTTGTGCCGCAACAGTGGAACTGGACTCTGTTGTGAAAGTTGTAGTGACGAGTGTAAATTTTGTCCGGCATCATGGTGTTAATCAACGTCACTTCAAAGGGTTTTTGAAAAGATCTTGAAGTGGCTTACCACAACAGTGTTCGCTGGCTGAGTCGGGGAAAAGTTCTTGATGTGCTTTTTGCCATTCACAAAGAAATCGCACTTTTCCAGGAAATGAAAGGACAGGAAGAGCAATGTCTCTCTGATCCAACATGGATAGCAGACTTGGCATTTCCTGCAGATATAACAATGCACCTAAACCACCTAAATACATCATTGCAAGGAAAGGATCTATTAATCGTAGATATGTACTATAAACTCAGAGCGTTCACTGAAATGCTCCGTTGGTTTGAGCGGCAGATTTGAAATAGAGATTTAACGTTTTTCACTCTCCTTGCTTCTTTAAACATGCCTCCTGAGACCTCTTTGGACAAGTATCTAAAGAGATCATGAGGCTTCTCCAGTCTTTTGAAAAGAGGTTCCAAGACCTTAATGTTTGGGAAAATGAAATGCGATTATTCAGCACTCCTTTCTCAATCACCCCTGATGACTACCCTCCGTCAATGCAGCTGTAAATAATAGACTTACAAAATTCGACCCTATTAAAAGACAGATATTACAACACGATGGTATCGTTTACTGCATCAAGAAACCTTTCCTAGATTGCACAGGAACGCAGCACAGCTCATGTGTATGTTTGGGTCCACATACTGTTGCGAGCAACTTTTCTCGATCATGGACAGAATAAAATGCAGAGACAGGTCAATGCTCGTAGATCCGACATTGACGAATGCTCTGCGCATCATATCAGCAAATGCATTGACTCCCGATATCTCAGCACTTGTGTCTGCAGTGAACTGTGTACCCTCTGATACTCAGTAAACTTATTGTATTCTGTATCTTGGAAGTGTCTTATGAATATCTCCTACATTCCCACGTTCACAGTCATGCAACCCCCATTCAACAGTATTGTCCATCACAGGTCTCTGCCATTATCCACCGCACAGTGACGGCAGCCCCCACAGCAGAGCTGTATTGCATTTTGCAGGTTTACTCATGCAAGGCGGTGAGTACTCCGCTACATACTGGCGAGCAGCTCAGCTCGGCTGGAACAGCCTGCTCTAGTCACCTTGTCAAATACTGACAACTTCTGAAGCACTATAACATGTTGTGATTAAGTCGGAAATGTTGACTGAGCAGACCAAATATATTGCTCTGAGTAGAAATGAACATTCTGGAAAGTACTTACGCTGCCCACATTTGGCTTCACTAGGCCAGTCACAAATCTGACGGTCAGCATTGAAATGTAGTCCTCCTGCACAGTACTCCTTGCTGAAATCTCCCAGGATACACCGATAGTACGCGTTACAGTTGTCTGGGTCTGGCCGGTAGCTTCCAGGTTCACAGTGGCCTTGTACTGGAGTAATGGTTGTAGTAGTTTCAGAAGGAGGTGGCCTGTAGGTTGGTCTCTCGGTTGTAGGTGGTGGTCTATAAGTAGGCCTCTCAGTTGTGGTGGTAGTCGTAGTAGTGGTAGTTGTGGTTGTTGTGGTGGTAGGCATGGTGGTTGTGGTTGTTGGCTTGGTGGTTGGACTAGGCCATGCTGTGAGAGGAGGATTTGTGGTCCAACCCCCTGTGAAATATTAACAGTGTGCTGTCATCATCCACATACTTTTGTATAACATACAGCATGTGCAACATATCTATGGAAAATATAAACTAACAAACAGAAAGATTCCAAACAACACAGTCAATTTCACATTTCAAAGTTCATAATAAATATTAAATATCACTCCTTCAATTGAATTTCAAATGAATAAATTTGAGCATAAATGGTTGAAATTTACAAAAAAAAAATAGAGATTGTGTTTGTTGTTACTTACTTTAGGGACTTGGGGCACCTTGGTCATAGCCAAGTGTACATGAATATGTATTTAATTTGCCTGAAAACCTGCTTTTCTTTGGAGACTGCAGTAGTGTGTGTGTACCTGTAATTATTTTGGTCTAGGAAGGTGTGTATACCCCAGGACTTAACAAGGTACCATCCTGGCATTTGATGTGGGAAAACCATTAACATGCTCAGCTATACTGCTGGGGTAGGAGAAAGATAATGTTATGGGTTTAATGTCTGCTTTAACAACTGATGTTTTTGAGGTGCCAAGGTGCCAGATATTTGCCCAGAAGGGGTTCTTTAACATGCCATTAAATCTATGGACATGTGTTCATCACATTTAAGCACCCTCAAATGTCAATTGACTGCACCAGGATTTGATCATGCAACCTTGGGCACAGAAAGCAGGAACCTTACTGCTGCACCATACAGACGGTCAGGGGAAACGAATACGAGTGGGTGATGGTACGAGTATGAGAGCCTAAATTCTACATAATGAACTAGTCCATTTTAGTATTAGGCATTACATAAATGTAACACATATTCCGCCAAGCATAGGCGTAAATTCAGCAATTTATTGGAGTGGCAGGGATGTAGGGGGTATAAATGGGGGTGGGGTCCAGGACCCTCTCCCGGAAAATTGTAATAATTTAGCATTAAAATGGTAGATTTTTAAGCCTTTTGAGAGACATTTACAACCACAAAGTTACTGCTAAGCCCAATTCTTACATTAAAACTTAAGTATAGTTAGTTATTGTTGTTTTAAGGGGCAGAACAGTGAGGTCATCCATTCCTAAAACTTGAGTCTAAGAACCAAAGTTTGATAGAGATGAGGTAATTAAAACTTTTCCAAAAATGTCTAATCCTAAAATTACAGATGCTTATTGGCTTTCTAACTTTCTTTAAAAAATGCCACAGAAACAATGATAGTAATATCTGAACCTTTAACCAGTGTTTAAGAGTTAGCTATTCACTTAAAATCCACTCGTCTTTCACTTGAAATGAAGCCTTCGATTTTCTGTTAAATCAAATTCAGTTATAACTTAGCTGATGTCCACCACCACAACCGGCTTAATGGCCAGGGATGGAAGCCTTTCCTGATTGGTGGTATTTCTGCAATAAGTAGGTACCAGTAATTAAAAATACTCAATCTCTAAACATCTTATTTTATCATTTCAAATGATCTTGCCGACTTCGTCGTTATGCTTTGGGTCTAACGTTATGCGAGACGGAGACGGTTGTGTTACGGAGACAGAGACTGTGACGTCATGCAGCCGCGCGGGAAGCCTAAGTTAATGGGTAAAGGACGGCGAGTGCGTGACGTCATGCAGCCACGCAGGAAGCCTAAGTTAATGGGTAAAGGACGGCGAGTGCGTGACGTCATACAGCCACGCGGAAAGCGTAAGTTAATGCTTAATGGAGTCTGTTGAAAGAGTCCTGGGGCGTCGAGCGACCTGGGGCTTCCAGTGAAGCGAAAAGAATACAGAGTGACTCCTAAAGAGGTGTACAAGATGCCAGATAAGAATACAGGGTGACTCCTAAAGCGATATACACGACGCCAGATAAGAATACAGGGTGACTCCTAAAGAGGTGTACAAAATGCCAGATAAGAATACAGGGTGACTCCTAAAGAGGTGCACAAGATGCCAGATAAGAATACAGGGTGACTCCTAAAGAGATATACAAGATGCCAGATAAGAATACAAGGTGACTCTTAAAGAGGTGTGCAAGATGGCAGAGAAGAATACAGGGTGACTCCTAAAGAGGTGCACAAGATGTCAGACAAGAATACAGGGTGATTCCTAAAGAGGTGTACAAGATGTTACACAAGAATACAGGGTGACTTCTAAAGAGATATACAAGATGCCAGATAAGAATACAGGGTGCCTCCTAAAGAGGTGTGCAGGATGTCAGAGCAAAATACAGTACAAGATGCCAGATAAGAATACAGGGTGACTCCTAAAGAGATATACAAGATGCCAGATAAGAATACAAGGTGACTCTTAAAGAGGTGTAAAAGATGGCAGAGAAGAATACAGGGTGACTCCTAAAGAGGTGCACAAGATGTCAGACAAGAATACAGGGTGACTCCTAAAGAGGTGTACAAGATGTCACACAAGAATACAGGGCGACTTCTAAAGAGATATACAAGATGCCAGATAAGAATACAGGCTGCCTCCTAAAGAGGTGTGCAGGATGTCAGAGTAAAATATAGGGTGACACTTAATGAGGTGTACAGTATGTTAGATTCAATTCAAAACAGGGTGACCCTTAAAGAGGTTTGCAAGATATCAGATTCAAATAATGGGTGACCCTTAAAGAGTTGTAAAAGATGTCAGACTCAAATACAGGGTGACCCTTAAAGGAAGGAAGGAAGGAAGGAAGGAAGGAAGGAAGGAAGGAAGGAAGCTTGTAGTTTAACGTGAGACCCTTAAAGAGGTGCCCACGCGGGAAGACTAAGTTAATGGGTAATGGAGTCTGTTGAAAGAGTCCTGGGGCTTCGAGCAAAGCGAGAAGCCCTCCTGAGCCTTTCTAACATGTGTAGAATTTGTAGCATGCATAATTTGAAATGATATAACGTCTAGTCTTTCAGACTGACTGTAATTTTTTTGGTAATTTTTGTGCCATTCTAAATAACAACAGCAAAAATCATATCTTTTCATATTAAAGTAACAATACAATTTCCTATATAAATCGAATGTTCTGGAAGGAAAACATGATTATTATTATGGTATTATTATTTTTTATTGCAGAAATCTGGTCATTGTGTAACACTGCAACCTTATTACCAGCCGCCACTGAGATATACTATTCTCTCAAAGAAATCTTGAGGATGGGAGGACCATTCTAATAATCTCAGGCCAATTGCAGCAGTAAAATGTACCATGTTAAATATTTTATGTACGTGCTGAAAATTAGAGATACTCTAAATATGCTCAGTAAACCGATGTTTAACCCTCTTAGTGCCAGGCGAAAAGGTAAAGGTGAAGTCTAAAAGTGCCAGGCTGTTTTAATGGAAAATGTAGGCTTTCAGAAAAAAATATATCCCCTGTTTTGAAAGATACGAAAGCGAAATTCAGTCAGGGAGTGCAAAACATAGCTATCTATATTCAGGGAAATTTTCAGATTATTATGAAACTTATTTCTTTCTTTATTAATTAATTAATTAAAATAATTTCTTCTACAAAATAAAAATTTGAAAGTTTGGTTATTCCTATTACCACACGCTTATAAATGGAGTAAAAATGAACACTGGAGAGCACACATACATAACAAAAGAACCAGGAAATGCAGTTTTTTAGTTTAAAAAATATCAGCAGGGGTGTCAAAAATCCGAAATTCTAAAATCTAGCATATTCATAAAATACCGTACACCAACAATGGCATTGTTGATATAAATAAAATAAAAATAATTACAGTGAAAATAAATAAACAGAAGGGCACCCTGTAGTTTTATCTTTCACATTTGTGGTTGTGTAGCCTGTGGAGGATTGTCCTGGTCAACATTCCTTTCTTCCCAGTCACTATTACTATCAACATCATTACCATCACTATCACTTGTTTGGTTATGTACGATCGCATTCAGCGCAGGTAATTCATTGTCCGAAGCGGAATCAGCACTTGATTCGGCACACACAAGATCACAATCACTGTCCACGAAGTCCAAGAGTTCACCACTTGACTCATCAATCATTAATTCTTCAATTTCTTCCTCTCTCAAACAATGCTTCCTTCCCTTGGACGCCATGCTTTTACGAGTCACGCGTAAACAAGTCAAGGAACTTCAAATATCGCTCGAGTATATCGATAGACAGAAAACAAAAGATGTTTGCCAGGAAATGGTAGCTAGAACTCTCTTTAATTGTCACGTCAAGTTTAGACGCCATTTTCGGTCTATAAGCCCCTCTAAGAATACAAAAACAAAGCGTCTCTCAGAGCGACGCTGGCAAGTTTCGTTCATTTTATGAGGATCGCTCACAGTGACTCTGGCACTAAGAGGGTTAAATCCATCTTTAACTACCTTATCATAATTATACAGGGTAAGTTGCCTATGATGCCTCCCTCAAATATCCTCTGAATCTTTCAAAAATATCAATATTCTGTTTTCACTTTCATGAAAATATTTGCGTTATGATAGAATATGCTTGCATCTGAAATGTCTTTGTTAAAATGAGGCATTCCATAAAAGTGGGATTTTCATTAAAGCAAGAGTAATTTAAGGCACGATTTATTAGTATAACTAAGTACAAGTTGTCTAGGCCATGGTCCAGGCAGGATATTATCTCCCGACGTTTCACCAAAAATCGCGTTTGCCATTATCAATTCCGGCCATGAAAGCCTAAGCTGTTATATCAGAATTTATTAACATTGTTTTTATACCAATTTTGTCGGGACTTACAAAAGTTTTCGCTAAAAGCAGGAATGTTAAAACATGATTTTACTGTATTTTATCTTGTGAATGTGGCTTTCCCCAGTATACATCACTTGTGAACTAAGTATCTCATGATAAAGGAAATTCAACAAATACTATATCTTCGTCTTTTATATCATTTGAACCTCGTGAATGCTTTAATTGAAATTTCAGGTATACTATAAGTTTGTTAAGGATGTGTCCCATCCTAGGATCCATGCCTAGTGACATACTTACCATCAGTTATTACTGCTACTAGTATCATCATCAATGTGAATTACATTCTGCAACATTCATCTCCTATCTCAAATCGAATAAATATTTTATACCGTACCTGTATCTTCAGTGGTGGTGATAAGAGCAGGTGGAGGAGTCACTGGTTCAGGGGGAGAGCTGCAGTCCCCACTGCTAAGTTCATGTTCTGGTATACGACCAAATACTCGATTGAGAGATCGCAACAATGGAAATGGTTCCTGACAGCATTTGTTTCGGAAGTCATCCAGATCCATGGTCCACGCCATTGCTCCTCCATATCCCATGTTCTTTACAAACTTGGCCTAGAATCGACAGAAACCACATACAGTCAAGTACTAACACTGCATCTTATAGTAGTTAAGACACCTCAAATGTTATTTTATGATTCGCTAAACATTACTCATTTAAATCAAAATATTATCTCTGTAATCTCTGTAAATTAAGTACGGTAATATTTTTAAATCACCCTATGGTTAATTTATAATCTATCTGCAATACTTATGTTGCCTTAACTGTTAATGATCTTAGGATGGTTATTTATTCTTGAAGTGTCAAAGTGAAAGTAATCAAATGAGTATTTCTCATCTGGGCTTTCAGGATAGATTGAGTATTGTCCTTAAAATCTCTGGATATACTCAATTACTAACTTAAGTTATTTGATACTAGTGAAAAGTAGACATCACCTTCATTGCTAAATACATTAATCAAGTTTCCTTCCATCATCATAAGAAAAAAATATTCTACGAGTAGCTATTATTATTTGATTCTACTGAATGGTGTCTGTTATATTGCTGAATTGGATGCACAAAATGGCTTGATGCCAATAGATTTTCTTCAAGGAATCATTATTTTAAAACATATTTATTGAGTATTTTCAGATCCACTCCTAATTTTGGACTTATTTTTCTTAAAACTGCATTGTGGCACCTGGGTTATTTCTACAAAATTACTATGTCTCCATTTTCAATGGAAAGTACTAAGGTTAACGATCAAAAAGGTTTTTGCGATGTCCTGATTAAACGTTTAAAACTGTCTAATAGAAAGCATTTAAACATTTCCTAAAAATAAAAATAAATGTTAAAATCTTTTGTAAAGAACCGTTTAGAGTTTCTTTTTAATCTTGGCCCTCTTAAATGATTTTGATTTAAATTTAATAAACATTTCTTATGAGTGACATTTTGACTGATTCTGAGGGATGTGTTACAGTTCACAAGTGGGTGGCGCAGTGGTCAAGTTGTTGGCCTCTCACCAAATGGGCCGGGTTCGATTCCTGGTCAATGCATGTGAGATTTTCAAAGTGAAATGCCATGTCCTGTGGTTCAATTTCTACGTAAAAAGGAGGTCCCATGGCTCATGATCGCAAGATTAGCGGTCACTTAACACTACAAGCTTCCTTCCTTTAGTTCACAAGCCTAGTACGAGGAATAAATGCACAATTGAGTGATATTTGGGAGTAGCCTATTTAATACCGGTATATCACTCAGGATAAAGGAAGGAAAGTTGTTTATTTTACCGACATTAATACCCATCAAACACGAAATATTATTATGGTGATTTTATTAAATTAAGGAAACAAAAATTAAAACACATTAAAGGCTAAAGAAACAAATTTAAACAACAAACTGTCAGTCACTTCAAGGACTACTTGCTACAGGAGGTTGCCATAATAATGTCACTTAACTTTGTATACAGTATATATCAAGATCTACACTAAAACCCTTTCACAGGTACCGGTACTCACTTTCTCTTTCACTGAGTTAGCATCTTCAAAGCCTACCCACTGGTCACCATGGTAGGCATATGGTCCAGTAGCACCATATTGGTCCCTACTTACTTTCCACTGATGTTTGCGCACTGAAAATGGAAATGAGGAAGAGATGTTAAGACAATAAACATACATTCTTTATAGGAAACATTGATTCATTTCACATAGGCCTACGGGTAGTATTTTTGATCATTCTACTAATTTTCCACAGTATTGAAATCTGTTCTTGGGGTAATGTTTCAATGGGATTAATTAAAATACAGACAATGAGAATGTTATTAGATTTCAGTCCTATTCTCCATAATTAAATATATAAGCTGTGCAACTGGATAGTGCACAGTTAACCACTATCTGTATATGAAACAGGAGGGTTGTCTCACTGCAATGCCATGTTGACTAGAGGGTGAAATACAGGAATATCCCATCAGTTACACAGACAAGAGCATGAGTAATGCTGTAAAAACTTCTGTGAAAGTTAGGAAAGGAGACAAGAAGTAGATGTACTGCATGTTATTACCATTTGCAACCTAATTATGCTCAGAAGCAGAAGTTGCTAAGTCACATTTTCCAAGTTTTACAGGAGAATTAGTTACAGTTTTTAAAACTATTTTGGAATATGAATTAATGGAAATGAAAGGAATTTATTTTATAAGTCAGTTTGGAGGTTCACAATATTGTGTTGAAGTATCTCTCACTGTTTGACATGTTTGATCAAAATCCTGATTTGAAAAAAGATGTTAAATATCGGTTGTTTATTATGCAATACAGAAAAAAATCCACAGCCTGCTTCCAGTCTCCGACCGGGTCAGGAATGGAATGAATGAAGCCCCCATCTAGCGGCGAGGATATGAACTGTGCCGGCTGCCGAGGCCTGACGCACTCCCCTGGGGCAATGATTAAATGAATGACAGATGAAATGAAATGATAGTGGAGAGTGGTGCTGGAATGAAATTGTGACAGGGAAAACCGGAGTACCCGGAGAAAAACCTGTCTGCCTCCGTTTTGTCCAGCACAGATCTCACATGGAGTGACCGGGATTTGAACCACGGACCCAGTGGTGAGAGGCCGGCGTGCTGCCGCCTAAGCCACGGAGGCTTCTATTATGCAATACAGCATGATTTTAATTTAAATTTGGCCAGCTGAAAAGAGACATTTTTGTTATTACTGCACAGAAAAGGATGCACAGTGCAAAGCAGCATCTAGTGAACAAGATAACAATACTGTCATGTTGAAAAAAATGCCGTCTGAAAGCTAAACATTTCTACACAAACACAGTATTTACAGGAAGGCAAGGAAGTATCTAAGAAAGATCCCTCAATAACACAAGTTTAATGACCAAATAAAGGCAACACAGTAGGGTATTGCAGAACCAAAGCATAGAACAAGAATATGTTTTTATTCATCTTTTATAAGTGCCACCTACCAATTGTGTATGGTGATAGCACACTCTTCAACGAATGTGAACTAAGTGTGCTTTCACTTGTTGCTACGGTAACTAGGTGTTGGAAATTTGTCGACACAAATCTGTCCATGCTAATCCCAGATAGAACCCCCCAGCAAGTTGACAAACAACGGGAAGACATTGCAGTGTGGTAAGGATGATACCATGTGCTTACCTAGCAATATATAAGAAACAGTTTATTCAGTGCATGTTGTACTTTATTTTATTTCGTCCATTACTTGGTTACACCTAGTCTCCCGTAAGTCCAACCCTTTGTCCACATAGTGGGAGATGGGCATTGAAATGAAGTAAGGGACTGCCTGTAGGGGCAAAGTACAGTGGGGACTGCGTGTGCCCTGGGACTACTACGGTAGCTGTGAAGGTCCTACAGGAACTCTGGACATCTGGTGAAGCTACGATAGGCCCAGCAAGCTAGTTTCAGATAACCCCTATCGTTTTGACGAATGGACCAAGCCTGGGGTGGAGAGGCTTATATTCCAAACACACCCGGCCAGTAAGTCTGGAAACTGTGTGAGATGATGATGATTTGGTTACACCTGTATAGGCCTACTTTTACTTTGCTTTATGGACAGCACTACTTAATACTACATTAGCAAGTGTTACTTTATGCTCCATCATCATGATTACTAAACTTTATATTGATAACTCAATTATTCAAGTCTCCAGTATGCAATTATTCAAGTTTGTGAACATGTGAACAAGCCAGTCTATTATGACTGGACTGGGAAATTTTCAATGCTAGACAGGAAGTCAGAAAGAATTAGCTAGTTTGGACTTAATAGGAAGCGTTAGGACTGGTGCCAGCATAGCGTACCATCAAATCACTAGCATCTGGGAATCCATGAAAACAACTACTCCATGAGGCCACTGGAAGCAGGCATTCAACTGCAGAAATAGGTATCATTACAATATAACGGGATCCTGCGTAATAATAAGATCAGCGTCAAAGTAACTTGCCTAACATTTCTTTTCATTGTAACGGCAAATCTCAGCCATGTACGAGTACGGTATATAGGCCTATAACTGTGTAAATAGAATATACAAAATATCCTATGTTTATCAGTAGGGTATTCTACTCATTAGGACTGCTCACCTAATTAGGTTGAATGGAGCAAAATCCCTGCCTAGGCAGGAGGCCATTGCCCTTAGGGGATTAAAGGGCTGTATTTATTTATTATTTATTTATCAGTATTACCATTGTCTTCTACAATTCTCAAGCCATGTCATAACATTTCGCAACACCGACCATCTGTCATCTGAGAGGTTTAGCGCAAGCACATGGTAATTGCTAACACTGAGTAAACACACATATTTTGACGCCAAATGTTTCCAAAAATACAACTGAACATAACATAACGTCCACTAAATCTACACACAAATATCACAAATATTAGTAAATACTATAAATAAATATAGCCTAGATAATCCCATAAGGGCAAAGGCCTCCTGCGAGCAGACGCGTGCTCTGGTCTAAACTCGTTAGGCGAGCAAGTCCTAAGGAGTTGTGTACAAGTTTTCACTCCACTTGCTACACTTCACTGTAGTTCAATTCACTACACTACATTTCACTTCGCTTTACATCTTCTTCTCTAGAAGGGAGGGGGGCAGTTGTCGTGTCTTTGTATGTGCTTATTTGTTGTCGTTTACCTTGTGCGTTGTTTGGCTTGATACAGGTTGCAAAAGTGTATCTTTGATGTCATAGGTGTGCTGTCTACCAGTATTTTTCGTTGTTGAAGATCTCCTTCTCTTCCCTTCTTATAGTTTCATACGTCTCCATTCTTGTCTCTCCCTTGCTATCCTCGTCCAGTGTTTGTCTGTCTTCCTTACGATTGAGTCTTTCCAGCGGGTCCTCTGACTACCCATGTTCTTTCTTCCTGTCCTGGGGTCCCATACCGCTAGTTTGTGCGCCCATCGATCGTCTTTCATTCTGGCTACGTGGCCTCCCCACTTCCATTTTTACCTGTCAGCTGTTGTCACGGCATCTTTCATGGTAGTTCTTCTTCTTATCTCCTCGTTTCGTAATCTGTCCCTCAAGGAAACTTGAAGGATCATGCTATGTACTGTCGATTCCCGATAAGGTAATAATAAAAGGCTGTATGTACCTCAATGTCCCAAAGTCTGACGTTTCCTTTTCTTGCTGCTATGCTCACTGCCGTCATTGATGCGCTCAGAAAAAATATTTAAGACTATTCTTACAATCTTAGAGACTGATTTTGATAATAAATGCTTCACTTTTTGTCCACAGATGCACTCATCATAGTCACAATAGCCCTCCAAGCTTAATGTTGACAGTCTAACAATAATGCTCCGCTGGTCACTTAATTTAAAAATAGGTAGCTTTCTAATGAAATCTACCTAAAGGCACTTGCCAACTGAGTGCAGTTCATAATGTACTGGAATATAGAGACCACATGAAGCTACACCGTATACCAAAATTAAATTACTGGGCACTGAAAGTCCACCCCACTGTAGTGATCAAAACGTAGTGATATAACCAGTTATTTTAATAGTGCTGCCATAATTTGACTTACAGCCAGGCACACAACACTTCCTAGGCATCTGAAATAGTTTAATGAAATATTAGTGAATAATTTGTTGGTTAAATTCATTAGCAGGTAGGCCTATTGGTTACACATGCAACTTAATACGGGAAATACTCACTTCTACAACTTTCAGCAGGTCTGATTTACCACAAGGAATTTCACGGGTGTTGAAATAGATAGTACGAACTGCTTTTAGATGCTGTCATATGAAAATAAACGATATTTATGAATAAAACTTAGCAGGTGGTCTTACGTGTTTATAGAACTTAAGGACTCTACTCAGTGTTGCCAGTTCTACGAACAGCTCGGCTTGAGAACTATGGACAGCGAAGGTATTACCGTACCTATATATAAGGTGCGTTCAAAAAGTAACGAGCCGGGGGCATAATTACAGAAGTTAGAAGTATTGGCCCTGGTTGTTGAGGCACTTGTCCCACTGTGACACGAGGCGGTGAATGACTGTCTAATAAAATTCCCTGGGCTGCGATGTGAACCAGTCCCGCACGTACAGCTGGACGTCGGCATCCGAGGTGAATCGTTGGCCCCGCAGAGCCTTTTTCAGGGGACCAAACATGGTGTAATCACCGGGAGAGAGGTTTGGACTGTATGGAGGGTGGCAGAGAACCTCCCCTTTGAATTTCTGCAGGAGTGCTGCGACTGTGTTGGCCGTATGTCGTGGAGCGACTACGGCGGCTATGGCGTTCACTGTCACTCGGCGGTCCTGGGTAATGAGTGCATCAACCAGCTGGACGTTGTCATCGGTAATGCAGGGGGGTGCCCCAGACCGGGCATCATCGGCTAACGACACCCGTCCTTCCCTGAAGCGCTTGTGCCACGCCTTGACCCTTGCAAGGGACATGCAATGTTCGCCGTACACTTGTGACATTCGGCGATGAATGTCCGTTCCCCCTACTCCTTCCTCTGTCAGAAACCGAACAACACTTGTGACATTCGGCGATGAATGCCCGTTCCCCCTACTCCTTCCGCTGTCAGAAACCGAACAACACCTCTTTGCTCTTCGAATGACGCCTCCATGTCACTGTTTGCAATGCGACTGGCAGCGTTGAACGATTGATGCATGCTGCTGCTCGCTTTGTATCGTCATGTGATGTGCACGCGTGCCCACTAGCGACAGGCTGTGACCTTCCACGCTCTGGTCGGAACCACACCTCGTTACACACACCACGATTAGCCCGTGTAGTCACCAGTTTGCGCATTCCAGCCTCCGGCTCGTTACTTTTTGAATGCACCTTGTATTTAGGCCTATTAATAGTAAATGTGCAAATCTTATAAATGATCAATTTCAATTGTGTTGGTAAGTGACGTACTGTGGTCTATTGCCAAGCAAGCTTTATTGCTCTGCTGTACGAGATATTTCATTTATGTTCGACCCTGGCAAAATGTAAATATCAGGCTATAAGTTATGTCAGAAAACGGTACTATAATGAGGCTCATTATAGTACAAGTTTTCATGATGACACAGTTTCTCCCACCAATCAGAGCTCAAGAAACAGATGTTTGACCAATTAGGTGAGGATAGCATCGCACCTGCGCTCACTTCCATGGCCCCCTATTTTAAATTTCACTGCATGGCGAGTGTCTTAGTGAGGTATTCCAGGAGGCCATGGTCAAATACAACGAATTATCTGCGTCCCATGCGCTCTGTTCAGTACATAAAACTGGTGAAATCTCGACAGATATTTATGAATATTTATGTTCGAACATAAAATAGTTATAATTATCGTCGAACATAAACAGTATGCAACTGGCCTATAATGGTAATTAAGACACTCGTATGGAAATTATAAAACTCGCTACGCTCGTTTTATAAACATACTCGTGTCTAATTATTACCAATATAGGCTCGTTGCATAATGTAGGCCTACTATTATCACAGTGGCGTATACTGGTCTGAAGATCTGGGCTACCACTGAGCTTAATATTACACAAATGATGCTTTTGAACTGCCGTGCGAAAAAAAAAACCCTTCCTTTCCTGGCTAAATAA
Source organism: Meconema thalassinum (assembly GCA_946902985.2). Lineage (NCBI taxonomy): Eukaryota > Metazoa > Arthropoda > Insecta > Orthoptera > Tettigoniidae > Meconema > Meconema thalassinum. The sequence continues at coordinate 1,122,102,506 of OX336389.2, read as the reverse complement.
CAAACACGGCCAGCAATACAATTTAGACAGTTAAGAACTGCCAGATAACCTATTCCACCTAGCATGTAGATGATGTGAAATGACGAGTGTACATTGGCACACAATTGCAGTTCAGGTCATATGTATAATATGAACTTTCTCACTGTATAGACGACGGCAGAAAGGAACTTCTAACAAACTCTCTATTATACAGTCATTGGCATTTAAAGTCCCCGCATGTGTTAGTTCCATAATTGTCTTACAAAATCACAACTGGCACAGTTAAAACAAAACACTACATAAAGATTATTCAGCATACACACATTTAAATAAATCACACATCGAAAATACTACAATTTCTAAAACATATTCACATATATGCGCGCGATAATGTATATTTATTGTAGGCTATTTGTTCCTTTAAACGCTTTTAACTTCAAAGAAACCGCTAGTACTCAATTAAATTAGCCTCTGGCTGCGCGAGCCAGCGGCGTGTGGTCCAGGTATGCGGTGCGACTAAGCGCTCCTTAGCCTGGAATTTAACTTGAATCGGGGTTAAAAATTGGCGGATTCTTGCTTGGTTTCAAGTTGTTAAGCGAATAATTTTTATTTGATGTTGTGTATGCAATCATTTAAATATTTGGTAGTTTGATGTTATTTTGCGTGGTATAAATATGTTAGTACCTATTTCGCTCCGTGTTACTCAGACCATCGCCGCTCCAAGCTGTGTTAGATCTTGTTAGGCGCTGTCCAGTATGATAAGAAACCGCTCGCCGTAGCGGCAACTCACTCGCTATGAACGATGGGCCTGCACGGAACAAGGGTGGGTGCGGAGAGATGGGGATAGCGGCGTAAGGCTGCCGCTTTCTCGGTCGGTTTCTGCTGCGTTGCCTACCCACTAACCATTATTTCTTTCGATAAAGAAGAATGTGCATGAAAGTCACGATTGTTTGAATGCTTTGTTGAACCAGTAATAAAGTGTTATTTATTTTTAATGTAATTTTCTTGGGCTACCGCCGGTAGCCCTAAGAATACGCCCCTGTTATCATGTTCTAATGATTGGCACCCGACAGATTAAATTATCAATTTATGTATCCATTATTCAACATAGGCTGACAGAAAATATGTGTTATGTTCCATGCTACAACGTAAATGATAGCATTTATAAAGTAGATTTAATAGGCCTACCTTAGTAATTCACAATTATCTTGTTCGGTATTTTTAGTACCGCGTTGTTCGTTATCATTTTTGGCTGTGGTAACTTGTGCAATAGCAATGTTACCCACACCATTTTAAACCTGTAGTGTCACTTTGTGCAATATCTCAGTCGATACATCACATTTATCTAAACACATTCCCATTATCGCATCCGTGTGAACCATAGGATGGACCTGTTGCCTGTTGCTGTCAAGGATCATATAAGTATAAGAGATTTGTCACTTTTGGTTATAGAATTTCCGAGAGAGAACACCGCCTGAGGCTATGGATTGTACTGGCAAGTCCGGCAACATAAAAAGTAAAACGCCATATGAATGTAGCCTTTATTACGCGTAATTGAACAGTATGTTCTGCGATGAGTTATTGATTATTGATAAAAAAAAATAACACAAACATAACTGCGCCTTTCGCTAGGCGCTGAAATATACGTCCAGATGGGAAAATAATACATTTTGATAAATATCAATGTTGGCAATAGATTTGTCACGAACGACACAGTTATGCCGTTCTAGAGCTTAATTCGCCTTTAGGCTAATTAAAAATGCTCTCGTACTCTACAGAATTGTTGGGATATTCGATGAATATAAAGAAAACTGTCCAAATGCACACATTATATTGCCATAACCTCACTTTTGGCCTAGCATGCCCGCTCCTACCCACCCCTCCCCGTAGCCATAAAACACAAATTTTATTGCAATGCAATGGAGAATGGGTAAGAAAACAAACAAGAGACGAAATGCACACATTTATGCTCTATATATTTTTATTCGCGAGTAGGCCTAGTCTATATTGCCCACTAGCTTTACGCATGGTCAACACCAGGCAGATGAAAATTGCCGTATTGTTCTTACTATCATTATAATTCTTACATCCCGGTGCTTGGCAATTTTTCCTCCCTTGCAGTGGCATGATTGGCTCTCAGTTAAATTCAAATAAATAATCAAAATACTGAACAAATCAAAACAACCAACAACACCCCGAGGAAAATCAATCAAAACAGACTATTCCCGCTTCCACCAGTCGATTTGATGTGAACGTTCATGAATGCCAACTACAGAACCTTAGTGCTAAAATTAATTCTTCATTGGTTGGCAGAACATCCAGTACAGGGCCTTACTCCGACCCACGCGCTCCCTATTAACTGTCGTCCCCCTGGTTGCTGTGACGTGCGCCTGCGCCCAGCTGTATGATCTGTCCGGAGTTGAAGGCCGTAAAACAACATAATTCGGGGATTCCTCTATGATGCAATACAACGATATGAAGCTCAAAATGTCTTTCAAACGGTGTACATAGATTGCAAGTGATGTAATTTCTGACGTGTCCTATATCAAAAATGTATTGTATGCATGTAATTGATCAAATGGATTTAATAAAAATCTAATCTAATCAAGTACCCTAATTCAAATATCTGTCTAGAGATTGCAGCACAGACTGCACCCTGAACAGTGCTGCTCGTGATCAACAGAGGAACAGTTTCGAGCTTATCTTTCTGCTGGTTGTGATATTGGCAACTCAAACTATCGACAAACATCACAAATGACGTCAGAACAGGGCCGTAGAGAGCGGTCACGGCCACTAGGACAAGGTCATCCGGGCCCCTCCATTTTATTCAACCTGTGACATAATTTTGAAAATACAGTATCAAGCTCGCAAATTATTTACCCCCCCCCCCAAATCTCCACGGAATTAAGCTTGCCCAAATGAATGTTAATTTACTTTCTTTTTTGCCTATTTTCAATTTATGAAAAAAAAAACAAGTAGTTCCGTGAAGAACTAAAGCCTATTTTCATATATCCTACTTATAGACTATTAATTGCCACTATCAACATACAAAATTTCAGTTTGATTACCGGTATTGTAATAGATTCGTAGATATTGAGAACCGACTAAATATTTTGGATGGTCGCCATGTTGGATTTCTATATATGAAGATTATTGTGTACGTGTAGTATTCAAACTTCAATCGCATGATTAGGCCACAAGAAGTAAAAACGAGATTTTAAAATTTTGCACAGCTGCCATCTTGTGGTTATGAAAACAATTGAAATAAATTATCTATGTACACTTATTTAGTTGCTGTATTGGTAATGCAGGAAGCCTCCGTGGCTTAGGCGGCAGCACGCCGGCCTCTCACCGCTGGGTCAGTGGTTCAAATCCCGATCACTCCATGTGAGATCTGTGCTGGACAGAACGGAGGCAGACAGGTTTTTCTCCGGTTCCTCCGGTTTTCCCAGTCAAAATTTCATTCCAGCAACACTCTCCACTATCATTTCATTTCATCTGTCATTCATTTAATCATTGCCCCAGAGGAGTGCGTCAGGCTTCGGCAGCAGGCACAGTTCATATCCTCGCCGCTAGATGGGGTATTCATTCATTCCATTCCTGACCCGGTCGGAGACTGGAAGCAGGCTGTGGATTTTCATTTTCATTGGTAATGCAACTTGTCGGTATTTGTTACTTGTAGTCTACCTAGGTAGCCTATATGATGTTTTAGTGAGATGATGAAAGTTGAGATAGAACTCCGGAATTTGCCTGTTTTTGAATATAGGCCTATACGTATACGTATTTTTCTCTTTCTTTCTTTCTTTCTTTCTTTCTTTCTTTCTTTCTTTCTTTCTTAATCGTTTACCCTCCAGGTTGGTGGAACCCACGGACTCAGCGAGGGAACTCACCACTACCGCCTCTACGGGCAGTGTCCTAGAGCTGGGAACATCTAATCGGAGTGGATACAACTGGTGAGGTGTGATTGGCACCTCGCCCAGGCGGCCTCACCTGCAAAGCGAACAGGGGCCTCATGAGGGAAGGTAATGGATGGTCAGGATGGGTAGGCAAGGAAGAGGGAAGGAGGCGGCCGTGGCCTTGAAGAAGGTACTGCCCCCGTAATTGAATTATATAGAGACCACGGTGGCTATTTTGGAAATTATAGCGAAAGTTATGGCTGTCATAGTTATGACGTGGGTAGTCATGACGTAAGCACGGATGACGCAGACGTTATGCCAGCAGGCTACTTGAGCTGAGATTCTCAGTGACGTCAGCATTTATTCGAGAAGGATCCGAGATGTACGACGCAGTCGCAGGAAACGTGGAATTCTGCTGAGGAAGAAATTATGCTATTGGAGGGGAGACTCAAACCAATGAACGATAGTCTGAAGGAAGACGGAGATTGCTGAAACTATGGTATTTTTATTACTTTTTGGAATGCAGAATTGTGGAAATCCATTTGCAGTAGAGGCATTGATCTGGAATTTTGGTGAAATTTATTTTCAGTTTTTGAATTATGAAAATCCGTCATGTATTGACGAAGTTGGAACTTCTAGCGATGACGCAGTAACACGCGATGGAAGGGATAGATACGCCCCTCATGAAGTTCATAAAAGGCCTTGCGCAGAAGAGAGGAGCCTCATTCTCATTCTCAGATTATAAATCGTCTGATATTCAATCGTGAGATTTCAAATAGTCATTTCAGTGAAACGTCGAGTGAGATTATTAGTGAAAAAGTCGTCTTTGTAACGCGTGGCGAAGCCACTGCATGAAACGAGAGTCGAACATACAAGCAGTGCAGGTTTACTGTGAAGTAAATCTAGGTGAAGTTGAAACGACACTTATAACGCTTCTACAAGATTAGCTGTGAACAGTTAGCGGTCGCCTATAAGCTAATTCTCTTGTGCATTGCTACAGTAAGGACTGTAGAAAAGCTGAACAATTTCGAGGAAGTATTTTGGAAGTTATTGACAATATTAGACGACTGACAAAAGTGATTTTCTCGCCACAGAAGAAACACTTTGTATAGCCAGACTCTACGCTACGGCTGACAGGGCTAGTGAAATAGGGAGACTTCAGATTGCTTTTGTGACACAACACTGCAGTATAATGGAGCAATTTAATAAGGCAGTTTGTTCTTCTAATACTACAACCGAAGAGCATATGGAAGGCTAAAGGACTTAATGCAATTGGGACATATTTCAATGGAGTAAGATAGCAGCATGGAACTTCGCTAATTGCTATTCCATACAAGCGAACATGTGGTAAATAACCGTCTACACCCATGTTTCGTGATTAAAGGCTGAATACTATCAAACAGCAATAGAAATGATTTCATACTTTCTGAATATGGATATTTCTTCGGAAATTTATACAAAAACTTCATGGCGATTTTCAACTGGAACTTCAGGGATTTTTCAAGAGAGGTCAGGGTTGTCCCGACTCACAAGGAAGATTATTACCGGAAGGATGTCGTTCGTCTTCGTGAAGCAGTTCGATTCTCCGATGGTGCTGTTTCTGGTTTCGAGGATGGAGCTCAGCTTTAACTTGGTGAAATGGATCCATCAACAGTCTTCTTTGGGGAATTTTCCTCTGGAACGTCAATCGGCAGATAAGGTAGTCGTGAACGTTTATTGTATTTGAGTTTCTTAGCAATATTTGAGCAACCATTTTTCCCATATTTTTGTCCTCATGTTTTTGCCCGATGTTCTTGTTTGAGATTCCTATTCTCAGTACACCTTGATGAGTTATGCCTTTTTCGACGTTTTATTAAGACATTGTTATGTCATGGGCATAGTTAAATGATTTTGAATCAGTTGAGACTGATATTTAGATTTTTCAGTAATTTGCTTATTTTTGTAGTCACGATTTGACTGTAAGTTAATGATTTTTATGGCAGATTTAAATTCAGACAGCATGTCACTTTATTAAAGTAATTCTACCCCAGTTTAATTACTTTGACCAATTTTCTGTCATCATCAAGAAGGAAGAACATTTAAATGATTTTAGAGCGTTAAAATCCAGTACGTTGTCGACGATCTTGGAAATACTAGTCGTTATTTGAATTGATTACAACACAGACATTTATCGTCAGTCATGAACGACCATTGCATCTTAGGCAATTTTGTGAAAGATGAACATTAATTATGAATTATTGAATGCATTTAATTCGTGAAACTTGTGTTAGGTTTTTTCTCATATAGAGATTTATATAATGATGTTTGCATTCCCCAGTCTAATTGGATTCTATTCGACTATTTTGCAGTTAGTCGCACTTTGTTTGATGATAGTATTTTTATACTACAATTCTTTGAAGATGTTAATCTTAAATTTTGATAGACCAGACAGGCGTATATAAGCGTATTCACTATTAAATTTGTTTGTGATTGGCAAATTTTTATTTCATTTCGATTCATGAATGAAATCCACGAAGTTTAAATGACAACAGTTTTGAAACAATTAATGATATAAGAATTTTTAAGTGGAACTATGAATGTATAATCGATAGTGCAGCGGACATGTTGAAAGTCGCTGATGTATAATGCCCTTAAATAAATGAAGGAGATTCCCACAGTAATTAATAATGATAAAGATTGTGTTAGGGGAGGTTTTTTGAAAATGCTGTGGATGATTTTAATGCCATATAGATTAATATATGATGAATTTTGGGCTATTTTGAATGCAGTTTGTGCATTATTTTGTAAGCGAAGTATTTTCCGCTAGAGTGTATTGTCATAGTTCGTTGAAAATTAATCAAGTGAATTTACTGTCATAATTAACAAGAGTTTTGAAAGAATTTGAGATAAGATTTTGAATGAAGATTACCGTCACAAATAATTAAAATTATTACAACCTTTATTAAACCAGATTGTGACATTTACATGTATAACTAACCTTCATTGGTCGATTATATTAAACACGATTATGAATTTACCAACCGGATAAAACATGTGGTTCAATGTATTTCTTAAATTAATAATTTAAATAATTTAAATGTTGATATTGTAAATAATACATGTATATATCTTTGACAATAATGTGGAACGAAAGTAATGTTAAAGGCGTGTTTAAAATTTTTGTAATTATTTTCGACAATATTATAAACAATTTCTAATTGTTATAAATAATTTATGTGATTTTGTTATAAACATTTAAGAGTGTGTTTGATACTCTAAACTATGCTGATTAAACATTTGGATGATAACTTAACAAGTTTAAGGATTGTTAAAATAATTCAGTGGGATGTGAGTTAAGCATTTGAAAGATTTGCGTCAATATGTATGAGTTGTCTTGTAGACATTTAAAGCTTTAAAAGAGAGCTGTATTCTTACGTAACGTAGCATGTGAGAAGGGAGTCCATTTGACAAGTATGCAACAGGTTGGAGGGTAGCTTGCAGCTGTCCCAACAACTGGTTATCAGCGGGTGAGGTCGTCCACACTCTGGCCTTGCGACTATAAATACAATTCTCATGTTTATTAAAAGGAAACCAAGTGCTCTATATATGTCTCGTCCTCACTTCCTCATCCAATCCAAATGTGTTATAAAATGTTACGGTATTTTGAGCTCATGGGAGCTAACATATTGTTTGATAACTTTGCAAGTCCTTTAGGAGGACGTAGTCAGATTGACATAGGCTACTGATAGCCACGTTTATTTTGTTGAGTTGTGAAAATCATACTCTTTATTTGAAAATAAAGCTCTTGTACAGTTCAAAGTTCTCGTCTTCGGTCTGGTTCATTTTTAAATGTCATGGTGAAGGTTATTGTGAGAGCATACTTTAATGATCCTGTTGTCAACCCAATCCCCGAGATATTTATAAGAGGTAGGTAAAGTAAGTATGAAACCCCGTCTATTTTGGTGTGTTCCACAATAATTTTTCTTGGTAACTTCTGTGTTCAAACCTCGGTAGTATCTGTCAGTGCCATTTTCATTGATGTAGCTGAGCTGGTGCGATTGATTGTTGGCAATCCGATTGAGGGGGCGGATATCTGACAGCCTACTATCCGGGTAAACGGGGACAGAAGGATTGGCGCCCAACGTGGGGCTCGATTCAACATAACTGGATCACCAGGTTGAACGCCAGTAGGATTGGCAAACCTAAAACCTGTGGTTCGATTAGACTCAAATAAAGAGGTTGATTCTTTGTTAGATGTCTAGGCCAATTGTAGAATTTAAGAGTGTGATTATATAGGAATTAAATGTTGCATTGTATTAGGAAAATTACACTCAGAAAAGATCAGATCGTATACAACTTGAGAAAGGTTAAATGGGCTGGAAACTTAGAAAAATCGCCTATGATCTGGAATCTTATTTTATTTGACCGGCTTATGACATTTCAGTCATATTAAAGATAAAATTAAATTATTTGGATTTTAAATGTAAAATTATTTGTGATAGGATATTTTAAAATGGGCCAGGGAAATTTGAACATGTGCTTGAGTTTGTTTCAACATGAAGTGTCTTCGAAAGTTAATTATAAGGTAGTTATAAGTTAGATTTAAGACAGAAAATTGATCAAAATTATATATGGTGAAAAGTGTTGCTCAAATGTTGTTATTTTGCTCTTTTGATGTATGTCCCTACAGCAGTCTAATCTTTGAATAATATTGTAATGGCAGATGAAAGTTTGAAGATGATGTTAGCGGAGATGTCTGCTAATATGAAGCAGATGAGTGAGAGTATGAAGGAAATGGAAGCTAGGAATACTAGTCGAATGGAGGAGAATGCTAGTAATTTGTCTACTAGCATGAATAGTAGCATGAAGGAAATGAAAGCTATCATGGATGAAAGTTTGAAGGGTCTTCAGACTAGTTCTGCTAACTTAGAGGATAATATGTCGCGTTTACAGATTAATACCCAAGGAATTGAGAATACTGTAACTGACATCCGCTCAGACGTGTCCAATGTTAAAATTGATGTTGCTAATGTGCATAAAGATCTTACAATGTTGAATTTAGATGTTGCTAATGTCCGTAGTGATATTTCTTGTGCTAGGGCTGAGGTAGTTGTTGTCAAAAATGATGTTGCGACTGTCCAAGACAAGGTTGAGGAAGTCCAAAGAGGAATCCAAAATGTTAGAACTGATGTGTCCAATGTTCAGGTTGATATTAATAACATTCATTCGGATGTAAACGAGATGCAAAGTGACATAAATAAAATTCAAGTAGAGGTCAACACAGTTTTCGTAGACGTTGCTAAAGTCCAAACTGATGTAAATAAAGTCAGGGAAGAGATAGAAAATTCGAAAACTCTTTGTACGCGTAATATAAGTGCATTAACGACTAGGCTAGTTGATGAGTCAGTTAGAACGACAGCGTCTTTAGAAGGTTTAAAGTTTGATGTAGAGGTCATGAGAATCCAAGTATTAGACCATAATAAAGTATTGAAAGAGGATATTGAATTAGACATAGCAGAAATGTTAACGGAAAATGTAGCAATATGGAAAGACGAGTGGACTAGGTCAAGTGGGGAACATGTAACCCAAATTCAGGATCGTATTGAAAGGAAACTTGCCAGTACTCAAATTGATATTAACAATGAAGTAGTACAGATTAGGAAAGATTTAAGCGTCAGGATGGATTCGCTATCCGAAAGACAAGTTGAAGATAGAACACAATTAGGTCAGGATGTGCAAACATTAAAATCTGCATTAGAGGAACAGATTCATAAAGTTGTCTCTGATGTGAATGAAACGACGAGTAAACTGCAGAATTTGAAGTTAGGAGAGGCTAATTTAATGGAGACCTACAAAGAAGAGTTAATCAAGAAAGTCTTAACGGAAATCACTGACAAGGATACACAAGGCTTGGCTTGCGAAACTAGTAGGAATTATGCCAGAAGATATAACCTAGATCCAGAAGAGAGAGACGTGACTCCTGAAGAACGTATATCCAGATTCAGGGAGGAAGATGACGAGAGGAATATGGAACCTGAGTGGAACTATCGTGATAGTGGGAAAAACTACCCGGATTCATATCCGAGGAACGTAACGGTCATTAGGAATTTTGAAGATAAACCGCAAAAATTCAGTAACACGGATAGTTTGACACCTATCGAATATGTAAGGAACCTCAAAGATTATTTCATCGAAGCTCACATTCCCACAGAGAGAGAGATGAAGATAGTGGAGAGATATTTGATTGGAGGACCCCTCGAATGGTTTAGCGCATTTAGATACACATTCAGTAACTTTGACGAGTTTGCAGAGGCATTAATCAAACGATTTTGGTCCATAGAAGCGCAGAATTCGTTAAGAGCGGAGGTGTATTCAAGAAAATACTCCGGTACTCTTCCAACGCGGTACGCTGATTTCTTTACGAGTCAATTATCCCGCTTGAGATTCTTACAACCCCCATTGTCCACGGAGCAACTTATTGATGCGATTTCTCGTATGCTGCCAGTTGAGGTGAGAAGACTAATAATTTCGTCCAACATCAGGGATTTAACCAGCATGGATGAATTACTGAGGAGGTTAGACTACACAAGTCCAATGCCTAACGTGGTACAGAAAGGTCAAAGGCATGACTTTAAAGAAATAAATACTGTATATATGGACCAAGTCCAACAAACTGACAAGCCAGATGAGGAGAAAACTGACAATGTAGGTCCTCACAGGAATAATCAGTTTCGAAATAACAGATCGCAAGGTTACCGACCGTATCAACAGAGAAGAGGTTGGAACTATAACCGAGGAAATTACAATGGAAGAGGCAGATATTATAACAATAATGGTTATAACCGAAATTATAACAGGAATAACCAGAGCCAAAACAGAAATCAGAATACTCAAGGTCAGGTTATGACACCCGATCAGTATCAGGAAAGAGAGAAGGAAAGCCAGCAATACCTAAAAGAATTACGGGAAAAAGAAGCCGACAACCAAAAGAAAAGGCAGGATGTTGTAATCGATCCTGGGCCTTCTACGAGCCAGCAGAACTTAGAAAATAGAAATACTGGACAGAAGAGAAATTAGAGAGGAGAGAATACATTAACCACACACAACCCAGATTTATGATTAAGGAACATAGAGGAAATATCATCCTAGAGTAAGCCAGTAATAATTCAATTTCGTGTTCAAGAGAGTTGAGGTACTTGTAACACTGAGTTTAAAAACAATTTGCAACTGTTTTTAAAACGTGGTGAGAGGAGAATGCCCCCGTAATTGAATTATATAGAGACCACGGTGGCTATTTTGGAAATTATAGCGAAAGTTATGGCTGTCATAGTTATGCCGTGGGTAGTCATGACGTAAGCACGGATGACGCAGACGTTATGCCAGCAGGCTACTTGAGCTGAGATTCTCAGTGACGTCAGCATTTATTCGAGAAGGATCCGAGATGTACGACGCAGTCGCAGGAAACGTGGAATTCTGCTGAGGAAGAAATTATGCTATTGGAGGGGAGACTCAAACCAATGAACGATAGTCTGAAGGAAGACGGAGATTGCTGAAACTATGGTATTTTTATTACTTTTTGGAATGCAGAATTGTGGAAATCCATTTGCAGTAGAGGCATTGATCTGGAATTTTGGTGAAATTTATTTTCAGTTTTTGAATTATGAAAATCCGTCATGTATTGACGAAGTTGGAACTTCTAGCGATGACGCAGTAACACGCGATGGAAGGGATAGATACGCCCCTCATGAAGTTCATAAAAGGCCTTGCGCAGAAGAGAGGAGCCTCATTCTCATTCTCAGATTATAAATCGTCTGATATTCAATCGTGAGATTTCAAATAGTCATTTCAGTGAAACGTCGAGTGAGATTATTAGTGAAAAAGTCGTCTTTGTAACGCGTGGCGAAGCCACTGCATGAAACGAGAGTCGAACATACAAGCAGTGCAGGTTTACTGTGAAGTAAATCTAGGTGAAGTTGAAACGACACTTATAACGCTTCTACAAGATTAGCTGTGAACAGTTAGCGGTCGCCTATAAGCTAATTCTCTTGTGCATTGCTACAGTAAGGACTGTAGAAAAGCTGAACAATTTCGAGGAAGTATTTTGGAAGTTATTGACAATATTAGACGACTGACAAAAGTGATTTTCTCGCCACAGAAGAAACACTTTGTATAGCCAGACTCTACGCTACGGCTGACAGGGCTAGTGAAATAGGGAGACTTCAGATTGCTTTTGTGACACAACACTGCAGTATAATGGAGCAATTTAATAAGGCAGTTTGTTCTTCTAATACTACAACCGAAGAGCATATGGAAGGCTAAAGGACTTAATGCAATTGGGACATATTTCAACGGAGTAAGATAGCAGCATGGAACTTCGCTAATTGCTATTCCATACAAGCGAACATGTGGTAAATAACCGTCTACACCCATGTTTCGTGATTAAAGGCTGAATACTATCAAACAGCAATAGAAATGATTTCATACTTTCTGAATATGGATATTTCTTCGGAAATTTATACAAAAACTTCATGGCGATTTTCAACTGGAACTTCAGGGATTTTTCAAGAGAGGTCAGGGTTGTCCCGACTCACAAGGAAGATTATTGCCGGAAGGATGTCGTTCGTCTTCGTGAAGCAGTTCGATTCTCCGATGGTGCTGTTTCTGGTTTCGAGGATGGAGCTCAGCTTTAACTTGGTGAAATGGATCCATCAACAGTCTTCTTTGGGGAATTTTCCTCTGGAACGTCAATCGGCAGATAAGGTAGTCGTGAACGTTTATTGTATTTGAGTTTCTTAGCAATATTTGAGCAACCATTTTTCCCATATTTTTGTCCTCATGTTTTTGCCCGATGTTCTTGTTTGAGATTCCTATTCTCAGTACACCTTGATGAGTTATGCCTTTTTCGACGTTTTATTAAGACATGGTTATGTCATGGGCATAGTTAAATGATTTTGAATCAGTTGAGACTGATATTTAGATTTTTCAGTAATTTGCTTATTTTTGTAGTCACGATTTGACTGTAAGTTAATGATTTTTATGGCAGATTTAAATTCAGACAGCATGTCACTTTATTAAAGTAATTCTACCCCAGTGTAATTACTTTGACCAATTTTCTGTTATCATCAAGAAGGAAGAACATTTAAATGATTTTAGAGCGTTAAAATCCAGTACGTTGTCGACGATCTTGGAAATACTAGTCGTTATTTGAATTGATTACAACACAGACATTTATCGTCAGTCATGAACGACCATTGCATCTTAGGCAATTTTGTGAAAGATGAACATTAATTATGAATTATTGAATGCATTAAATTCGTGAAACTTGTGTTAGGTTTTTTCTCATATAGAGATTTATATAATGATGTTTGCATTCCCCAGTCTAATTGGATTCTATTCGACTATTTTGCAGTTAGTCGCACTTTGTTTGATGATAGTATTTTTATACTACAATTCTTTGAAGATGTTAATCTTAAATTTTGATAGACCAGACAGGCGTATATAAGCGTATTCACTATTAAATTTGTTTGTGATTGGCAAATTTTTATTTCATTTCGATTCATGAATGAAATCCACGAAGTTTAAATGACAACAGTTTTGAAACAATTAATGATATAAGAATTTTTAAGTGGAACTATGAATGTATAATCGATAGTGCAGCGGACATGTTGAAAGTCGCTGATGTATAATGCCCTTAAATAAATGAAGGAGATTCCCACAGTAATTAATAATGATAAAGATTGTGTTAGGGGAGGTTTTTTGAAAATGCTGTGGATGATTTTAATGCCATATAGATTAATATATGATGAATTTTGGGCTATTTTGAATGCAGTTTGTGCATTATTTTGTAAGCGAAGTATTTTCCGCTAGAGTGTATTGTCATAGTTCGTTGAAAATTAATCAAGTGAATTTACTGTCATAATTAACAAGAGTTTTGAAAGAATTTGAGATAAGATTTTGAATGAAGATTACCGTCACAAATAATTAAAATTATTACAACCTTTATTAAACCAGATTGTGACATTTACATGTATAACTAACCTTCATTGGTCGATTATATTAAACACGATTATGAATTTACCAACCGGATAAAACATGTGGTTCAATGTATTTCTTAAATTAATAATTTAAATAATTTAAATGTTGATATTGTAAATAATAAATGTATATATCTTTGACAATAATGTGGAACGAAAGTAATGTTAAAGGCGTGTTTAAAATTTTTGTAATTATTTTCGACAATATTATAAACAATTTCTAATTGTTATAAATAATTTATGTGATTTTGTTATAAACATTTAAGAGTGTGTTTGATACTCTAAACTATGCTGATTAAACATTTGGATGATAACTTAACAAGTTTAAGGATTGTTAAAATAATTCAGTGGGATGTGAGTTAAGCATTTGAAAGATTTGCGTCAATATGTATGAGTTGTCTTGTAGACATTTAAAGCTTTAAAAGAGAGCTGTATTCTTACGTAACGTAGCATGTGAGAAGGGAGTCCATTTGACAAGTATGCAACAGGTTGGAGGGTAGCTTGCAGCTGTCCCAACAACTGGTTATCAGCGGGTGAGGTCGTCCACACTCTGGCCTTGCGACTATAAATACAATTCTCATGTTTATTAAAAGGAAACCAAGTGCTCTATATATGTCTCGTCCTCACTTCCTCATCCAATCCAAATGTGTTATAAAATGTTACGGTATTTTGAGCTCATGGGAGCTAACATATTGTTTGATAACTTTGCAAGTCCTTTAGGAGGACGTAGTCAGATTGACATAGGCTACTGATAGCCACGTTTATTTTGTTGAGTTGTGAAAATCATACTCTTTATTTGAAAATAAAGCTCTTGTACAGTTCAAAGTTCTCGTCTTCGGTCTGGTTCATTTTTAAATGTCATGGTGAAGGTTATTGTGAGAGCATACTTTAATGATCCTGTTGTCAACCCAATCCCCGAGATATTTATAAGAGGTAGGTAAAGTAAGTATGAAACCCCGTCTATTTTGGTGTGTTCCACAATAATTTTTCTTGGTAACTTCTGTGTTCAAACCTCGGTAGTATCTGTCAGTGCCATTTTCATTGATGTAGCTGAGCTGGTGCGATTGATTGTTGGCAATCCGATTGAGGGGGCGGATATCTGACAGCCTACTATCCGGGTAAACGGGGACAGTACCATCCCGGCATTTGCCCGAAGACGAAGTGGGAAACCACGGAAAACCACTTCGAGGATGGCTGAGGTGGGAATCGAACCCCCTCTACTCATTTGAAACACCCGAGGCTGAGTAGACCCCGTTCCAGTCCTCATACCACTTTTCAAATTTCGTGGCAGAGCCGGGAATCGAACCCAGGACCTCCGGGGCGGCAGCTAACCATGCTGACCGCTACGCTACGGAGGCGACTACGTATTTTTCAATAAAGAATATCAGACTAAAATGTAAACATAGTTCTACAAGAGCAATTTGGATTGAATGTATAGAAGTGACAGAAATCTGAAGAATTAAAGCAATCACATCATCTGCAAAAGAAGTTGTGTTATTTTTACTCATTCCTTCACAAATCCCTGTCAAGTCCAATGCCGTAAGTTTCTTTGGCATTGTTAATGTCTACCATTCATTTCTTCACAATTAGGCCTAGTTGTCTAACTTGGGTATTTCAGCCTAACAATAAGTTTCTCTTCTATTTTATGGTAGATAGACTAGCAACACTTAGGCTACCTAATTAGGATTGTTCAACCAAAAATTGGTTGATAACATAACATTATCTGCTTAGAATTACTATTGACTTCATATATTAATTTTCAAATATTTTATTCAATTGAAATTAATGTTTTCCAGTTGGTCAACACGATTGTGCCCAATTGTAATGGGTGCTTCCCTAAACATGAAAAAAAAAAGATACGGTCAGTCTGAGAGACTAGTCTTTATATCATTTCAAATGACGCATGCTACAAATGCTACACATGTTAGAAAGGATCAGGAGGGCTTCTCACTTCGCTCGAAGCCCCAGGACTCTTTCAACAGACTCCATTATCCATTAACTTAGGCTTCCCACGCGGGGAACGGAGAGCGGGAGGTGCACTCTGCTGCATGACGTCACGCACTCGCCGTCTCCGTGTCACATAACGCCAGACCCCAGGAGTAAACTCAGACTCAACAGACTCCATTACCCTTTAACTTCGGCTTCCCGCGCGGGGAACGGAGAGCGGGAGGTGCACTCTGTTGCATGACGTCACGCACTCGCCGACTCCGTATCGCTTAACGCCAGACCCCAGGAGTAAACTCAGACTCGGTTCATATTCACTGAACAACATGATGACGTCATACACGCCGTAACCATAACGCATAACGGTAGACCAAAACATAACGATGAAGTCGACAAGATCATTTGAAATGATAAAAATTACATGAGATTAATAAATAAATTCACAATGATGATCAGTTAGGAACGTCAAGCGATCATCATCAGTTCCTTTACACTCAGGCCGTTAAATCTACGTCTACAAGTACTGTATGTGGGTGATGGTATTCACAGTAGGCCTATGTATATTTATTTAGTTATGGCAGTTATAGAAAATTCGCAGCTTGTTAAGATTTGTTAGTTATATGCCTGTGTGATTGTTTGTTAAAATACTGTTGGTGGTTATTAACCTTCAAGTTTGCTTGTTTAGTGAGATATTTACGATTGTTAGTGAATGGTTAGTTCGGAATTGAATATTTCATATTTATTTTGTGTGGCCTCCTGAGAGGCCGAGTGCAGGTCTTCCTAGTCAACGCCCGTGGGCGACCTGCGCGTTGGAATGAGAGATGAGATGAATGGATGGAACTAGGCAAGGATGTGGAAGGAAGCGGCCGTGGCCTGTCAGAAGGTACCATCCCAAGCATTTGCCTGGAGTTGAAAATGGGAAACCACGGAAAACCATTTCAAAGACGGCCGACGGTGGGGCTCGAACCCACGTCTATCAAGTCAGCAGAGAGCTTGGCCCCATAGCCAAACGCTATGCTTCAGCGAGCGTAGCCACCGCTGCCAGTGGAATTGAATATGAACTTAGCTTATTGTTTGAGCGATGTGGGGTCCGTTTTCATGCAACTACTGCCACTTACACTGTCTACACTGAACTACAATATTTTAGCAAATCTTGACAATTTGCGCAAGTTTCTATAACTGCGGTAACGAAATGAATGTACATAGGCCTACTGTGAATACCATCACCCACATACAGTGCTTGTAGGCATAGATTTAACGGCCTGAGTGTAAAGGAACTGATGATGATCACTTGACGAGCGAAACTGGTCATCCTAGTGAATTTACAGTATTTATTAATCTCATGTACATTTTGCCAGGTTTAGGGAAGCACCCATTAGAATTGGTTACAGTCATGTTCACCAACTGAAAAGCATTAATTTCGATTACTAAGGCAACACTGAAAAATGGGTTCTAACACATTACTCTTATTATAATATTATTAAATTATAAATCTCTATATTTGAGCTTTTGTTTTATGGATACTAACCATTATTGCATATCTCGAAGTAGGATAGCATGCCTGGTTGGTGAGTGAACTCTCCAGGTTCTGCAGGACCTGCTGCATCTGAGCCAATATCTGTACGGGATGAAGATGCCAAGCGGAAGCTCTGACCGTAGAACGGTATACCAAGAAGTAGCTTACTACGAGGTGCTCCTTTACTCACGAGATATTCCAGAGTGAAATTCTGTAACATGGAAATAATAATAATAATAATAATAATAATAATAATAATAATAATAATAATAATAATAATAATAATAATAATAATAATAATAATAATAATAATAATATGCTATATGCATCTGAATGCCTTATCCTATCCGAGAAATGTTTGCTCGCGAAGTTAGAGAGAAAGAAAGAAAGATCCTACACATCATACTTGGCCCGGACTACAAAAATGGCATCTACATCAGAAAATCCAGGCAAGAAATTTACTCGAGGATAGAGAAGATCACGGATACAATGCGAAAACGCAGAGTTTGCATCTACGGTCATATACGACGGATGATCAACTCCCGATGGACGAAACGTATCTTCAGTATATTCGATTCAAAACCAAAAACGACAATGCCATGGTATGTTAACGTCCAGAAAGATCTGAAAGAAATGGGGATACGAGCAGAAGATGCACAAGACCGAAATCTTTATAGAGCAGCCATCAGGACGTTTGGGACTTTCCGGGACGAAAAAAGTCCTCTCGTCACGCCGGAAGGCGGAGGTAGATTTCACCGGACAAACTTGGGGATAGGCGAAAATAGGCAGAATATGCAGATTTTCGTAGAAGGATCAGACCTCATTTATTGCGAGAAGGTATTTTATAATTGGAGCTTAATTAACTTTGTTTTTCGTCATTTTATGCTTATTTTAAACATTTTATTGTCTTATGGGAACGGTAACATTCTTGTCATTTGGGGTCCATTTTTATACTTGTGGTCACACTATCCTTATGCAAGGATTCGACACTGATGTGTAACTATGTAACGGTCTGTTACTTCTTCACGCAAAATTATATCTCCCGCAGAGATTTTGGTTGGTTCCTCAGTTTAGGGGCTGCGACAACGCGGTCATGTAACCCCGTGTACTTTGGGATGGCTGTATTAGTCTGTAATTCAGGTAAGGACTGCAGACGGTCAATTTCAAGCAGTAGTTCCTAATGTTGCTACCAGGTACTACCGTCAACGACACCTAGCTGTGAACTTGGCTACTAGATGCCACCGCAACCAGCAACTCGCAACGAACGTTGGAACTTCCCCTCCAAAGGAAAGCATACTGAGGGATTTTTAGCGCTCTTAGAAAATCCGACGACTTCGGCCGGCTTTGAACTCGCGACCTTGGGCATAGACATTCAGCATGCTACCAGTTACGTCACCGAAGCCGCTTCACACTTAGATGGAAATCTGAATCTGATCTCGTGCAAGTGCGTTATCTTGGCAACGTCTGATGGCTCATCCCTCATCAATTTAGTAGTGTTGCCATGCCAACCTCTGATAGCTCTTGGCATTTTCTTATAATTCCGAAATTATTTTTCTCATCCCTTGGCATAATAGTGGGTTATATCAAAAATTCTTTCAGACAAAAGTTTTAGGTAATTATTAGGGGAATATTGTCCATTTCGTACGGTTTTGATATTGTGCCTATTAAGAGAGATATGATTAATGTTTCCCGAAAAACCCACTTTTTCCCACCCCTTTGGTCAATGGTTGGTGCTATAAAAAACTCTTCAAACATAAATTTTTGGGCTTTATCCAACACATAGTATGAACGTTGAACGGATTCGATATTTCACATATTAAGAGAGTTATAGCATTATTTCACTTTTTCGAAAAAAAGCCCCCCATTTTCACCCCCTTCGACCGATTTAGCCCAGTAACGAACTCGACCGAGATTTTATAGGTATACATATTCGGTAAAAAATTCAAAGTGATTGGTGCAAAATTACGGCAGTTATCGTGTCCACAATAAACTGATATACATATATATACATAAATTATATATAACTTTTGAACTGACGGTGGTTTTGGGGTCTGGGGGATGTGAAACTCGAAGATATGTCGAAATTTTCCGGAAGTCGAAACATGGTACCCATTGCAATAGTTAGCTTTCTAATGAAATCTACCTCTGGTTGGTTCCTCAGTTTAGGGGCTGCGACAACGCGGTCATCTAACCCCGTGTACTTTGGGTGAGTGTAGAATCTGTCTGATACACGGTGTGAATTGTAATGGCTGTATTAGTCTTAATTCAGGTAAGGACTGCAGACGGTCAATTTCAAGCAGTAGTTCCTAATGTTGCTACCAGGTACTGCCATCAACGACACCTAGCTGTGAACTTGGCTACTAGATGCCACCCCAACCAGCAACTCGCAATGAACGTTGGAACTTCCCCTCCAAAGGAAAGCATACTGAGGGATTCTAGCGCTCTTAGAAAATCCGACGACTTCGGCCGGCTTTGAACCCGCGACATTGGGCATAGACATTCACCATGCTAACAGTTACGTCACCGAAGCCGCTTCCCACTTTGTCAGGCGGCTTCGGTGGCGTAGTCGGTAGCATGCTGAGCTTCTATGCCCAAGATAACGGGTTCAAATCCGGCCGAAGCCGTCGGACTTTTTAAGAGCGTTAAAAATCCCTCAGTATGCCTTCCTTCGGAGGGGAAGTAAAGCCGGCGGTCCCATGTCATAGATTTATGGCATGTTAAAGAACCTTCCACTTATTACACCTGTGTGAAGCTAAATTGTATAGGTTAAGAATGTATACAACGCTCTTAGGTTTCTATGTTCATTGCCAAGAGCCGACTGCGGCGGCGTCTAGTAGCTCAGTTCTGAACTTGGCCTTGTAGTCGTTGACAGTGGCGCTTGGCGGCAAAAGTAGGAACTATCTGAAAAATTGTTAGTTGCAGTACTTAAATTAACAAACAGATAACACACACTAATACAGTCATCACAATTAACACCGGTTATCACACAGATTCTACACACACCCAAAGTACACGTGGCTACATGACCGCGTTGTCGCAGCCCCTAAACTTAAGAACCAACCAACCAACCAACCAACCAACCAACCAACCAACCACTTAGTCAGATGGAAATACTGAATCTGATCTCGTGCAAGTGCGTTGTCATGGCAACTTCTGATGGCTCATGCCTCATCAATTCAGTAGTGTTGCCATGGCAACCACTGATAGCTCTTGGCATTTTCTTATAATTCCGAAATCATTTTTCTCGTCCCTTGGCGTAATGGTGGGTCATATCAAAAATTCTTTCAGACAAAAGTTTTAGGTAATTATTAGGGGAATATTGTCCATTTCGTACGGTTTTGATATTGTGCCTATTAAGAGAGATATGATTAATGTTTCCCGAAAAACCCACTTTTTCCCACCCCTTTGGTCAATGGTTGGTGCTATAAAAAAACTCTTCAAACATAAATTTTTGGGCTTTATCCGACACATAGTATGAACGTTGAACGGATTCGATATTTCACATATTAAGAGAGTTATAGCATTATTTCACTTTTTCAAAAAAAGCCCCCCATTTTCACCCCCTTCGACCGATTTAGCCCAGTAACGAACTCAACCGAGATTTTATAGGTATACATATTCTGTAAAAAATTCAAAGTGATTGGTGCAAAATTACGGCAGTTATCGTGTCCACAAGAAACTGATATGTATATATACATATATAAACTTTTGAACTGACGGTGGTTTTGGGGTCTGGGGGATGTGAAACGCGAAGATATGTCGAAATTTTCCGGAAGTCGAAACATGGGACCCATTGCAATAGTTAGCTTTCTAATGAAATCTACCTAAAACGGACAACTGGTGCAAAATGGACAGAGGAACGTCGTGCTAAACACAGTGAGCTCATGAAGACAATGTGGATCAAGCGAAAAATGAGCAAATGCCAGAATGTAAAATGAGGCTTATCGTGGTCCCTAGTTGGCCGATTAGCGAAATTGAATGAATGAATGAATAATAATAATAATACAGTAATAATAATAATAATAATAATAATAATAATAATAATAATAATATCGTATGGCCTCGGGTGCCGGGTACAAGCTTTGTTATTTGACACCCAGAGGGTAGCTTGCACGTCGAATTTCGTTGTTCTTTGGAGCACTATGAAAGTCAAGGAGGTTAGATATATAAGCTCCTTGAACACTATAGCGGTTTCTAGTAGAGAAATGAGGAACATTGTGTTGGCGGAAACTCCCGAGATGAACACGGCCTACTGAATTCAAATGGGTTCTTTGACATGCCAACATCGTATGACATGCGAGTCGTAATTTTTGCCGCCTTTCAAAAATCAATTATCACAGCCAAGAGCGAACCTACAAGCTTGGGGTTGGTAGTCCGACACGATAAGCATTCACCCACCGTGGCAAGCTAACATGGAAATAGAGTTGTAGAATATGCCAGAACTGCATATTAAAACAGGAATTGGTGATGTGAAACGGAATAATCATTTAGACTGTTATTTCTAATCCTTATTTGCATCTAAGAATAAGGTAATGAGAATGAGGCACTGAAGTTTCTTTATCACCTGGTGCGTTTTACAGTGTTACATGTAACAAGTGCAAAGAGCTTGAATCATTCCCGATACGGTATATCGCGGTTCAGCTATAATGCGGGGGTTAAGGATGTCCCTCAACGAGCGAGTTATATCGTTTTTTTTATTGTAATTAGCATGTAGTTATACACTGTTTAAAATGATCAAGAAATGATCCAGCTTAGTCATGAAATACTACAATATTAATCTCTATATATAAAAATCAATGTAACGTGATAGTTTGTGGGTATGTATGTCTCCTATGCGTTCATATACCATTCGTCCGATTGCGATGAAACTTGGGTGAGATGTTGAGTACACTCCAAGGAAGGTTTCTGACTTAGTAAATCCATTTTACAATAGGTAGCGCACGCGTAGATTCAACAAATGAGCGACGATGCACGAAGCATTTCAACAAAGTCCCGTATGTGTTCATATACCATTCGTCCGATAGCGATGAAACTTGGGTGAGATGTTGTGTACACTTACGTGAAGGTTTCAAAATTAGTGAATACATTTCACAGTAGATAGCGCACAAGTAGATTCAACAAATGAGCGACGACACGCAATGCGTTTCAACAAAGTCCCGTATGCATTCATATACCATTCGTCCGATAGCTATGAAACTAGCGTAAAATGTTGTGTACACTGCAGGGAAATTTTCTGGCTTAGTACATCCACTTTACAATAGGCAGCGCACGAGTAGATTCAACAAATGAGCTACGACGCGCGAAGCATTTCAACAAAGTCACGTTTGCGTTCATATACCATTCGTCCGATAGCGATGAAACTAGGCTGAGATTTTGTGTGCACTCCAGGGAAGGTTTCTAGCTTAGTAAATCCCTTTAAAAATAGGTAGAGCACGAGTAGAATCAACAAATGAGCAACGGCGCGCGAAGCGTTTCAACAAAGTCCATATAATTTCATATACCATTCATCCGATAGCGATGAAACTTGGGTGAGATGTTGTGTACACTCCAGGGAAGGTTTCTGGCTTAGTACATACATTTTACAATAGGTATCGCACCAGTAGATTCAACAAATGAGCGATGACACGCGAAGCGTTTCAACAAAGTCCCGTATAAAGTCATATACCAGTCGTCTGATAGTGATAAATGTTTGGTGAATTGTTGTGTACACTCCAGCAAAGGTTTCTGGCTAAGTAAATCCATTTTACAATACGAAGCGCACGTTTATATTCAACAAATGAGTGACTACGCGCGAAGCGTTTCGACAACGTCCCGTATACGTTCACATACCATTCATCCGATTGCGATGAAACTTGGGTGAGATGTTGTGTACCCTCCAGGGAAGGTTTCTGGCTGAGTACATCCATATTACAATAAGTAGCGCAAGAGTAGAATCAACAAATGAGCGACGACACGCGAAGCGTTTCAACCAAGTCCCGTATGCATTCATGTACCATTCGTCCGTAGCTATGAAACTTAGGTGAGATGTTGTGTACACGTCATGGAAAATTTCTGGCTTAGTAAATCCACTATACAATATGCAGCGCACAAGTTGATTCAACAAATGAGGGACGACGCGCGAAGCGTTTCAACAAAGTCCCGTATAAGGTCATATACCATTCTGCCGTTAGCGGTGAAACTTGGGTGAAATATGGTGGACACTCCAAGGAAGGTTTCTGGCTTAGTAAATACATTTCACAGTAGGTAGCACACGAGTAGATTCGACAAATGAACGACGACATGCGGAGCGTTTCCATACAGTCCCCTATGTCTTCATATCCCATTAGTCCGATAGCGATGAAAATTGGGTGAGATGTTGTGGACACTTACGTGACGGTTTCTAACTTAGTAAATACATTTTACAGTAGGTAGCGCACAAGTAGATTCAACAAATGAGTGACGGAGCGCGAATCGTTTAAACAAAATCAGGTATGCGTTCATATACCATTCATCCGATTGCGATGAAACATTGATCAGTTATTGTGTACCCGCCAGGGAAGGGGACTTAGTAAATCCATTTCACAATAAGTAGCGCAAGAGTAGATGCAACAAATGGGTGACGACGCGCGAAGCGTTTCAACAAAATCCCCTATTGCGTTCATATAACATTCTTCGATTGCGATGAAACCTTGATGAGTTATTGTGTACACGCCAGGGAAGGGCTTCGACTTAGTAATACATTTCTCAATAGGTAGCGCACGAGTAGATTCAACAAATGAGTGACAGCGCACGAATCGTTTAAACAAAACCCCGTATACGTGCATATACAATTCATCCGATTGCGATGAATCATTGATGAGTTATTGTGTACACGCCAGGGAAGGGTTTCGACTTAGTAAATCCATTTCACAACAGGTAGCGTACGAGTAGATTCAACAAATGAGTGACAGCGATGAAACTTTTGAAAGTTGTTGTGCACGCTTCCACGAATGGTCCTAAATTAGAAAATCCATTTTACGATAGCTTAGAGGCAGTTAACATGTTGTGTATCCAAAAGCACTTCAAGAAACAGAATTTCAACGCCAACACTTTCTTTGATTGGCATTGCAACGCATGCCGGGTACAGCTTGTAGATTTATAAACAATATTTTACATTCAGATTTCATATAAAACCCCTCATATGGCAATTAAACTATGAAATTACGTACCGTAACTTACTTATTAAGAACAACCTGAAATCTCCATCAGCGACATTATCTAAAAAACAGGCAACTTTAATATGGTTAAATCTATTATTTATCTATATAAAAATGAATGTTTGTTCGTCTTCTATGCGTTCATACACTATTCATCCGATTGCGATCAAATTTTGGTGAGTTGTTGTGCACACTCCCGGAATGGTTATAGGCATAGTAAATCAAATTTACAATAGATAGCGCGCGAGTACTTTTAACAAATGAGTGTTGGAGCACGATTCCATTCAACAAAGTCCCGCATGCGTTCATATACCATCCATCCGATTGCGATGGAACTTTGGTTTTGTTGTGCCCTCTCCCGGGATAGTTATAGGCATAATAAGTCCAATTTAAAATAGATTGCGTGCGAGTAGTGTGAACAAATGAGTGTTGGCGAGCGAATCGTTTCAAAAATATTCGCATTTTACAGTTGGTAGCCTAGCGCACGAGTAGATACTTACCATTTGGAACAAGACGAGTAACACTATTTACTTGAAATTTCGGACAGCTCTCTCCATTCCCTTCATTTAGGCCCTTTGGCACAAATACTGAATTTGCTTGTTCGTCTTTTATGCGTTCATACACCATTCATCCGACTGCAATGAAACTTTGGTGAGTTGTTGTGCACACTCCTGGGATGGTTATAGGCATAGTAAATCCATTTTACAATATATAGCGCGCGAGTTGTTTCAAAAAATGAGTGTTGGCGCGCGATTCGTTTCAACAAAGTCCCACATGCGTTCATTTACCATTGCGATGAAATTTTGGTGAATTGTTGTTCCCAAACCCGTGAAGGTTTCTAACTTAGTAAATCCATTTTACAATAGGTAGCACTCGAGTAGATTCAACAAATGAGTGATGGCGCGCGAATAGTTTAACCAAAATTCCGTATGCGTTCATATACCATTCATCCGATTGCGATGATACGTTGGTGAGTTGTTGTGTATACTCCCGCGAAGGTTTCTAACTTAGTAAATCCATTTTTAAATAGGTAACGCACGAGTAGATTCAACAAATGGATGACGGCGCGCGAATCGTTTCAATACAGTTCCGTATGCATTCATATACCATTCATCCGATTGTGATGAAACTTTGGTGAGTTGTGTACACTCCTGCGAAGGTTTATGAATTAGTAAATCTATTTTTCAATAGGTGGCTCACGAGTTGATTCAACAAAAGAGTGACGCCGCGTGAATCGTTTCAACAAAATCCCGTATGAGTTCATATAGACTGCCATTCATTCGATTGCGATTAAATTTTGGTGAGCTGTTGTATATACTCCTGCAAATGTTTCTGACTTAGTAAAGCCACATTACAATAGGTGGTGCACGAGTAGATTCAACAAAACTGTGACGGCGCGCAAATCGTTTTAACAAAATCCCATATGCATTCATATATCGTTCATCCGATTGCGATGACATTTTGGTGAATTGCTGGTCCCGCTTCCGTGAAGATTTCTGATTTGGTAAATCTATTTTACAATAGGTAGCGCACGAGTAGGGGGAGGCGCGTGAATTGTTTCAACAACATCTCGTATGCGTTCATAAACTATTCAACCGATTGCGATGAGACTTACAATTGGTAGCGCACGAGTAGATTCAACAAATGGGCGATAGCGCGCGAATCGATTCAAAAAAGTCCCGTATGTGTTCATATACCATTTATCCGATTGCGATGAAACTTTGGTGAGTTGTGTACACTCCTGCAAAGGTCTAGGAGTTAGTAAATCCATTTTGCAATAAGTGGCGCACAAGTAGGTTAAACAAAAGAGTGGCGGTGCACGAATCGATTCATGAAAGTCCCGTATGCATTCATATACCATTCATCCGATTGTGATGGAAACTTCAGTGGGTTGTTGTGTACACTACTGCGAAGGTTTCGGACTTAGAAATACCATAATACAATAGGTAGCGCATGAGTAGATTCAACAAATGTGTGACGGCGTGTGAATCGTTTCAACGAAGTCCCGTAAGCGTTCCTAAACCATTCATACGATGGCGATGATACTTTGGTGAGTTGTTGTGTACTCTCCTGCGAAGGTTTCTGACTTATTAAATCCATATTTCAATAGATAACTCACGAGTAGATTCAACAAATGTGTGATGGCTCGCGAATCGTTTCAACAAAGCCCCGTATGCGTTCATATACCATTCATCCGATTGCGATGAAACTTTGGTGAGTTGTTGTGCACGCTCTCACGAATGTTTATGAATTAGTAGCCTAAATCAATTCTACGAAAGCTTAGAGGCAGTTAACGGAAAAAGAAAACATAATTGTGTATCCAAAAGCACTTCAACAAAGTTACAACGCCAACACTTTCTTTAATTGGCATTGCAACGCATGCCGGGTACAGTTAGTAACTAAATAAAATTTGCGTATGTTAAAAAACAAGAAATAAATCGCCAAATGTACAGCATTCAATTACAGCTCAGTAACTTCTGGCACTATGTTCAATGGGAGCCACTCTCTAACAATTTACACAACAAAGTTAAATTGCAGGCTATCAATAAGCAGAACATACTGTTTTAGAGACCAAAATTTGAAAAAAGTAAATGAAAAGATTTGAACAAAACGTAACCGTAAACGAGAACCTCAAAAGCGTCAAATATTTGCAATAGGCTACACAATAGAACGAACGTAGCCTACGTTTCTCTAAGGAAGAGTAACGTTGTTGGAAAAAGGATTTAATTTTAATTGCCAAGTTAACCACATGGATTACAATATAAAACAACTCATAACGGACGTAGAAATAGCTTGCAGAAAAATACCAGAACAGGAAAGAGAAATAACGAAGAATATAGTCAGGGTCGTAGCCTATATATAGTTTTTTTTTGTGTGTGTGGTGGTGGGAAGGGGGGTTATCCGGGGGTTTGGGTACATAGAATAGCCCCCAAAGAAAATGGGGTCTAGGGTTCCTCCCAGGGAAACTTTTGTATAATTTGGTGCAAAATGATGAATTTTTAAAGACTATCTGGCATCCCTTTTTCAACCAATTTGTTGTGATGTTTTATTTCTGGTTAATGCCAAACACAACTAGGACCATTTATGTTACTTTTTATTAATACGATCATCTTGCTCACTTAATAGTATTATAGCACTATTAGGCAACAGTCCCGTCAACAAAAAGGTAACAACAAAACGAAGAAGCCAGGCAATGAATAAAAATGGGGGATAATAATATGGGAAAAATGCTAAGCGGGAAGGATGTACATTGTACCATATTCTCAATATACAAAGGCCTAAATTAGGCAGTTCTATCGAGTTCAAATAAAAACCAATTAAACCTGGAGCGCTTAAATATGACTCATTAGTTTATGCGAGGTGAGGAAGAGATTGGTTGTTAAGAGTTGATAACGTCCTTTACAATTGGCATACATCATCACTGGTTAGATCATTGCCGGCTCATGACAACCAAACAAGGTTTGAAGAAGTGACGACAGATGGCGTGGACACCACTTAGGCGTAGTGATTAGTAACACAGTCCACAGAACTACACGTAGAGCGCAGCACCATAGTGAGGTAGGAGCTAAGAGGTTTCACAGACTTTAGTCCGAGGTGAACAATGAGCAGGAGTGGAGCCTCAAGGGCTGTCCCTATGTAAAATTGTTCGACAGTTTCATTTACATATGTGTGTGTTTACGTACAGTATGAATAAAAAAGTACAGTGTGCCATAATAAATAGACTATGCATATTTTTTCTGTGGGACATACTTTCCCCCCGCCTTATATCCGAATCCGCGGTAAATTGGAACGCGCTATAATGGAGGTTTACTGTATTTTCATTTGCGCTTCACCATAATTAGAGAAAAGGTCACACTATTTTGGCACGTAAATAGTGACATTTGAAATGTTTTGCTTCGCAATATTTTGTAAATTTTTCTTTAATATAATAAATTGCAGTGTGTAGCCTAAAGTAGAAAGTAGCCTGGTGTTAACTCAATACCCAACAACTGGGCAATTCAGAATATGCTTAGCTAATACATATTTATTCAAACTAATTCGAAAACACTTACAGCATTATACTGAGGGTAGCTGTCTCCTGACCGGTAATATAATGGACTACCATGGCCAACACGTTTTTCCCAACTACCGTGATAATCGTATGTCATGACAGACATAAATTCCACATGCTTTCCGATCTCAGGTAATTCATATGCTTCATCTATTACTTCACGGTAACCAGAGAGTGAAGTGGCTAGAATCAGTGGTGGATCATGGCGGTTGAATTCTTGTGACAGTTCCTAGAACATAAGAGATGGAAAGAGAAATTAAAATGCTTATGTTTTCTGAAATGAAAAGAACAGTGGTACATGTCATAAGAAAAAACACATTTTTATATCATTGACATCGATTAGGATTTTTACAGCGAAATGAGTGGTGTGTGTACATTGATTTGTTCTCACCAACCAATCATGAGGTATTTAGAGCTTAAATCTACGGGATCTACTGGCCTGAACAGCAAGATAAGTTTCATGTTCATTACCCTCTCCCATATTCACTACTCTTTCCCCTTTCACCCAGCTCATATCAGAGCCAGTTTCTTGTTCTAAATGGTGGGAATATATCTGTTTCTGTGCCTGAGGTACATTTACTGTCTCTAAATGGAAGCTACTAATATTTACAACATCGTTTCATAAATACAGTAATCAAATTCAAATTTTATGTGAATTGTTATCTTAAAGTGTGTATCATTTATTGGACCAACAATTATTCTTGTTTGAAAGAAGTAATACGAGATTGGGTAGAGTTTACACTAAAGTTAATCAGAATAACTCGGCCCTTACTGTTCCCCTATCACTCTTCCCCCAGTTGTGTGAAGGTATTCTTCTATTCTCCACTGACAACGGACCACCCAAAAGCTTGCGATCTATTGGTGATTCTTTTATTATCATACTGCTTACATCTGTATACCTCATTGCTCATTGTTAGCTTCCCTACCAGAGAACATGAGACTACAAGAACTCTTCCATATTCCTACATTAATACCTATTTAACAGTTTACTACCTGAAATTACTCCCTTTGGTCATCACCCAAGAACATTTACTGGGAGAACCTAGAGAGTGGTCTAGGAGTTATAATATTTTGGATTAGGACCAGTTACCTTCAGCAAATTCTGAGTCGAGGACCTCATAGAACTTAGGAGTATTGAGTCCACGTGTTCACTGTGAGCTGTATGAGGTGAATCACAGAGGAACCCTGCTTAAGTTCCCAATATCACTAACAATTATCATTAGTGACAAATACTTTTATAGTTTATTCTTACAATGTTTTCCCATAAAGTTGAGTACTGTATCTAATCAAAGTGACATTAGGTAACATGAAATTCTTTTCTGTCACTAAATATAATTTCTAAGTAATGCACCCTCACGAGCCACAGCTCAGAAGCGTATTTAAAATAAATTAAATTAAATAAACATAGACCTTCAGAGTAACATCTGTACTCACCTGGATAAGTTTGGTGAAGTTAGGTTTGTCTGACACAGGACCCTTGCCACAGTTACTTTGCCAGCAACGAGGATAGTTCCAATCAAGGTGAAGGCCTTTGAACTTGTGCTGTCGCAAGAAGGCCACTGTCTTTACCACAAAACGCCTTCGTGCAGAGCCATCACTGACTAGACGACTGTATTTATCACCAGTTGAGTCAGTCCATCCTCCTAGTCCCAGCAAGACTGTGAACTCAGAACCACGCTGTCTGGGGCCTGGGAGTGATGTGAGACGCTGGTAGAAATCTGTAATGAGAGCAATGAGAAGATACTGCTAACAGTCCACATGAGAGCAATAAGAACATAACTGCCAACAGTCCTCATGAGAGCGAAGGGAAGATAACTGCTAACAGTCCTCATGAGAGCAATGACAAGATAAGTGCTAACAGTCCACATGAGAGCAATAAGAACATAACTGCTAACAGTCCTCATGAGAGCAAAGGGAAGATAACTGCTAACAGTCCTCATGAGAGCAATGACAAGATAACTGCTAACACTCCACATGAGAGCAATAAGAACATAACTGCTAACAGTCCTCATGAGAGCAATGGGAAGATAACTGCCAACAGTCCACATGAGAGCAATGAGAACATAACTGCTAACAGTCCTCATGAGAGCAATGACAAGATAAGTGCTAACAGTCCACATGAGAGCAATAAGAACATAACTGCTAACAGTCCTCATGGGAGCAAAGGGAAGATAACTGCTAACAGTCCTCATGAGAGCAATGAAAAGATAACTGCTAACTGTCCACATGAGAGCAATAAGAACTTAACTGCTAACAGTCCTCATGAGAGCAAAGGGGAGATAACTGCTAACCGTCCTCATGCGAGCAAAGAGAAGATAACTGCTAACAGTCATTGTAGCAACGAGAAGATAACTGCTAACAGTCCTCATGAGAGCAATGGGAAGATAACTGCTAACACTCCTCATGAGAGCAATGGGAAGATAACTGCTAACAGTCCTCATGAGAGCAATGATAAGATAACTGCTAACAGTCCTCATGAGAGCAATTAGAAGATAACTGCTAACAGTCCTCATGAGAGCAATGGGAAGATAACTGCTAACACTCCTCATGAGAGCAATGGGAAGATAACTGCTAACAGTCCTCATGAGAGCAATTAGAAGATAACTGCTAACAGTCCTCATGAGGGCAATGGGAAGATAACTGCTAACAGTCCTCATGAGAGCAATTAGAAGATAACTGCTAACAGTCCTCATGAGAGCAATTAGAAGATGACTGCTAACAGTCCACATGAGAGCAAAGAGAAGATAACTGCTAACAGTCCTCATGAGAGCAATGAGAACATTACTAACACTCCTCATGAGAGCAATGAGAAGATAACTGCTAACATTCCTCTGTCATAAGCAGATGTTTATTTCTTTATTCATTGGCCGTACCGTTCTAATTGGAAAGAAGTAGCAAGAAATGAATATACCCATAGGATACTCATTTTGCATGTTGGATAAAATCAGCTGGGACTTCGTAAGTTCACTGCGATTTCATTTATAGCCTGGGGACATCTTGATCATCTGAACCACATACTTCGGTGTAGGCCTATATTGAATTTGTTTGATAACCTGTGATACTCTGATGACCATAATAGTGTGTGCAACTGTAATTTTAGTGCCTAGGATTGGGGTTGGTGTCCCCAGACTTGGAAAAAGGATTGGGGCACTTGCCCAGAGGGAATGGTGGGCAGCAGCTGTCTGCTCTGGAATTCAAACTTTTGATATCTGAGCACACAATTATCAAGTTCAATTGTGGAACATGGCTAAACATGCTTGGCTCTCCTGGCCTTCTAAGTCCAACAATGCACAAGTCACCACTGGACTGCTACTGACAAAACATGTCTATGTTTACCATTGACAATAAAACAGGAATATTATGAACTTGTACAGTAATGACGACCTGAATGGTAGTCAAAGGAGCCTCAGTAAAGAAGGAAGGAGAACAACACAAAGTCAGCGAAGAAATGGAAACTAAGGATTAGAATTATATCTCTTAATTCCTTTCGGAGAATTATTTATTAGAAAATACTGTATTCCACTATTTAGACAGAAATAGCAATGAGTAGGGAATTGGTAAAAGGTGCAAAACTTTGCCAATGTGAGTAGTGAAGTAAACCTGTGATAAGTACACAATACAACAT
This sequence comes from Meconema thalassinum, assembly GCA_946902985.2. NCBI lineage: Eukaryota > Metazoa > Arthropoda > Insecta > Orthoptera > Tettigoniidae > Meconema > Meconema thalassinum. The sequence goes on along the minus strand of OX336389.2, from coordinate 1,122,070,307 downwards.
GCAAGTGATTGGTGAACTGTGAAGTTTATCATCAAGGAAGTTCAAGGATGAACAAGCATTAACAATTGTAAACATTTTCAAGTTTGAAAATATAACAAACATCACTAATGAAGACTACATTAGAGAAAAAGGATGCTGGAGTCAGAAAGAACGTAGGAGGTGAAATAAAAGTGTAAAGCAACACTTCGATTTCAATAAAGATCAAGAGAACCATGACTAGAAACAGCATGTGATATTCCATTTCTATGTGAGATAGAAAAGCCAAGAATTTCTCAAAGAATCAGAACTGAAGAACTACGGTACACTAGTTGATGTTAGGAAAAATAATTGAGGGACTTACTGTTTTCCAGGTCCAGCCGAGGGTCAAATGCCTTCGGTACCAGCTCATCGGGATCGAGAGTAGCATAGGCATACACCACGTGGGTACATAGTCGAGTATCTACATGTTCCGGAGCAAACTTAGCGCCATCTGCTCGATGCCATGCCCAGTTCGTAAAGTAACATACTACTTTAAAGTTATCCTCTGCAACATAAAATAAGATACCGGTACCATTAACAGTTCTAAGAGGGGAATCATATGTTTAGAAGAATAGAATATCCTCTGTTCCAAATCTCGGATAACCAGAGATTGGGACGAGACTATTATTATTTATTACAACCATCCCAACAGCCTAATACAAAAATCCTTCTCCGTAAGATTAATAAATCGCAACATAAATTTAAACATAAGTCACAAACCTACAACTAATTTACATTGTATTAAATGTTATAAACAATTATCAAGGCACTAATAATGGCTATCCATTATGTACAAACTTAATCTTATCCTAATTGATACAGAGAGGCTCTCCTAGACTTGAACTAATATCATATGTTTAAACAATGATGTTCTCTGTCAGGCAGTGTGTAAATGAATGCTCTTTCATAATGTTACAATTTGTTAATACATTTTAGGCGCTTTGGACATCTTGGTCATCAGCCCCGTGTAGTTGGGTATGTGTTGAACTTGTCTGATAACCTGTATTTATGGGGTGACTGTAGTAGTGTGTGTTGCTGTAATAAGGACAGCGATAAGGTAGGTGCCCAGGGATTTGAAGTTAAGTCGGTACTACTCCGGCATTTGTCTGGAGGTAGTGTGAAAAGAACCCAAGATAAACCACATTCAAGATTATTTCTGTCAACACCGGGATTCGAGCCTGGCATTTATGTAGTAGAAGAATAGCTTTCAGCCCGAATGCTAGTTTACACCTCTGAAGGGGCGATTCTGAACCGGGGTTTACTTGCGGTAGGGTGGCCAGTTCCTTCCCTTCCTACACCAACAGCATGTGGTCCCCCAGAATCAGTCACCCAACTGAGTTCTGACACTGCCCAATGTTGCTTAACTCCGGAGATCTCACGGGATCAGATATTTCTACATGGCCAGGCCGTTGGCATAAAATGACTACACAAATGACAACTTTTGCTTGTTCTTACAGCATAAAAAACGATCTAATGGCTGAAAGTCCCTCTGTACATTAATGTGGTTGTAAAAATCTAATTCTTGGAATTCAGTCCGACAATGGGCTACTGTAAAGTGTGACTGCGCTCGTACAGTGCCAAATCCGCTCATGTCCCTTTGGTTGCTGTGCCACTAAACTCAACGCTTAAAACCAAATATTCCAAGTTGGAATCTCTCATACATGCAATTTTAACTTTATACCTAGGATCTATATGGCTAAAGTAAATGGGCCGTTTCTGTTAGTGGCACAATTCATGAGCGCAGCTTCGGTGGCGTAGTCGTTAGCATGCTGAATTGCTATGGCCAAGATCGCGGGTTCAAATCCGGCCGAAGTCGTCGGATTTTTAAGTATGCCTTCCTTCGGAGGGGAAGTGAAGCCGGTGGGCCCATGCCATAGATTTATGGCACGTAAAAGAACCTACCACTGCAATAGCAAACTTTTAAGGTTATATTTGGCCATCAAGTTCCAACGTTCGCCGCTAGGTGTTGGTGACTAGCATCTGGTATCCAATATTGGAACTACATGAAATTGAACTTGTTAGGAGCCCTTGAACGTCCAATCAAAAATACCCAATTATGGCCATTGGCTGCAATTCATATATAAATAATCAGGGGCGTAAAACACGGGGGGGGGGGGGGTGTCAGGTGGAGCCATATAAAATGAGAGCAAAATAAATGATTTAATACTACGTGATGCGGAGCCATCTTGCCTTGCTTAGTCGTCATTTCTTTATTCTGCCGAACAAACAATCTGTTTTTGGCCCCTCTCCCGAGAGTCGAGGCGCTTTCACCTTTGTCCACTTACCACGACGATCTGAAAAGGTGCATCTTCGAACTATTATTTCTGAGCCCTGGTTTAAAACTGAGGTAAGATAATGGGACACACAAAATCTTTACTCCTGTCCAGAAACAACAACAGCGCACGTCGCTTTTTGAAATAGACATGGTAAAATATCATGACTCCTCCCTCACGCATCTCGCGTTTTAACAAGCAGTAATAAGGATAGGCCCTAACGGCCATGAAGTGAAGCCACAAGGTAAACCTGCTCTTGGGCTCAAAACATTGCATTAGGCTCATAAGAATAACATGGGATGGTGTGACATATGTTCTGAAAAGTGGTGATATTTAGCGTGTGGGTCGAAATGTCGACGTGTGGGGCATATGGTTGCTTAAACACAACTCCCACGTGCCAAAAGGAATGTCATTTCACAAGTAAATGCTCTTCATTTGCCATTTATTGTGTTAAGTTTTCATCCTTACAGTAGCCACCTTATTGTTCTAGTATCATTCGTTAAATGTTCAAATAGTGCATTATGTGTCCACGAATATAAGTATTTCGATTGTTAGGAAATAATTACGGATATTTTCCTTCGTTTGTTACTGGAAATAGTTTCTGCTTGCTAATTAATGAACGGTACTAACCTAATTACCCCAATGTATTTTTAACGTGGTTTGAGCTCTAGATTTATTGCAAGTGGGTGTTAAAAGATTAATATGCCATTATTTGCATATTTTAGCATGTTAATCTCATACCTCAGCCTAGGCCTTGTTTATTTTGTTACCGAAACTGAACTGTCCTGTAAGCCTAGATGAAAAACTAGACACCGGTTGCGAAAGCCTACGATCTAAATATGAAAAGGGCCTACTTTTAGCCTATTTTCCTTCTATGAAAATATAGGCTTATGAGATCACCTTTTGTCTGTGTGTGTGTGTGTGTCCACCTGATAACTTCTAAACGGCTGGAGCGATTTCAATGAAACTCGGTAAGGTCGTAGGCTAGTACTATTTCGGCGCGACCGTGCCCTTCAAATTTCGATACTCACTGAACAATCCTCATAAAGAAAATTGTCAGTGACTTATTAGACTCATGAACTCATAGCCCCTCATTGATCTCATCCGACTCATCCTTTGAAGTATGTGAGTAACTTGTTCCCCCTGTGGAACTGTAGTACCTTGAAGAAAAATTACAACAGTAGGAATGGAACACTCAAATAAATTTCCAGATCAGACTTTCAAGGAGTAGATGCAATACAAACCTGAACTATGAAGGTAATATGCACTGGTTTGGTATGAATTTTGACAGAAATTCTTCAGCCTGTACAAACTATTGGAGGAGCAACTAATAAAAATAGTTAATATCCATATGTCAGTAAGATTCACGTTGTCAGCGTTAATACAAAAATCAGAGTGAACCTTACTGACATGTGGACATTATACAGAGAGTCCAGTTTGTATGTATCGGAGACCCTCGCTAGCCCGCTCGCCCGCGGCGCGAGCCTGTCTCCCGCCACGCACTTTGCCGTTATGCGGCGCCCGCGCGGCACTGAGTCATTGAGTATAGGAATTTGTACTTACCTAGTTCACAGCTGGTGCTGAAAATGTTCGCCATTCACTGCTACACATCGCTGGCACCTTTTTATGAAACTGGCATTTACTCTCTGAAGTTCCTCAGCACCGATTGACTGTATTTCAGCTGTAATATAGTCTTTAAGCTCATTTATAGTGCGAGGGTTTCTAGCATACACTCTATTTTTAAGCGTCCCCCACAAATAAAAGTCACATGGTGATAAGTCTGGGCTTCGCGGGGGCCACACGTTCCGACTTATAATCCTAGTACCAAAAATGCGACCCAATTCTGTCAAGGATGCTTCGTCATTGTGAGCAGTGGCAGAATCTTGTTGAAAATAAGTTGACAATCGCTCTCCGTAAGTCAGTTCGTCAAAAAAATTGGTCAAGGATCACATTGAAGTACAAATTTAAGTACAAATTCCTATACTCAATGACTCAATGCAGCGCGAGCGCCGCAAAACGGCAAAGTGCCTGGCGGGAGACAGGCTCGCGCCGCGGGCGAGTGGGCTAGCGAGGGTCTCCGATACATACAAACTGGACTCTCTGTACAATTTCATTAGTTGATACTTGGAAGCCATTAGTGAAGTATTACATTAAACCACTGCTTATGCACTGAGGCTTCCATCAATGGAATATGGTACACATTCACATTTGAGTGAGCCTTGTGGTATTCCAGAGTAAGAACCTTGAGCCACAGTTCTATCACTTCTAATGGGAAAAATATAGAATCAATACCAAAATCAACTGATACATTAAGTAAGGTAATAATAATTGGATGTGGCCTCTGGAGAGGCCTGGTGCAATTGACACCTGTTTGTTGTGGGAGGATGGATTTAATGATGAGGGCACCACAAACACCCTGCCCCCGAACCACACAGAGTTAAGATCCCACAACCCGGTCAGAAATCTAAATCAGAGACTTCCTATCTACTAGGCCACGAAGCTGGGCATTATGTGAGATTATACCACTTACCTCCTATGACTTGTCTTCCATTGGCAAGGTTATTTTCTGAGCTTTCAGGGTCATAGCTTTCAAGATCATTCTTGCATAGATCACTTGGACCATAGCTACAGAGATTCTTTCGTCCATCATAGTACTGCCCCATACCACATGGATAGCGTATGGGTGGCTTTCCAGTAGTGCACCAGTAATATCCTGTACAGTCCTTGAGATCTGGTAAAACACCATCTGTAGTACAAACGGCTGGCACAGATAAACCTGAAAATAATGTCACAATTAATTACTGCATTCAAGTCCTAACCATCAGTTGCAATATCTTTCGATATGACATGGTATGATATGATAACCTATACAGTATATCTACCCCTGTTTGAACAGTGTCGGGGATGAGATGACATAATTTTACGCAGTGGATGGTTTTTACGGCCAAATGCTCTTCGTGACAACAACCTCATGAGAGGAGTCAATGAGAGATGAAATGAATAAGGATGATAGGAACTGTGATCATTTTGCGAGAGTGTCTTTAATTGTCATTATTGAATAATTAGTAATAAGTTATGCAGCTTATGTATTCTTCTGTCTGCTAAATTATAGAAGCAAAGTAATCCATGTTGTCATACTAGCCAATGAGTGGGACGGTTGGGCTGGAACTACCTAATTAGGGGTAACTATTTTAGCAACATCCTCTTTAACTCCTGTGAGTTTTAGAGGTGGTATATTTTTACTAACCTGTATCAGCATAGGTGCAATCTACTAATTGTGCCCAATTGCACTGATTCATTTTCATGTCATAATAGAGACCATCTGGACATAAATATGTATGACGCATACCCCAGTCACACTGGTAGTATATACCACAATTCATTGGGTCTCTTGTATGACCCTTTCCAGTGCAGTTGGAGTGAGTACTGTCGACCAGTACAGGGGCTGGGATAGGAATAGTACTCACTGGTGGAGATTCTGTTGATGCTGAAATGACAGAAAAGAAATACTTTAGGTATTATAGTTAACTCAATTTTCCGAGGCAATACCCTATTCAAACTCATTATTTTTGCTATTACGATGAGTTCGCCACACCCAAAGACATATTAGAGCTACTGCCAGCATTAATTTTAAGCCGCTCCTCTGGAGTACAGACGCCACAGCCACCGGTAATGGGATTTCAGTAGCAATTCCTCTACTATGGTTCCATTTCCCACGTACAGGGGCTCGTCCGCCCGAAGCCGTTGGCACCTATGAGGAACTAGGTTATTTACCGCCGCCTGATAGCCTACTCGGCGTGGAGTCGCTGGCTGTACGGTCTGCTCTATTCCGTAGCAGGACGAGCCTGGCCAGAGTTCAGTGTTTGAGGAAGGATGGTGAACAGACAGAGTTCAGTGGAGGGGTGTCATATTTGCTCCGACCCAGCTTAGAATTGAAAATGAGGTTGTTGATATTGATGATGATGATGACGATGAGAAAAGTAAGACAATGGTAATGACAAGAGGAAAGCAAGAAGGAAAAAGGATTGTTAAAATAGGAGACGTGTTTCTGGAACTAGTAGAGCAATTAAAATACTCGTAGCCTATTTGGGAAGTGAATTGATGGAAAATGTAAGATAGGATATGGAGTTCAACAAGAGAACACAATTTGGGAGTGTTTTCTGTCATCAGGTTCGGAGTTTAATTTGGCATAAAGACACACCACTGAAGGCTAAATAAGTGATGTATAAGACCTATTGAAAATCCACAGCCTGCTTCCAGTAATGAAATCTTGGATGTTCTTCATGCAGTCGACAAGTCATGTGAGAATATTACTGCTACTACACTCGCACCAAAGTAAGCGTTTGCCGGCTTCTGTGACGACGATATTTCGATCGGGCAAGGTGGTCTCACTATGATGACATTAAGGCAAAGCCTGGATGAATGCCAAGATGCATAAGAATTTGACATTTGGTAGTTAAGACCTCGATAAGGACGATTATGGCTTCAGACATGAAAGTAAGGAGGATATTGTACGGAATTTGACTACCGGTGAGGGAAACTGAGACCCAGTAGATATCGAATGTGGCAGTGATGCAACGGAATTTCCAAAAGTTCCCACAGTCAAGCTAGTAGGGTGTCTATAGTCATACTTAGTCTATATGTTATATACAGGACTACTGAGAGGATTTGAGGGCCCCTATTCAATTCTTTTCTTGAAATACATTTATTTTTTACTATCCACTACTAGCCAATGCCATTTGGAGAAAAACATTTGATGCATAGTCATAATTTTAAAATAATACATACAAATAATACTCTTCTGGGGTAGAATATCTAGAATATCAGCTAGAATCCAAAGATGGAGATGGATCGCAGCAACTTGTAGTCCCCGGCTAGAAAAACTACGAAGAAACTACTGGCAAATTAAACAGGAGGGGTACGGTTAACTACCATTGTGCTACAGGACTATACTACTGGGTTAGTTGGAAATTCGTCTTAAAAGGAGAGTGAGAAACCCTTTAAACACTCAGGGATTGGGTACTAAGTGTGGGCAAACAAGTCCTATCTTACCTCTATAGCACAATATATTCCTAATTATCTACAAAGGAGAACTCAAATATTCTATAAAACGTCAGAACTACGTAACAACGTATCTGTTATGATTTATTAAATAAAAACTATAATTTACAGCATAAAATAAAATAACCCTGGTTAAAGATCATAATAAAACAACCACTAACTAAATGTAGCTAATAAAATCAATGGAGTAAACGAAACTCCCTAGCAAATCTCTGCTGTTCCCTAGTTTAAGGTGTAAAATAGAAATGTCTTTAAAACTACCCAGCTCAGAAAAATGAAATTAGCGATGGCCTTTTGCTATTACATTAACCACATTTAACTCTATACAACGCTCCTTAACCTGATTAATCCCTAGTCTAATATATATCTCTCCACCAATGGTATCCTTACCTTGACGCGGTGGTGGAGCTTGTGTGGTCAAATGATCCTGAGAGCTATGCCGGCGGTAGCTTAGCTATTGGTAGGGTCTCCCAAGCCGGACAGGTCGAAGGTGATGATCCAGACTAAACGGGATACTCTGGCCCTCCAGGTTGGGGGTTGGACGTGGGGATAACAACCCCACACCATAAAAAAAGAATCTGTTACGAAACAAGGACAATTGCCTCGGAAGGACGGATTTAACAGAAGACAACCTCGGCCTGGATTACGGAAAAGAGATTTGTATATTGCGACGTTGAATGTAAGAACGATGTTGAGACCAGGAAAGATGAATGAAATAGGAGAAGAGATAACTAAATTTAATTTTGACATTGTAGCGTTACAAGAGGTAAGATGGCAAGGACAAGGAAGGATAGATAAAAGGGAATATTCACTATTGTATAGTGGTCCAAATAGCAGAACAGGACAACATGGTACAGGATTTATGGTATCCAAGTCAGTAAGGAATAGTATTATGGAATATGAAGCCATAAATGAAAGATTTTGTAAATTGCGCATCAAAGGAAGATTCAGGAACATATCCATATTGTCAGTGTATGCACCAACTGAAGAGAAAGATGAGGATTAGAAGGAAGAGTTCTATGAACAATTGGAACAGATATGCGGTGAGATACAGAGATACGATACATTGATAATAATGGGTGACTTTAACGCAAAGATTGGGAAGGATCTATTGATGAGATGTGCAGGGGAACATACACTACATGATGTTAGTAACCAGAATGGCACACTACTTGGGCATTTTGCCATCAGGAACAATATGGTGATCAAAAGCACATGTTTCCCACATAAACGAATACATCTAGGTACTTGGAAGGCTCCTGATTCTACAACCGTGAATCAAATAGACCATGTGTTAATCAATGCAAGATACTCTTCGTCAATTATAGATGTGCGGAGTTGTAGAGGACCAAATTGTGATTCAGATCACTATCTAGTCAAAGCAGTACTTAGAGAAAAACTGGCTAAAACGAAAACAGAAACTGAAACCTGGAAGAACAGTATAAACGTTGAAAGACTAGGAGATGAAAGAATTAAGGAGGAATATCAGAGTGAAATACAAAAGAAATTAGAAGAAGAAAAAGAGAGAGATGATCTCAATGAAGAGTGTAAGAAAATAGAGGAAGTTGTTAAACTGGCTGCAGAAGAAATAATCGGAAAGAGGCAGCAAACCCGGAATGAGTGGTTTGATCAAGAGTGTAGGGAAGCAATAGAAGAGAAGAATAGAGCAAGAGAAAAGATGATCTTGAGAGAAACAAGAAGCAACTGTGAACATTATAGGCAACCGAGGTTGAATGCCAACAAAGTATGTAGAAGAAAGAAAAAGGAACACATAAAGAAACAATTTATAGAAATAGAAGAATTAAACCAGGGAAGTGAAGTAAGAAAATTCTATGCGGCAATTGGTAAAATGGGGAAAGGTTTCCAACCTAGGAAAAGAAGATGCAAGGATAGACAAGGGATGATACTGAATGATGAGAACAAAGTGTTAGATAGATGGTCTGAACACTTTAAGGAACTTCTAAGTGAAAGTGTAGAGCCAGAAATTGAACAACATATGCAACAAAACGAGAGACAAGAAGTAATTACATCAGAATCAGAGAATGAGATTGCAAGTATTATGAGTCCTACAAGATTTGAAGTGGCAAGTGTAATGAAGAAAATGAAAAACAACAAATCACCAGGGGAAGACAGTATAGTAGCAGAAATGATAAAATATGGAGGAGCGGCATTGGAAGATAGAATACACAAACTATTGGAAAGAATATGGGAAGAAGAAAACATGCCAGATGGATGGAGGGGAGGAATAATATGTCCTATATTTAAGAAAGGAGATAAACTAGCATGTGAGAACTACAGAGGAATTACTCTATTGAATGTTATTTACAAGATTCTATCAGGTATCCTGAAAGAAAGAATGAAGATATTTTCAGAAGAAATTCTGAGTGAATATCAGTGTGGTTTTAGACCCAACCGGAGTACAACGGATCAAATCTTTGTAATCAGGCAGATGATGGAAAAGTTTTATGAACATGATATTGACCTCCACATGCTCTTTATAGATTTTAAACAAGCTTTCGATAGTGTATGTAGAGAAAGACTATATGAATTACTAGGAGAAATGAGGATACCTGGAAAGATAATCCGGCTGATAAGGATGACACTAGATAACACATGGGCACGAGTGAAAAATGGAAATAAGCTGAGTAAACCCTTTACAATTAATATGGGTGTAAAACAAGGAGATGGATTGTCTGCAGTACTCTTTAACCTTGCACTACATAAAGCAATCAGTAAAGTGGACCAGGGAGACACTATTTTTAACAAATCAAGTCAGATCTGTGCTTATGCAGATGATGTAGTGATCATAGCAAGAGAGAAGCGTACACTGAAAAGAGTATATTTAGAATTAGAGAAAGAGGCTACAAATATTGGGTTATTAGTGAATGAGAGTAAAACTAAGAGCATGGTAATGTCCACATCTAACACAAGAAGAGCCCCGCATGATATTAAAATAGTCGATAAGACATTTGAGGGTGTGACACAATTTAAGTATCTAGGAGTACTTATTAACAACCAGTGTGATATGACAAACTGTATTAAAGATCGATTACAGGCTGGAAACAGAGCATACTATGCAAACATCAAGATGATCAGGAATCAACTTATATCGCGAACAACCAAAATGAAGATATATAAGACAATGATAAGACCAGTAGTGACCTATGGCTCTGAAGATATATAAGACAATGATAAGACCAGTAGTGACCTATGGCTCTGAAGCTTGGACATTAACTATGGATGATGAGAATACTGTGAAGTGTTTTGAAAGGAAAATACTGCGAAGAATATATGGCCCTGTTAGAGAGGAAGATGGATGGAGAATACGATATAACCATGAACTAAACGAATTGATTGGAAAACAAGATATCGTAAAGTTTATAAAGGCACAGAGAATCCAATGGTTGGGACATATAGAGAGGATGCCGGAGAGCCAGATGCCCAAGAGAATGTTGAAAGGGAGGCTATTCTCCAGGAGGAGGAAAGGACGTCCTAAGAAGAGATGGTTGGATGGTGTGACTGCAGACCTCGTCGCAATGGGAGTGAGAGGATGGAGGAGCAAGGCGATGGATAGACCAACATGGAGAGCAGTTGTCCAAGAGGCAAAAACCCACCCCGGGTTGTAGTGCCATGGAGTAAGTAAGTAAGTAAGTAAGTAAGTAAGTAAGTAATATATATCTAAATATTCGATCTATAATTAATACTGTATTTATACAAGTATTTACAGTTTTACATTCTCTGCTCAACAACTATTATGGATTATGAATCTGCCACGAATCTTGGTCATAAATCTTTACTGTTCGTCTAAATAAGTGCTAATGATTCGTTCAATAAAGCCTAGATCACGATAATGTCATCTCTAGTGGTTTCTTTCAAAACAAAAATACTAATCTCTACATAGAATAAAACAAAGTCCCCGATTCTTGGATGTTACGGGTAAACTCGATGTATTTTGATGCGGTATCCACCATTCTCTAAAGGACATATCGAGGATTATTTCGGTAGAAAATAATTTATTTATGATCAAAGGAAGCCGAGCAGTAACGATTTCAGTGGAAAAGTCGAAAAAAAACCTGGCGTCCGAGCGCTTTGTAAGCTTACGCTGGGCAAACCGTTAAAAAATCTATATACTATGAGTGTAAGAATTGTTCAGCATGAAAAGTTCTACAAAAAAAAGTCCGTGAGAGCATATGTCTATCTTTAATACATCGCCCACTATAAGTGTTTTTACGTTTTAATTTCTTCCAAACATGTCCATTCAACTACTGACGCGACAGATTACGAGTTAGCTAAGGGCGAGTCTATCGCCCATGTTTCAGCCTAGCTAGCGGGCGAACCTATTGCCCCAGATACAGCCAGCAGCAAACCGTTGAGTCGTGACTTCTGAGGAGGTGGTTGTGTTTGGAGTTCCCCTGGAAGTGCAAATCGGGTTTTCTTCATTACGCCTGTGAAACACAGTCAAGTTAAGATTGGACGGAAGGGGGATTTGAGTTTCATTCACCTCGCCATTCCCTGGAAGTGCAACGCTCATTTCGCCTGTGAACTTTTCGTTCCGCAAAATTTACAGTCAATTTAAGATTAGACAGAAGGGGGATTATATTATATTAGATTATACTGATTGGCGTATAATCTCTACTTAGTATAAAACAAAGTCCCCGATTCTTGGATGTCACGGTTAATCTCCAGAACCACTGAATGGGTTTTGATGCGGGTTTCATCGTTCTGTAATGGATATCTCGGGTTTCTGTAGAAAATAATTTATTTATGACCAAAGGAAGTCAAGCACTAACGATTTCAGTGAAAAGGTAAAAAAAAAAAAAAAAAAAAAAAAAAAAAAAAAACTGGCGTCCGTGCGCTTTTTAAGCTTACGCTGGTCAAACCGTTAAAAATATCTACAGTATATACTATGAGTACTATGAGTATAAGAATTGTTCAGCATAGAAAGTTCTACAAAAAAGCACGGGAGAGCATATCTCTATCTGCAATACAAAGGAAGGAAGGAAGATTGTAGTTTTACGTGACCGTGAATCTTGTGATTATGAGCCACGGGACCTCCTTTTTACGTGGAATCCGAACCACAGGACATGGCATTTAACTTCGAAAATCTCACATGCATTGACCGGGAATCGAACCCGGACCGCCTTGGTGAGAGGCATACAGCTAGACCGCTGAGCCACCACGCCTATCTGCAATACATCGCCTACTATAAGTGTTTTTACGTTTTCATTTCTTCCAACAATCTCCATTCAGTTACTGAGGCGACAGTTTACTAGCTAGATAGGGGCGAGTCTATCACCCCAGCTTAGCTAGCGGACGAGCTTATTGCCCCAGATACAGCCAGCAGCGAACTGTCGAGTCGTGTTGGGTTAAAAACTTTAGAGAAGAGTGGTTGTGTTTGGAGTTTCCCTGGAAGTGCAACTCGGCTTTTCTTCATTTCACCTGTGAACTTTTCGTTCCGCAAAATTCACAGTCAAGTTAAGATTGAACGGAAGGAGGATTTGTGTTTCATGCACCTCGCCATTCTTAAATTACGTCTGACAAGAATTTGTTGCACATGCATCTCCATGATAATATAATTAATAGTCCAGTCAGTGATTTTAACCCATCATGCCGAGACATAAAACGGATATTGGTCGCTGTTCATTGACATTGAAAAAATAAAGCGCTTATCACGTATTGCGTTCATAACTGTTCCCGGGCAAAGCCGGGTCGGGTTGCTAGTGATAAAAATAAACCTCGTTATTCGAATAAAAATTACCACTGTTACAACTTTCTTTGATACAAGTGAGCCATCAGTAATCTAGATCTGAGCATCTCCCTACAATACGTCCCCTCCTCTTCGTCAATAATGGAAATATCAATAAGTTCAGCTTTAAACACACAACTATAACAGCTGATCTCAAATACTAACACCTATCTGATATTACCACAAGTAATTATCTCTTCCAACACAAGAGATTCCTCTCACTATGCATTATCCACATTTCAACAATACTATTTCGCAGACTATCAATAATTATCACTTATTCTCATATCATGGAACAATGTCAAACTCGCACATTGCCACATTCACTTCATAATGCAAACCTCTGCTACAATAAGCTGGAATACCAATCAGTCAGCTTCAAAATACACGATAAACTCAAATGTGTTTCTATTCTTTCAATAAAGTCAACAACTTCACGTAATACCGCAGCTTTCCTCATAAATATGCACACACAGATCTCTACCATGAATGTTAAATTCGTTACTGATCTCTTAAGTCTTCTCCAAAATGTAATTCAATAATTATGATAATAATAATAACTCTCTATCATTTTCTGATTTAAAATGCGACAATTGCATTCCACAATCCTTAATGTTCATATAACATTTCTCAATAATATTTCCTTCTCAACTTTACATAATGTACCGTCTAATTTATTGTAGAAAGTTGTGTGTAGAAGTTGTCTGCTAACCTGTACCACTGTGATGTCTGTACTAGTGTGTGTACTTGTAATCAATGTAGGATTTGGGTAAGAGGCAGCCGTGGCCTTAAGTTAGATACCATCCCGGTATTTGCCTGGAGTGGAAGTGAGAAACCACGTAAAACAACTTCCAGAATGGTTGAGGTGGGAATCGAACCCACCTCTTCTCAGTTTTGCCTCACATGGCTGTGTACCCTGTTCCAGCCCTCAGTCCATAATTGAATTCCTTGGCAGAGCCGGGAATCAAACCTGGACCTTCAGTGTGACAGCCAATAATGCTAGCCACTAGACCAGGAGGTGGCAAAATGCTTGACAGAGCCGGGAATCAAATCTGGACCTCCAGGGTGACAGCCAATAATGCTAGCCACTACACCAGGCGGTGGCAAAATGCTTGACAGAGCCGGGAATCAAACTTGGACCTTCAGGGTGACAGCCAATAATGCTAGTCACTACACCAGGAGGTGGCAAAATGCTTGACAGAGCCGGGAATCAAATCTGGACCTCCAGGGTGACAGCCAATAATGCTAGCCACTACACCAGGAGGTAGTAAAATGCTTGACAGAGCTGGGAATCTGTTGAAATTTAATTATGTTTACAACTGACTATAACCTCTACTGTAAATCTAAGTTGGCAACAATGTGATGAAAAATGTATTTTACCTTTATAAGTTTGATGATACTTGCTGTTTAATTTTGATAAATAAAAAGGACGTCATACATATTGACAATGACTTGATCATTCATCCCTGCTCGGAGCATAAGAATTACAACAGAATCAAACCTAGGACCTCCTAGGTAAGAGACAAGAGTGCTAATCCTACACCTTGGGGCAAATTTGTTGAACATAGTGAATAAGATAATCAATAATCATGTTCAGAATGAAAATGAAATAATGGTGTTTAGCCAGTTACGCTGATCCTGATGAAGGTTTCAGGATGGTATCAAAATTAAACTCCATAGGAGCTATTTAAATTCAGTAGCTGGAAATGTCTTGAGGATGGAGGGTCTCTCTCTCTTGTTACACTAATATGCATTACTTAATTATAAAGGGCTCAGGGCATTAGGTAGGAAACATATGTTTTATTCTTGTGATACAGTATATTTCGGGGAAAGACTGGCCGCGGTGGCCGAGAGCGCTAACACGCTACCTCGTGCCTCGCTGGCATCGAGAGAGCGTGGGTTCGAATCCCAACTCGGCCGTCCTGAAAATGGTTTTCGTGGTTTCCCATTTTCAACACCAGGCAAATGCCGGGACGGTTCCTTTCAATAGGTCCACGGCCGATTTCCTTCCAATATCCCTTCCCTGACCCGTCCTGAAGAAATAAAATTATATTTTGGTGTAAGGAGCTTCAATTTTTTTCTCATCACACATGATACAGGGTCTATGGCTGTAGTTAATATTTCCATAAAAGCATGCCTTTCCCAGAAATTGACTTGGGGATGCAGGAATGGGAGTCCAGAACACATAATTTTTAAGATAATTCAAAGCAGAAATATTAATGGGGTGGTTAAAGCCCTTGGATAAAGGAACACCTACCCATTAGAGCATTCCTCACAGTAGACAGCAGCGGCCACTTCTCTCCATACAGACCTTTGAAGTCATCAAGGTCAAGAGCCCACACCATGGCTCCACCAAGCTGGTTCCGCTTGATGTATGACATCTAAAAATTGAAAATGACAATGTCTGAATAGATTTAGTGTGAGCTGCAGTCAACTTATTACACCTAGCTTTTGTGAAAATTGCAACATCAAGAAGGTTACATGTGGTTTGAATGAACTTTATACCTTAGATTAGGTACCACACATAACATTACACCAATGATTAGAGTTACAGAACCGTACATGATATCTGAACTTGAAAATTCAGGATGGTGTGAAGCCACCACGTACTGCAATCAGAGCCTCTAAATGCCATGACATGGAATCAGAGAGAGCCTGAATATGTTCTTGGTGAATCTCCCTCCACACTGTTTGTATGCAAGTCCACAGAGCATCAACAGTGGTTGCTAGAGGACCGTGATGAACCATATCCCAGACATGTTTGATGAGTGACATGTTAGGCGAACTTGCAGGCCAGGGAAGCAGTAGTAGCCATCATTCTTGAAGGAAGACTTGCACATTCCTTAATGCATATGGGCGAGAATGGTTCTACTGAAATATGGCCTGTGGAGTTACCTGATGGAGGTGCAGCACCTCGGGTTCTAAAACCCGCCTAATATAGTGGTTGCTGTTCAGACTCTCCTCAATACATAGGAGTCAAGATTTCATGTTGTATCCAATGGCACCCCAAACCGTCACACTTAGCAGATGCCTGCAAAGCAAATCAATAATGCAGGCTGCCAGATGATGGTCATTACGGTAGCATATAATATGTACTGTATATGTTGGATAGGTTGAAGCGAGACTCATCTCAAAACACTACATATAGAACTCAGCACCCCAGTGATGGCATGCACATGCCCATTTCAGTCTAAAGCGCTTGTAGTTTCTGAAGAATGGAAACTGACACAATGGCGTGCATGCCATCAGTCCAGCCCAAAGCAGACGATGTAGAACCATCAACAAACCCATTGCAGTGTTCCAGTGTTAGCCGACACTGTAGACAAAGCAGTATTGCCATGTGGACAAGATGGCGGTCATCCTGTGCGTGGCCCAGTTCCTACTTGTCACTGCGTAGCCACTGGCTTCATACATGCATTACTGTGGCAGTAGCAGGCCCTATACAAACCGAAATGTCACTGTGTGACAAACTTGTTTCCTGGGGATCGATCATTCCCCCACCGTTCTAACCCACTGATATCCTGATATTTAGCCTTTTTACATTGATGAGGAATACTGGCACTTGCTTTTACATTTACATTTCTCCTTGATGGCTCTTCACAGACTGAGCTTGGTATAACACCGACCTTTCTAGTCACACAAGAGTGGGTGCTGTTGGCCCTAATTGCCATTTCTCTGCAATTTTAATCACATATTGCTGGTACACTGTTCTACACATCCTCCGAGTTTAGATTCATCCAGGGCATTTTTTCTTGATGTTGCAAATTTCACAAACATTGGTGTAGGTATTTCTAATTGAATATAACTTAGGTCTAATGTAACTTTCTACTGAGAGTATCATTTCTAACTGTGAGCTGAGATAATACAGAGGTGTGCAGATTATTAGACTCAAATAAAGGATTTAAATCAGTCACAAAGTTTTGTTCAAAATTATTTTTTTCATTTCTTTACCCCTCTTAAACGTTTAAATTATACGCCAAATCAATACATAAACAAATATATATTTTATATATTAGTACATGTTTCGACCCACAGTGGGGTCATCCTCAGCCTAGAAAGAAAATCAATTAAGAATTGGAAAACTAAAATGGCATATGCGCCTTAAATCTAAATTAAAATGAAAATTAAAGATAATAATTGATAAAATATAGTAATAAAAATGGATATCCTTACAAAGTAGTATTAATTAAATAAATATAAGATTGGTCTTTTAACAATAATTTTAAAAAAGTAGTTAGAAATAAGAACTATTAGACGGTGAGTGTAAGAATGTTAAGCTTTAAATTTTTTATCAAAATATACACAAAATAATTTAGAAAATCAATAAAATAATTCAGCTCGGCCCTTGAGTTAAATAACTTGAATCCTCTTCAATACGGAGACTATTAACGATTTTTAAAAGGTGCCAACCAGTATTATGATGACATGAAATAACCTCGTTGTATGGGATGTAGAAATTGGGAAATTCGTACAAGAATTTGAGTTGAAATGCCCAATATGGATATGTGGCAATTCAAATAAATGTCCAAAACGTTGAGAAGAGAAACCGGGATTCTTGAGATGGAATTGCGGTATCAGAAATTCCAATTTAAATTTGCCAAACAGTGTTAGGTTATGTATATGCTGATTTAATGCAACCGTCGTGTTGAAAATTCTCCCGTAGTACCATATGTACCGCATACATTAAGTATTTATCAAATCAATGAATTATAGGAGGCATGTCATTATTCGTAATCTAGGTGAATAAATATATGTCAACGAGCTCGTTATTTTCATTTTAATTTAGATTTAAGGCGCATATGCCATTTTAGTTTTCCAATTCTTAATTGATTTTCTTTCTAGGCTGAGGATGACCCCACTGTGGGTCGAAACATGTACTAATATATAAAATATATATTTGTTTATGTATTGATTTGGCGTATAATTTAAACGTTTAATTCTAACATCAATACGGATATTTAAAACATTTGTTTCCAATGGCAAATGTATTTGCATTTTACCCCTCTTAGTAACGTTTTCTCCCCTATGGACTCCCAACTTTCCCCATAAGGAATTGCATCTGGAAATTTTCTAAATTGGAGTTTATGAGGGATACCTTCTTCGTTTTCTGTTTATTCATTGAATTGGGAATGAATCAGGTGATTTCAACCCATGACCCACGAATCTTTGAATTGTTCAAGAGCGGACCATCAAATCCCTCTGGTCCAAATTCACAAAACAAAAAAACAAAAACTATACTAATCAAAACAAAACGTGCAACATTCTGCATTAGCAAGGCTCCTTTTTTTTAATGGAAATTGTAAAAAATAATTTTACCTTCGGTTTCTTAAAAGAAAGAATTAAGACTAAATTTGAAATAATGCCAGCACCTTGCAAACATTTATATTGCATGAAGTCATAAAACGTATAAATGAAATGTTGGAAAGCTGGCGTCCAGTCTAATAATTTGCACACTTCTGTATTTCCCATGATAAGAGAGGGCTTGTTGTAGCAATACAAGACCAAGTTTTCACCCCCTGATGTAACTAAAATGAATCATGGATGACACTACCACTGTTGGAATTCCAGAGCAGGGCATAAAGGTTAAATCCATTGGTCTCTAAATAATAATAAATTAGATGTAACACACTCTATCATTGTATATTTTAAAACATGAAGCCATCTTTATGGTGCAGCTTCTGTCAGAACTGTAGTCAATAGCTACCAGTTCTATGGTAAACTCTGATGACTATACAACAAACTATCCTATCTCCAGAGGTACGGTACTGTAATATGATTTAAGGAGTCCCACTGTTGTGCGACCAAATGTAATATGTTTAATACTGATTATAATAATGAATGAATGTGTAGGCTGCAATGGTCGTAACTCACCGTTAATGACCAAAAATAATACAAGTTATGATATACTCTAGGTAGTTCACCCTGAGTACTCTTCTTCCCAGGCCGCAGTGAGACTCTGTCTCCTACCACGATAATATTTGTTTCAGGTGAAAGGGTTGACTTATATCTATTTCTAACTACAGGGAAACACTAGGAATCCATTTTAAATATAGAATTTAATACGAGAAAGACAAAATATAAAAATAATAATAAGTACGGTAGATGATTTTACTGAAGTTATGTTAACAAGTGGCTATGAAAAGAGTGGAGTTTGAATTTAGATTTACCTGATTTCCAATGCTGTGAATTTACTTGCCAAAATTATTTAAAAGAGAGATTTTGTGAGATTTGTTCAGTTCGCTCACCGGTATAGATTCTTGGAGATACTCGTTCCTCATCGTGTAGTGATGGCGATGATTTCTGCTCGTCTGGAACATCCTTCAGATCATCGTCGTGGAGATTTGTTGCCGATGATTTAAGTAAAGTAATTGAATTAACAGGGACGAAATGTATGCCCGCTGTTACCTTGCGAGTTCTGACTTCTAGAATCACTTTAATGACTCTGGCCACAAGCACAACTATTGCCATCGTATGACTAGACTGAATTTGCCTAACATTCACTCAAGTTCGAAAACTGTAGATTTCTAAGATTCAAATATATCCCAAGTCCAATGGACTGTGATATCTGCCCGACAAGATACATTTCGCCAGGACTGCCAATTGAATCACCGAAGTCAGTATAAGTTCAAGTCAGTGAATAATAATGAGATAGTAGAAATTTGTTCTGCGGGCCTATAAATAACCTTTCTGGCTCCCTTCCAAATCTCTTCCATATTCAAGCTCCCTCCTCTTGATACACCAATCAGGACGTGGTTGCCATGGCAACCCTCCACTATTCCAACGTCACCATCTTCTAGCCCGCTGATTAGTTCTGGCCGATCACGTGATTCTTATTTCAACGAATCTGGAATTGATTTCTTCTTGAATTAAAATCGCCTTGCGTGAGGATATGGTGACGCGAATATAGTTCGAGTGACCGTCCATGACCTCCGTAGTTCTTCGTCCGTCCCCAATTCTCGGAATAAGTTGCGAGAGTCTCCCTTGTTCTTGAGCCTAATCAGGGAAGTATCCCGCTGCGCTCACTGACCAAAAATAGAACCCTGTTGCCAAGTGTGAAGAAATCTGTCTGGATATGAAGTAGAAATAAACTCCAGGCTTTTCACATCTCAAAGATAACGAAAAAAAGTATTGAAATACTGAATCTCTATGATTCTCCAGGTTAAATAATTATAGAGAAATGAAATAATTGGAACATTACCATGGCTAAATTAGCCTTTACCAAAATATCACTTATGATAATAATAAACACAATTAAAAGATATATCCAATAATAATAATATGTGTAAAATTAAATCTGGATCAAGTGTTAATAATAATAATAAACTTTGAATAACGTAAATGTGAGCCTTACATATTGCCAAAGTCAAGTTAATAATAATATTATTAATAATAATAATTCCAGATATAAAGACATTAATAAAGGTAATAAATGTGCGTTTTCAGGACATCACAGTACATGTTCATACCTATAATATTATAAAATAAATTAACTCTAATATCGGAATTAATGGATTAGAGCGACCACTTTTTCATGGCATTGCAGACAATATCGATCTCACCTCCGTTACACATAGAGTGACATCTAGTTATATTTGAGATGAATGGTTACAGCAGTGTATTCACAAGTAGAACAATATAGAAGAAGGCATCCATATATTTGGCAAGAGTGTATTTAATATGCGAGTACCATAGTGTACCGTTATAAGGTATCTGTAAATCAAAAATATTGTAAAATAAATTAAAAGGAATCAGCGTTCCACAAGAGATGGTATTGAGGTTTGTAAATATAAACCGACTCAGAAACTCTGAACACTGATTGGAACTTCAAAAGTGTTAAAATAAATAAAAGGACGAGTAAGAAATCCTCTCGGCCCATGCTTCTCAAAGACATTAAGAATGCAGTATTGGTCCAACTGCTAAAAATTACTACAGTAAGATACTGTTGATATTTCATACCTTTTCATCCATTGACTGAGGTGAGTCGTATCCCACCCATTGGTCACCCTTGACCATGTAGGGACTATGTGCATCATCTTCTAACATTTTCCAGCCACCTTCATCCTTGAGTTGCAGAATTTCAAAATATGCCAAGAAACCCTGTTGCTGTGTGTATGGTCCCTCTGTTCCATATCCTTTAATAGCTGACCCAGCAGAAGACATTGATGGATCTGCCAGGGTAAATGATCGACCATATAAGGGTACTCCCAGGATAAGTTTTTCTCTAGGGGCCCCCTTCTTGAGCCAGTAGCGTACTGCATAATCCTAAACAATATCCTGAATGCAATAGTCTGACAGAAGTAGCAACATCAGTAATATTTGTCACCAACAGCAAGTACGGAACAGGTATAGACTAAATGGATAAAAAAAATACCATAAAACGTTTGCCACGTTACATAAGTTCCATCAAGAACTTACGTAACTTAGTAAAAGTAAATATTATTATAACTTACATAAGTGTTAAATAATATCCATCAAACTTAATTTAAGTCTGAAAGAACAAGATCTGATGATGTTTGACTGACGAACGAAATATGTCGTCCAATCTGTAATAGTAAGGAAGCTTGTAGTTTTAAGTGACAATTATGCCATGATCAAAAGCCATGGAACCTTCTACTAAACGTGGAATACGAACCACCGGATGTGACATTCCACCTCTAAAATCCCACATGCATTAAACCAGGAATTAAACCCCATCTCCTTGGTAGGAGGCAAGCAGCTTGGTCAGTACACCATCATACCCCAACAGATGAACTTATGAACACTTTATTGAATAATGATCACTTTATGATATGGTACATTAAGATACGGTAATTACAATTGCCATTGGTGTGGAGATTGGGAGAGATTGATATTTTAAGAATAGGCCTACTGTTAAAATACAGATTGATATTTAGGAGAAAGGAAAAGTAACTCAACATGACAATCATCTTGTTTCAAAAACTTGACATCTGCATCCATCAATAAGGTTCCCTTCTACTCAGATTTTACATATTCCTAAGTTGATTTGAGTTTTTGATTGCTTCTATGCTGCTTTTTTGGACATGGAAAAAGCTTTTGCTTAAGCAAAACCAACAGCATACATATTGATTCAGCACATAAAAACAGGTGAAACAAACATCAAAGACAAACTTATTTACAGATGCAGATGTCGAGTTCTGGAACTAGCCTACACATGTGAATTATTATTTTCATGTGGCAATATTTCAGTCATAATTAAGACTGTAAAATACTCAAACATTTCCAGTAAAAGAGCCGACGAAGGTTTCAAAAACTCTCGTATGTAACAACTTGGGGGAAAATGGAGGAAGCGCTCAAGTACCTCCCTCATAAACATTATAAAATCATTAAGCACTGAGTGAGAGATTTTGATACGAATAATTACCATGTCCATGATCTCTTAAGGAGCAAGCAAACTGCATAGTTATCACGAGTTTTCAGAATTTTAGGTGCTTAACTCTATTCCAAGGTTAAATAGGCCTACATTAGGTTCTAATATGACAAAACGGACCATGAAAACGTAATGTTTCATTTGTTTCACAAATGACTATTAATGATAACACATTATGTAACAACAATAATGACCTTAATAGAGGAAAATAATAGCTTGTTCTATATGCATTCGAGCTCGCTCAAAGCGATGGAATTACATCTTTCCCATACATGACACATGTCTCATAAGTGACTGGAAAGTTGGAAAAAGTAGAATTTTATTGGAACTCGGTGGGGTGGCACTTCACATACTTTATAGATAGAACTAACATTTGCAGTTACCCTATATCCATTACATTAGATACAGTAGTACCGTATTTTAGATTCATGACATGTCGGTGATAAGCAACAGCAGTCATCAGACTACTGTATCTCACTAGAAAATGCCAAGATACCGTTTCAATAAAACATAACTGTCGCACATGTGCAATATCTCTGTTTCATACTACACACATCAAAAAAAGTTTTGCATCACCTCGGTTCCAAGAGTTCCGGAACCTTTAAATACAAAGGGAATAGAGATCAACACAAACACCATTTCAGCTCGTTTTATTGCTCATGAGACCCACACATTGCATGTTGTACCATCATACAGCTAGACTTTCAGCATTTGTGGTCCAGATTGCAGTACACACCACTACCTCTAATACCCAGTAGCACGTCCTCTTGCATTGATGCATGCCTGTATTCGTCGTGGCATACTATCCACAAGTTCATCAAGACACTGTTGGTCCAAATTGTCCCACTCCTCAACGACAATTCGGCGTAAATCTCTCAGAGTGGTTGGTGGGTCAAGACGTCCATAAACAGCCCTTTTCAACATATCCCAGGCATGTTCGATAGGGTTCATGTCTGGCGAACATGCTGGCCACTGTAGTCGAGCGATGTCGTTATCTTGAAGGAACGCATTCACAAGATGTGCACGATGAGGTCGAGAATTGTCGTCCATGAAGACAAATGCCTCTCCAATATTCTGCCGATATGGGTGCACTATGGGTCGGAGGATGTCATTCAGGTATCGTAAAGCCGTTTCGGAGCCTTCCATGACCACCAGTGGCGTACGTCGGCCCCACATAATGCCACCCCAAAACATCAGGGAACCACCACCTTGCTGCACTCGCTGGACAGTGTGTCTAAGACGTTCAGCCTGACCAGGGTGCCTCCAAACACGTCTCCGACGATTGTCTGGTTGAAGGCATATGCGACACTCATCAGTGAAGAGAACGTGATGCCAATTCCGTGGGGTCCATTCAGCATGTTGTTGGGCCCATCTGTACCGCGCTGCATGGTGTCGGGGTTGCAAAGCTGGACCTCGCCATGGACGTCGGGAGTGAAGTTGCGCATCATGCAGCCTATTGCGCACAGTTTGAGTTGAAACACGACGTCCTGTGGCTGAACGAAACGCATTATTCAACATGGTGGCATTGCTGTCAGGGTTCCTCCGAGCGGCAATCCGTAAGTAGCGGTCATCCACTACAGTAGTAGCCCTTGGGCGGCCTGAGCGAGGCCTGTCATCGACAGTTCCTGTATCTCTGTACCTCCTCCATGTCCGAACAACATCGCTTTGGTTCACTCTGAGACGCCTGGAAACTTCCCTTGTTGAGAGCCCTTCTTGACACAAAGTAACAATGCGGACGCGATCGAACTGCGGTATTGACCTTCTAGGCATGGTAGAACTACAGACAACATGAGCAGCGTACCTTCGTCCTGGTGGAATGACTGGAACTGATCGGCTGTCGTACCCCCTCCGTCTAATAGGCCCTGCTCATGCATGGTTGTTTACATCTTTGAGCAGTTTTAGTGACATCTATGAACAGTCAAAGGGACTGTATCTTTGATACAATATACACAGTCAACGTCTATATGCCGGAGATCTGGGAACCGAGGTGATGCAAAACTTTTTTTGATGTGTGTATATGGCTGGCATTTGAGCGACTATATGAGGATAAGAGGCCAACATGGCATGATTGTATGAGTCAACCACTTACAAGGGAAGTGCCCCAGCTCGAACGGCGAAAATCGACTGAAAGTGGGTTTAAAGTACACAGTTGTACCTATGTCAATAGCTATTGACGTCCGAAACGGGGGAGGAGCTTACGGTCAGCTGTTTGCAATATGGCGGCGATATAGTGACGTGAAGTAATTGGGTGTGCGTTTGTTATGGCTTCAAATTTATGATGGCAAAATACTACATATTTCCTTTCATTGATAGAAATATTTTTATAATCAATTTAAATGCAGTGCCTAATTACTACCAGTTAAAAATATTACCCACATGTAGAGAGTTAATTTACTGTCTGCTGTTACATAGGCCTATATGAAGCCTGTACTTGGGAGCCTAGCGGTATCGATGTTTTTATTAATTTCACAATATATATCTCTCACATAACACAAAGGACGACTCCCTGATAATAAATTGAATCAAGCAACCCTGAATTTGCATGAATGTTTTGGGTTCAAAGAAGCGTTACTTGGGATGCTCAAATCATACTTCAATATTGCAAATATTGACCTACATACTTGCTGTTCAAAGGCAAGAATGTTAATTTATTAATCTCTTGCCACAGGCAATGGAGACATCCTCTTTATCAATATATTTAATTAAATATTTAAAATACAGACATTTAACATAGCTGGAGTCTCCATTTGAACTTGTCATAAGCAAACGGAACAGATCTAAAACTACAATTTAAGCCAAAACAAATTCACTCCTCAGCTCGACATAAACCATAATACCAATTAAAACCTATACAAAACATACTCTCCTTACTGTTGTACAACTTTCAAACCAACTATTCGCACTCAAAACTGTAAAACCTTGAAATGGGAACTAATTAAAGTTAGAATAGCCTAGGCCGATCCGGTCTCCTGCTACATTACCGCATATGTATACTTAACATCACTATAACTTCAAAATTACGGCTAAGTGACCTATCTGCCTGAGTAGTATAGGTGTTACCGGCCTGCCTGGGATGATGGGTCACCAAACCGGTACTTAAAACTAAGATTTTACATTTTAATTAACTAAATTCAACAGTAGGGAGATCATAGCCAAAAACACAATTTAAGCCAAATCATACTTCAATGACCTACATACTTGCTGTTCAAAGGCAAGAATATAAATTCTCTGGCAAATTAAGGCTAGGAACAGCATTTTTCTTAAGTTTTCTAACCATTCGGCTATTGTCAATCGGAAGAACCCCTAAAATAAGTTTACGAAGAGCGGATTACATTCATTGTACGGCACAGAAGTAATAGGCTATAAGTTTATCAGTATTTTTGATGTAGGTAAATCACTGATCTCTGTATAGAGATCAGTGAGGTAAATCCATGTGAATACAAATTAGAGACACTAACTAACAATAATCAACAGTACCGGTGGAAAGAAGTCGTCCTCACAAAAATGCAGACTGCACACTGTCATGTAACATGTAACACGTTTTCCAATTGACAGCGCCGAAGCCCATCTTTCTCTCTGAACTTTTTGTACAGGAAGTAGTGGAGATATTTCGTAGCCGTTTTATATGATTTGCAACCGTATACAGAGCAGTACCTCCTAGAATTTGACAAATTTCTTTCTGTTTCCATCACGACGTCAATGCTTCACCATCTAAATAAATCTCACCAGTCACAATGTTACAGCTTCAACATTCTGCCGCGTGGCTGCGCCATCCAACTTTTCTGACGTCAATCAATGCCATTCATCTGTAAAAGTACGTGTTTGGCCGCCAGCGCCGTCTGACTGTCAGCTCACAGGCCGCGCTGCATTGGAGCTGTACACGCAATGCCAGTTAGTCAGTTGCAGTGTTTCGGAGTATAGTGCACATACATACGGCAGACATGATTAGGCGGAAGCCAATCAACCCTGTGAATGTTGTAAAGTTGCTGCGCGGCAAGGTACGCCGACGCTACACACAGGATAATGAAGATGTAAGTGGAGTGGAGGATGGGCCATTTGCATGCATGTTATATGATATCATAATGCAGAAATACAATGGATCTGTAACAGAACTACATACCGACACATTGGAGAGTAATGGTGACTGTGAGGCGGACGGCGTAGAAGAAACAGCACATGAGTATGAGGGTTCCAACCGTACCGACAATCCAGCAACGGAAGGAACTACACGTGACAGTGATTTCGCTCCTTCATCCCCAAAACGTGTACGAACAAGTGTGATACGGAGTATTGATGACCGAACATTGGACAACATTTATGAGGATTATTATAATCGCGGTTACAATTCTTATCAGAAACTAATGCAGCATTATAGCTGCATTCGGTCGAAATCAAACTGCAAGGTAATTTTATAATACGTGACGCGCAAAAGGCAAGACCCAGGTCTGTTCAAGGGAAACAAAACATTAAAATTGAAGGCTTTAAAAGAGTATGTAAAAGCACAATTTGACAGAGCTAGAGATAATGGATCAGTGGCCCATTACTGGCACATTCAAGCGTGGGCTCTGGACGCTGCCAGAGCAGTTTCTCTGGACAATTTTAAAGCTTCGTTGCGTTTTGTCAGGGCCTTCAAAGACGAATATAATATTTCGTCCAGACATATCACTATGTTCATGGCTCGCATAGATATTGAAGAAGAGCATGTTATTATACAAGCAGTTGAAACATTTGTAGCAGACGTGAACTTTTTTTATTCATGACGAGAACATAATGAAGGAATGCGTGTGGAATAATGATCAGAGCCAATTTTTTATGAACTAACGTCTTCTGCAACACTGTCAAACAGAGGGGAAAAAACAACAGTTGGTGTGGCACAGTCTGTGCATAGTTCTACGCATAGTTAGTTACACAATTGATGTGGCTGTGTCCATGCATGGCAAATTAGTGAACAAGCTTTACATTTGTCTGCAGGAAAAGGATGGAACGTTTGGTCCACTGCTTGCAAAGAAACTGACAGCAATGTGCCCACGGAACATCCATGTTGAAGCGAGTAAAAGTGGAAAAATGACTAAAGCACAAATGAAGAGCTTCTATAATTCGGTCCTGGCTGAACATGTTGGTGAGAGAGGTCTATTACTTTGCGATTCCTGGTCAGGATACAAAGACTACAGCGTCATTGAAGAATGTTTTCCAAATAAAGACATTACATTAAAGATATTGCCACCGAAGACAACCAAATACTGTCAACCTCTGGACGTATATTTCTTTCGGTAATACAAGCTCTATGTCAGACGTCTTGTTGATTTTGTACGATTGCAAATAGATACAACGCAGGCCGCGTTACATGATCGATACTTCATCATCCGTCTTCACTCTGTCATCTACAACCAACTATCTGCACCGAGATACAGACCTATGTTAACATACGCATGGCAAAGAGCAGGTTATGAAGTTGATGTTCCTGTTGCTTCGTTTGATAATGTGATCACCGTGGCATTTGAGTTTGGACTATTGCAATGCGGGAACATTGTAAATAATGGAGTATGTCTACATGTTGCCCTTGTTAAGTGTGTATACTGTTCCATTCCACTGTGTTTTAATCACTTCATTGAAACTCCTCATTTACACTTCGACCTCGAATGAAGGACAACACAGTATCTTCTATTGTGGGAAAGATGACTTTGTTAACACGGTACTGCATGTGTTAAGATTTCTTGTTGCAAGCAAGTGTTCAACCTTTTGCCAGATGATACTGCACCACATCTGATTCTTGTAAATATTATGGTCCGAATTGACTGTTGCTCGGTAGTTTCTGCTGCGAATTGAGTTTCTGCAATCCTTGGATGCCGTAACTTCCAAACATTGATTGTACACTAATGCGGGGTTTTACAGATAAATGCCCGTGAAGGGTATTAGAACAGACACATCTGCGTATGTTAAGCCCACTGCCAGTCGGTTTTAGCCGCCGTTCGAGCTGGGGTACTTCCCTTGTTAGAGAAGATCTCTGATTTCTGACAGCCCATGCATTCACTCAATGAGGACTATGTAGGAAACAATAGGCTATAGGCCTATCCACTTATTACACATAGAGTTACTTAAAACTTCGCTTTGCTCCTTCCAATTTGTTTGCCTAACAGAATGTTACACACTTCAGTGCTAATTAAAAGAACCAGCTTTAGCTACATCTTCATACAGATGATGATAATGATGATGATTATTATTATTATTATCATTAGGATTTTAGAAACTGACGTGAGGGCTGGAACAGGGTGCACTCAGCCACGTTAAGATGATGAGCAGTTGTCTGATCAGAGAGACAGCGCCTCAGTCGAGAAAGCCAAGGTTGACGGCCAAGGGGACCTGACGTGCTGACCACGCGCCATCCCATAATCTGTAGGCCAACAGGGCTGGGCATCGGTCGCTCGGTAAGCCAAGGCCTTCAGGGTCTAAGTGCCACGGTTAGAGTTAGGGGTTCACAAGATGTGTATATTTCTAGAGGTGAGGATTGCGATGGTTATGAGATTTTTAAAATCCCTCATCATCGGTTGGTAAATATTTGATCTCTTTCCTCATCATTATTATATGTTGGCTATTTTATACAGTTCAATCATCATTACTTTCAAATACCGTTTCACAACTCCTGTATTCAGAATGAACAGTCAATATATCAGAATATTTTTTGAAGTTTGTATTGTTAGTCTTTGCTACTTACCACATTGAAGAAGACATTTAGGCCCTTATCATGTTTGCGTAGTCCCAGTGGTGCGTGGTGGTCAGCTGCCGAGTCTCTCTCAGCATGCATGTCAAAAGCCATCAAGTGGATGAATTCCAAGTGTTTGGACAGTCGAGGCACATCATAACCATCTTCGACACGGAACCTTGAATGGTCACAGATATTCTGTTACTAAAATTGATGTTGTCCGTTTTGAAGAAAGAATAATCCTCTAAGGTTAATTAAAAATTCTTGAAAACTTGTAAACTTCAATAATACCTTCATTGCAGTAACCCGATAACAATTATTTGACGATAAGAGCTGCGTACAGAGCCAATATTTTTACAGTACATCACAAAACAATGAGGTTGCAGTACAGCGTAAAGTACATTGGCAGATTTTGCAGAAGCAGAAGAAGAAAACATTAAGGACTAAATTAACTTTCAGCTATTCCTTCATCAATAAAGCATTATCTCAGCCACTCCTCTCAAGCTGAAGAAATAATAGTGGGCCAACTATCCTTTTAGCCAGGGCTATGTTTAATGCCCCCCCCCCCCAAAAAAAAAATGGTTTATCTTCTTCATAAGTTTAGATGAGTAGCTGGTGTGTTATTTTAACCTCTTCCGAAAAGAACTGGCATAGGTATGGTACTTAAATAGTAAAATAAAATGTAACATTCCTCCCTTCTGAGACATCTGAGTTGATAATTAAGTCAAATCATACCATAGAAGTTACAACTTGATCAAGATACTAGCTTGAGGTTTGATGGCTTATTCATTTTCCTCCATCATCAGCCAGCAACACACAATCATCCATTATTGTGCTGAATAAGCATAAAGATGCTGAAGTACTAACAACCCTCAACATCTTTTGCTTCAGTAGGGACAAGCTATTGCCCATTTATAAATATACGTTAGGCAACTTACTGGTTACATTTCTTTTCAGATCAAGAAGAGGAGAAACAGTAGACTAATTTTGTTATAACTATTTGCAAATGTAACCTTCTAAAGCCCACTGATCCTTCACCCTTCTCACGAAGAAACAATATACTCTGCAAACCACATGGAATCCTTTCCTGTTTGAAGGAAATATTTCGTTCATTATTACAGCACAAAAGTGACCCTTTGCTGCAGATAGGTGTAACATGTGTAAGACAGATGTTGAAGGCATAATGAAGTGAGATGGTAAATTCACTCTACCTGGAAGGTGAAACAGATGCAGTCAATAACCATCCTCTTGGTGCAAAGACTTCAGCCAATTCTTCAACCAGCAGACTCAGCTGTTGGCGTTCGTTCCGCTGACCTCCGAGGTCCTCAGCCCCAGGAAATTCCCAGTCCAAGTCTATTCCATCAAATCCATGCAAGTCAAGAAAGTGAAGGACCGAACGAATAAATTCCCGTCTATTTGAGGCAGTTGCTGTCATTTCAGAAAACTTTCGTCGAGCTTCAGAGTAGCCCCCGACAGAAATGAGGACCTTTAAATTGGGATTGACTCTCTTCAGTCCAACTAGAGAGCGATAACCACCTGCAATTTAATCAAGATACCGTACGCTAATTAGTAATAATTCCTTGCAACCTGGAGGTTAGCCACATCAGCAGGTGAGAAATAGCTGTTGAGGGAAATAGCACTGGTAATCAAAGCTCAATTTGGAATGACAGAGAATCAGTTCCAGAAGCTGTCAGCATGACGATTAGAATAATGTCTTTCAGACACGTATGCTACTACTCTCCTCAACAGTTCATGTTGCCATGAAGTCAATAGACAACTTAAAAAATTATAGTTAGTTATTGTTGTTTTAAGGGGCAGAACAGTGAGGTCATTTACCCCTACACAAAATTATATATTAAATAATATCATGGCCGCTTCTGAAACTCTGCAGACTTATAAGAGTTTTTGTTGCTTGATATCTTAAAAATTGCAAGACAGAGAGTTAGGGGGTCATAAGATGTGTATATTTCCAGAGGTAAGGATTCCGATGGTTATGAGATTTTTAAAATCTCTCATCACCTTTTGGTAAATATTCTGTAGGCCCTATTTATTAGAAACTTTCATATTTTGATGTTGTCTGTTCTATTTTTAAAGTGAAAAATTGTGATGCATATTATTTGAAAAATGGTGATGCATATTATTTGAAAAATATGCACTATATCTAAGGTTTTCAATATATTTGTTTTTGCAGTGCATTCATATTTTCATATAGTCCCACAGTGGATGACTTGGGTGGAACAGTGCACAGAGGGACAGTACGGAAATAACGACACCATAGTTACAGATTGAAGTCTTGGAGTTTGTAAGTCTGAAAGTAGGTCGTATATACGGTACTGTATAATTAAAATCATTGACCTAATGCGAAGCAAATTCTTCACTATAAACTGCAGCACTACCACCGCAAGTTTATTACTGAGCTGCATAGCCTCAACAGATAAGGTTTAAAAAGTGATATCAAATTACTTTTTGAGGTAGAGATCCAGAAAAGAAATTAAAACTGGAAGGAAACATGAAAAGCAGTTAAAATGTTACATGGTTCAGTATGGCTTATTCTTTTCTCACTTTGTCAAGGAGGCTGTGTTTGTTAGGTTAGAGGGCTGAAGGCCCAAAACATACCGTACTACAAACTATTCTAGAAAACATTCATTATTGCGATTCTTTATTTCACAGACTTTCAGATTCAATGTTACATCAGTCGTTAGTGAAAATTTAATGGAGGTACATATGCATATTGTAGGCCTACTAGTACTTGTACCTTTGCTTTTATCTGATATCTTGATTTAATGACTGCTGTTTTCATTTGTTATTTCACAAAATTCCCGGAAATATGTTTCCATTCCAAACTTCATAAGATAGAACTTATTTCTTAATACTTGTTCTAAAGTAAGGTATTTCAGATGATATAAAGCCCTGGCTTCTGGACTAATTAGTTATTTCCCAAATAGGCCAGGACAACTTCATGTGGGCCAAATGGTGCATTCCACATTATTGAGTTAAGATAGTTGTGAATTTGAGACATAACAATGCTACACTCATAAAATAATATGAAGAAGAGAAGGCAATGGAAAATAGAGGATCCCTATTTGAGCTTTGTCTGTGATATGATCTTTTTGTGTATGTGCTTCACTTTCCATTCAACTAAGAGGTTAGGTTGTACTAGAACAATAAACATCTTCTCATTTTTACTGTTTTTCCCCTATTTATCAATTATAAGTGAGCAATGGGATGTATCCAGATCTCATCTTTCCAAAGCGTGATTCCATATAACACATGACATAAGACATAATATGTTTTTATGAATGACAACAGTTGCATGAACTGCCTTTGTAGCAAGTTCCACCATATTATAGATCTCTTCTTATGGGAAAATCGTGGTAATGTAACCCTGTGCACTTGGGTCTGTTTGGAATCTGTCTGATAACCTGTGCCATTATGTTGGCTATACTAGTGTATGTATCTGTAATTGAGGCTAGGGTTTGGGTAGGAGGGGGATGTAGCCTTAATTTAAGCACCATCCTGGAGTAGAAGTGAGAAACCATGGAAAACCACTTCTAGATTGGCCGAGGATGGAATCGAACCCAGTCTTCCACAGTGACAGTCAAGCACCATGAGGGGGACACAAGTAATCAATCTACAATATACCATAACTGGTAGGTCAAATAAAGTTATTATGATTTTATTGTCGTAATGGTGCAGTGGCTTAGCTGCTCGTCTTTCACCTGAACGGCCGGGGTTCGAATCCCGGTGAGAGCGGGGTGGAATTTTCACCTGAAAAATCACGTGGCATCAGGAAGGGTATCACACACCATGATTGCAAGGGAGTGGTAAAGTCCAGAGATCAAAGTTATGGATCCTGGAGTAGACAGTAACCAATTTTTTCCCTCACGTTCTCCATACAAAATGTACAGTAAGTGACTGTGGCTTTAAGCCTGGAATGTGGATACCACGGAAAACAACTTCTAGGCTGGCTGAAGAGGGAATCGAACCCACCCCTTCTCAATTATGCCTCATGAGGTTGAGTGAACCCCGTTCCAGTCCCCAGACAAGAATTACATTTCTTGGCAGGGTCAGAAATCAAACCTGGACCTCTGGGGTGACAGCGAAGAGTGTGGTTACTACACCACCAGGTGGTGAAGATAGATGTAAGTATAGTTATTTAGTTGAGGACTTTGATGATGATCGTTGTGCTCTAAGGTCACAACTGAAGAACTTCTTTCATCAAGCAACTATGATTTTCTGAGTTAATACAGCATGGATGTACAGTACATAAATGATAGGCTTCACAAATGAACTAGACTTATTCGAGGCAATGGAAATTAGTTAACATAACCTTACCTTTTACAATATCATATTCATCATCCTGAGGAATTATGTGCAAGCCATGTGGATCTAATGTTGCAAAAGCATACACTATGTGAGTGCAAGAAAATGGATCAATATGCTGTGTGCTGAATCGTACAGGTTCTCGTCGATATACAGCCCAGCCTTCCACGTAACATACAACCTGAAACAAGCAAGAAATTATTGAATTACCCAGTTCATTAAAGGTCGTAACTGAAAGGTACACTGAGGAAGTTAATACCTAGGCATATTTATGTAATGCTTACATTACATAATTTGATAGACGATCAGGATTCAGACTACACAATTCAACACATTAAGATGAATTAAGGAATATTCCAATGTCTGTGTCATATTAACTTAGTACATCAATTTATACATCAAATTGGCAGGTGAAAAGCTAAAGGAAGTAGGATACAAAATAACTAGTGATGGACGAAGCAAAGAGGATATAAAAAGTAGGTTGGCTCAGGCAAGGAAAGTATTTGTACAGAAAAGGAATCTATTGGCATCTCGAATATAGAGTTAGGTATTAAGAAGTCATTTTTGAAAGCCTTTGTCTGTAGCGTGGCACTATTTATGGAAGTGAAACTTGGACTATTGGTGCAGCAGAAAAGAGGAGATTTGAAGCGTTTGAAATGTGGTGTTACAGGAGAATGATGGAGATCAGATGGGTAGATAGGGTAACAAATGAAGGCGTATTAAGACGAGTGGGAGAGGAGAGATGTTTCTGGCGACTGCTAATGAAGAGAAGAGATAGGTTGGTAGGACAAGTATTAATACACCCAGAAATAGCTAGCTTAGTTATGGAAGGAAGGGTCGAGGACAAAAACTGTACGGGTAGACCAAGGTTAGAATATGTTAAACAGATTGTCTCGGATGTAAGGCGTGGTATCTATGTAGAGATGAAACGATTAAATCAGGACAGGGAGGCATGGAGATCTGCATCAAACCAGTCAAAAGACTGAAGACTCAAGCAACTCAAACAACAACATGTTTAATAGTAAGTTACGTTTTTCAAAATTCACTCTATTCTTATCTAAAAAAATATAATTCCTCAAAAGCTACTAGTTTCCATCCACACAAGTAGTGACTAACACCGTATGATCTTCATTAACACTGTTTTAGTTAAAGGAAGCGTTCCAGTCGGGCAACACAAGTATACAGTACAACCTAACCTGAAGGAAATATTTCATGAGATATTTTATCACAAAATAACACGCATTTATGTACAAAAACTGGAGGGGTGTGTGTGTGTGTGTATTATTTTATCACAAAATAACACGCTTTTACGTACAGAAATGGGGGGGGGGGGGGTTGTATTATTTTATCAAACAATAACATGCTTTTACGTACAACAATGGAGGGGGGAGGGTATTATTTTATCACAACATAATACGCTTTTACGAATAAAATGGGGGGGGGGGGGAATTGTTTTATCACAAAATAACACTCTTTTATGTACAAAAATGGGGGGCGGGGGACATAAAAGCGTGTTATTTTGTGATAAATATCTCATGACACATTTCTTTCAGTTTAGGGTGTATAAATACTCGTTTCCTCGCCTAATGTAATTGGGCACAATTTGTGTTGACCGACTGGAAATATTTCTATAATAGAACTAGGAAACACTGAACGAAAAATGGCTTCTATTCATCAACTTTTCAGATTTTATTTGTTCCTGCTTCCACATGTAAGGTACACATTGGCTCTCCATTGCCTGTCATAGCAGCATTTGGTTTGACCATCACAACGAAAGCACCCTTGTCAATAAGAAACCTGAATCATTTAATATTCTTCAAATAATTCATTACACAGCAGAACTATTATTATTATTGCTTCATCGTCATCGGATGACCTACATGGTGAATAATGATGATAGTAATAATAATAATAATAATAATAATAATAATAATAATAATAATAATAATACTCTAATAGATCATTCACTCACTTAAGAACAATAAAGCACCAGGTGAGGATTCAATAGTTGCCGAACTCTGGAAATACGCAGGTGAAAAACCAGTCGACAAGCTAACGGATATCATCCGGGAGATTTGGGAAACAGAGAAACTGCCCAGTGATTGGACATCGGCCCTAATTCATCCCCTGCACAAGAAAGGTGATAAAGCGGACGTAAACAACTATCGTGGCATATCACTCCTCTCGATAACATGCAAGATTCTCGCGAAAGCGCTTCAAACGAGAGCGGAAGCACAGCTCGATCAACACCTGGGCGAATACCAAGGTGGATTTCGAAAGGGGCGCTCTTGTGTTGAGCAAATCATGAATCTAAAATCAATTCTATCGTACATGAATCTGAGAAGTAAGAAATTTGTTGTGACTTTTGTTGATTTCAAGAAGGCTTACGACTCGCTGGATCGAAGTACCCTGATCCAGGTTTTAAGAGAATTTGGTTTAGATAATAAGACAAGAGCAATCATTCACCAATCCCTATTGGATACGGCTTCCAAAGAGAAATTCAGGGGAGAGATTTCTGAATCCTTCGCAATACGGACAGGGGTGAGACAGGGAGATGGGCTCTCGCCTCTTTTATTCAACTGTGTTCTTGAGAAAGTTATTCGAGAATGGCGTAAAGAATTGTGTAAGGTTGGTATAGAGAATGGGGTCAGACTAGGTTGTAAGAACAAAAACCTGACAATCGACTGTTTAGCTTTCGCAGATGATGTTGCAATTTTCTCTAATTCTCTTGACACAGCCACACAACAAATCAATCAATTACAGGTGCAAGCAGCAAAGGCAGGTCTTCAGATTTCGTTTGAGAAAACGCAGTTTATAACGAACACCAAGTCGGAACCCAGAGAACTTACGGTGAATGGAGGACAAATAAAACAGGTAGAGAAATTCAAATACCTGGGTGAATGGATTGAGCCCAACATTCGTGTAAAGGAAGCCTTCGTGGCACGGATTAACAAAATGGAAATGGCTTACCATTTAACCAAAGACATTTACAAATCACGATCAATGTCCTTCAAGGCCAAACTGAGGCACTTCGTTACCGTTATTCGCCCGGAGGCGTTATATGCATCAGAATGCCTGGCGATGAATAAGAAAGGCCTGGCAGAACAACTCGAAGCCAAAGAGAGGAAGATTCTGAGAAAGATCTTGGCCCGGTCAAGGAACGAGGAGAGTATAGAAGACGACACAACGATGAACTCTATCTACATGTGGAGAAAATAACGGACACCATTCGCAAAAGAAGACTCTCCTTTTATGGCCATTTAACACGAATGAACTCCGGAAGATTGTCCAATCGAATCTATGCCTACTTTGTGGGAAAGAAAACCAAAGGGATCTGTTTTACAGAGGTGGAAAAAGACCTACAAGAACTGGGGATATCACATGAGGACATCTTGGAATGTGACTCTTTGAAGAAGAAACTTGGGGAGATACGGAGTTTTCAGCCAAAACCTATATTGAAAACTGGCAAGAAGTGGACCGAAGAACGAAGGGAAGCTCACCGAAGAAGAATGCGCGAATACTGGGCGAATGCGAAAGAACGAGGGAAAAGGCAGTTGAAATAACGTGGTCCATAGACGACCGAAACGATAAAAAAATAAAAAAATAAAAATAATAATACTCTAATAATAAATGTTCGTATTATATAGTCTATAATAATATAATCATTCTCCATACACTAGAACTGTTTACTGTAGCCTGCTAATTGCTGCAATGTAACAGTAAAAGTCTCCCTGCACTGCAAAACATTCATACAAATTGCCTTGTGGAGCTCTCGGCAGTAAGAGCGTCTAGGTCGTGTAATGTGACGGTACGAGGAACATCGGTAACAAATGATTTGCAAAAGCGCCTCATAATGCAATGACATTTCACAAGGCCAAATTTAGCAACTAACTACACTATATCCCCCCTCTCTCCCACCACAGCCCATGAAGTGCCTTGGCTACCAAGCGACCGCTTACCAGCCATTTGGCCTACAGATTGCGGGGTGACGCGTGGTCTGCGCGCCGGGTTCCCTCGGTTGTTAATCTTTGTATTCCTGACCTCACTGTCAGAAAGCTACTAAATTGTCCTAACGAGGCTGAGTGCACCACGTTCCAGCCTTTACGTCTGTTTCTAAATTCCCTAACGGAGCTGGGAATCGAACCCGGGACCTCAGGGTCAGAGGCACGCGAGCAGTTAATTACCAACAACTAGTTTCATTAAAAGAGCAGCAGAATTTTTCGAACGCAAATGTCGAGGTGTTTAGCTGCTGCTTCATTTAGGAGCTTAGGACACAGTTTAGTCCTCAGCCCTATTTACTTGTAACTGATGTGTATTGTACTGTATAAGTCTGATAACTTGAGTTATTAGAGTAACTGAATTATTATGTGTAATTGCTGGGGTCAGGAGTGTGCACAATCACTGTAGTATGCTAATCATCTTGCTTTACATTTTTTAAGCGTTTCTCGTGCATACCAACCATAGTGTATTTCTGGTCAAGAACTGGACTCTGCCATATTGACATATTCTGTCCTTGGGTGGTTGTTTACTTGACATATGGTGGTAATTTCTTCCCACTTCTCATTCCCCTCAGCCAACAGTATCCAGTTCCCAGTTCAGATCACAATTCCAAGTATTGACCACAGCCGAAGCTGGTTACTTCAGAGACATCTCAGGATCCAATCTTTCAACATGACTTAGCGGTTAGGTTTTCAAGAGATTTATTTAGATTTTGTTCACACCAGCACCTACTGTAGACGGTTCATATTTTTGGCACTTACGAATATTTGAGCTTGGTACTGAGTGAAGAACGTAAGTGGCTCTTACCTTGTACTGTTCACTGCCCTTAGTTCCCTTCGGATCCTGCAAAGGCTGAGGTCGTCGCCACCACCAAGTTTGCAGTGGACCAGGGCTGCTTTCCACTGCGTCTCTCAGTGGCAGTCGCATTGAAGCACGGAAACTACATAACAATAAAATGAGAAAAATCTATAAGTTAAGAAAAAATTAGTGAATTGGGACACAAAACAAAATAACAATATTACTTCAGATTATAGGAGTGGAAACTAATGTATAACAGGGAGCACCAAGCCCCATGAGGACTATCAAGAAGAGAGGTGGGATGGAGTATCATTCTAAATCATCCTAAAAGTGATTCTCCATGGTTTCTTACTTCAATTCTTGGTGAATGATGGAATGGTACCTTTTGTATAGTCTGCATTTAATACCAAAGTATAAACTGCATACAGTAGACCATCTCCGTAGCCAACACCACGAAAATGTACTTGTTTTGCAGCCCATGCTCTGGACATTACAAAAAGTCTTCAATTATAAATGCAATATGTTGCTTTATATGCAAAGCTCTTTTCTCTTTCTCCTTTCTCTTCCTGCTATCAGATAATGTAACCCTCTATATTCTTCTTCCCCAATTTAAGACACATAATTTTAATGTATAAAAACAAGTATTTCTTATTAATAAGCAGTCCCACAGCACATGTCTTTTATAAGCAAAATATATAAATAAATATATAAATAAATGAATAAATAAATAAATAAATAAATAAATAAATAAATAAGTAAATAAATAAATAAATAAATAAATAAATAAATAAATAAATGGGTGAATGAATGAATAAATAAATAAATAATTGAATGAATGGACGAATGAATGAATGAATGGATAAATAAATAATAATGATCGTTCCTGTGGCCTCCGGAGAGGCCGAGTGCAGGTCTTTCTAGTTGACGCCCGTGGGTGACCTGCGCGTCGTAATGAGGATGAAGTGATGATGAAGACGTCACATATACTCAGTCCCCAAGCCACGGGAATTAACCCCAAGATATTAAAATCCCTGATAGCTCGTCTGGGAATCGAACCCGGGGCATTCGGGTCTAAGCCTAGCGCGCTAACCATTTAGCCACGCAGCCGTACGATAAATAAATGGTACGATAGTATACGCAGTATACGACATTTCACTCCTAGACGTCATTTTTAAGTTATCTCTGGTTCCTTTCTTTTATTGGCTAAATTCTAATGCGTAAGAGAAAGCGACGCTTCGGTATGAGTGTAAAAGGGGGAAGCTCTGGGCACTTGTGGCATTTTACTGTGTAATTAAAATTACGAGAGAAGCATGGGATTCGCCAATGTGCTGTGTTTAAGTAGTACAATCGGGTATCAGCATATTGTTATGCGCTTGGTGAATCCCCGAGTTCTAAGCTGTAAGCTGGTACGAGTCGATTCTACAGTCTCCTGGTAGATGCACGGAAGATGAATCACCTGACAGGAAACATATCTGTCTACTTTGGTTACGTACTACCACGTCCGTGTGATCTGCAGGAAGTATCCAACGAAATGTAGAAGATGGCAGGCAGTGAGTGCTAAGTGCAGCAGAGTCGAGTAGTTAATGGTTTTGCCTCTATGTGCTATTGCATTAAGGCCACTAATATTTCAAATCTGTATGACATGAAACCTGATAAACAAATAACACCACATTTATCTTTATTTTGAATTGAAAGACGTGGTATTATTGTTACAACGAGGCTCTTTGTCGCAACCCAATGTGATGGATGTATCATGTCTTCTAAGTGTTTCATATTAGCCTAATTGTGGTGTTCTACCGTATTCAAAAAAGCCTAAGGACTATTACAGAATAGAGTTGGTCATGTGACTTACACGCGTATGCTGATATGTAAGGGCATGCCTCTAAAATTCTCTTTGTGATGTTAATTTTAATATTTATAATTTTGTCGGCGGTACGCTCTTCATTCTTTTATTTCTTTTTCTCACGCACTCTTGTTCTGGCTTGAGTCTTTTCCTAAAAATAAAAAAATGTATCACAACAAAATAAATTCTTCCTCGTGACCAGGCAATCAGCTTGCTTCACGCAGATAACTTAATTACGGCAAAGAAGCTACCCTCACTGTCTTGTGGCTTGCAATAATTACAGATTCAGCCTCCTTTAGAATATGGTAATTAGATAGACATCATAATTAAGGTTTCAGTACGGTACCCGGCCCTTGAGGGGGCACCAAGGGTAGTTAACATACTTCACAAGTACCGTAACAGTCTTTGAAGTTGACCTACATCTGATGTAATGATACCGTATCTGGCCATTTGAGGGGGCTCCAAGGTTATTTAACGGAACCTGGTAGTGTAAAATATCAAAATTGGACATCTTTTTAGTTGAAAGTAATCTGCGGACTTTCAGGATTACTACTATTGTCACCGATATGACATGCGTCAGGGCATCTGACTAAGACACAAAGTCAGGCATGACGACAATGACGTAATGGAGCGGTTTGAACGTCATCACTTAGAGTCGCGTGCAAGAACATCATGGAAATATATATATTATATTGGGAGCTTTTTTATATTCTGAACCGAATAATAAAACCAGGAAAGGATTTTATATGAAATTAAAAGTGATTAAATTCTATGGACAAACAATATCATGAAAGTAAGACTTAATTTCCTCCCCCATGGTCTGGTACCTTGACATGGAGGGGAGGCTTGTGTGTTTCAGTGATCCCGAGAGCAATGCCGGCCGGAGCTTCGGCTACTGGCAGGGTCACCCATGCCGGTAA
This sequence comes from Meconema thalassinum, assembly GCA_946902985.2. Lineage (NCBI taxonomy): Eukaryota > Metazoa > Arthropoda > Insecta > Orthoptera > Tettigoniidae > Meconema > Meconema thalassinum. The sequence goes on along the minus strand of OX336389.2, from coordinate 1,122,029,238 downwards.
GGTCGAGGGTGAGAGACCAGACTAAATGACAGACTACACCATGATGGTGGGCAGCAGCGTCATCAGTAGGTTATTTCCAGGCGGAGCTGTAATTCAGTGGTTCGGTTGGAAAACTGCGGGGGCTCGTTTTCAGTCCTTAAGGTGGCAGCCCTACCAGGAAACTAGGAAGCTGTGGGCTAATAACTCGCAATCTCCGAAATTGTTTATTAAAGAAACTGAAAAGAATGAAAACCGGACGGATCTCATGTTGACAACTTTCGGCACGAAAAGGAAGACACGAATAGGTTTCTGGTATGTGAGGACTCTGGGTGAGAGTAGTAGGCTGAGGCAGGTGATCAGAGAAATGATCTCGTATAAACTTGATATACTTGGGCTCAGTGAGATAAGATGGCCAGATTTTGGTGAGATAAAAACTTATGAAGGACTTACCCTCATATACTCTGGGAGGAGCGAGGAAAATGCGGAACGCAGAGATGGAGTTGGTCTTTTGCTTACTGAACATGCAAAGAAAAGCCTTATAAGTTGGCAACCCATTTCCGAGCGAATATTATCAGCACGATTTAAGACTCGCATTCGCAATGTTACGATTATACAATGCTAAGCACCCACGGAACCATCAGAAGAAGAACTTAAGGAAGCATTCTACTCCCTTCTACATGAGACAGTAAGGAAAAGCAGTAAGAGAGATGTGATTATAATAATGGGAGACCTTAATGCTAAGGTAGGAGAGAACAACGAGGGACTAGAACATGTGATGGGTGTACATGGCCTTGGGGATAGGAATGGAAATGGGGAAAAGTTCACAAACTTCTGTGCTAGCCATGACCTTGTTATTGGAGGTACTTTGTTTCCTCATAAGAGGTGTCATAAGATCACGTGGATTTCCCCTGATCATGACACTGAGAACCAAATTGACCACATCGCAGTGAGTAGGAGATTCAGAAGATCGCTCACCGATGTTCGGAATAAGAGAGAAGCTGATGCTAGCAGTGATCACCACCTTATGCTGGCTGAGTTGAAGATGAAGATCATGGTGGCAAAGAAGAGGTTTGAAAAACAGAGCAAGAGATTTGATGTGAGGAAGTTGAAGGAGGAGAAGGTCAGAGAAGAATTTAAATTGGAGCTAAGAAATCGTTTTCAGGTACTCCAATCTGATACAGCAGAAACTGATATTGAATCTTCCTGGAGTAATGTAAAGAAAATCATCCTTGATACAAGTGAAATAGTACTGGGAAAGAGCAATCCTCTCAAGAAGGATTGGATGTCAGAACAAACTTGGGAGGCAATAAGTCATAGGAAAATGAGTAAGGAGAGGTTGAATATGTGTAAGACTCGACATCAGAAAGCAAAAGTGCAAGCAGAATACACGGTCGTTGACAAAGAAGTCAAAAAGAGTGTGAAAAGAGATAAGAGTAATTGGATCGATGAGATGGCGAAGAAGGCTGAAGATGCTGCATCAAAAGGTGACAGCAAAGAAATGTACCGCATTACAAAAGTGCTGTCCAAGAAAAGTTTCCGGAAGAACCGACCCATAAAAGACAAACAGGGAAATTTACTCACAACTCAAGAAGAACAACAAGAACGGTGGAAGGAATACTTCACCGAAATTTTTAATGTTGATCGAGGGATTAATGAACACCACGGAGAGAGGAATGATGAACCTGATAATTCTGATCCAAATATTCTTTGCACAGCCCAACTTGTGCTGAAATCAAAGAAGCCTTGCTACAGCTGAAGAATGGAAAAGCCCCCGGTGTTGACAACATTTCGCCAGATGTCCTCAAGATAGACATGGACACCACAGCTAATATCCTGAAGCCATTGATGGAAAAGATCTGGTTTGAAGAGAAGCTGCCTGCGGAATGGAAGAAAGGTGTAATTGTTAAAATCCCAAAGAAGGGTGACTTGACGAATTGTAACAACTGGAGAGGTATTACCTTACTATCCGTACCAAGCAAAGTATTTCTCAGGATAATCTTGAATCGCGTGAAGAAGTCTATCGAGTCGAAGTTGAGGAAAGAACAAGCTGGATTTAGGGAACACCGTAGTTGTGTGGACTTAATTAACACTTTACGGATTATTGTGGAGCAGAGTAACGAATGGCAAGCAGCACTGTACATCACATTTATAGATTTTGAGAAGGCCTTTGATTCCATTAATAGGAAGGTCATGTGGGAGACCTTAAAGGAATATGATATACCAAGTAAAATAGTTAACATCATACGAGAGATGTATTCTGGTTATGAATGTCAAGTCCTGCATGAGGGTCAGCTATCCCAGCCATTGGCCATCCAGACTGGAGTACGACACGGATGTATACTTTCTCCCACTTTGTTCCTGATTGTTCTTGATAATATTCTTAGGAAGGTGGGGAGAGGAAGGAAGAGAGGGATACAGTGGGGACTTCGAGACAGGTTGGAGGATCTTGATTTTGCTGATGACATCTGTATGCTAGCACAGCGCTTTAGAGACATAGAGGGAAAACTGGCAAACTTAGAACTCGAAGCTGCTAAGGTTGGACTTAAGATAAACCCAAAGAAGACAAAGGAGCTGAGAGTGAACTCCACAGTACAGGCTGGTCTCACTGTGGGAGGAGTAGATGTAGAACAGGTGGATACATTTGTTTACTTGGGAAGCGTGGTAACGAGAAGTGGAGGGGCTGAGGAGGATGTCAAGAGCAGAATAAGAAAGGCAAATGGGGCTTTTGTGCAGCTCTATCCAGTATGGAGAAACCGTAACGTATCCAAGAAGACGAAAATCAGACTTTTTAAAACCAATGTGAAAGCTGTCCTATTGTATGCATGTGAAACATGGAAAGTTACCAATCCTATCAGCCACCAACTTCAAGTATTCTGGGTATACGATGGCCAGATATAATCCCAAACGAAGAGCTGTGGCAAAGGGCTAACCAACAACCTATAGAAGTCCAAATTAAACGGAGGAAATGGGGTTGGATTGGGCATACTCTGCGGAAACAGAATGATGCAGTAGAAAGGAGATCTCTGGACTGGAATCCTCAAGGGGCTCGGAGACGGGGAAGACCAAGGAACACCTGGAAACGCACCATTGAAGAGTAGGCCAGAAAAGCGGGAAAGACTTGGAGGGAAGTGAAGAACTTGGCAACAAACAGAGCCCGATGGAAATCATTCTTGGATGCCCTATGCTCCGCACGGAGCGAAAGGAAATAAGTCAAGTAAGTCAAGATTTAATTTGACCTAATAGAAGATTTGAGTGGACATTATAGAGGGCTCTGTTTGGCGGCACCAAGGCAAGATGGCAAGGTCATTTGGAGAAGGAGTTCTCTTCGTTATTTTGAGTGCGGTGAAGGAACACCACTTCTTATATTGAGTGTGGTCCGGAAACACCATTTCTTACGAGTTCGATAAGAGAAACAGTGATGTGAATCGGAGGCAAGATGGCAAGGTCATTTGGAAAAGGAGTTCACTTCGTCATTTTGAGTGCGGTGAAGGAACACCACTTCTTATATTGAGTTCGGTCCGGAAACACCATTTCTTACGACTTCGATAAGAGAAATAGTGATGTGAATCGGAGTACGAGAACGTGCAATTTACAGTACGGACGGCCCGTGGTTAGGCGACGTCAAAGTATGCGACGTAAAGACAGTGAGATTAAGCATATTTCACAGATTAAAATAAACGTGATTGTACGCCGTATCAAATACAGTATAGGACATTTCTATGGTTTATTGGAAGCAAATAACTTTACGTTGTGTTAACAAGATTTTCTGTGCATTTGAAAGCGAAGTTTCACGAGGAAGAGACATTTCATTCGAGCATTATAATAGCGCCAGCATTCTACGAGATACAGCGCGGAGAAATGCGATGGTCAGTTGTCTTGAATGAGAACACAATGCTTGTGTCTAGAAACAGCAGACAAGCGAAAAGTGATTGAACTCAGCCATAGACACTAGCAAGGTCACAGCAGGCGAGGCTAGGCCACGTGTGTTTCAATACGTAAACTTGTAAAATTTACGAGAGGTGCGTTACGTAAAATTATCGCAGTACGCAAGCATTCTATACAGTGAATGAACGGTCATAAAATACCGTTATTTGGAAGTACGAACACTGAGCCTGTACAATTAATCTTGAGATGTCTGACAATTTCACCCAGTCAGCAGCACCGTTAAGTGCTATAGTTTTTCGGTGAACACCTTGGAAGGCTAAGCGGATATATGGAAAGTTGCTGGATGGAGTGACGGATGAGATGACCATGGACGACTGCGGAAGGAGATCTGAGACACCACAGGGCCTGGAGATGAGTCTATATCACCATTGGAGAATGGGGCCTAGGGCTATGAGGCACCATCATTGGATGGAGGAACGACGTCACAAGTACCTTTACCCTGAGACCAGAGGTACAGATCGCATCATCTAAAGTACCTATAGAACTAGATAGTAGATGATAGAGTCGTTTTACACAGATTTGGTAGTTGGAAACTTGAAGTCAACATTTATTGCGCCGGAACATTTAATTAATGGATGTTTAGTGTTTTAAATATATTATGAACTGAAGATAATTATGATCAGGGATATTAACTTAGGAATAGAAGGTGATTTGATGAATTTAAACTAAAACATGTTTTTTTTAAGTGTATGGCTTTTATTGCCGGGAGTGTCCGAGGACATGTTCGGCTCGCCAATTTTGTAGCTACTTCGAGACGGACACCCAATGGGTGAGCTACAAGTACCGTTGGGGAGGGAAGTTGGATTGTAAGGACGAGGAGTTGGAAGGTAGCGGCTGTGGCCTATAGTTAGGGACCAACCCCGGCATTTGCCGGAAGATGGGAAACCACAGAAGACCATCTTCAAGGTTGCCCGCGGGGGCATTCAAACCTCCTCACCTCCCGGATGTGAGCGACTGCCAGCAGTCATGCCGTAACGGCCACGGCTAACTCACCCGGTACTAAAACATGATGATAGGATTTTACTACACAGATAGGAATGCTTGACATGAATTTTCAACCAGGAGAGAAGTTACATGATACACGATAGATGAACACATTATGCTGATATTTTGAATAGATATTCGATTGTTGTAAGAATTAACAAGCGCATTAAATTTAATGATGAGTGGATTTAATGAATAATGTGAAGTGACAAATTGGGATTATGAGGATGTGATGTGGAATTAATTATTGAGTGATGAAAAATATAAAAAAAATGAGGTTCAATCTATGCGATTGTTCGATAAAATTATGTTGATAGAATCAAGTAGTGAGGAATGTCGAAAGGAGATATGAATAAAGTTGAAATGAATTGAGGTAGAATTATAAGGTGTTAAGAATAATAAAGAAAGCTTTTCAGTCGGTCAACACGAATTGTGCCCAATTACATTAGGCGGGAAACAAATACCGGTATTTACTACCCTACCAGGGAATTGCTACCGCTAGACGTGGAGCGGGGCTGTTGTGTATACAGTACGTTATCTCGCCTCGTTATGGCTGCAGCGAGCGGTGCGGGGCAAGAGGGGGGGACGCATGTACAGTCATACAATGAGAACACACCACACAGCGCACGACCCAGCACGAATCATGCGCACAAATGACATGCGATGAGGTTTCGCTGGCGACGACTGCGCGTCTATCGCAGGCGTGTGGCTGGGCGCAGCACATTAGTTCCGATTTCCGCCACCGGTAACAATTCGCTGGTAGGGTAGTACATACCTACAAGCTAACACACTTTTTATGTACAAATACCTACTTAATTGGATGCCATGTTTCGAACGTCACGCGTTCCTGTTCACAGATCCTGTTCACTTAGGCTTAAATAGTTATGATGTTTATGAATCACACTTAAACACAAATATATACAATATTTATATTACATAAGTCTGTAAACACTTTTGTAACGTGTCAACTATTTACAGACAGTACAATACACTTCTATGGTTGTTGCGTTATTATTATTAATGTGGATTAAGTATGTTTCCTCTTGTCTATTGAATTGTTATTATGGATAATCTCAGTATTGAGATTGTCTGCCTATTTCGTTATTATTGTTCTAAATCAACCGTTTCTATTTAAAGTATTGGCATAATTGTATGGCAATGTCTCGCATGGCGAATACATAGTTACGAAAATGCACTGGAAGTAATGGAGTGATGTCAACTTATGTGGTTTTTAGAGCTGATCCTTGTGGTCCGGTTCCGCTGCGTACCTCCAGTGGACTGACCGCTCCGTGTACACACTATGTTTAATCGTGTCACTTGTGGTGCGCTCATGCTGCGCTCTGTTAGTTGTTCTGAATACTAATCATTAATGTTCAGTCCACGTGTTACCAGCGCTATCCGTTGTAGTAACTAGAATATTACTTGTTTTTTATGTAGGTTGTAACGTGGCCAGCAATGCTCTAAGCTGCATTACTGTATGATTGTATGCTAATTGTGAAGAACGATCTCAACTATTAACGACCAATCTCTCCCCGCCTCGCATAAACTAATTAGCCATTGAGCGATGAAGGACTTAATGGGGGTTCTTGAACTCATTAACACTGCCTAATTAAGGCCCGGGTTTATTGAGATTACGACAAAAAGTGCATTATTCATGCTTAGCGTGAATAATAATAATAATAATAATAATAATAATAATAATAACGCAACAACCATAGAAGTGCATTGTACTGTCTATAAATAGTTGACACGTTACACAAGTTTTTACAAACTTATTTAATATAAATATTGTATACATTTATTTGTGTTTAAGTGTGATTCATAAACATCATACCTAGGTAAGCCTAAGTGAACAGAATCTGAAGATGAACGCGTGACGTTCAAAACATGTCATCCAATTAAGTTGGTATTTGTGCATAAAAAGTGTGTTAGCTTGTAGGGTATGTAAATATTTGTTTCTCGCCGAATGTAATTGGACACAATTCGTGTTGACCGACTGAAAAGCTTTCTTTATTAGAATTAGGCAACACTGAAAAATGGCTTCTATCACTACCAGGTGATAAGATCCACAAATTAAGATTTAAAGGAAATATACTGTGCTACAGTTATTAAATGAAATTAATTACTTCTATTTAAATAAGGAAGGTCTAAGGATATCAATCTATAAGAAACTCAGTATGAATGATAAGTAGGTGAATTTATGTAATGGAACCTTATGAAATTTTGCATAAAATCAAATGGAGAGAATGATGAGAAATTAAAGCATTACTCTAGTAGAAGTTAACAGTATTTCAGTGTATGGAGAAAAGGGTTTGAATTAGCATGGAATTAATTGAATATGAGAAATCGAAATGGGTACCTAGGATTTGTGTCTTGAGAAAGTGAAAAAATATTGGAATTCGTGAAACTGCATTGGGAGTGAAAGAAAGTGTACAAAATGTATATAAATTAATAGAACAAAGGCATCCATAATATAAAATGTAAAATGATCTAGAAGAAGAACGAGTGGTATAGTTATCGTTTTTTGATATATTTTTTTCACCATCTTAACCATGAACTCTATAATAAGAGAGCTGATTGGATAAAAGTGAATGTAATGTAAGTTAAAAAGGAAATATTAGAAAGGATCTCCGTAAGTTTAATTATATCAAAGATAGGACACGAGGAGATTTTGTCCCCATTTATCAATTTAATCGTTTGATTTTATTTTCACTTTTGCACTTCAAGTATTAAATTAGCAATCTCTGAGTGCAGGGCTAGGCTTACTTTCATTGTGTGTGTCAGTGTGACCGCAATAAACTGGTGAATATTCTATCTTACTTGTTCAGTTCTCTATATATTTTTGCACTTATTATTTTTTACTTAAACGATTATCGAAATAACTTCGAGACTTTTAACCATTGAACCCAGTTCCCATTCACGCCCTGGGATTGTTAGGATCTCGTCCTCCCGGTTTATTTATTTTCTTCGACACCGAACTTATTTCGACCGTTTAAGGATTTTATTTCGCGTTGTACCGAGCTCTTGCTGAGGTTTGCGGTGATGAGCCGGGCCACCCAATCTAAGGTCGGAGTATCGGGTACACTATATACGATTTATTGGGTAATATGGTTGTTTACCGGGCGCTATAGATGACTTAGTTGATCCCTGTGCTCAGGTGCCACGTCCCTTTTCCATACTTGATGTATATCTTCTTTCCTGCACTGGGCTGAACAATTCGCTAAAGTTTTCGGTCTCCAGGAGAATGTTGCTTAGTATAATTTGGCTATTCTGTGTACACATTAGCTATATTCGTATGTTTTCCCGCCTTTCAGTGTGTTTTGTTTATAGTAAAGTTGCCGGATGTTTCGTATTGCTGTAAGCTAGTAACGTTTGAAAAACGAATTTCTTTAGCAGTGGGACGCTTCCAAGAAAGTGTTTGCTAAACGTCGATTCTGCAGCAATCAGTAAGTTATAAAAGACTTAAAAAGAATTCAATTGAAAATTCTGTATGTTACCAGCAGTGTAAATCTAACTTAACCACTCCAACTACTTCAACATGTTGCAAGACTCATCAAGTTTTCAACTGCTTCAAAAAAGTTGTAGTTCTAGAGGAAGATGGATGAAAATTTACCGGATGTCTCAGAAAATTGCGAAATCATACGTACAATGTAGAACTATTATCCCAATTCATATGTCATTCAGTGAAGTGTAAATATTGTGATGGTTCTTACAGACGAGGAAAGCAGTGCAAGGAAGGAGCTGTGTTACTAGTTATTGCTGAAGTGTAAGAATTGTAGTTTTATTCAGTCTACAAGAAGATCGCCATTGTGTTGCGGTAAATATATTACGAAATAAATGTGAGACTTGTTTACCGCATGAGATGTAAATGGAAGGGAGAAAAAGGATGCAGATACTCAGTGTGGTATGCAGGATTTACCACTAAGGTTTATAATTACTTCACTGCCATTACACATGCTGTCAATAAAGTTGATGAGGATTCAATGAAGCGGGCATGTGTAGAGGTTGTTACCATAAATGAAGGTTCAAGAAGTATATGTGTTGCATTTTACAGTATTGAAAACGTCGGGGGCATACTTTACTAAATGGTGTTGTGTCAGCAACTTCGTTTGGGAAGAGTAGTGTTTGTTGACGTGCTTACTATACTGTGCATTGTTCAGGTTGCAACAAACAGTCTGATAGTCACAAATGCAACCGAAACTATGAAAGTTGCAGCGGTGCCATGGATTCAACTGGAGTGCAGAATATTTTCCATCGGTCCGAGGCTACAAGAGGTGTAAGACATGCAAAACATTGAGGTGATGGAGATTCAAAAACCCATATGAAAGTACAAGACAACCTTATGATCGCAGCCTTGACACTGAGAAACGTCAATGCGTGGAATATATGAAGGGTCCACGGGAAGAAGGGCGGATGTCACTCAAAATGTAAAATCGAGATATCAGCGCGATCTAGTAGGCCTCTTTGCGACGTATTGAAGGCACAATTGTGTCTGGCTAAGGACAACGTGGGTCGTGAGAAAATGACGTTTCAAGTCGACGCGTACATATAAGTACATATAAGCAGGGCTATCCAGAGGAGTGCGTCAGGCCTCGGCAGCCGGCACAGTCCATATCCTCGCCGCTAGATGGGGGCTTCATTCATTCCATTCCTGACCCGGTCGGAGACTGGAAGCAGGCTGTGGATTTTCATTTTCAAGCAGGGCTATATTTGTGACGGTACGCACCGGTACGCCGTACCGAAACCTCTGATCGGGGGAAAAGTCGAATATACCGGTATAACATATATTTTAGAACTGTGAAACCTTAGTTGTAAGTCAAGGTCAACTTGGTCTTTGACTGGGTAATTATTTCAGAAAACGGTAAAGCAAAATTATATGACAAGAAATAAATGATTGTTTGTAAACATGTGTGTATTTTCAAACCGAATGTATTTTTAACTAAAAAAATAATGAAATAATGTACATTGTTTGAATGATAGCCTAGATGCAATACGGTGCATTAAAATTTAATATAGGCCAACGGCTATGGTAAGAAAAATGTTGCTAAAGCAGTCTCAACTTAATTTAAAATTGCAATCATAATTAGATTGCTATTTTGTCCAGTGGAGAAAAGCGTAAAAATATCCTTTTTAGAACTCTATACTTCATATAGCCCCCCCCCTCCTCCTCCCCCCCCTCCTCCCCCTCCTCCCACCACCACCACCACCTGGTAGCCCACAGTACCGGAACCTCTTTTTTTTTTTTACAAATCAAGCACTGCATATAAGTAATGAGATTTTAAAACTCGTTTCCTGAACATTTTACAGTATTTGACATTCCTCAATCTTCCCGTGGACCCTTCATATCCAGGAGCGATTAGGAAGTAGGTTGCAAAAATTGACGAAGGACATGAAAGGACAGAAGCTTACTGATGGTAAGGTATTAAAGGGTCCTGGCCGACTGACGGACGGAGAAATTGCCTTAATGCAGGCTTACTTTGGACAGTCAATTAGAAGAACCAGCAACAACTTGAACGCCATGCGTGAAGTAGTGTGGGCGTCTTTCCTGCATGTGCTCCACTGACGAAACGTCCTAATGGTCCAGACTCTTGGTATAACTACCAGCGATCCCAAATTCCTGATGAACCGTACAGCAATAAACACTCCCTTCCCCATGCAGTAACGAAAGTGATTAAACCTATCTACAGAGACTTTAGCAAAACCCAACTTCTAAGAAAATGCTTGTACGGATAAACTCAAAATCCGAATGAAAGTCTAAATAATTCCAGTTGGCAGTGAATTCCAAAATCTGTTTTTGTGGGTCTACAGATACCGTACTGAATATTGGTGTAAAAGACGCAGTAATTATGAACGGGCCATGGCAAGGACAGTGGAGTCATTCCGGGCAGAAACTGTCACGCGCGTCAACGCATTGACAAGGAGCGCCTTTTTTTTTAAATGCAAGTAAAGCAGCTGAATCAGCAGCAAAAGTAGCAAGGACAAAAAAGAAGACAAGATATTTGTAGGAAAGAAGCGGAGGATGATGAATATGGCCCTGGGATGTTTTAGAGTGCTCCGTAAATATTCAGATATTGTAACTAAAACTTTTACTAGAGATTTATCCAGACTTCAAATTTTCTAAGGTATGAACCTTCTTCTCTGGAACTATGAGCCCTATCATGTTAATATATTTCACACTTATAAGCGTTTATGAGTTACAAATTGTCAAGCAAAATGAAAGTAATCAGAATAAAAATAAAATAATTAAAAGTAAAAAGTATCAGGAATAACGGCTAAACAATTGACAAATTCAAATACTGTATTAATAAAATCTAAACCAAATGCAAACCAACAATATCAATCTTTACCATTATCATTAGATTACACATTATAGCTTGCAACCAATTATCTATATAACATCAGAGAGAAAGGTACCTAACTTGGGGAACTTATCAAAAGTTTCAGAATTTTTTTACTTTACTCAAATGATCATAATATTGAAATATATTACACATTTCTATAATACTTCAGAAACACGCAGCCTTGAATACATAGTGAACATTGTCTCTGTTACTTTAAGAATGAAGCTTTTATTGAGCAGTTGCATCGTTGGCAAATCTACAGTACCACGTACCTGGCCACTTGAGGAGGAGGCTGCTCCACAGCATCACGGAGTGGTAAGGCTCGAGTCCCAAAGGCAGGCTGGAGATGGGCCCGCTGGATGGGCAGAGGCAGGGGTGGAGGCGGCTGCTCCACTGCATCTCGTATGAATGATCGTTGTGCTGTGACAGTCTGCTGCATCAGCAACAGCACTAGTGGGGCCAGCATGGCCTGCAACAGGGAGACACACACATACAATAGAACAGGGACTCAGTTTAATATCACTTTGTGTGAGAGGTTTTGTATTAGAATGGCTTAGAAATGCTTCGAATGCTACATGTAAAATTGTTTATGAAAAACTTATACAGTAAGGTTGTTCTATTGAAACATAGACAAAGCTGACAGTCCACCTCGTGGTGTAGCGGCTAGCTTTCTTGGCCAATGCCCCGGAGGTCCGAGCTATATTCCCGGCTCTACCAAGAAATTTAATTCTGGTCTGGGGGCTGGAACGGGGTACACTCAGCCTCGTGAGGCAAAACTGAGAAGAGCTGGGTTCGATTCCAACCTCAGCTATCCTGGAAGTGGTTTTTCGTGGTTTCCCACTTCAGACAAATGCCGGGAGAGTTCCTAACTTAAGGCCACGGCTGCCTTACCTTTATATTGTTTTACACTTTATTTTTTTCTACCCAAATGAAGTATATTACACATCAGTTGTTACGTCCACCTCCTCAACATAATCTCCTTGTAACTTTATGCACTTTTGCCATCGATGTGTCAGTCTTTCCAGACCTTCTTGAAACCATTCTTTCGGAGTATTGCGTACCCATGCCTTGACAGCTGTGCCCAGTTCAGCAAAATCCGCAAAACGGCGACCACGCAGAGGTTTCTTCATGTTCCTGAACAGGTGATAATCACTTGGTGCCAAATCGGGAGAGTATGGTGGAAGTGGCCGCACCGTGAATACAATTTGATCAATGGCAGCGGTGGTCTCTCAGCTAGTATGGGGGCGGGCATTGTCATGTTGCAGAAGCACACCTTTAGCCCATTTTCCTCGCCACTTAGTTTGAATGGCACAACGTAAGCGCTTGAGGGTTGCCACATATGCTGCACTGTTAATCGTGGCCCCCAATTCCAGCCACTCAATGAGGATGATGCCCTTCGTGTCCCAGAACACTGTCGCCATTCGCTTGCCTACTGATGGCACTGTTCGACATTTCTTTAGCGGTGGACTTCCCCTGTGCTTTCATTGCATCGATTGTTGTTTCGTTTGTGGCTCATGGCAATGGAGCCATGTCTCATCTCCAGTCACAAGCCTAGCCATGAAGTCGTCTGGATCTTGGTCATGGCATTGCAAAGTTCTCTGCACACGTCCACGTGCCTCTGCCTTTGGTCTGCAGACAAGAGTCTATGCACCCACCTGGCTGACACCTTCCCCAACTGTAAGTGTCCGTGCACGATCCGCTGCTGGGTGTTGCGGCTAATTCCCGTGGCTGCCTCCATTTTCGTAAATGTGATGCATTTGTTTCTTTGGATGGCCTGTTCGACCCGGGCAATGTTGGCTGGCGTTGACACTGTCACATTCCTTCCAGAACTGGTTCCCTTGTCCACCAATGTGCGCCCTGTTTTCCAACGTTCCACCCAGTTGTAAACTATTTTCCGTGACGGCGCATGTTCTCCACAGACTGCAACCAAGCGCCGATGAATTTCTGCAGTGGTCACGCCTTCTTTCCATAAGCACCAAGTCGTATAGCGCTGTCCCTGGCGGTTGCTATGTTCTCTGCTCCTACGCTGACAGTGTTGTTATGAAATGCCTATGGCGAGTGCATTCGTAGGTCCCTGTGCGTGTGCTGCCACCAAACGATGGAACAAGATACTATAGTTACACGTCACCACCTTCAAATGTGAAATGTGAACCATACCCGGACGTACAAAATATAAAGTGTAAAACAATATAGTACGCCCTCATACAAATACACACAATACTACAGACACCACAATAACACAGGCTATCAGACAAATTCTATACACACCCAATTACACGGGATTAAATGTATTAAAGAAAGCTTTCGAGTCGGCCAAGACAAATTGTGCCCAATTACATTAGGCGGGGAATTAATGACCACGATGTCGAATCCCCTCAAATGAAACAACAAAGCAAGCTCATTTCTAGGGCTCGGATTTTAGGTAAATAAATATCTTTTTATGTAAATTCATATTTTAAGATTTTTTTTCTATAAACCCATAAATTCCTGCTTTTCGCATATTAGCACATAAAAAGACATAATATTTACATTTTGCTAAATCAGTATGTTAGATTTTTCAGTTTATTCCATTTTTGTTCTTTGTTATTTCAACGGGTAAGAGAGCTATCTAATCTTCATGCAGAGCGCATGTCAGCTTGCAACTGTGTTATTCTTAACTTGTCGCCCCGTGTCACTCACTGTGGATCACTCACATGCAGTTCATTTCTGACACTGTGAAGTGTAAGACAGTTCTACGATGCCTAAAGTAAAAACAACTACAAGTTATCGTCTGTTGCAGAATTTAAAGATAATTTTACTTCTCATGGGGAGCGTTCTGTAGTGCCAACCATGTGGGAAAGCAATCAAGGCTGAAGAGCAATCTCAAGTTACACAACACCTCGAGGGCAAGAAATATATCGCCACAGTTTCGCGCCTTCAGAAGAAGTGTTTCGCAGTAATCGTCGGTCATTTGTGATGGACACCCTGAAGATGTACCTCGTTGTGTATTGTAATGCTTCAGCAGCCAGTGAGACATAGCATTCGTGTGTCCTGCATATTGTTTATATTCACATTAATAAACTAAATTATAATTAAATATTTTTACTTTTTTCACATATTTCAGGTAATTTTAATACATAAAACATAAATATTTTCCCGATTTTTAGCACCTAAAAATCCGAGCCCTACTCATTACACTGCGAATAGTGTATGGCATAGCATGGCTTGGTACAGTAGTCGCATTATATCTCTGCCGGTGAGGAGAATTCGAACCGTGAACTCCTCTGCTCCTATTACCCCACATTGTAGGGATCGAGAGTTCTGGCGGCCGACTTAGCATAATGCATTCGGCAGTCATTAGTGCTTGCCACACTATTGTTGGTGTGCCAATATGAGAAATGTCTTTGGTGAGGCTAGTACAGTCGATATACCTTTCCTGGAAGCAATGACGTAGCTCACCGGCACAGTTATTACGTTAGCACTAGGCCTATGTGTTGTCAGTCTGCGTCAGCTGTCCCGTCAGTAAAGGAGATTGATTAAGCAACCGTGCTGTAATGGATGCGTCCAAACGATTACAAAGGGACGTGATTCAAATCCCGAGCAAAGAAGGTGTCTTCTCAAGTGAAATCTTTGGTAGAACGAAAGTCATGTACGGGGACGCATGTCTCAAATAAAGCTTAGTGAGGAGCTTCAAAGTGGGTGGGAATGTACGGCGTAGGCCTTTGTGTGTCTGCAAGGGCACAGGGAAAGATTGCCATTGCCGCTGTGGACATGAGAATGAAGAATAGCTGTGCCATCAACTGGGATATCAATACCCCGGCACATCACCGCACGTAGGCCTACGGACACATAGTGACGGGTGACGAAGCCTGGTATTGGTAATTAAACTTTCGTTTAATTCTAAACTAGGACTAAAATGAAAGTGAGGAAAAGAATATGGCATGTCATAAACATCCAACCCGTAATAATAATAATAATAATAATAATAATAATAATAATAATAATAATAATGTAAGAGCATAGCTTGTGGTCCTCACCTCACAACATCAAGACTTTTTGTTGTTGATTCATTTAGGGTCTTTGAGACATCGTGGTCATGTAGTCCCGTGTGGAAGTTGTCTGATAACCTGTGTTATCTTGGTTGTAGTAGTGTGTGTAGCCTATTTGTAATTCAGATGAGAATTGGGAAGGAGGTGACCGTGGCCTTAATTTAGGAACCATCCCGACATTCGCCTGGAGTAGAACTGGAAAACCACATTCAGAATGGTTGATATGGGAATCGAACCCACCTCTTCACAGTTTTGCCCTACGAGGCTGAGTGTATCCCGTTTCAGCGCTCAGACCAGAATAACATTTCTTCGCAGAGACGGGAATCGAACTCAGGTTTCCGCAGTGTCCACCACGAGTGCTAACCACTACGCAACGAGGCGGCCCGGATAAGTTGACCGGCACTGGCCTAAGTAATAAAAAATAAGAATAAGAGCGAGGAATACCATGAAAAAGACAGAAAGGATTGCCTTGTGACAGATAGGAATACCAAAGGCTTTCAAGACCGATGAATTTAGTTTTCCTCGTGAGAAGTATAAATCAGCCCATTAAGGATTCCTTTAATGCAATACATCGTTTGCTGGAGGAGCCTGAAGCAGGAATCACGCCACGTGTTTCACAAAAACTTAATGACTTATTTATATCGGAGGACAATAACATCGTGGCGCGTGTAAGATCTTAATCTTCCCAACAACCCACCTCCTTGCGTTACCTCCTATGACTCACCACAATGGTTGTTGTTCCTAATTACTGGTATCTCATTAGCCAGCCTACAGCTTGTATGCACGAATGGTGGCTATACTCGTATACGAACACGTGGATATTGAGTTGTCCATATAGGCCTAGATGTAGGCAGATATAATTACTAGGGACCGGATTTTTTGAAAATGGATATGCACATATGCAAACGCATATTTTGTGGGTTCATTGGATTTATTGCATATTCTGAACATAACAGCATATTTTAGCTGAAATTACGTATAATTTAAAACATCTTGAACAAAATTGTTTCACCTGCGTGTTGGACATCCCTTATAAGCAACTTTTTGAGCAATATATGACGAGTTAACAGTATATACGCAAGCATGCTGCCTGGCTATTTCAAGAAGGGAATGGGGTGGGACATTAATTTCACCATCTCGGCAGCCAGTAGTCCTGGGTTGGTTTTGTGATCAGTTTCTTCAGTTAAAGTGTTACTTAAGTTTGCATATCCTTTACTCTTAATGCCTAAGCAGAAGAGCAGCAGCAATTATTTATTAAATCAGTGGGTGACAGGTAATAGTGATTATTCAACTGATGGCGTTCGTCTATTGTTAAATATGCTCGAAGGAAATGAAATGTGAAAAGAAATTTCAACTTGAACAACATGCAAACATTACTGCGCATATTACGGCAAAGGAGGGAAAGAAGAGTGGCTTATTGTTAAGTGCATATTTGTCAAATTTTTAATGCATATTTTCTACATTATTAGAGCATAATTGCAAGCATATTTTAATCGTTTTTGGTGCATGAATGTCCGGTCCCTAATAATTACTGTATTTTGAGCTAGGGTTCGTAATAAGTTCGCGGAACTTGAAATAATGTACCATCCCATATTGTACAGAGATTATTGGCCATACATTAGGTACATACCAAAGTACTCAGAACTGATGGCCAAAATATCGCAAGTCCTTGCATAAAACATCAAAAGTACATATACTTCTATACATTCTTACCTTCAAGTCTGGTGATTCAAATATGCAGCATAGAGAATGAAAATGCTCGACAATTGCGGGACAAGAACCGACGGCTTTCGACTTTGTATGCCGATCCTCTGACCACTGAGCTAACGCGGGGAGGTACAAATGCGAAGCCATATGTGAATGTGTTTGTGGCAGCATATTACCCTTCGCCAATGAGATTTGAAATGTCTCCCCCATTACCTCTATGGTCAGAACAACGAAGTACAAAGTCAAGGTCGTTGGTTCGTGTCCCGCGTTAGTCAGCCATTTTAATCATCTACCTTCCATCTAGATGACTCGTACTTCCTTTACAACCCAGGACCTAATAGCTGAAAGGTCTCCATTTGTCACCAGTGCCCATGACAATCCAATTCTGGAAGACTCCGGCATTCGCATCCCTAAACTCCGTAGAAAGTGGCCGGTCAACAACCTAATTTATGCCGGATTTTAAGGGGTCAGGTACAACTTATGACCTTCAAAAAATAAATTTTTCAAAATATTTTTTATATTATGCTCCTATCCTTTAGGAACATTTTGGTGCAAGAAATATGTCATTATGCGCCGTAGGTTTTGACTAATGATTTAAATGGCAAGGCCCTGCACCCAATGTTCGCCCTGGTTAATGGTAGACTATGTAAGATTTATGCACAAATGTTTATTACTCATTTTCTCAGAGTTGTGTTTTTGACACCCGTTTTAATGATAACTCAAAACCTAATTGGCATACAATAATGCAATTTTGTGTGTGTATTTCTGCTTACTATATCTACAAAATGATGTAAATTCATGACTGTCTTCAACATAGTTTCTTAAAAAGAAATGTAGCAAACATATTGTAAAATTTTGATATTTTCTTTTCAATACAAAAATAAAAATATTTTTTGTTGAGATATGTTGCTCAAAGTACGAGTACTTGCATTTGTAGAGCAATATCTTTTCAATAAAATAAAATCAACACTACCTAAAAATGTTGCAAAGGAGTTATCACTAAAACGCTGCAGCCTTGTATGATGAGAAACCACCATTTTGAATTTTGAAAAAATAACCAAATTATTTTTTGACATGAATGAAATGCTGTTTTTTCATATAAAATAATGCCAGTGTTTCATGTGCACACAATTTCATTGCTGTGACTGTTGTGGTTTTGAAGAAGAAAAAAAAGATAATTGTTAAAATTTTACCATGGTAACCTGTACCTGACCCCTGAGAAGTACGTATCATGTGTAAGAGTTAGCATTGTCTGCCAAAAATTTAATTCTGAGATAACGGTTGTTCTTATTGTTGTTGTTCATTTTAGGAGCTTGTGGCATCTTGGTCGTCAACCCTGTGTGTTGAATTTGTCTGATAAGTAGTGATTCTGTGATGATTTTTGCTGTGTTAGAAACAGGTGTCCCGGGACTTGAGGGAGTGTGGAAAGACTGGGAGAAAACTACCCAATAGCCTATAGCCGCTGTCGGCGCCGGAATTTGAACCATCGATCTCCGGAGCCCCTCATTGTGGCCGTGGTGCTGAGGGACTATCAGGCTGTTCCAAGTCCACGAGTTTGAGTATGCGTACACGCGAGTACTCAGCAGTAATGCTCGGAGCATGGTTGGAGAGGGACTGGGGGTGATAGCCAATACGTCACTGGGCGAAGGTCATAGTACAAATCCATGCGCTTCCTGCCAATCTTGATGTATCCACCGCTTAGTAACGGCCGCCCCTACAGCAGAGCTGTATTGCATATTGCAGGTTTACTCACACAAGGCGGCGAGTACTCTGCTGCTCACGGGCGAGCTGCTCGGTTGGAACAGCCTGTTTGAAACTCGTCATTCATTTCATCATATTCACTACATAGAGGCGCCTTGCGCCTTGCGGGCGTCACAAGTAGTTGGACTCAATGGCGAGCTGAGCCTAATTTCTCTACCACTTTGAGCTTCAACAAACGAATCTGCATTAAACTTAAATTACATAAGTCCACAGAGATGTTGCCGCATTGTGGTGGAGAAATTACACAGGGTTAACTTTGTTATGTTCATCTTCACAAAGATTCATGTGGCGCACTTGTATATAGTCCGGATCGTGAAGTTATCAATTCGGATTCCAGATTGAGCATGTCACAGTTTTACAGTAGTATACTTCCATAATTGAAGGCTAGCAGCGTAGCGCAGTGGTAAGGTTCTACTATGCTCAAAGTTGCGGCATCGGGTGCTTAAGTATGGGAGACCTGTTTCAGTAGATTTACTGCACGTTAAATATCCCTCTCAGGAATGAATTCTGGCAACCCGGCTTCTCTACAATGTCAATAGTTAATAGGAAGAAAAATCCATAACATTATTATTACTACCGGTATTATTATTATTACTATTATTATTAGCCTACTTTTCACATTTTGCAAAAATGAGGAAAAAGTAGACTTATGAGATCGATTCGGGAAAATGTGTGTCTGTCTGTCTGTCCTTCTGTCTGTCTGTCTGTCTGTCTGTCTGTCTGGCTGTGTGTGTGTCTCCCCCAATCAACTCCTAAACGGCTGCAGTAATCACAACCAAATTTAGTATGAGTAAAGATGTGCACCGGAATAGCTCACGTCCATATTTGAAAATGATGTCAGTGCTACCAACTGCTGAAAAAACGCACTAGAAATTTGAGCTCCATGTTGGATATCTTGCAAGGTATGCATGGGAGCTATTCCAAAATTGGCACACATGTAGATAATACTATTTCAGTTTAATTTCCAGGAGGCCAACCATGACAGTGTTGCCAAAATAATTTTAAGCCTTCTGATATGTCCAATGTTTAAATGCATATAACTTCTACACTATCAATTGGATTTCAACCAAATTTTGTATGTAATATCTGTACATAAGCAGATATGACTGAGGGTATTCTTAAGAGCCACCAGGGCTGCCAACTGTTAATAATTGCTCTTTCTATTTTTTTATCCAAATACCAATATATCAGAAAGTATGCAAGCCAACAGCTTTAAACTATGCACACGTATATTCTGACATTTTAGATTAATTTGGAGTAACTTATATACGTCAGTTCTACCAACATGATTACAAGCCTGCTGATAGTACCAATTTTTAAATACATGTAACTTCTATACTATCAGTTGGATTTCAACCAAATTTCGTATGTGCTATGTGTACCATAACATATATGACTATAAGTATTGTTAAGAGCAATCAGGGCTGCCAACTGTTAATAAATGCTGTCTATATTCTTTTTACCCTAATATCAATATATCAGAAAGTATGCAAGCCTACAGCTCTATACTTTGCACACGTATAGCACCTGGCATTCTAGATTAATTTGGAGTAATTAATACAAGGCAGTGTTGCCAACATGATTCTAAGCCTGCTGATATGTCCAATTTTAAAATACATGTAACTTCTATACTAACAAATGGATTTCATCCAAAATTGGCACAACAAGATATCATAATAATTCAGATTATTTCTGACCAGCACACGCATGGTATTGTTGGCAACATGCTTTTACGCGTGCTGATAGATCCAGTGTCTAACTGCATGTAACGTCCATTGGACTTCAACCAAATTTTGTATTCTGTACCTTAAGAGGTGGAACTAAGAATATATTCGTCATTATTCTAGATAGGTTCATATACTGTCGAATAATCATTGGCATGAAAAGTAGGCTGTATAGTTCTTCACGGAACTTCTTGTTTTTATTATTAAATTGAAAATAGGAAGAAAGGCAACCAAGAACACAAACCCAAGTACACATGACCACCATGTCACAAAGCTCCTAAATGAATCATCAACAACAACAAGAATACGATTCTCGCGGTCAGTTTAGCCACTATACAAGTACAGTCCCGATCACAGTAGTCAAACCTGCGATCATATGCATGGGAGGGGAGTCGCGTTAAGTTACTTACTCAATGGGATAGGCTACTGTATGCCAAGTCGAACTGCCTGAAATGTGCAGGAACTGGCCCTCAAACACGTTCCATTCAGACTGATAATCCTTAGATGTGCGTTGTGCAATATTTTATATGCTACGATAAACTCGATTTTCGTATTAGAACAAGTACCGGTATGTTCTTATATGAGAGCTCTTTGTGAAAACTCCTATTAAATAATCGAACATGTCATGTTGACGTTAGATAAGAAGAGTCTCCTCAACGTATTTTTACATCACTGCCTTTCGGATTGGTTTTGACTGCATCATTCAGTAAGGTCTGCGCTAGCTCAACTCTCACACAAGCTATTAATCAGTGAACGCTTATCAGTCTTAGCTGCAATTTATAATAAAAGTACAAGAATTACTGCCAAATGGCAAAACATTCTTAGGATTTCTTTTCATGCACAAAAAAAGTTTATTTACCATCTACAAAACTTGAAAAAATCATTAACAAGACAAGCCCATTGGTTTAGTGTCCACAAATTAATCTCTGGTTGGAAATGGGGGTTTTCTCCGACACTCCAATCGTATTAAAAATAAAACTCAAAAACTGAAATTCTTATCACAATGGTTTGGTACAGGTAGAATGACTAAGTGAACAAATTATTTTAATGAAACACTTGGTAAAATTTGTAACAACATATAAGTCCTGGAAACCTTCGTTGAAAATAAGCTAGTTGTCTTAAACTATTGGAAGAGACCGTACTTGAGTTATTTATACTCTTAATTGTTAATTCCAATTAAACCCCCCGTTTGTGTGAGAAGTGTTTTATTGAGTGTATAAATAAATCATGTATTTATTTCAGGTAGCCTACTAGGAAATTAATTGTTACTCCCTGCCCAATCTAATTGGGTACACTCGTGTTGACCGACTGAAAAGCGATTCTGCTAATAGATGCTAGGCAACACTGGAATATGACTTCTAATATTTGGACTGTAATAGTGTAATAGTAAATATTAGATTCTCAGATTAGGAATAGGAGCCCCAGGACTTGAAATGACGTACGTTCTCAGCATTTGCCTGAAGGGAGTGTGGAATATCCTCGAGGAAGGAAACACACTCGGCCACCATCAGCGCTGGGTTTCGAACTGTCGATCTCTGGACTTCCAGCTATCCCTTGCAGTCATGGTGCAAGACTTAACGTACTGTGGGTGTTTTCCACAAAGAGCTCTCATATAAGATAATACCGGTACTTGTTCCAATACGAAAATTGAGTTTATCGTAGCATATAAAATAAGGTTGTTTGGGGCGTGATGCTGCAGTGGTAGACCAGGTTCGAATCCCGGTCAATGCATTTCAGTTAGTCGAAGTGAAATATTACATCCTGTGGTTCGGATTCTACGTAATACGGAGTTCCCGTGGTTCACAATCCCGAGATTAACGATCAAGTAAAACTATACGCTTCCTTGCTTTTCAAGTTATTTGGCGAAAGAGTACTCCTTGAATGACGCAGCCCACTCTACACGTATGTCCACCGGGAGGGTCTTCATCTTATTACCTTCACTCTGTTCCTCCTTTCAAACAACATTCACCACCACATAGGCCTACAGTATTTGCAACTGTAGCCTACTTGTTGCACATGTGCAACTGTTGCAACTTTCCAAAACCATGGTTGGCTGTTAAATAATCGAACTTGTCATGTTTACGATAGATAAGAAAAATCTACTCAACCTATTTTTACATCACTGCAGTGGTTTGGCCGAAGGGAAGAATTTGTGAGATTCGTTGTTGTTGTTGTTGTTGATTCTTCTAAGGGCTTTGCGACATCGTGGTCGTGTAGCCCCGTGTACTTGGGTGTGTGTAGAATTTGTCTGAAGACCTGTGTCACTGTGATGTCTGTGCTAAGTTGTGTATATGTGATTGAGGTACGATTTGGGTAGGAAAGAGCCGTGGTCTTAAGTTAGGTACCATCCCGGCCTAGAGTAGAAGTGGGAAATCATGAAAAACCACATCCAGGATGGCTGAGGTAGGAATAGAACCCGCCTCTTCTCAGTTTTGCCTCACGAGGCTGAGTGTACCCCGTTCCAGCCCTCAGACCAGAATTTAATTTCTTGGCTGAGCCGGGAATCGCATATGGGCTTCCGCGGCGACAGTCAAAAATGCTAGCCACTACGCAACGAGGCGATTGTTAGATTTGCTGGAGAGCATATTAATATTATGGTCCGCAACACTGAATATCAAACTCTGTAGCATTCTTGTCATATCTTCACTGCAGAGTCTTGCATTGTCACCGGAAACCGTATTTATGTGTATCCGCTCACAATCCCAAATAATTGGGGAGTCTGTAATATTGTTAATGTACTAGAAGTAGCCTACTCATATACCGACAGTGGTGGCTACGCTTGCTAAAGCATTGCTTTAGGTCATGGGGCCAAGCTCTCTGCTGACTCGGTAGACGCGTGGGTTCGAGCCCCACCGTCGGCCGTCCTTGAAATGGTTTTCCGTGGTTTCCCATTTTCAACTCCAGACAAATGCTAGGACGGTACCTTCTGACAGGCCACGGCTGCTTCCTTCTACATCCTTGCCCAGTTTCATTCACCATAATTCATTTCATCTTTCATTAACTCCTCTCCTGAGGTTGGCGTCTGGAAGGGCATCCGGTCGTAAAAACCATCTGCCACAAAGACTTCCATCGCATCTCATCCCCGACCCCGTTGGAAAACGGGAATAATAAGGGGTAGACATACATCCTAATAGCCTACTCATCAAAACGACCGTCTGCGGCAACTTCCTTTAACGCCTTTCATCTTTATTGACTTGATCTCTCATTGGCCACATAGAGGCTCTTCGTACCTCATTCCCCAACGGCTTAGGTGGCGTAGTTGGTAGCATGCTGAGATTCTATGCCCAAGGTCACGGGTGCAAACCTGGCCGAATTCGTAGGATTTTTTAAGAGCGTTAAAAACCCTCAGTATGCCGACGGTCCCATGTCATAAATTTATGGCATGTAAATACACCTTCCACTAATTACACTTGTGTGAAGCTAAATTATAGGTTAGATATGACTAACGCTCTTAGGTTCCAACGTTCGTCGCCACGAGTCAACTGCGGTGGCATCTAGTAACCAAGTTCAGAACTAGTTGTCGTTGACGGTGGCGTTTGGTAGCAAAAGTAGGAACTTCTTGAAAATTGAATGTTTGCAGTCCTTACTTGAATTAAAACAGATAACACACACTAATACAGCTATCACAATTAACACCGGTTATCAGACATATTCTACACACACCCAAAGTAGACGGGGCTACATGACCGCGTTGTCGCAGCCCCTAAACTAAGGAACCAACCAACCAAAAATACCTAATTCCCCACCCTGCAAAAAGGGAATAACTGGTAGATATTCACTTATGAGGCACAATCATTCTACATGTAGCAGTTGGAACTATCTTCTTAGTAGCTGGCTGCGTCGCTCAGCGGTAACGTTCTCGTCTGCTGTTCCCAAGGTTGCAGGATCCAAGCCTGGTGCAGCCAGTTGGCACATGAGGATGCGCAAGTGCGAGGGAGCCATGTCAGTAGATTTACTGGCACGTTAAAGATCCCCCTCAGGGCAAAATTCTGGCACCCCGCCGTCTCTAAAAGCAGCACTTATTAAAAGGTACGTTAAGCTCCTAAACCAGAGGGTGTCAGAAGGTGTGGTTTTTTCAAAATCTTCCAAATCGTCTCAAGAGTACAGGAAAAATCTTGCATTTCGTGAAAAGTAAACGGAAATATATTGATTTGTTTATAAAGTGCTTTTAAACAAATAAACAAGACGATAGCCCCTGGCATCGCGTACAGCCCGCATAGCACTAAAGCCGGGCGAGTATTCTGTACACATGGGGTGCACACAACCCATTATGAGAGAGTTCTCACACGGGTTCACTAGTTATTATTACGTATTATGTCTTCTTAGTGTGTGTTCCATTCAAATGGAATCAGGAAATGCACAGCAGGAGCATTGGGTTCGAATACCAAGAGTGGCCTTATTTTCAAATCTCACATTTGTAGTACACCATTCAAGAAGAAGCTCTCCTCTGGAAATAATGAGATATCCATATTTGTGACTGAGCAGACAACGCATTTGAAGTTTACGTTTTGTTACGTAATTCGTCCTTATCAGACGGTAAATAAATTTAGAAACATCCTGTATGTCCACTCATAGGGCTGTCTGTGTCCGGGAAGAATGATGGTGGACCACCTCGTGGTGTAGTGGCTAGCATTCTTGGCTATCACCCCGGAGATTTGGGTCCGATTTCAGGCTCTGCCAACCAAGTTTGAGTGCTGGAACGACTCGAAAGAGGTTCACTCAGCCCCGTGAGGCAAAACTATGAGATGGGTTCAATTTCCACTTTTACTATCCTTGAAGTGGTTTTCCATGGTTTCCCACTTCTACTCCAGGAAAATGCCGAGTTGATTCCTAACTTAATGCCATGGCCACCTTATTCCCAATCCTCACCTGAATTACAAATACCCACACTATTACAGTATCACAATAACACACGTTATCAGGGAAGTATTTCACTGTCATCCAAATACGTGGGGTAAATGACCACGGTGCCCAAGCCACTAAAATGAAACAAAAACAACAACAACAACAACAACAGAACGATGATAATAATAATAATTAAATAATTATATAAATACTTGATTAATGGCGTGTAGTCTGGTGCAGGCCGAGAATTGAACCCGGGACCTTACGAATCGAAGTCCAGCGGCTATCTACTTATCTACGTGGCCAGGCATTAATAATAATAATAATAATAATAATAATAATAATAATAATAATAATGATAATAGTGATAATAATAATAATGTCTACCCTTTATTATTCCTATTTCAACGGGATGGGGTTTGACCTTTTATGTGACGGCTGGATTTTACGGCTGGATGCCCTTCCTGACGTAAACTTCATGAAAGGAGTAAATGAGAGATGAAGTGAATGAAACTAGATAAGGAGTTGGAAGGAAGCCACCGTGGTCTATTAGAAGTCATTGTCTCGGCATTTGCCTGGAGGATGGGAAATCATGGACATCCATTTCAAGGACGGCTGATGGCGGGGTTCAAACCCACGTCTATAGAGTCTACAGATATCTTGGCCACATGGTCTAGTTCTGCGCATTAGCGAGCATAGCTTCTGTTGTCTAATAATAATAATATTTAAAAAAATCGCTCGGTTTCACACACTGACTCTGCAAGGCATCATTCCTCTACCGTCGCAAGGACGCTGTCTGGGAGCTGAACACACTTCGTCAGTAGATACAACTGGTGATGGTAACAGGCCGATCGCCCAGGTGAGCGCTAACTTGGGTCTAATTAAGCAAGGGTCAGGGAAGGGAGTTTGGAAGGAAGACAGCTGTGGACCTATTGAAAGGAACCATCCCGGCATTTGCATGGTGGTGAAAATGGGAAACTACAAAAAACATTTTCAGAACGGCAGAGGCGTGATTCGAACCCACACACTCTCGATGCCAGGGAGGCATGAACTACCACGCAAGCTCTCTTGGCCACCGTGGCCGGTATAATAATTGTAATAATAATATTAATAATAGTCTAATAATTATAATAAAAATAATCATGCAGAACATTATTTTGACTGGGAGCCACTTAGGTGCTCAACTCTCCTACTTCGCAGTTTTGCTGCACTGCCACCTAGTGGAAAAAAAGGAACACTTACTGAGTGACCTGTGGCCAGATGTTATTAATTTTGTGTTGTAATTACCAAATGTGGCGCGTGAGATCTTGTACCAGTTGATATCATATCATTCTCCACCTTTCTGTAATTTGATTTCCTTGGCTTGAAATCGAACCCAGGATCTTGGGACCAGGAGGCGAACACTCCACCGAGGAATGATAGCCGTTTTCTTCCTCATTCACTAGACACTGTATACACAAGGAGGGAGCCATGTCAATACTACTCGTTAACACACAGCTGTGGTATAGTCAAGTGCTCACTGAGGTATTCAACCCGTAACCCGCAGTCCGCTGTGGACCACCACTTCCTAAATTAAGGCCACGGCCGACTGCTTCCTAATCCTCATCCGAATTACAGCTACACACACTAATACAGCCATCACAATAACACAGGTTATCAGACAATTCCATACTTACCCAAGTACACGGGGCTACATGACCACGATGTCGCAAACAACAGCAACAACTTGTTGCTAATAACATACAATTTTATTACTAAATAAGTTTAAATAAGTTTGAATAATCTGGGAAACTTTGTCAGCTCCATCTTGAAAAATTAATGAGCTATTTCGTTACTCCATTAATGTTGTTGTTGTTGGTTCATTTAAGGGCTTTGTGGCATCGTGGACATGTAGCCCCGTGTACTTGGTTTTATGTGAAATCTGTCTGATAGCCTGTGTCATTCTGATGGCTGCACCTTGTGTGTGTAATTGAGGCAAGGAGTTTGTTAGGAGTTGACATTGGCCTTAATTTTAGGTACCATCCCGGCATTCGCCTGCAATAGAAGAAGGAAACAACGGAAAACCACTTCTAGGATGGTTGAGGTAAGCATCAAATCCCGCCTCTTCTCAGTTCTATCCCACTAGGCTGAGTGTAACCCGTTCCAGCCTTCAGACCAGAAATTAAGTTCATGGCTGAACTGGTAATCGAACCCGTACCTGCACGGTGACAGCCAAAAATGTTAGTCACTGCATCAAAGAATATTTAAAAATAATACACCTTACAATTTAAGTTTATTAGAAATGGAAATTCAGTAACAAACTCAAGGAAATTACATTACTCATTTACACATATAAAACGCAAGTGTGTAAGTCAACAAATAGAAGAGACCGACATGCACGTATTAGACTCAAACCACACGTCTCAGAGGTACAAATCGTAGCAATGATGGCGATCATCCTGAGCGAAGTGGTATCCTCTTTTTAAATACAAACTCTGGGCAAATGCCAGGATGCTACCTTGTTTCAAGTCCTAGAGCACTACCACAATCCTAGACCCTAATAATTAAATTTGCACATTGCTCAGTCATTACAATAACACAGGTTATCAGACAATTTGCGAACACAAGCCTCCTGCCCTTACGATCTGCGGCTACAATGTGGAAGATACATGGCTTTGTTCCTATGCCTTATTATTTTCTGCTATGCGATAGCGTTAAATACATTTTTCAAAGATTTTGTGTGTAGTTGAAAGCAAACATAACCTATGGAGTTAAAATTCAAAAATCAACGAATGCAGAAGAATAATAACGGACCACCTCGTGGTTCAGCAGCTAATATTCTTGGGCTTTCGCCCTGGAGGTCCGGGTTCAATTCTCGGCACTGCCAATAAATTTTAATTCTGGTCTGAGGGCTGAAATGGGGTACACTCAGCCTAGTTAGGCAAAACTGAGAAGAGGAGGGTTCGATTTCCATCTCAGCCATCCTGGAAGTGGTTTTCCGTGGTTTCCCACTTCTACTCCTGGCAATTGCTGGGATGGTTCCTAAAGTAAGACCACAGCCGTCTTCTTCCCAATCCTCATCTGAATTAAAAATACACACACTAATACAGCCATCACAATAACACAAGTTATTTGACAAATTCCACACACCCAAGTACAGGGTTACATGACCACAATGTCGCTAAGAGCATTAAAATTAACACCAACAACTACACCGAAACAACAACTGCAGCAGCAACGAAGAAGTTGTTATCCTTTGCATGACGCAAATTTAGAAACGCCCGGTATAAAAAGCGAATTCAACAGCAATATAAACTACAAAACTAATATTGTAAGGAGAGGATAACCCCTATACATCAAAGTACCAGAAGACCCAATATCGCTGGCTTGCCAACCTTATCTACGTAATCTACAGTTCATATGAGTATGCTGTCAACAAGTAGCCTACCGGTTGCGGGTTCATGTCCAGACCAATGAGACTGGAGGAGACAGTGCGGCAGTTGTTGAGATGGTTAATTGATATGTATTTCATTACAGAAAATCAACAAATAGCATTGTTAACAATCCCTTTTAGATCGGCCGCCACTGGTTTCCGGCGCACATTTAAGGAAAATATTCCTCAACCTAGGGCATAGCGAAGGGGAAACCACCCTACCTAACGCAAAGTATGCCTCTGGAAGCTTCTTTGTGATAGTCAAAAACTATTAGTTTTGGTCTTGGAATACATATTGAGACTCTGCTCCTAAAGCTCCTGGGTTCATTCCCGGCACAATCAAGGCATTTAATTCTGCTCTGAGAGCTGGAACGGGGTACACTCAATCTCATGAGACAAAACTGAGAAGAGCAGGGTTCGATACCCACCTCAGCCATTGTGGAAGTGGTTTTCCGTGGTTTCTCCCACTTCTACTCCAGGAGAATGCCGGGATGGTTCCTAAATTAAGGCCATGGCTGCCTTTTTCCCAATCCAAATCTGAATTACAACTACCACACTAATACAGCCATCACAATTACACAGGTTATCAGACCATTTCCACACACACACAAGTGCACGGGGCTAAATGTCGCAATGCCCCTAAATGAATAAGCAACAGCAATAGCACACGAGGCTGATGACCACGGGTACTCACCATTGTGTCCGTTCTAAGCATGCTCACTGCGCACCATGCCAATAGTCCAACGCCGCGCACGAGTGGCGATGCCAGGTAGCCAGCAGGACGAGTAAACCCAGTCCGCCGCCTCTCCCGTCTTATAACGTGCCGGGGTAGGGCAGGGCAGGGCGGCGGAAAATATCGCGCGCGACCTTGAACTAGGTTGCCAAACCTGATCTCGTGTTGGGTGCACTGATCTCACTCCAAACATCATCAACTAATATTGTGGAGCGTCACGAATTACACTAACGATTCTTGTACTTGAAAGCGTTACGTAGTTTCATGACTCACATTACAGTGAACCGAGGGTAGGAAGAGCGAGAGAGAAGCATGTAACTACCTCCTGCCTACCTTTCCATCAACAGTGAAAGCGGATGGAACCTGATAAAAACCCTGGGGTTCTAAAACAAGTATGGCTCATCAATGAGCTGGAGATGGTTCAAAGAAAGGCTGCTAGGTTTGTGCTCAACGATTTCAATACTAGAAGTCGTGTAACTCGAGGATCCTCCGTGGCTTAGGCGGCAGCACGCCGGCCTCTAACCGCTGGGTCCGTGGTTCAAATCCCAGCCACTCCTTGTGAGATTTGTGCTGGACAAAGCGGAGGCAGACAGGTTTTTCTTCGGGTACTCCGGTTTTCCCTGTCACCAATTTAATTCCAGCAACACTTTCCCCTGTCATTTCATTTCATTTCATCATTGCCCCAGGGAACTGCGACAGACTTTGGCAGCCGGCACAGGTCATATCCTCGCCGCTAGATGGGGGCTTCATTCATTCAATTCCCTGACCCAGTCGGTCAACAGGCTGTCGATTTCAAGTAGTGTAGCTCGAATGATAGAAAAACTAGGGTGGGAATATCTGGAAGATAGATGGACGAAATCCAGACTATACACTATGTTTAACACCTAGGCAACACTAATCGACCAGTATGGGGAGAACGAAGCAAATGTCTGGGAAATCCCACCTACCCGCGCAGGGCAGATCATCCGCATACAGTTAAGGGCAGACAGCAGCGTACAAAGTATGGGACATATCGTGGTATCGTGGTAGCCTATTAATATTTAGAACTCATTACCTGCCACAGTCTAAGAGCCATTCCCCAAACATGTTGATGTGTTTAAGAGAAGACTGAAATGCTGTGTAAATACTCTGATGAAATTACTTTAGTTCCCAAATCGCGACCAGTGTACATTAGGCTAAGTGTGTTTGATATTATCTTATTATATAATACGCTAAGCTGTATGTTTCACAAAACTCAGGCTCCTGAACCAGAGGGAGTTAGAAGGTGTGGTTTGAACCAAAATCTACCAAATCGTCTCAATAGTACAGGAAAAATCTTGCATTTCTTGAAAAGTCAACGGAAATATATTTATTTGTTTATGAAGTGCTTTTAAACAAATAAACAAGACGATAGCCCCTGCGAGAACTATATCGCGTACAGCCCGCATAGCGCTAGAGTCGTGCGGGTTGTCTGTACACGGAGCGCACGCAACCCATTATGCGAGAGTTCTCGCACGGGTCCGCTAGTTGTTGGTAATTTTCTGTAATTGTAAAATTTGCGACCGGGGAATTACCCCTCCCACTCCCCTTCCCCTCCCCTCCCCCTCCCCCTCTCCCTCCCCCCTATTCGCAAATAAAGTAAATGAATGAATGTACACACACACACCCATGTACACTGGGCTGAGGAGCAAGATGTCCCATTCCCCTAAAAATATTAACAAAAGAAACCACCACCTCAAAATGAAAGTTTGAAATTGATTCATTTTCTTTTGCTTGGACACCTTGGTCATCGTCCCCACCTACTTAAGTTTGTGAAGAATTTGTCTCCCACCTCAGCCAGCCTGGAAGTGGATTTCCGTTGTTTCCCACTTCTACTCCAGCCAAATGCGATGATGATTCCTAACTTAAGACCACGGCCGCCTCCTTCCCAATCCTCATTTGAATTAAAAATACACACACTAACACAACCATTACAATAACACGAGGCGATTAGACAAAATTCCATACACACCCGAGTGCACGGGGATAAATGACCACAATGACCAAGCCCCTCATATGAAACAACAGAATTTGTCTGTTAATCTGTTATTCTTGTGGTTCGTGTTGGTGTGAATTTGTATTTGAGGCTACGATTGTAAATGAAACGGCCGTGGCCGGAAGTTATGAACCAACCCGTCATCAACCTAAAGTAGTAGTACGAAACCATGGAAAACTACTTCAAAGATTGCAGAGGTAGGAATCGAACCTACATCTTCTCAGTTCCACCACACGAGGCGAGTGTACCCCGTTTCAATTCCCAGACCAGAAATAAGTCTTTGCACAGCCAGGAATCGTACCCAGTAGGCTACCTTTGGAACCGGAGTCTGAATACGTAACCCGTGACTACAATCGGTGGCTAAATAAAATGGACCCTGCAGTTTAGCAAGGGGAGCTGGGAGTCCGGAGATCGTAAGTTCGAATCCTGGCACTGACAGCGGCCATCTTGAGTGTGGTTTTCTCCCCGGGATTTTCTACGTTATGTAAATATTATATGTCAGAAAACTGTACTATAATGAGGCTCATTATAGTACAAGTTTTCATTATGGGACAGATACAAGGTATTCTCTGCGTCCCATGCGCTCTGTTCAGTACACAAAACTGGCGAAATCTCGACAGATATTTATGAATTTTCATGTTCGAACATAAAATAGTTACAGTATAATAATTATCGTCGAACATAAACAGTCGTATGCAACTCGCCTATAATGGTAAATAAGACAATCGTATGGAAATTACTCGTGTCTTAACTATTGCCATCATAGGCTCGTTGCATAATGTACTATTTAGATATCTTCTGGATACAGTTCGTTAGTTAGTGCAAGGACATCTGCTCATGAAAATATTATCAAAACGTGGTAATTTTTGTCATACAGTATAGGCGCTGTTATTATTTCATTTTATGTGTTTGGAATGTCTTGGCCATCAGCTACGTGTACTTGGATGTGTTTGAGATTCGTCTGATAAACTGTGTTTTTGTGGTGACTGCAGTAGTGTGTGTAACTGCACTTATCAGGGACGGGGATTGGGATTTGAAATAAGTTACCAGAGGAGTGTGGAAGTATGGATGAACCATACTCAGGATGACCGCTGTCAGTGCAGGGATTCGAATTTGCAATCTCCCGAGTCGCTGTAGCTCCCCAGTTCAATCGTGGTGTTCGATCCAAAGCGCTTGGCTGCGCTGCGGGGTGTACAGTACATTATAATCTGTTGTGTTTTCAGCTTTGTCCAAAATTTGAATTTGAATGATAGAGACCTGTAATCTGCGTTACCTTAAATAAGTTACTAACAATGTAACCTGGCCATTTGTCCCGCATCATTGGTTTATAGTAACATTTCTTGCTGTTGGGGTGAATCAGGGCTGTAGTTGCTGTTGCCACTCATGTTTCAAACTCACCATGTTTGCAAACACCGAAACTGGATGGTTTGCAGCATGAGCTGATTGTCATGGAGGAAGGAACGGAAGGAGATGCCTACGCTGCGCTGCTGAAGCCAAACGGCACGCCCACTTTGGGTAGTAAGAATATGGCTGTTCCTATGCTTAAAGCCGTAAACCACTCCAACTAGTCTTGGATTTTAGTGACATAAAACTGCAATGACAAGTCAAGATTTTTTCTTGGATAGGCAGAATACACTCTGTACATCACGGAACTTGGCACAAATAAGCTGCGTTATCATTGTAAAAGCCAATTTAAATAGAAATATGAGAGCACCTATGCAAGGCTAGTTAAGTAAGAAAGACGCGGCAAAACGTAATAATACGCTGAAACACTGATTAAATTGAATACAGGTGTCTGAAGGTGCGAGTTATACCAAAGAAGAAACCTCTTGAGAACTATCATAATGATGACGAACTAATCACGGTATTTACACCAAATTGATTTCTAAGTTCTTATTGGTGTTGGGGCATTCATCAGATTTTAGGCCTAATTTCGAGCACATCGTTTTGATATTCAAGAATGCGAACCTTAAAATTAATAAACAAAGCACTTATTTGATTCGTACATGTGCAAGTCACGGAACACCGAATACGCCCACTTTCGACGCAGCACTTGGCTTCACTTAAACGAGCTCAGGGCATCTCCTCTTATTCTTTCCTCCATGCTGACTGTCGTCTGTTCAGTGTGATGACATTTCAGGGTCGCCAATCTTCACCACATTAGCCAAGGTAGAACATATAGTCTACCATTACCTACAATGCAATTCCCATTAAAGAACACGGATACAGTTTCACTTCTTGTAGGCCGCATAGGCCTAATATATCTAAGTAGGCTATACGTATTATTGGGTATGATTGGCAGAAGATTATGCTACTGAAGTGTGGTTTTACGACGGTAGGTGGCAGTATTGTTTCGGGCGACGAATTTTCTTCACGGAATAAATAATTTGCTGACTCCGATTATATCTGTATTGATAATGCCCTCACAACATTTGCTCGCAGTGGTGGATCTAGGCCTTGTGTGGCCCTGGGCGATATGATAAAGTGGGGCCCACATCAATAGGAAATAAAATATTAAAATATTACTTTGCGACTTTTTTCCCGACTGAAGTCTTCTATTATTTCACTGAAATCTAAACTTGCTAAACGGTCACAGGAGGTCATAGCTGCACTGAAAAAAGGAATATGAATTATAAATTAGTTTGAAAAGTATAATTAATTAATTAATTAAATTTCAAAAATCAATGGCGCGGGGACCCCGGACCGCTGGGCCCTGGGTGGTCGCCCTCCTCACCCTCTCCTAGATCCGCTCCTGATTTGCTGACTCCGACTATACCTGTATTGATAGTGCTGTCTCACAACATTTGCTGACTCCGACTATATCTGTATTGATAGTCCTGTCTCACAACATTAGCTGACTCCGGCTATATCTGTAGTCTATTGTTAATGCTGTCTCACATTTTTGACACGTAATGAAGAGATAGTTTCTAATATACTGAAAGATTTAATTTATGGTGTCATCCTTCTTGCTGAAACATATGGTATACAATATGATTGGCAGTATGCCGGGTTTCAGTGTGGAGAAAAACGTCTGGGGATGATACAGAACATAACGTTAGAGCGTTATTAGGTCTAAACTCGCCCTATATTTAACTTAGTATTCCTCCGCCCCAACAAGGCCGAACTGAGACTAATGTATGACATAGTGGGTAAGGAAGGCTCTTCTAAGTTGTAAAACCATTTCCGACGCAGAAGGTTGGTATCCGTAAATGTTCAAAGCTCTATTTTCTTTTCTGCCATGCCTCCCACGTCCCAAGTCCTTCCAGCTCGCCTAGTCACCAACGATGTCTTCTATTCAGACTTTTATTCTACATATAATTTGATTTACGCTGAAGTTGAACGAGTAATCTCGTGTAGGCCTACGCGCTGGTGCCACCACTTGGGTGACCATACTGTTCCACTACCCCAGATTAAAAAAGAATTTCTTTGCAGAGTCGGGGATCGAACACAACCCTCCAAAGTGGTAGCCAAAAACGTTAACCATTATACTATGAGGTGCACACTGTAGTCCTGATCAATGCTGAGCGTTCAGGGACTAGAGACATTTTAGTCATCAGTTTCATGCACAATGGTCAGTGTCGAATCTGTCCTTAGTGTCATACATATTATTGTACAGGATTTGCGGATTTGCCGTCCACCGTCACTGAACTGGAGACCTGCTTTTGGTGTACCATGTATGTACGCGCTCGACTTGGTAACAATAGCGAAGAAAACCACGTACCACGTTGACTACTGTAAGAGCCAAGGTGAGGAGCAGTTTGATATTGTTTCAGTACTTTCTACAGCGTTCTGTTTTGCCCTTGTTAGACACGATAGAATGGCACCAAGCACTCACCCAACATTATTAATACCACCTCTCAAGTTGGAAGCCTTCACCTGCACGTCTCACTGATGCTCAGTTCGGTGACTCATTCCTACTGTACATCCAATACGCAACATGGGTTGATTGATTCAAGCCTATCTGTAATGCATCCATAACTAAATACTGATAATTCTGCCCTACGTGACATGATGTCTGGAGTCTCGTAGGAAAGCGCCTACACTGGTTGCTATATCACATTTAGGCAGGTATGCTCACATATGTTATATCCTTTAAAGTGGTACCACAGCTTTGATACACGTTGAATATCCACAGGACCACCTCGTGGCGCAGGGGCTAGCATTGCTGGCTGCCACCCCAGAGGTTCCGGGTGTGGTCTTGGCATGGTCTGGTACGAGGGCTCCCAGCTTCGTGATGCTAAATAGGAATCTCCCAGATGCTGTGGAAGGAGGAGGAGTGGAAAGAAACTGGCCATCCTACCACACGTTAACTTCGGCTCAGTCCGCCTGGATGGTGATTCCTTGAACACAGCCAGGGTCTCTTATCGGGTCACCTACATGCCTTGTGGATATGGCACTCTTTGATCATGAATATGGATGTAAAGAATAATAATTTGAACGTCAGAGGAGATGAGTGCAACATAGTACATCGAGGATATGAATCGAAGCTCTAACTCAAAATCAAATGGGCACATGGAATTGCATGGATTTGGACACAAAGGCCTTGGAATATGAGCCGAAGCTCTAACTCACAATATTCGTCTCAAAATCAAATGGGCACATGGCATCGTCTGTGTTTAGACATATGTCAAGGTCATGAAAGTATCCAAACTACCCCGGATACCGTCTGAACTAGCATTCGAGTTGTGAGAAGCAGTCATTGACAGTCAAGTACTCTATTTCATTTTGCGAGTTGGAGGTGGCATTAATAATGTTGGCTGAGTGCTTGGTGCCATTCTATCGTGTCTAACAAGGGCAAAACAGAACGCTGTAGAAAGTACTGAAACAATATCAAACTGCTCCTCACCTTGGCTCTTACAGTAGTCAACGTGGTACTGCCCCCGTAAATTGAATTATATTGAGACCACGATGGCTGTATTGGCAAATATGAATAAAGTTATGGATGTCATAGTTGTGACGTGTATATTCATGACGTAGGCACGGATGACGTAGACTTCATGCAAGTAGGCTGGTTGAGCTGAGATTCTTGGTGACGTCATGATTTTGTTCGAGAAAGATCTGAAATTTACGACGCAGTCGCAGGAAACAAGGTATTGTGCTAAGGAAGAAGTTACGCTATTGGAGGAGAGACTCGAACCAATGAACGATAGTTTGGAAGGAAGACGGAGATTGCTGAAACTACGATATTTAATTACTTTTGGCATGCAGATTTGTGGAAATCTATTTTCAGTTATGGCATTGATTTGGAATTTTGAAGAAATTAATTTTGAGTTTTTGAAATTTGAAAATCCGTCAAGTATAGCCAAAGTTAAAACTTCTAGCAATGACGGAGCAACAGGCTATGGAAGGGATGGATACGCCCCTTAAGAAGTTGATAAAAGGTCGTGCACAGGAGAGAGGAGCTCACATATCTCTCATATCTCTCATAACCGCATATCTGATATTCTGATAACGCATATATATTTCTGATGTCAGATAGTCATTTTCGAGTGAATAAGTGAAGCAAGTTGTCTTTAGCGTGTGGTTAAAGCCCGGCGCATCGAACGAACACGGAGCAGTTCCATTTTACGCTGTTCGAAACTAGGTGAAGTTGAAACGCTCACATTAACGTTTCTACCAGATAAGATATAAAGAGTTAACTTCTGCCTTCATTATAATTCAATTGGGCAGTACAACATTGAGGTGTGTAGAAGATTTGAACAATTTCACAGTTATACTTCGAAAGATATTGGCACTTTAAGGCTGCCAACAAAAGTGATTTTCTCGCCACATGAGAAACACTTTTAAAATTCCACATTATACACTACGGCTGACACGTGGATTGCAACAGTGATATTGGAGAATACGTTTGGTAATACAACGATACATTCTATTATGGAACATTATAATCTTGCAGTGCTTTCAATGATTATAACAGAAGTTGAGATGGAAGGCTAAGGCTTTAATGCAATTGGGACATATATCGATGGAGTGAAGTAACAGCATGGAACTTCGTTAATCGTCATTATACAAAAGCGAGCATGTAGTGAACATCCAACTACACTCATGCATCGTGAATCCATCGCTGAATTATATCAAATGACAGTGGAAATATTTTCATACTCCACGATTATGAATATTTCTGCGGAAATAACTACAATAAACTTCATGGCGAATTACGACTGGAACTTCAGGGAACTTTCAAGAGAGGCCAGGGAGGACCCAGCTCACAAAGAAGAATTTTGCCAGAAGGATGTCTTTCGGATACATGGAGCAGTGCAATTTCCGGAGGAGGAAGCAGTTCGATTCTCCGAGGACGCTGATTCCAGGTTCGAGGACGGAGCACATCTTCACGCTGGTGAAATGGAACCAACAGCAGTTTTCTTTGAAAACTTTCCTCTAGAACTTCAATCAACAGATAAGGTAGTCGTGAACGTTTCTTGTATTATTTGAGTCATGTAGCGATATCTGAGCAACCATTTTTTCCATATTTTCTGTCCCATTTATTTTGCCCCATTTTCTGGCTTGACATTTCTGTACTCAGTACACTTCGATGATTTATGCCTTTTTCTACGATTTGTTGAGACATTGTTATGTCATTGGCATACTTAAATAATTTTGGATCAGTTGAGACTGATAATTTAGATTCTTTCAGTAATTTGCATATTTTTGTGGTCACGATTTGACTGTAAAGTTAACGATTTGCTATGGCAGATTTGAATTCAGACAGCGTGTCATTTTATTAAAGTAATTCTATTCAGTAAATTACTTTGACCAATTTTCTGTCATCCTCAAGAAAGAAGAATAATTAAAAGATTTTAGAGCGTTAAAATCTAATACGTTATCGACGATCTTTGAAATACTAGTCGTCTTATGAACATGATTGCAACATAGACATTTAGCATTGCATTATAGACAATTTTATGAAATATGAACTTTGATTACGATTTCTTGAATACATTATAGTAATGAACATTTGATAGGAGTTTTTCTCAATTTTAGATTGGAACAATAATGTTTGCATTCCACAGTCTAATTGTATTCTATTCGACTATTTATGCAGTTTAGATGAACTTTGATTGAAGATAGTATTTTTATAGTGCGTTACTTTGAAGATATTAATCTCAATTTTGATAGACCAGTGAGGAGTGTCTAATCGTATTTGCTATTAAATTTATTTGTGATTGGCAAATTTTTACTTCATATCGATTCATGAATGAAACCCACGAAGGTTAAATAATAACAGTCATTAATACAATTGATGAATATAAGAATTTTTGAAGAGGAACAATGGATGTATAATCGTTAGTTCAGTGGACCTGTAAAAGTCGCTGATGAGTAATGCCCTTGAATAATGAAGGAGGTTCCCACAGTAATAAATGAAGTTGTTGAATTTATGAGTGGAGGTTTTTGTATGTAATTTGGAAGATTTTGATGCCATATATATGAAGATATATGATGAATTCTGGGCCTATTGTTGAGCAATTTTGTGCGTTTTGAGCGAAGTATTTTTCCGCTGAATGTATTGTCCTGGTTCTTTGAAAGTTATTCATGTGAAGATACTGTTAAAGTTAACAAGAGTGTTAAATAATTTGAGATGAAGATTTTGAATGGAGGTTACCGTCACAAATATTAATAATAATTATTAAACCTTATTAAACCTGAATTTGACATTTAAATATAACTAACCTTCATTGGTCGATTATATCACCCCGATTTGAGTAATTATCAACCGGATAAACGTGTGGTTTAATGTATTTCTTGTATAAATAATATAAACAATATAATATTGTAAATAATTTTGTAGATATCTTTGATAACAATTTGTAATGAAAGGGATTAATAGAGGCGTGTATAAAATTTTCAATTGTCGTTTGACATTGTTATAAACAATTTATTATTGTTATAAATAATTAATGAACTTTTGTTATTAACATTAAGAGTTTTGTTTTTATACTCTAAACAACGCTAATTAAGCAAGTGGATTGAACAATTAAACATGATTTGGGGATTATTAGAGTATTCCACTGGTGTTTGAATGGAGCATTTAAAACATTTGCGTGATAATATTTTAGTTGAGATGTGGACATTTAACGTGTTTTGAAGGAGAGCTAAGCTCTGATATAACTCGCATATGCTAGGGTTGAACGGAGGGGTGAGTCCACTTTGACCATGCAGGTGCATTGCAGCTGGCCCGGACAACTGTATGATAGAGGCCAAGGACGTCTCCA
The DNA here is from genome assembly GCA_946902985.2 of Meconema thalassinum. Classification (NCBI taxonomy): domain Eukaryota; kingdom Metazoa; phylum Arthropoda; class Insecta; order Orthoptera; family Tettigoniidae; genus Meconema; species Meconema thalassinum. Next base: position 1,121,989,555 of record OX336389.2, on the reverse strand, counting down.
TAATAGCCTTGTGGCTATAAATAAAATGTGATGTGTATAAACACGCAAAACAATTGATATATGTGTCTCGTCCCAAATCCCGTTTCCATTCCAAGTGCATTATTATAATTACGTTATTTTGAGCTTGAGAAAGCTGAAACATTGTATGTAGAGTATACCAGTCCTACAGGAGGACATAGTTATGTGGACAATGGCTTCTGATTGCCACGTGGATTTTGTTGTTTTATTTTTGTTAAATTCATTCTTTATGTGAAATAAATTATTGTGCAGTTTAAAGTTTCTCGTCTTCGTTATGGTTCATTTTTAATATCATGGTGGAGGTTATTGTGAGGGCATACTTTAAGTGATCCAGTTGACAACCCAGTCCCCGAGATAAATTTAAGAGGTAAGTAAAGGTAAGTATGAACCCCCGTATATTTTGGTGTGTTCCACAATAATTTCTTGTTAACTATTGTGCTCTAATCTCGATAGTATCTGTCAGTGCCATTTTCATTGATGTAGCTGTGCCGGTGCGATTGATTATTGGCAATCCGATTGAGGGGGCGGATATCTGACAGCCTACTATCCTGATAACGGGGACAGTACGTGGTTTTCTTCGCTATCTTACATACTGTAAGTTCCTCTATCACTTTCTGGCGTCCATATTTGCAATAATTTCTAGATCTACATTCAGTACTCATTTTCCGAAGTGGTGAAGTTTTCCTTTACTGGACACTTGACCAGTGAAATGCAAGTGAGCTTGATATTGCGCGACACATTGCCAACCATAACTTGGCTTGTCTATCTAGGACCTTTACGTATTATATCATTGAAAAACCACGGTAGTTAAAAGGGACGTAACACCAATAACATTATTATTATATTAGGCTATATCATTTAACTTTGAAAATATTCTCCCAAAGCGGAATCCACCTGCCATTCAGAAATCTTAGCTTTGGTGATGCTCTATTGTTGATCCGCCTCGTGGTGCCACCCCTGTCCCTCTTGAGGTCCGAGTTCAATTCCCGGCTCTACCAAGAAATTTCATTTGGTCTGAGGGCTCGTGAGGCAAAACTGATAAGAAGTGGGTTCAATTCCCACCTCAGCCATCCTGGAAGTGGTTTTCCGTGGTTTCTTCACTTCTACTCCAGCCAAATGCCAGGATGGTTCCTCACTTAAGGCCACGGCTGGCTCCTCCCCAATCCTCAGCTGAATTACAAATACACGCACTACTACAGATACAGTAGTACAGGATGTCAGACAAGTTCTACAGACACCCAAGCCCCTCAACTGAAACAACAACACTCTATTCATGATAATACTATCCGACGCGCGTGCTTCATCTTGAGCAGGATGAGACTAAAGACCCTAGAAGCAATAAATTGCATCCACTTGGACGGTTCTATTTACTCCGTGGGCGAAACGGTGTTGTGATCGTTAATTTGAACTTCAGAGTAACAACGTAATTACATTAAATTACACTTTATGCTTACTCGTTATTAATTTAATTATTAAAGCACTTTTGATGAGAAGGAATTTGTAATACACACATCAAAAAAAGTTTTGCATCACCTCGGTTCCAAGAGTTCCGGAACCGTTAAATACAAAGGGAATAGAGATCAACACAAACAACATTTCAGCTCGTTTTATTGCTCATGAGACCCACACATTGCATGTTGTACCATCATACAGCTAGACTTTCAGCATTTGTGGTCCAGATTGCAGTACACACCACTACCTCTAATACCCAGTAGCACGTCCTCTTGCATTGATGCATGCCTGTATTCGCCGTGGCATACTATCCACAAGTTCATCAAGACACTGTTGGTCCCAATTGTCCCACTCCTCAACGACAATTCGGCGTAAATCTCTCAGAGTGGTTGGTGGGTCAAGACGTCCATAAACAGCCCTTTTCAACATATCCCAGGCATGTTCGATAGGGTTCATGTCTGGCGAACATGCTGGCCACTGTAGTCGAGCGATGTCGTTATCTTGAAGGAACGCATTCACAAGATGTGCACGATGAGGTCGAGAATTGTCGTCCATGAAGACAAATGCCTCTCCAATATTCTGCCGATATGGTTGCACTATGGGTCGGAGGATGTCATTCCGGTATCGTAAAGCCGTTTCGGAGCCTTCCATGACCACCAGTGGCGTACGTCGGCCCCACATAATGCCACCCCAAAACATCAGGGAACCACCACCTTGCTGCACTCGCTGGACAGTGTGTCTAAGACGTTCAGCCTGACCAGGGTGCCTCCAAACACGTCTCCGACGATTGTCTGGTTGAAGGCATATGCGACACTCATCGGTGAAGAGAACGTGATGCCAATTCCGTGGGGTCCATTCAGCATGTTGTTGGGCCCATCTGTACCGCGCTGCATGGTGTCGGGGTTGCAAAGCTGGACCTCGCCATGGACGTCGGGAGTGAAGTTGCGCATCATGCAGCCTATTGCGCACAGTTTGAGTTGAAACACGACGTCCTGTGGCTGAACGAAACGCATTATTCAACATGGTGGCATTGCTGTCAGGGTTCCTCCGAGCGGCAATCCGTAAGTAGCGGTCATCCACTACAGTAGTAGCCCTTGGGCGGCCTGAGCGAGGCCTGTCATCGACAGTTCCTGTATCTCTGTACCTCCTCCATGTCCGAACAACATCGCTTTGGTTCACTCTGAGACGCCTGGAAACTTCCCTTGTTGAGAGCCCTTCTTGACACAAAGTAACAATGCGGACGCGATCGAACTGCGGTATTGACCTTCTAGGCATGGTAGAACTACAGACAACATGAGCAGCGTACCTTCGTCCTGGTGGAATGACTGGAACTGATCGGCTGTCGTACCCCCTCCGTCTAATAGGCCCTGCTCATGCATGGTTGTTTACATCTTTGAGCAGTTTTAGTGACATCTATGAACAGTCAAAGGGACTGTATCTTTGATACAATATACACAGTCAACGTCTATATGCCGGAGATCTGGGAACCGAGGTGATGCAAAACTTTTTTTGATGTGTGTATGTCGGCTATCATTTGTTTACACTCAGATATGTAGTGTCCCATAACTCTCATTTACTTATTACTGCACCATTCAACGTTCACAATTAAGTAGTCTATATTATTATTATTATTATTATTATTAGGTACAGTACAACTTGATGGAAACTTTCACCCGGGATTCACCTACCGAATTCTCAAAGAGTCGCAATTTCCCACTAAGTGTGAGACCTACTATAGGAGGTAAAGGACCCACTGAGTCCGACCGACCCTGTGGCTAATGGGTTACCATGCTAGGCTTTCGTCACAAGGGTCCTGGGTTCGATTTCCGGCCAGGCTGTGGGGAGTTTGATCTCCTGTGGTTAATTCCCCTGGATCAGGGAATGGGTGTTTGTGACACCTTCATAAAAAATAAGGTAGTATCAACATACACAGAAGAAGTAAAACTATAAAAGCAAAGTAATAAGGAAACCGTGCTCGAAACACACCGTTAGAAAAAGCTGTTTCATCTCAATGACCACCTACAGCGTCGACACTTTTGTTACCCAAGAGAGGTCAAAGCTGTTCAAGTGAAATTTATTCACCCATGACGAGAATTGTTTCACGGTCTTGTCACCGATATGACATTTATACTAATATAATAAAGCTGAAGAGTTTTGTTTGTGAGTTTAAACGCGCTAACCTCTGGAACTACCAGTCGGATTCGAGAAATTCTTTTTGTATATGATAGCCAGATTCAAGAGGAATAGTTTAGGCTATGTAGCATTTGGCTACACCTTCCCTGCATTTAGGCCCTTTGGCACAAATCTACACCATTTCACCGATCTGAACCAAAATTTGTATACTTACCATTTGGAACCCTGCGAGTACCACTGTCTACATGCAATTTATGACAGACCAATCCATTCTCCGCATTTAGGCCCTTTGGCACAAATCTACACCTTTTAACGGATCTGAACCAAAATCTGTATACTTACCCTTTGGAACCCCACGAGTAAAACTTTTTACATGAAATTTCGGACAGACCATTCCATTCCCTGCATTTAGGCCCTTTGGCACAAATCTACACCGTTTCACCGATCTGAACCAAAATGTGTATACTTACCCTTTGGAACCCTGCGAGTAACACTGTCTGCATGAATTTTCGGACAGACCACTTCATTCCCTGCATATAGGCACAGGGCCGGAGAGAGCGGCCACGGGCCCCGGTGCTGGGGGTATTTCGGGCCCCTGCCATTTATGCATTTTTGTGCAACCCAAATTCACTAATCACAGCCATGTATTTAGTGTATTATACATACACATATATTTATAATTCTCCATAAAATACATTACCGATTTTAAACCAAATTTTTGTGAAGTTTAAATGCCAAGTCATGAAGCACTCCGATTCGTTTTATTAATATTCTCACTCCCAAATAAACAGTAACCCATTCACTTTAAAAACAATCCAGTTCGTATAACTATTTTTTTAAACTTAAGAATCCAATCCATTTGTTTTTAAAATCTATTGTTAAAGGTTTCATTACCTTCTTTGTAAACTGATCTGAGAGGTTAGAAATAAAATATTAAAACACTAAATTCACCATAAACTTACTTCTTTAACGACTCACAGTAGCCTACATGTATAAAACAAACCTACATTACAAACAGTTATATTAACTTAGGCTAAGCCATCTATGATATTGTCCAAATTGGTAGACTTCACAAGTTCCGTTTCAACAGCCAAAACACCCAAGCTTGAAAGTCTATTTTGGCACATTATCGAGCCGAAAATGTTTTTTACGCGATTGAGAACCGAGAAAGAGCGCTCCGCGCTCGCAACTGTTGCGGGGATGGTAACAAATATTCTCAATGCTACAGTAAGATTAGGAAATAGCGTTTCGAAATTTAAAGTTTTAACTTTATGGAGAAAGTTCAAAAGCGTAAGAGTTTTGCTATCAAAGTTAGCTTGGTAAATTAATTTCAGATTTTGTAATTCATCAGAAAGTTCGTTTCCTATGTCATTAGAATAGCGCCTTACAAGCTTAGCTGATTTTTCCGAAATTAATTCATCTACCATTTCATTGCATTGCGACAAAACACAAAACCCACCGATATTGTACTGATCGAAACCGCACTGTCACGTCCCCTATGATACTGTCCAGAATTACATTGAACACATCATTTCTGAAATTAGTATTTGCATCATTACTGTCGTCATGACTGTAATCCTCTTCATCAGCTTGCCTCTTTATTTTTTCGTCTCTTTTCTTCCTCTTCAAGTTGTTGGGGCCATCCTACTGTATATTCTTAGCCACTACTTCAGCTTCACTATGTATACTATGTATACGGTCCCGCCCTTCACAACGTATAGTTTTCAAGTATTCTATCAGAGAATCTAAGTTCTTTCCCGCTACATCCATCGTTTCTTTGGTAGTTAAGACCATTTATCCCGCAGGTATTTTTGACAATGTCTATTGATTTTAAAACCTGAAAGAAAGAAAGAAAGAAAGAAAGAAAGAAAGAATTAGTTTGTTTCCTTATTTTAGAAACATGACATCAGTAATATTTAAATTGTCATCATTATACTGCAACTACACGGAAGATTATTGTACTTAACTAAAACAAAAACGAGACCTTCGCTAGCGCTTATTATTTGTAAACAATGAAACCGGTATCGCTATAATTTAAAATAACAAACATATTTAAAACAGGATATGGATTTTTTTGAAAAAGTCATTTATTGTGGCTAATCATTGGGGACCCACGGGGGGCTTCAGCCCCTCCTCATGGATTGAAAAAATAATTCAAAAGTGTTTGTCTTTATTATTCTACATATTGATTATTTATTATAATAATAATATATTAGATTAAATTAGATTGTTATTAATCCATTTGATCAAGTACATGTATACAATACATTTTTGATATAGGACACGTCAGCAATTACATCTATAAAATAAAAGAACTTACAGGTATATATTACTAATACAGTAAGTATTTATAACTTATTATACTAACAGATCTTAAGAGATACAATCTTATTGGACAACTATTTACACCTAACTTTATTATCACAATATGAAAACTTAATTCTATAAATACAACAACTTACAGCTAGGTATTACAATTAAAATAGAAAAGTAAAATATAATTAGAGTTTTCATCGTTTCTATACGCTAAGATATTCAACTACAGAGTAAAAACAATGGCACTGCAGATAAGCTTTTCAACATTCTTTGAAATGTTTTTATTTTTGGGGCAAATAATAATATCGTATGGCCTCGGATGCCGGGTGCAAGCTTTGTTATTTGGCACCCAGAGGGTAGCTTGCATGTCGGATTTCGTTGTTCCTTGAAGCATTATGAAAGTCAAGGAGGTTAAATATCTAAGCTCCTTGAACACTATAGCCCTTTCTAGTAGAGAAATGAGGAACTTAGTGTTGGCGAAAACTCCCGAGATTAATTTTGCCATTATGAACACGGCCTACTGAATTCAAATGGGTTCTTTGATATGCCAACATCGTATGACATGCGTGTCGTAATTGTTGACGACTTAAAAAAAATCACTTACCACGGCCAGGAGCGAACCTGCAAGCTTGGGGTTAGTAGACTTAGTTAGCAGAGTGATAGCACTGCGCGCTCTCACTCATCAGCTGGTCTAATGTTGATGCGGTGTGCTTGAATACAACAGGTTTACTCCATTGGCGCGGGGGTGAGGGGATGAGCGATGACCCTTCGTCTACTCAGTCACGATAGTGAGCACAGTACAGCTCCGTCAAACATAACTGGTCCACTCGCACTTCCAGTTTACCGATTCAAGGGACATTAACTGAGTAGTAAACGTTATAACAACACAAACTAAAAACAACTAAACCCAGTCCGGGTTACTCGACGGGCACGTTAAAGAGGGCTGACTTTAAGGGGTTCTACTGTAGTTAGTATTTTTGTGACAGATGTTTCTTTTTTATGATTTTTATGTGGATTGAAATATCTTTGTAGGTCAAAGAAATACTATTTTACCAGCAAAATAAATAATACTTTCTTTGGTAGTTAAGACCATTTATCCCGCAGGTATTTTTGACTACCGTAGCTACACGTCTCTTTTCTAAACGAATATATGGTATATAATGAATAAAAAAATTACGAGCCTTACAGTAGTCGCATATGATGTGTAACATCTGACATAGAAGAAACCTCATGTGAAATTGTTGATACACCGGTATTTTATACTATTATTGGCACAAATATTAAACTATTGTAAAAGGGAGTGTTTTACAGATATTGTAGTTTATAATACGGAACTCATTTTATTAGATGATTTGTAGCTTCCACCAGCACTAGCCTAAATAAAGAATACGATATGGATCAACTAGATTAATAGACGCGACACCGCTAATAACCTTAAATTCCTTATAAACAGGTCCTCTTCATTCACAGACCAACACGTAATTACATATGGATTCTGTTAAAATGAGTCATATTGATATGATAAATATCGTTTAAAATGATAATCTGGTAGCAAAAATATCTACCCCGTCCGGGATTCGAACCCAAGATCTCTAGATTCACAGTCATAAGCGCCAACCCCACGGATATTTCGACTACGCAAATTTTGTGCACAAAGTGGTGGCTTATTTCCACGTTCCAATAATACTGCATTACGGAATTAAGTTTCATTTATATGTTGCTTGTTTCGATAATGTTCCTGCGTGAAATTGAGTTTAAAATGCCTTATGAATAGGCCCTCTTGTGAGTCAAGAGAATGTATTCAGTAATAGTTCATGAAGGCTTGCTCAATTCTCGTATAACCACAACGATTATATTATATTGATGACTGCATTACCGTTATGTGGGTTAATATTTGAATAGCCATTGTGCAGAAACATAATACCGGCAATGCCGGCTACTTACAATGTTTGATATTATGGCATTTTACCATTTAAATACTGATACGAAGACTTCGAACATGTAGCATGTCATTTGTTTCAATCACTTGACACCAGGTTTCGCATGAGCGTTTACCGTTCAGTATGTCATATACATTTCACATGGCCGAGATTACGTCATGGTATCAATTTCCGACACCGCGCGCTCATTGTTTCTCGTACCACTGCCAGCTGGGTCTTACCACTGCCCGCTGGATCGATCGATTGAACGGGCAGTGCATACTTCCGTTTTCAACCACTGCCAGCTAGAACACTTCCGTTCGATCGATCGAGCGGGCAATGCATACTTCCGTTTTCCACCACTGCCAGCTAGTACACTTCCGTTCGATTGATCGAGCGGGCAGTGCATACTTCCGTTTTCCACCACTGCCAGCTAGTTCACTTCCGTTAGATCGATCGAGCGGGCCCTGCATACTTCCGTTCGATACACCACTGCCAGCTCGATCGTTCCGATCCACTTCCGTCCCCAATTTTCAAAATCACTCCCACAAAACTATCCAGCAACCAAGCGGAAAGATGTTACACATCAATAAATATATATAATATATTTGATGTATTCTTACCTTGAACCAAATTGACACAAGAAGAAGGCAGTTGAAGGTTTTGAAATATTTTTTCAATCCCTCAAGGTCTCGACGACATTCAGAAGTTAGGCTCAGTTCAGTCAATGCCTCCAGTGCTTCTATTATCCCTGGAAGGTGAGCTGCGACTGGTTTAACGCTGTCTACTCTAGCAGACCAGGGAGTCTTCGACATCAAGTGAAGGGAGCTTGGTATCTTTCCTTTCAAAATTTCCCATCTTTGGGGGCTGGAGCAAAATATGTTAAACAACTTATGAACAGCTCCAAAGAATGTTACTGCAGCCACACAGCTCTCCGCTGCTTGTTCTCCACACAGATTCAAGGAATGATGACAAGTGCAAGCAGAGTAACTGCTTCACTGTTAGCAGACAGAATTCTTGCCTGAGCTCCTTTGTACGCTCCTTTCATGTTACTTCATTTGTCGTAGCCTTGACCCCTACAGTCTTTTAATGGGATGTCAAACTCCTTTAGCTTATCTAAAATAAGCTCTGCAATAGCTTCTCCACTCATTTTGGTACAGTCGGTAAAGCAAAGTAGCCTTTCTTTGACTTGTTAAGGCTGAGTTTCATTTTCAGTCAAATAAACGTATCTCAAAAGAAACGCAGTCTGTTCAACGTGTGCAGAATCTGGTGATGCATCAAATATTATGGCATAGTATTTTGCCATTTCTCTTTCTTCTAATATTTTCTTCGTAACTTGGGCAGCGCAAAGAGTAATTAACTCATGTTGAATATCATGAGACAGATAATTCACTTGCATTGTTTCTCCCTTTTCTTGAAACGAGCGGACCCTATTTAAATGTTCATTCAAAACTAGATCATAATTGACCAGCAGTTCTAAAATTCTCAAAAAATTGCCATTTGAGAGGTTCCCGACTATATTTTCCTTATGGACGAGGTGATCAATTTACGCCATGAGTCATGCATTTAATTCTCCTGTTCAGGTTATAGGTCATGGTGGAGTAGTTCTAGCGACCGTACTTGATAACAGTCATGTAGGTAGGGTTTCTTTCTTGTACACCATCTTTGGTGATTTTCAGTTTTCAAGAGCTTCCACACCGTTGTTTTCAAAAGCTCATGGTCAGCCACCTTTTGTTCACACACTGGTGCAATATTGTAAAATGGCAATTTCCAATTCATGGAAACCCAGATAATGACTTAAACGAGGAGCAGTACTTTTTCCGTAACAGCTGATGCTGAATTGTATGTACTAATTTGAACTCCCTTTTTGTACAGTTTTAGTACGCCACTGTACGGGCGTATCGTTTAGATGAGGAGGATCACTCATCTCACTTTGATTATTGTAAATACGTTTTGAGTGGTATTGTAAACCACGAGATTCGAGCTGAATCTCATATCATTGTAATAAGTGTAGCCAGTATTCGCACCCTTTAATCCCGATTACTTGATAATCGTATCATTTATAATTAACGCCAGAAGGTTAAGGTGTTTAATCCATTTGTAATCATTTACTGTGCTTGTACGCACGAGATTGTACAATTTTTTTTCCCGCAGTGGCGTGGAATATTTTTCTAAGACTTTCATAGGAGAGGAATATCTTTCGTTTTATTCTCCTTGCTTTAACAAAGCATTTATATCATTGTAATTTATTTCTGAAGGTCTACAACTTCACATTATGTACTATTATAGAGTAACATTACTCAAATGTGTACTAGGGTCACCAGTGAACAGTTATATTGTGAACCCTACATGTATTTTGAAACAGTTAAAGGCTTTGCTACAAGGCAATGGACTCACATGCAGTGAGGAATGATAGGAACTGTGCCAGAACAGATGACAGATGTTCTGTAGGCCATGAATCCCGTTGCAAATATTACCCAGAAAGCCAACGGTGATTCCCAATGAGACTACGACTCAATGACGCACACTTCTTATACGTATTTTGTAAGGTATTTTCCAATCAAGCTTAGCTTGTGAATGCTAGATATTTATGAAGGTCAAGTAACAACCGTTATCAATTGTTTTGATAGCGGGTGATTCCCAAGTTATGAATCCATATACAAATTTTCGCACATGTAAGCGAATGATAGTTGATTATTTCTATTTTTTTTTTTAAGCGTATGGCTTTTAGTGCCGGGAGTGTCCGAGGACATGTTCGGCTCGCCAGTTTTGTAGCTGCTTCGAGACGGACACCCAATGGGTGAGCTACAAGTACCGTTGGGGAGGAAAGTTGGAAGGGAAGGGCGAGGAGTTGGAAGGTAGCGGCTGTGGCCTATAGTGAGGGACCAACCCCGGCATTTGCCTGGAAGGAAGATGGGAAACCACAGAAGACCATCTTCAAGGTTGCCGGCGGGGGGATTCGAACCTTCTCGCCTCCCGGATGTGAGCGACTGCTATTAGTCATGCCGTAACCACCACGGCTAACTCACCCGGTATTATTTCTATGATATGACAAGATGAGTTTTCATTAGATGAACCAGACATTTTAATTAGGCTGTTTTTCTCACATTATGTGAATGTTTTTGTCCGTGTGTTGACACGTGAAGTATTATGATGCTTGAGATGGCCGGCAGATCTACGTTTTGGACTAGACTGACCGAGGATGATTCTAGTGAGCCACAGAGCCATTTAGATTACTGATTGTATGGTAACGGAGTCTTTTATAGCCCGTGTTATTGTGCTAGCCGGCAGATAATCGCTTCGAGCTAGTCTGACCGAGGTCTTTCGCTTGTGTGTTTCAGAAGCCACAAGGATTGCTTTAGAATGATAGTGACATTGCTTGTCATATGTTTATGTGTTGTTATTGGAGCCATTTAATTAGCTCAAGGCGTTGTGGTGACTTATCGGGTCGCACACCTCGTAAGCATCTTTTATAGACTTACGATTAGTTTGATAGTGACATTGCAAGTCACCTGTTTACTTTGTTTGAGTACCGTTCAGGTAACTCATTAGTTAGTTAGAAGCCTTGTGTCATATAGTCATTCGTCATAAATAATGAACTCTTAATCCGACAATTGTAATAATCACACTCTAAATCATGAAAATTCATTTATATAAATCTACGATGTTAAAATACACGTTAAATAATAACCGTTGGTTAAATCTTGATTTTCTTAATCACAGTTGACCGACGCATAGCGCTTGTGAGGTAATTCCTGAAGGAATTGTTAGGAAGTCAGTTTACTTTTCGACTGGCAGAGATCACCGGCTAACCAGAAGTTTGTAATTCGGGGGCCGCAGTGACCTTATGGGGAGACACTGTTTTGATAGTGCATTTAGTTGTTCTTTCGTACACTTTAGATGACGAATGCTAACAAACAGTTATCATTCTGTTATAGGCAGGATAATAATAATGTTTTTGTGTTGTATTCTTTATTATGTGTGTAATCCCATTGTACCCTACTGTAACTTCTAATAGTTTTATTGTACAGCTATTGTTAATTTACTGATTGTAAATAGATGACTGTTATCCTAGTTTTGTTTAGTTTTTGCAAATACGGACGCTTATCGCCGTAGGTTAGAATCAGCCAGGATTAGCTAGAATAGGTAGCGTTAACTGTAAATACGAGAGTGGTACTAGTATAATTAGATCTGTTGTCATGATTTGACATTCTTTAAGATGATGTTTTCTTTCTAGAACCATCATTCTTTTTGCTTGTATCTTCAATCATGGATGTTTATCGTACCACGTCTCAAGCTTTGCTTTGCTTTTTCTTATGTAATTAGGACCTGTCGAGAGGGTTAATAATATTTAGTTAGGGGATGTTTTTGTTGTTTTTGTTTTTTGAATTAGCTAGCGGACTAGCCGATTTGAAACCCTCCGGTGGTAGGATAGGGGTTTGAATTTTTCAATAAATAATTGCACGAATTTTACTTAAGCCTGGATGTTTTCATTTCTTAGTTTGTGTTTTGGGGGTGCATTTCTTTGGGTGTCTTTGACATTGCTTATGATGGGGACCTGATCATTTGAGATTTCGAGTCTTGTGCCGGCTAGCCCCACAAGGAGTGCATTCCGATCCTCTTCGGGAATGTGTTTGAAGGATATGAGGTTATCTGGGCGGCCACGCACGGTTGGTGGTGACCAGATAACCTCCTCTAACGGGCACAGTGTTTTTTACATGAACACGATACATTTATGCACCATTATACGAAATGATTATTCACGCAGAGTACACTTTTGCAGGTCAATTTAATTATTACATTGTAATTCCTGGTTTACGTTGCTCTGTTATACTCTATCACAAAAAGTGCTATAGGATACCACTATACACTACGAAACCATAAACTTTCCGTGACACTCTGAATGAATAATGCTGCTTTCTTTTTCTTGAGTATTAATAAATTTTACTTAAGCCTGGATGTTTTCATTCCTTAGTTTTTTGTTTTGGGGGTGCATTTCTTTGGGTGTATTTGACATTGCTTATGATGGGGACCTGATCCTTTGAGATTTCGAGTCTTGTGCCGAACTTTTGCAGGCATTTGTCATAGCGTGGCACAAGTTTTTGGATACTTTCTTCATAGAAGTTTGCCGCCGACCGTAAACGAGAGTGAAGACTCCCCTGTAAGATATCCTACAGTTTGGCCACTACTGTTAGGCAAATTACCAGGAGAACTGCGTAAGTTTAGGAGTTCTCCTGACCAAAAGTTCGGCAGTTAGGTGGAAAAGTAGTTTAAGAGGTGTAGAATGTTGTGCAATAAATATTTTTTCTGTATCTGTACACAATTTAATTTTATTACCAAACGGAACTTACTTTTTGGACGTGCCTCGTATTTAACATGACTTTTCTGTCTATCAAAATATCCGAGTGCAGTGAAACCTGGCATCGTGAATTTTTATGTAAAGCTAAATATATTGAGATTGAATGTGGTTCAATTGTTTTAAAAATTTCAAGATGGTGACAGTACGAAATTTTAAAAACATGTTTTTATTAATCGTACCCTATTTAAACGATCGAAGTGAAACTGTATAAAATAAACCATCATAATTATATTTATCTACTGGTATATAATCCTACGGCTTACTTTTAGTACATCATAGATGGCGTGCACGTCAGTTGTTGTGGGATTAATTCCTTAAACTCGTCACGGAAATTCGATCTCTGTGGAACGTGGTACAATTCACCATTACTAAACGTACAGATATAAAATGTCCATCATATTTATCAATTATGCATTGCACGCATGCCAAATCCTTGCGCATGAATTCACCTAACTCATCAATGGATAATCTGATATCTGTGAAATCTAGCATAGCCAACATATGGTAAATCCGGTAGAGATGCCGCTGCAGTACAGACGCCACATACACTATAGCCATAAGTTCCCATCGTTGCAGCTTGATGGCAGCGTGGAAGCTACACACATCAACAAAGTATTGCATCACCTTGACATTCAAATGGCTTAGAGATATACACAAACAACGTTTCGGCTCTCATTATTGCTCATGAAAACCACACATTGCCAATTGTACAATCATACAGCGAGCTTTTCGGAAGTTTCGGTCCATATTACAGCATAAGCTACACCAGTACCGCTAATACCGAGTAGCACGTCTTCTTGATTTGATGCATGCCTGTATCCGTGGTTGGTGAGTCATCTCGTAGAAAAACAGTTCTTTTCAATGTATCCCAGGCATGATCGATGGCGTTCATGTCTGGAGAACATGCTGGCCACTCTAAGCTAGCGATGGTGTTTTCATGAAGGAACGCATTCGTAAGATAAGCAGGATGCGGGCGAGAATTGTCGACCATGATGACGAATGCCTCCCCCAAATTCTGACGATATGATTGCACTATGGGTCGGAGGATGTCATTCATGTATCGTAGAGCCGTTTCAGCGCCTTCCATGACCACCAGTTGCGTACGCCGTCCCCACATGATGCCACCCCAAAACATCAGGGAACCATCACCTTGCTTCACTCGCTGGACAGTGTGTCTAAGACGTCCAGCGTGACCAGAAGTCTCCGACTACTGTCTGGTTGAAGGCATATGCGACACTCATCTGTGAAGAGAACGTGATGACAATTCTGACAGGTCCATTCAGCATGTTGTTGGGCCCATCTGTACCGCGCTGCATTGTGTCGGGTTTGCAAAGGTGGACCTCACCATGGACGTCAGGAGTGAAAGTGCGCATCATGCAGCCTATAGCGTACAGTTTGAGTCGAAACATGATGTCCTGTGGCGGCACGAAGCGCATTATTCAGCATGGTGGCGTTGCTTTAAGTATTCCACCGAACTAAAATTCGTTAGTAGCGGTCATCCACTGCCGTCGTGGCCCTTGGGTAGCCTGAGCGAGGCATGTCGTCGACAATTCCTGTATCTCTGTACCTCCTCCATGTCCGAACAACATCGCTTTGGTTCACTCGGAGTCGTCTGGAAACTTCCCTTGATGAGAGCCCTTCCTGACACCCCGTAACAATGCGGGTGCGAACGAACGGCGGTATTGACCTTGTAGGCATCGCAGAACTACAGACAACACGTGCAGTGCACCTCCTTCCTGGTGGAATTACTGGACTTGATCGGCTGTCATACGCACTCCGTTTAATAGGCCCTAAATAGGCCCTGCTCATGCATGGTTGTGTACAGCTTTAGTGACATCTAGGAACAGTCAAAGGGACTGTGTTCGCGATGCTATATAGACATTCAGCGTCAGTGGTCTGGCGATCCTGGAACCGAGGTGATGCAACACTTTTTTGATGTGTGTATTTCGGTATCTAAGCAATAACCACTGTCTGTGGGTGCGGTGCAAGTTGCTCGCATATTACGCAAATTGTAGTCGATAACGTGAGGCGAGTGCATGTTTCCTACTGACAAAGTTTTTCCTTGTGTTCATTTATTGCATATTAATTTGGTTTCAAACGCTTAAATCAGCCGTTTTTAGTACTGAATAAGTCTTAACCGTTACTGTAGTAGAGGGTAAGCCTATTTTCGGCCATGTTAGCCTTGAGGTACAACAACCGGAGGATGCGGCGTCTCTACCTGACATTTGGGAGAGGTGCCGCACAGCAATCCGATAGAGATGCCTCATTGATATCATATTTTAAAAGCGATCTTGAAATATTTAAACTATTCAGAGGGTATCGATATTCTATTAGAGTATTTTATTATCTTATGATTCTTAAAATACCTGATTTATTTAATTGATTTCATTGTTAACATCATTGTTGTATGTATGTCTACCACTTATATCTCCCCTTTTCGACAGGGTTGGGGATGAGATGCGATGAAAGTCTATGTGCTGGATGGTTTTTACGGCCGGATGTCCTTCCTGACGCCAACCTCATGAGAGGAGTTAATGAGAGATGAAATGAATGAAGGTGAATGGAACAGGGCAAGGTTGTGGAAGGAAGTGGCCGAGGCCTGTCAGAAGGTACCATCCCAGCATTTGTCTGGAGTTGAAAATGGGAAACGACGGATAACCATTTCAAGGACGCCTGACTGTGGGTCAATGAACTAGTAGTTAGGTACTTTGACAAAATCTAAAAGAATGATGAATAAAAAATACATTAAAATTAAAAATGAAACATTGAATATATATTTTTAAGGGGGAAAACCAAAATTTTCATAATGTGTGGTCAAGCCCTTTGGCAAATTTGGGTAAATAAATGGTCCACGGAAGAGGGGATTTAATTAGTTTAATATGAAACCTCATACCGTACAAGTCTCTCAGATTATTAGTTCGGGAAATATAGGCAATAACCGAACAGCGAGGTATAGTGGCATTAAAATAAAGTGTACTCGTTAGAACTGTCACAGGCTACCTTCTAATAAGTACTATACTTTGGTGCGTACATGTACCAACAAAATCTCCTTTGATAATTTATTAATTTTCACGCAAAATTGAGTAAGAATATGCATATTTGTTTA
The DNA here is from genome assembly GCA_946902985.2 of Meconema thalassinum. NCBI lineage: Eukaryota > Metazoa > Arthropoda > Insecta > Orthoptera > Tettigoniidae > Meconema > Meconema thalassinum. The sequence goes on along the minus strand of OX336389.2, from coordinate 1,121,973,252 downwards.
ATTTATGAATGTGGTTCCGTTGAAGTTGACTGTATTCTTGGAACACACAGACTCTTGTCAATAGAATGAACAATTTCACTATAATTTGTGCCCTTGAATCCTTCAACAACAGGACGTATCAGTATTTTCCAACCATGCTATGCTGCCGAAGTGAGAATGTCGAAAACAATCATTATCGATCCTACGTTACCGGTAGCCTAATAGCATCTCCAGAACTAGCATTTGTATTCTTCATTTTTAGCCTATTTTCATTTTATATATATATAAAAAAAAACGGCTTATGAGATCACCCTTTGTCCGCGTGTGTGTGTGTATGTGTGTGTGCTGTGTGATGTGTGTGTACCCCTAATAACGTCTAAACGGCTGGAGTGATTTCAATGAAAATTAGTAAGGCCATAGCACCATTTTGGCCGACCCCGACCGTGCCCTTCAATTTTTTTTACGTCTAACCAATCCAACATGGCGGCTGTGCGAAATATTTCACCATTCAATATCTTCGAAACTATTACCGATATCACCATGAAATTTTGTACGGTGATAAAGGGAACTACACACATCAAAAAAAGTTTTGCATCACCTCGGTTCCCAGATCTCCGGCATATAGACGTTGACTGTGTATATTGTATCAAAGATACAGTCCCTTTGACTGTTCATAGATGTCACTAAAACTGCTCAAAGATGTAAACAACCATGCATGAGCAGGGCCTATTAGACGGAGGGGGTACGACAGCCGATCAGTTCCAGTCATTCCACCAGGACGAAGGTACGCTGCTCATGTTGTCTGTAGTTCTACCATGCCTAGAAGGTCAATACCGCAGTTCGATCGCGTCCGCATTGTTACTTTGTGTCAAGAAGGGCTCTCAACAAGGGAAGTTTCCAGGCGTCTCAGAGTGAACCAAAGCGATGTTGTTCGGACATGGAGGAGGTACAGAGATACAGGAACTGTCGATGACAGGCCTCGCTCAGGCCGCCCAAGGGCTACTACTGTAGTGGATGACCGCTACTTACGGATTGCCGCTCGGAGGAACCCTGACAGCAATGCCACCATGTTGAATAATGCGTTTCGTTCAGCCACAGGACGTCGTGTTTCAACTCAAACTGTGCGCAATAGGCTGCATGATGCGCAACTTCACTCCCGACGTCCATGGCGAGGTCCAGCTTTGCAACCCCGACACCATGCAGCGCGGTACAGATGGGCCCAACAACATGCTGAATGGACCCCACAGAATTGGCATCACGTTCTCTTCACCGATGAGTGTCGCATATGCCTTCAACCAGACAATCGTCGGAGACGTGTTTGGAGGCACCCTGGTCAGGCTGAACGTCTTAGACACACTGTCCAGCGAGTGCAGCAAGGTGGTGGTTCCCTGATGTTTTGGGGTGGCATTATGTGGGGCTGACGTACGCCACTGGTGGTCATGGAAGGCTCCGAAACGGCTTTACGATACCGGAATGACATCCTCCGACCCATAGTGCAACCATATCGGCAGAATATTGGAGAGGCATTTGTCTTCATGGACGACAATTCTCGACCTCATCGTGCACATCTTGTGAATGCGTTCCTTCAAGATAACGACATCGCTCGACTACAGTGGCCAGCATGTTCGCCAGACATGAACCCTATCGAACATGCCTGGGATATGTTGAAAAGGGCTGTTTATGGACCTCTTGACCCACCAACCACTCTGAGAGATTTACGCCGAATTGTCGTTGAGGAGTGGGACAATTTGGAGCAACAGTGTCTTGATGAACTTGTGGATAGTATGCCACGACGAATACAGGCATGCATCAATGCAAGAGGACGTGCTACTGGGTATTAGAGGTAGTGGTGTGTACTGAAATCTGGACCACAAATGCTGAACGTCTAGCTGTATGATGGTACAACATGCAATGTGTGGGTCTCATGAGCAATAAAACGAGCTGAAATGTTGTTTGTGTTGATCTCTATTCCCTTTGTATTTAAAGGTTCCGGAACTCTTGGAACCGAGGTGATGCAAAACTTTTTTTGATGTGTGTACTAGAAGTTCATCTATGTGACTTTTGAAAACCTGGTAACTACAAAACCAACATGGCGGCCAAGCGAATTTGAGACTGTTAAATATACGTTTCTCGCTATTTAACCAACCAAACGCAATGAAACTTGGTACAGTATATGTTTATACACATTGTAATGCACCGACATCTAACTTTGTTCAATTATTTACATAACCTCAAGATGGCGGCTGTGCGAAATATTTCACCGGCATTGTATATCTCCAAAACTATTACTGATATCTCCCTGAAATTTTGTACATAGATAAAGGGCCCTACTAGGAGTTCATCTATGAGACTTTTAAAAAGCTGGTAACTACAAAACGAACATGGCGGCCAAGCGAGTTTGAAAGTTTTAAATAGACTTTTCTCGCGATTTAATGATCCAAACGAAATGCAACTTGGTACAGCAAATGTTTATACACATTGTAATGTACTGGTATCTAATTTAGTTCAATTGTTTAAATAACCTCAAGATGGCGGCTGTGCGAATTTTAAAATTAAGTTTTAATTTCTTGTGTCTTAATCATGTGATCGAAGTGAAAGTTTGAATATTGAACCTACGCAATAATTCTCCTTTAATGGTACATAACTCTATGGCCTATACGTATAACAATCCAACATAGCGACCATCCGAAATATATAGACTGTTCTCAATATCTACGAATCTATTACAGGAATCCAACTGATTATTTTTAAATGTTCATAGGGGCTATGAACATAAGTTCACCTACAGGACTTTCAATAACCTGGTGATCACAAATCCAACATGGCGGCGACGCGAAGTATAAATATTTAAATGGACGTTTCTGGCAATTTAACCATCCGAGTGCAGTGAAACTTGGTACAGTAAATCCGTATACAAATTTTAATCCACTGGCATCTAATTTATTTCAATTGTTTCCATAACAACAAGATGGCAGCTGTGCGAAATTTTAAAATCTCGTTTTTTACTTCTTGTGTCCTAATCATGCGACTGAAGTTTGAATACTACACGTATACAATAGTCTTCATGTAACAGTACATAACTCTAAGACCTACATATATAAAAATCTAACATGGCGACCATCCGAAATCTTTAGTTGGTTCTCAATATCTACGAATCTAATACAGCAATCTAACTGAAATTTTGTATGTTGATAGTGGCAATTAACATAAGTAGGATATATGAAAATAGGTTTTAGTTCTTCACGGAACTACTTGTTACCTGCGAGACCAATCGAAATTGAGAATCCGGCTCTAGTTCATAGCCCACTCCATTACTGGTGTTCCACATTCTAGATTGCGCTCTATAATAGACTCTTCATGAGTGATACTGTCCTGAAGAGGCTGGGAGTTGAGATTGTGCAGCATTTGTGTTGGAATCCTGGATGAATTCTCAAGTGTTGGCGGGGCGTGATGGCACAGCAATCAAGCTGCTTTCCCCTCACCAAGGTGGATGGGGTTCGTTTCTCGTTTTATGCATGTGAAATTTATGAGGTGAAATGCCACGTTCAGTGGTGGTTCGGATTCCATGTAAAATATGGAGGTTCTGTTGCTCATGATCGCGAAATTAACTGTCAAGTAAAACTACAAGCTTCCTTCCTTCCTTCCAAACGTTGGTATGTTAGCAAGTTTATTTGCCATCTCAGTTTCTCCTCTAGAGGCAGACTAGCACATTTTCCCCACCATTGATAATTTCATCTTGGTCAGCTATTTCTACTATCAGTTTGGTCAGAATCTCCGTTTGGGTGATTGACCTCACAACCATAATGTTCACTAAGCAAGGCAATGAAACAGTGTGTTTGCTTTGGTGTTCTGAAAATTTTATTTGAACGAAAGAATAGGCATTTCTTCTGCTAGCACTGCCAGTTCCTAAACGAACCCAAACTCTGGAATTTCCTAAGAAGTGTTTCTTGTCAAATACCGAAGAGAAATAATATGAACGAAGAATTTTGATGAGATCATTTCACCTAATTGCTTCTTCATGTTTGTATGTGCTGTATTTGTCCTTGTTATTGTCTCGTGATGCCAAATACAAAGATTTGCTTTCTTCTTTAAGAGGTCAGGGACAGCTATTTCTACTATCAGCTGGTTAGAATCTCCGTTTGGGTGATGGACATCACAACCATAATGTTCACTAAGCAAGGCAATAAAACAGTGTATTTGCTTTGGTGTTCTGAAAATTTTATTTGAACGAAAGAATAGGCATTTCTTCTGCTAGCACTGCACTTGTTGTTGCAACTGTCGCTAGCAGGATTTATTACAGAGAATAATAACTGCTTCAATCTAGTCGGCAACATTGAATATGAATAGGCATAATTACCTCCATTTAGTCAAAAAATCGTCACGTCTGATGGTTCGGATTCTACGTATAAAGAAGGTGGATCGTGAGATTAACCGTCACGTTAAACTACAAGATTCTTTCCACTCCCTTCAATTTAGCAATTAACTGTCGAGTTAATTAGAGTACGCCTAACCGTAGGCTGTTCACCTTATTTTTGGAGATCGGTAGTGGATCTATTACTTTCTATCGCCTCTCTTGATCACCTCAAGGTCTGTATGTTAAACAGTAGGCTATGAAGGCATATAAAGCAATGAGATTTCATGCAAATAATTCTTCAGAACATAATTTTCCTTATGAAAGGTCTTATTAGTATACAGTTAAAATATATGAAGAAACAAAATGCAAATACTTGATATACTTGCTTTGATATAACGTAAAGAAATATCATTTGCATGAATCTAATGCTGATAAGGGTGTGTAGTCACTCTTACATTGAAGGGCAAGTTTACTACTGTTGCGTAGCTCAGTCGTTGGATATCAGGATAGAGAAAGCTGTGTGCACATATGCGGCGAGTACACAATACAATGTAGTTTCCATGAGTAGATTCTGAAATAGGTTTCAAATATCACTCTGGTGTTAATGCGCAGCTGACAGAACTGATGGTTAACAAATAGTTCCGTGAAGATCGAAATTGCCTATTTTCATTTATCCAACTGGCCTTACATAGGACACGAGAAATGAAAACGAGATAAAAAAAATGCACAGCCGTCATTTTTATGTTCTCATAAAATTCCATTAAATTAGACATCAGCATATTAAGGCTTGTATGAAGATGTAACGTGCCAAGCACTCGGATGAAAAGTTGCGAGAAACAAACATTTAAATATTTAAAGATCGCGTCGCCACCATGTTGGTTTATAGCTCACCAGGTTATTGAATGATCCATACGTGAACTTATTTTAATTGCCTCTATCAACATACAAAATTTCAGTTTGATTGCTGCAATAGATTCGCAGATATTGAGAACCATCTAAATATTTCTTATGGTCACCATGTTGGATTGTTATATGTGAAGGCCAAAGAGTAATGTACCATTAGCTTAATATTATTGGGTAGTTTCATTATTCACACGTTCACATCGATCGCTTGATTAGGACACAAGAAATAAAAACTTAATTTTAAATTTCGCACAGCTGCCATCTTGGGGTTATCAAAACAATTGAAATTAATTGGATGTCATCATCATCTTCATTTCCCCTTTTCCAGCTGACACTGGGTGGGGGCAAATATGGTTCCTCTCCACTTTGTTCTGTCGTTCCACCATTCCTCTTCCGACACGGTGTTCCAATCCAGGTTCCGTTTACTAATGCTATTCTTCACCGAGTCCATCCAACACATTCTTGGTCTTCTTTGTCCTCTCTTCCCTGTCATACGTCGTTCCAGTGCTCGTCTTGGTAGCCTTACTTCATTCATCCGTTTGACATGTCCAAACCATCTCAATCTGTTTTGCTCCAGTTTGTCAGTTAGTTTCTGTACTACTGGGCCGATAACCTAGATGTTAGGCCCCTTAAAACAACAATTATCATCATCATCATCATCAGTTTCTGTACTCCCAGTTCTTTCCGTATATCTTCATTTCTCACTCTGTCTCTCCTCGTTTTCTGGACCCTACTTCTCAGGAATCTCATCTCAGCTGCCTGTACTCTGCTCTCATCCCTCTTAGTTATTGTCCAAGTTTCTGCTGCATATGTAATAATAGGAACATTATTATGCTATGTACATAACTTCTTTAGCCTTAATTGGTATATCCTTGTTCCATACTAGTCCCCGTACCTGTTGGTAGAAAGCACTCCCGAGTTGTATTCTTCTGCTACTTTCCAAATCTAGTCTTCCATTTTCAGTCAGTTCACTTTCCAAGTATTTGAAGTGTTTCACCACTTCCAATTCCTTATCTCATACTTTGATTACTCCTTTTCCTTCTTTCTTACCTCTACTCACCACCACTGTTTTACTCTTCTCCACATTTATCTGCAATGCCCATTGCTCAATCTTTTCATTTATTACGTCTAACTGTTCTTGTGCCTCCATCTCATCCTCGCCCCAGATCACAACATCGTCTGCAAACAACATTACCTTCATCTTTGCCCTACTGTAGTCTTTCATTGCTGCCTTCATGATGTCATCCAACACCATTAAGAACAATAATGGTGACAACACACTTCCTTGCTTTAGTCCAGTGACAATTTTAAACCATTCCGATGTCCCGACTCTAGTCTTCACACTACTGTAGCAATCCATGCACATTCCTTTTATCATGTCTCTCAGTTCCTTGCCTATCCCCCTATTTGTTAAGCTTTCCCAAACTTTTGTTCTAGGGATGCTATCATAGGCCTTTTCTAGATCAATAAAAGTCATTACAATAACCTTCCCATATACCCAACTCTTTTCAATGTTCTGTCTCAGAATGAAAATGGGTTCCACTGTTGACCTGGCCCCTCTAAATCCAAACTGTTCCTCCTCTATTTGGTGTTCTACCTTTACTCTAATTCTTTTTTCTAGGATTCTCTCCATTACTTTGGCAACGTGCGAGATGATGGTGATTCCTCGGTAGTTACCACACACCTTACTGTCTCCTTTCTTAATATTGGCAATATTATTCCCTTTTTCCAGTCTTCATGAACTTTCTTCTCTCTCCACACACTCCTGAGAAGTCTGTATGTCCACTGCAGTCCCACTGGTCCTGCCGCCTTGATCATTTCTATTGCCACTTCGTCGATTCCGACACCTTTCTCCATCTTCATCTTCCTAACTGCCCATTCCACTTCTGCCGTAGTAATGTCTGGTTCTTCTTCTATTTTTTCCTCCACCGTTTTGGCTGTTTGCGTAACTTCTCCGCATGTCTGGCGTCTCACATTCAACAGCTCGCTGAAATATTCTTTCCATCTCTCCGTTATCTCTTCTGGTTTTGTCAATATTTCACCTTCTTTGTTTTTAATTTCTTCTACTTTTTATAATTCCAAACAGCAATTTCTTTCCACAATTTAAATCCCCCCTTATTTCCTGAGTGAATTCTTCCCAGCTTTCCTTCTTTTCCTCTGCAATTACTTTCTTGCAATCTCTGTTTGCTTCTATATATTTTGCTCTACTTTCTTCAGTCTTTTTTGTTTTCCATTCCTTCCAAGTTTTCTTCTTCTCCCTTACCTTTTCTTTCACTCTATCATTCCACCATTTTGTAGATTAAATTGTTTATTGTAGATTAAATTGTATATGAACATTTACCGTGCAAAGTTTCACTGCGCTCGGGTGATTAAATCGCGAGTAAATTCCATTTAAATGTTCAAATTTCGCCTGGCCGTCATACTAGTGTTATGATCATCAGGTTATTAAACGTACTATATATGAACTTAAGTTAATAGCCTCTATCAACATATAAAACTTCAGTTTGATTACTGTAATATATTCAAAGATATTGTGAGCGGTCTAAATAATTCGGATGGTCGCCATTTTGGATTGTTATATATGTAGGCCACAGAGTTACGTACCATTAAATGAAGATTATTGCGTAGGTTCATTGTTCAAACTTTTACTTCGATCGCAGGATTAGGACACGAGAAATAAAAAACTTAATTTCAAAATTTTGCACAGCCGCCATCGTGTAGTTATGTAAACAATTGAACAAAATTGGATGTCAGTGCATTGCAATTTGTATGAACATTTGCTGTACCAAGTTTCACTGCGCTCGGCTGGTCAAATCGCGAGGAAAGTCATTTGAAATCTTTCAACTTCGCTTTACCGCCATGTTCGTTTTGTAATTGACAGGTTTATGGAAGTTGCATAGATAAACTTTTAGTAGTATCCGTTATCATTGTACAAAATTTCATGGTGATATCTGTTACTGTTGCGGAGATATAGAATGTCAGTGAAATATTTCGCGTGGCCGCCATGTTGGATTGGTGAAACGTATTTAAATTTGAGAGGCACGGTCAATGCCGTACGTGGTATTAGTATGCACTTCCCGAGTTTCATTGAAATCGTTACGGCCGGTTATTTTGATTAGGGGTGGGGGACACAGACACACACATGGACAAAAGGTGATCTCATAAGCCTACTTTTTCATAAATGAAAATAGGCTAAAAATATGCAGATTAATATTTCTTGAGTCTTTCACCCTATGTGCAATTTTTGGTAGAAATTTGTGAAGGGTATGAGAATTGCATACAGTTATACATGAAACCAACGAGATGCACTCAGCCTCGTGAGGACAAATGAGTGGCTGTCTGATACTGAGGAAGCGCCCCGGTCTCGGAGACCAAGATTAACGGCGGAGGGGACTCTACGCGCTAACCACACGTCACCCCATAATCTGCAAGCCAATTGGCTGGGCAGCAGTCGCTTGGTAGGTTTGGGTCCTTCGTGGGCTGTGGTGCCACGGCGTCAGTAGCGTAGCCAGGATTGACCAATGGGGGGATTATGGTTACTCGAAGCCAAATTCTACAAGAATTTCGTCCCGCGGCGTAGCCGCGCTTGTCACACGTGCACCATGGCCGCGAGGGCAGCTGCAGTAAATACTGATATCGTAGGTTCGAATCCCGGTGCTGACAGCGGTTATCCTGAGTGAGGTTTTTCCACATTCCCTACAGGATATTGCCGGGATAGTGTCTTACTACATGTTTCGGAGCGTCTACCCCATCCCTGTCCCTGATACATTTACACACATTAATACAGTCATCACAGCATTACAGGTTGCTAGACAACTTCAACACACACCCAACTATACGGGGCTGACGACCAAGGTGTCTAAAGCCCCTCAGATGAATTTACAACAACTCTACCTGTATTTCCATTTCTCAATGACATATTATTACACGAGAAAAGTTTCATGTATTTTGGTCCAGAAGTTTTCGAGTAATACATTATGAACAAAAGACAACAACAAAAACCGTTCTTTAAAAAAAAGTTAATTTTTGACTGAAATGGTAAATCTAGAATATTCCTGTTCCCTGACAGGAACAAAATAAAATCGAATGTATCTGTGCTGCCAACATGAAGACTGCGTATCTCTCAACAAGAGAAAGCATTTACAGAAGTCTCAGCAAAAGTGGGCATGTCCTCTCACGGTGTATCATGTTGATTTATGAGTTATACGATAGGCTACTCATTTTTATGTTTATTCAGTTCTTTCAACAAGATCCTGTGCTTTATATTATAATTAGCCCTGAACTCCAAAAATATCATATTCGAAGATTGTTGTCACCTACTAAGTCCTTTTTACCTTACGAATGCTACATGCAGCCGGAAGAAAGTTTAGTTCCTTACACTACACATGCGACAAATTTCACTCATTCGTAACTGGGAGATAACCGTAATTCGGGGAATTGTTGGACATACAGAATACTGTATTAACTTTATATGAAGCAACTCAGCTGACGGCGATCCCATGCTCAAGAAGTTAATAACGATCACACAAATAGTGTTAATGCACCCATTGAATTTTCTAAATCCTTATTAAAACGCGTTGTTTTAAATTAAAACTAGATTAATTTACATATAACTTCTCTCCCGCTAAGAAAAGGAAAATAAACTAATATTCACAATTATTTGGCGCTAGGCTCAGTTTGAAACAAGCTACTGTATATTTCGCGGGAGAAAAGTTAGATTGGCAAACCTGGGAAGACGGATTTGTATTACCACAGTCTAAAATACACAGTCACGAAGCTCGCTACGTTACGAAATTGCATCCTCTTGGTAGATGGGGTGACACTAGCGCTCGCTGCGGCCAGCAAGCTTGCAACAGCCTTGAGCACGTTATTCGCGGAACTGATGATTTCACTTTTGTAGGGGTTTTATGAATTTTAACTCACCAGAGTGATTATTTCCATTGTAAACATGTCATGTTAAATCACAATGTTGATATACTGTACACTTTTAATTCATAGGAAGATTAAAAAATGCGCTGTTTATATTAGTTCAGTCCTCTACAAGTATCCTTAGGTACAGTTGTATGACGTATTTAAGGCGTCTAACTTAGGATTAATAGCCCATACTAGTTATTTCGTGTATGTGTTTCAATGATAGTCGCGGGCATCTCGGCATACTGTAGTATAAAACAGTCCCCCCGATTCATCGATGTAACTGTCAGTCTTGAGAAGCACTGGATGGATTTTGATGCGGTTTTCACCATTCTGTACAGGATTTCTTGAGGAAGGTTTATCTAGAAAATCATTCATTTGTGACTACAGGAAGTCGAGTAGTAAATATTTCAGTGAATCGAGTCGAAGAAAAACCTGCCGTCCGTGCGCCAATTAAGCTTACGCTAGATAAACCATTAAAATATCTATATAGGCCTACTATGAGTGTAAGAATTGGTCAGCATGAAAAGTTCTACAAAAAGGTCCACAACAGCATATCTCTATCTTTAATATATCGCCCACTATAAGTGATTTTACATTTTCATTTCTTCCAACAATCTCCATTCAGTGGAAATATAAATTACTAGCTGTGGAGTGAGTTTATGAGGTAGCGAGCGAGTCTATCACCCTGGCTTCGGCCAGCATCAACGTTCGAGTCTTGTCGAGTTAATATACACACATCAAAAAAAGTTTTGCATCACCTCGGTTCCCAGATCTCCGGCATATAGACGTTGACTGTGTATATTGTATCCAAGATACAGCCCCTTTGACTGTTCATAGATGTCACTAAAACTGCTCAAAGATGTAAACAACCATGCATGAGCAGGGCCTATTAGACGGAGGGGGTACGACAGCCGATCAGTTCCAGTCATTCCACCAGGACGAAGGTACGCTGCTCATGTTGTCTGTAGTTCTACCATGCCTAGAAGGTCAATACCGCAGTTCGATCGCGTCCGCATTGTTACTTTGTGTCAAGAAGGGCTCTCAACAAGGGAAGTTTCCAGGCGTCTCAGAGTGAACCAAAGCGATGTTGTTCGGACATGGAGGAGGTACAGAGATACAGGAACTGTCGATGACAGGCCTCGCTCAGGCCGCCCAAGGGCTACTACTGTAGTGGATGACCGCTACTTACGGATTGCCGCTCGGAGGAACCCTGACAGCAATGCCACCATGTTGAATAATGCGTTTCGTTCAGCCACAGGACGTCGTGTTTCAACTCAAACTGTGCGCAATAGGCTGCATGATGCGCAACTTCACTCCCGACGTCCATGGCGAGGTCCAGCTTTGCAACCCCGACACCATGCAGCGCGGTACAGATGGGCCCAACAACATGCTGAATGGACCCCACGGAATTGGCATCACGTTCTCTTCACCGATGAGTGTCGCATATGCCTTCAACCAGACAATCGTCGGAGACGTGTTTGGAGGCACCCTGGTCAGGCTGAACGTCTTAGACACACTGTCCAGCGAGTGCAGCAAGGTGGTGGTTCCCTGATGTTTTGGGGTGGCATTATGTGGGGCCGACGTACGCCACTGGTGGTCATGGAAGGCTCCGAAACGGCTTTACGATACCTGAATGACATCCTCCGACCCATAGTGCAACCATATCGGCAGAATATTGGAGAGGCATTTGTCTTCATGGACGACAATTCTCGACCTCATCGTGCACATCTTGTGAATGCGTTCCTTCAAGATAACGACATCGCTCGACTACAGTGGCCAGCATGTTCGCCAGACATGAACCCTATCGAACATGCCTGGGATATGTTGAAAAGGGCTGTTTATGGACGTCTTGACCCACCAACCACTCTGAGAGATTTACGCCGAATTGTCGTTGAGGAGTGGGACAATTTGGACCAACAGTGTCTTGATGAACTTGTGGATAGTATGCCACGGCGAATACAGGCATGCATCAATGCAAGAGGACGTGCTACTGGGTATTAGAGGTAGTGGTGTGTACTGCAATCTGGACCACAAATGCTGAAAGTCTAGCTGTATGATGGTACAACATGCAATGTGTGGGTCTCATGAGCAATAAAACGAGCTGAAATGTTGTTTGTGTTGATCTCTATTCCCTTTGTATTTAACGGTTCCGGAACTCTTGGAACCGAGGTGATGCAAAACTTTTTTTGATGTGTGTATGTTTGGAGTTTCGCTGCTCACCTCAGCCTTTCTGAATTGCGTCTGGGACCTGCCATCCATACGCCTTTCAAGCTTACGCTGGGTAAACCGTTACAGCAACCAAGCGAAGCTAGGGCGGTTACTAGCATGGGTATAATTGTACATAGCTATGCTATATCAAATTCTTAACCATATCAAAAGCTAGTTCTTCCGTAAAATTGGGTGACATTATAATTAATTAGAAGAATACCGGTGTCATTTGTGAAACGAAAAGTATAAAAAGATCTTAAGGTCTTAAATGGCTCAAATGTACTGTAAGTACTTCGTATTCTTTCTGTGATTTTGAAACCTTTCATTCCTGAATTTGACAATATAATACAATGTCAATTTTACAAATAATTTCAGCAATAACAATTGTGTAGGTACCGTACCTTCACAGCAGTCATGTGGGAGACCAGGTATTTCATAAGAGAATTGACAAACAGTGTACCACATCTAAGTTTGTGAACATTATCCTGACGACATAAATTGGCTTACTTCAAAGTGATTCTAGAATAAGTTTATATTATTGTACAAAATAGTCTATATTTTTATTCATTAAATCAGCTCTCTGAATATTTGAAAGCCACTCTCTACACCTGAAAATTAAAATATCGGCACGTGTTTGAGATTACATAATTCAAAATGCATTAATATTATTTATATTTGAATTGCAGCCAATGGCCATAGCCGGTCATTTCAATTGAATGCCCGTAGACTCCCCATTTTCAATATCAAGTATTTCCCACTTTGACTACCAGACGCTACTGTCACTGACACCCAGTGGTGAACGTTGGAACTTGATAGAGCGCTTCTAATTAGCCAAATATAACCAACAAATTTAGCTACACACTACCAATTGGAATGGTAGGTTCTTTTACATGCCATAAATCTGTGACATGGGCCCGCCGGCTTCACTTCCCCTCCAAAGGAAGGCATACTGATGAATTTTAACGCTCTTAAAAATCCGACGACTTCGGCCTGGTTTGAACCCGCGATCTTGGGCATAGTAGTTCAACATGCTACCGACTACGCCACCGAAGCCATGCATAGATATCCTACCGATACATGCTTCTGATTTATAACCGAATGGCTGCGTGGCTCAGCGGTAACGTTCTCGCCTGCTGTGACCAAGGTTGCAGGATCGAATCCTGGCGCAGTCAGCTGGCATTTGAGGGTGCGTAAATGCAAGGAAGCCGTGTCTGTAGATTTACTGGCACGTTTAAGATCCCCTTTGGGCAAAATTTCTGCACCCCGGGGTCTCTAAAAGCCGCAGTATTGATTTATAACCCGTTGGCCTAAAGACCTAGTTCCGTTTTTTGTTTGAAAAGCTTTATAATACTAGCCTAAAATCCATAGCTCAAGTCTTATCTTTTAGGGTCCTTTGGAAACTGCTATTTGAACAGTCTACATTAATAGAATGACTTCCCAGTCGGTCAACACAGATACACCCAATTAGATTGGGTGAGGAGTAACAATTAATATCCCTGTGTAATTCATAAGACAATAATTATTTATACACTTATGCGACAAGTGTTTTATAAGTGGATAAACAATTCATGTATTTTTATTTCAGGCAGTAGGAGATACATTGCCACTCCCTGCCTAATCTAATTGGGTACCGTACACTCATATTGACCGACTGCAAACCGATCATAAAGGTTACTTAGCAACACTGAAATATGGCTTTTAATATTTGATCTGTTTATTACACTGCACATCTCCTCCTGTAAAACACATGATTAAACGTATAACTGTTACACAATGCTATAACTTAAAGTAAATCTAGCAACAATAACATTCACCATCACCACGCATTCGGCACATGCTTGCTGGCTACATAAGCGCTTATTGACGCGGCGGTAGAAAAATATGAGCCAAGCTTCGCGATTGTTAGATAGACTGTGGTTATACATTGTCATGAAGACGTGTCAAGCCTCAAATATGGAACCGGGCCGAAAGGCGACAACTGTACCTCACCAAGTAGCCGGCGCGGTGGTGAAACCCCCCTCCCCCTGGCTACGCCACTGCACGGCGTTATACATGAAACCAATAAACGTCCGTATGATTTTCTCAACGTATCTCTAATATTGTGGCCTAAGAGTGTGCGAAGTTTGAAATGCGTAGATTCTGAGATATTTAGTCTCGGACTCAAATGTACGGAGAGCATTATTAGACAGTTGGCAGTTCTGACTCTGAAAATACGAGTATACAAAATCATATTCATTAGGGCATACATTGTATATTGGGCCTGTTTACCATCTCTTGATGAATGAAGTGCATTTGCATTTCTATGTTGGCACAGGCTAGAGTAAAATGTAGCTTTTCATCGATGTCTCAGTCTCGTCCTTAATCAAAGCATGCGCATAACACTTGGGCTGGCATGTACAGACGTTGCCTATCTTCTCCGATCTCCTACGACAATTGTCGACTGCTACCGACACCATCACTGTCACGTGTTGTCAACAATGTTGCCTCTACATGTTAAATGCTACATGCAGTATTATGTGACTCCAGTGCTCTGATGTTGTGCAAGTCTGTTTCCTATCCTGAGTATTCAGCACAAGCCGCTACTGGATTATAGGTTATGTTATTATGTGCTATCTGGCTATCGATGTGACGTTTGGAGGCCATGAATGATGTCATAAAAGACAGTTGACGATCAGCTCATGATGCCAAATTTCAGGGTATATTATGGATGTCAGTTTCGGTGATTGTCAGTGGTCTGCAAACATGGTGAGTGGCGACAGTGAGTAAAACCCTGATTCGACCTAACTCCAAAACATTATACTATAAATACAGATGGTAAAATTCAATTGTTAATAACTTATTTAAGGTGATGCGGACTATAACATTTCGCTCGGTCAGCTGACGCTCGTTTCCTGGCGATTGCGAGTGGAATTTTCAAATGAAAATTCATGTAACGTTAGAAAGATCATCTGGCCTTAAAACCCCAGTCTAGACCATATCGGGCCAGTTTGGATCGAGCGACCCCATATTATAGCCTAGTTGTTTTACTGAACGTTTAGGTGATAGTTGTAGACTTTCCTGATTTTCCTTTGGATTACTGGTGCCAATTCTAGCACTGAAAGATATGTAGTCAGTGGCGTGCGGGAGTAATGAACTACTGTTCAAATTAATTCGAGGTAATATTGTGTGAAATACAGTTTGAAATACACATATTGATTTTATGGGAGAGGGCTGGACCGTCGGTTTCATTCCTGAAAGAAACCCTGGCTCGTTGCTGAGTCTGGGACTACACAATGGAGGGTAGGGTATTTATGATAAGCAATGTGTAGGAGAATTAGTGAAAGAAGAACAGATGACTTCAGTGTCACGATGTAACGGAACTGAATTGACTAAAGACCATGTTATCAATAAGGTTGAAGGGTGGCAATCAAATTAGGAGAAATGACTATGAAAATTTCCTAAGTTACCGATGTATCTAGGTGTTTGGCATTCTAGACTTCGGCCCGAAGGGTCTCGGATTTGCATCCTGGCCCGGGGACTGGGTGTTTGCGACGTCTTCAGCATCATTTCACCCTCATTACGACGAGCAAGTTGCTCGCTGGGATCAACTATAAAGCTCTGTCCCAGGCCTCCCAGGAGGCCACGTGACATTTAAAACACGCAATGAGTGGGAGTTCAGAACGATGAAGGCTGTGAGTCAACCTTCTTCTCGACATGCACGACTACAAAGTTCCCAGCTCGTGACGTGAATACTCGATATATATGCGTGTGAGGTTACTTCACCCTCAATATCCGTTAGCTTGAAGGTAACAATGGAACAATACTCAAGACAGTCTGAACGTGTGTTTGACAAAACCCACAAGGGGTGGGGGAAGGGAGGATAGACTAAAATGTATTCGGTTACAGAAGTAACAAGGATCCTATTATGCTTCAAATAGGGTTAACATACGTCTACTACTTCAGAGCTCTAAGCAGGGGTTACTTAAAAAAAACCAATTTTGTAATTTTATTTAGAATATCATGAGGGGTACATTCATTCATTCATTCATTTATTTTCAATTGGGGGTGGCAATTTATATATAACAAAACAAGTAAACAATTATACATAACAATTAAACTCGAGTACAGTATTTACACAAATCGTCAGTCTTTTGTTGAACACACCTACTCTATATGTTTGGGGAAATGCTCTAAAACTGCGGCAGGTAGAGTGTTCCAGTTGTTCAATGGCATGGTTTACGAAATAATATTTAACTTACCACAATTTGTACGCTGTGGTGGGTCCTTAACCTCGAAAGAATGAAAACTTCTGCTCATGTAAGTGGGCTTTGCCATACGTTTGCAAAGCTCACCTCATGCTTGTTGATTCTTATGCGTGTTGTGCATAGCGCAGAGTCTAGATTTCATCCTCCTAGACTCAAGTGATTCCCAGCCAGGTAGTTTCTTTAACATACGGGTCACACTGATCGTAGGGTTAAAGTCACTGAGCAAAAAACCAGCGGCCTTTCTTTGTACAATTTACAACTTGATATGGATCCCAAACCTATTCCAGAATAGGTCTTACAAGTGACAAATATCGTAATTCTTTAGCAGAGATACTACTTCCTTTTAATACCCTCATTACAAAGTACAGAGATATGTAAGTTACACATCCTATATGTCTTCTCCATTACATATCATTCCTTACGTGAACGCCCAAATATTTGCATGGATCTTCTTCTCCAAATATTTCCGAGCCAATGTTATAATGAAAATCTTGCCTTCGGCTTCGCCCTTTCATTATTTTTATGAGACTACATTTTCTTGTATTTATTTTCATTTTATTTTCAATCGCCCACTTATAGACCAGGTTCAGGTCACCTTGAAGTACTGCGTTGTCTTGTGAGCCATGCAACTGTCTATATATTACACAATCATCCGAAAACAATTCTCAGTCACTGCAAATCCCATTTGGTACCGTAAGTCATGTATTCATGCCAAAAATTACAATGGTCTGATCACGCTGCCTTGAGGGATACTCGATATTACGGTAATTTCATCCGAGAATAGGCCTTTGTCTGTCACTTTCTGGTAACAACCCGTCAAAAAGGTTTGAATCTATAAAATTAATCTTCTATCAATGTTCGTTATGGAGTAGCTTCGCCATAATATTCATTGAATTGAAACATTTTAATCCATATTCTTCATTTCGTCAGTATATTCGATGTCAACCAGTCATGCTATATACCCTATATCCTTGGAAAGCTCTCTCTTAGCAAAATTCAGAAAAACTGATGTTAAATCGTTAAGGGCGGATGTAGGTGACATTTTCATGAAATTTGTAATTTTTTTGATGTGTAACATCTTTCTACTCGGTTGCTGGATATTTTTGTGGGAGTGCTTTTGAAAAATGGGACGGAGGTGGATCGGAACGATCGAGGTGACACCAGCTGGCACACTTCCGTTCGATCGAACGGAAGTGTGCTCGAACGGAAGTGTGCTAGCTGGCAGTGGTGGATCGAACGGAAGTGTAAGACGCACTGCCAACTCGATCGATCGATCCAGCTGGCAGTGGTAAGTTCCAGCTGGCAGTGGTAAGATCCAGCTGGCAGTGGTAAGAGAAACAATTAGCGCGCGGTGTCGGAAATTGATACCATGACGTACTCTCGGCCATGTGGAATGTATATGGCATACTGAACGGTAAACGCTCATGCGAACTCTGGTGTCAAGTGATTGAAACAAAGCACATGGTACATGTTCGAAGTCTTCGTATCAGTATTTAAATGGTAAAGTGCCATAATATCAAACATTGTAAGTAGTTGGCATTGCCGGTATTATGTTTCTGCACAATGGCTATTCAAATATTAACCCACATAACGGTAATGCAGTCATCAATATAATATAATCGTTGTGGTTATACGAGAATTGAGCAAGCCTTCATGAACTATTACTGAATGCATTCTCTTTACTCACAAGAGGGCCTATTCATAAGGCATTTTAAAGCCAATGTCACGCAGGAACATTATAGAAACAAGCAACATATAAATGAAACTTAATTCCGTAATGCAGTATTATTTGAACGTGGAAATAAGCCACCACCTTGTGCACAAAATTTGCGTAGTCGAAATAGCCGTGGGGTTGGCGCTTATGACTGTGAATCTAGAGATCTTGGGTTCGAATCCCGGACGGGGTAGATATTTTTGCTACCAGATTATCATTTTAAACGATATTTATCATATCAATATGACTCATTTTAACAGAATCCATATAAAATTACGTGTTGGTCTGTGAATCAAGAGGACCTGTTTATAAGGAATTTAAGGTTATGAGTGGTGTCGCGTCTATTAATCTAGTTGATCCATATCGTATTCTTTATTTAGGCTAGTGCTGGTGGAAGCTACAAATCATCTAATAAAATTAGTTCCGTATTATAAACTACAATATCTGTAAAACACTCCATTTTACAATATATTAATATTTGTGCCGATAATAGTATAAAATACCGGTGTATTAACAATTTCGCGTGAGGTTTCTTCTATGTCAGATGTTACACATCATATGCGACTACTCGTAATTTTTTTATTTTCTGTATAACTTGTATGTAGTTTCAAGATTATAATCCCAAAGTTTCATTGCTCTACTTCAATTCTAAGGGCCTAAAAAAAATCGAAACTTTATGGCGCCACGCCCGCTATTTTGCTGTCACCAGTACAGCTGGACAGGAATCCATATATATCTTGCCACTCTGACTGTCATTGCGAGGAAATTTTTGATGTTATTGTTCGGAAGGCTATGGACAAGATGGCGGCTGTTCCGGGTCTTTGTTGTTGAGTAACCATTGATACCACGAGGTTAATAAATGTGTGTTACCTGTGATAAGCGTTTCTGTTGATTTTTTTTTCAGTTGTTGATTAGGGTATATAGGCTATTGGTTTTTAACGTAAATATGGGGAGAATAAGTGGTAGAGTGTTTAAAAGAGTGGAAAGGTATAGGATTCAACGTGCAGGTACCGGCACAGTCAAGGGAATTGTCCCGAAAATTTTGAATAGCAGTGCATCTACAAAAAAATTACCTGACATTAGCTCCGAAGAAACATTTAATAGTTGTTTCAGATTGATAGACATCGAACTACTTAGTTATTGAGGTTTTAAGGGGCGGAACTACGAGGTCATCGGGGAAGCAAATAACAGCTGTACATGTGCCAATTGTGGTTCAAAGTCTATGAAATTGTATGATGTTACAGAAAGGATTGGCATCGTTAGTACACTACATGTTGATTATGAGGAGTGCAAAACAGACAGTAAGTTTAGAACATCACTTATAAACAAATAGGTTTATGATGCTTACATTAGATTTTGCGACGGGATGAGGTGCCCAGGTGTGGAAAGGGGAGCTAATTTATTTTGTGGCTTGATGAATATGCCACCACCTGCCAATAGGTTTACAGATTTCAGCACAATATTGCTAATTTCCTTGGAAGACGTTGCCAAAAACAAACTTACTAGCTGCAAAGGAACTAGTAGTAGCAGAAGAAGATAGGAGTATGGATATGGGTTGCACTGAAAACTTCAGCTCAAGGTATTGCATTGTAATACCGTATGAAGATGAAACTTCAAATTAAGTTTCCCGTAAATGACATTTTTTCACTTATAAGGTGCATTTTCTCAGACACTACTGCATATAAAGCAACAAAACTTAGTAGTCTCCTTCTAAATAGGACTGAACACAATCCTGTGCACCAGAATTTTAATTTATGGCCTATTATAGAAGTTGTGATATGGATAACAACATTTTCATGCAGATGTTTTTGTAATAATATTTTTTATTTTTTTATTTGAGTAATTTAAAAGATATCAAAATTCCGTTGCACAGGATTCTAAGTTAAGCCTTTCAAAATCTGTGATGAAAATATCAGAAACAATACCCAGTAGTTCTGATGAAAATGCACCTTAAAATTTCAGGATGAGTAAAATATTTATTTTTATGTATTAAGATTCTACGCTCATATTGAGTTACAAATGCAATGCAAAATATCAAGCAGCATGTTGACAATAACCATACAAAATATGAACTAAATATCTCATAACATGTAGAAGTTATGGACATTTATCTATGGCCATGGTTTTACCTACGTCCTCCCTTAAGCTATTGAAAGGTGGATGGAGCCCTAATTTAATGTAGGGATCACTTTCCATTATACTAATTGTATTTAGTCAGCAATATTCACTGTACACAGACATGGACGATAATTCATAATAAAATAAAATGCGGAGCACACTCCTATAACATACTCGAAAGTTGATTGAGGCCAGGTTGCACAGGGGCATTAAAATTGGCATAAGGCATATTCCTGGAAAGGTCTCTGTGAGCCATATTCAGAGAGAAGCAAATTTGTTTCAATTGTAAGATCATAGTTGTTCTAACGTTATCCTGGGTCTACCTTCTCTGCTATCAAACACTATCTTTGAGCTATGCTAATAACTGCACATAGGCCTATATGTGCAGTTATTAGCTTACATCAAGTTAATTGCTTGAAATGTAAAGTACTGAACTACAAATATGCGAATATTTAATAACGTTTGACCGGTTAATACCATAGAACGTTGATAGAATGGGCATTTCTGTTGGTACAAACTACACACATCAAAAAAAGTTTTGCATCACCTCGGTTCCAAGAGTTCCGGAACCGTTAAATACAAAGGGAATAGAGATCAACACAAACAACATTTCAGCTCGTTTTATTGCTCATGAGACCCACACATTGCATGTTGTACCATCATACAGCTAGACTTTCAGCATTTGTGGTCCAGATTGCAGTACACACCACTACCTCTAATACCCAGTAGCACGTCCTCTTGCATTGATGCATGCCTGTATTCGCCGTGGCATACTATCCACAAGTTCATCAAGACACTGTTGGTCCAAATTGTCCCACTCCTCAACGACAATTCGGCGTAAATCTCTCAGAGTGGTTGGTGGGTCAAGACGTCCATAAACAGCCCTTTTCAACATATCCCAGGCATGTTCGATAGGGTTCATGTCTGGCGAACATGCTGGCCACTGTAGTCGAGCGATGTCGTTATCTTGAAGGAACGCATTCACAAGATGTGCACGATGAGGTCGAGAATTGTCGTCCATGAAGACAAATGCCTCTCCAATATTCTGCCGATATGGTTGCACTATGGGTCGGAGGATGTCATTCAGGTATCGTAAAGCCGTTTCGGAGCCTTCCATGACCACCAGTGGCGTACGTCGGCCCCACATAATGCCACCCCAAAACATCAGGGAACCACCACCTTGCTGCACTCGCTGGACAGTGTGTCTAAGACGTTCAGCCTGACCAGAGTGCCTCCAAACACGTCTCCGACGATTGTCTGGTTGAAGGCATATGCGACACTCATCGGTGAAGAGAACGTGATGCCAATTCCGTGGGGTCCATTCAGGATGTTGTTGGGCCCATCTGTACCGCGCTGCATGGTGTCGGGGTTGCAAAGCTGGACCTCGCCATGGACGTCGGGAGTGAAGTTGCGCATCATGCAGCCTATTGCGCACAGTTTGAGTTGAAACACGACGTCTTGTGGCTGAACGAAACGCATTATTCAACATGGTGGCATTGCTGTCAGGGTTCCTCCGAGCGGCAATCCGTAAGTAGCGGTCATCCACTACAGTAGTAGCCCTTGGGCGGCCTGAGCGAGGCCTGTCATCGACAGTTCCTGTATCTCTGTACCTCCTCCATGTCCGAACAACATCGCTTTGGTTCACTCTGAGACGCCTGGAAACTTCCCTTGTTGAGAGCCCTTCTTGACACAAAGTAACAATGCGGACGCGATCGAACTGCGGTATTGACCTTCTAGGCATGGTAGAACTACAGACAACATGAGCAGCGTACCTTCGTCCTGGTGGAATGACTGGAACTGATCGGCTGTCGTACCCCCTCCGTCTAATAGGCCCTGCTCATGCATGGTTGTTTACATCTTTGAGCAGTTTTAGTGACATCTATGAACAGTCAAAGGGACTGTATCTTGGATACAATATACACAGTCAACGTCTATATGCCGGAGATCTGGGAACCGAGGTGATGCAAAACTTTTTTTGATGTGTGTATATCTCAGTTGACCGACTGCATGGTGCAGCGGTAACGTCCTCGCCTGTTGTGCTCCAAATTGCAGGATCAAGACCTTGGCATTTGAGGTTGCCCAAATGCGAGGGAGTTGTGTCAGTAGATTTAATGGCACGTTAATGATCCCCTTTGGGGCAAAATTCCGGCACCCCGTCGTCTCTATAAGCCACAGCAGATAAAAGGGACATAAAACCATTAGGCCATTATTTAAGGCTGGTACTTTTAATCGATTAATTTCAGATATAAATTAATCGATTAATCAAAACTGAATAATCGATTAATTGCCGCAAATAACGATTAATCGGTGTTTGAAATAATCGATTAATCGATTAATCAGTTTTTCGATTTGTTTTGTCGATTAAGCAATGTATTTCGCACTTTTAACTACGTTCTGTTGTGTGGTTGAATAGCTCCCCCACTCGACTGGTAGATGTCCAGCTACGTCCCTCAATGAGAGTTATATCTGGTAAATTTCACCCCACTCCTGTCCAGTGGTTACAGTACCGGTTCTGAGCAACATTGAACCTCCTTACATCAGACGGAAGAGATCCCTTGCTAGATTATGGTCGAGGATTCTGATGAACATCTCTCTTCCCATCCATCAGGACAGAGACGAAAATGCCGTAACGAGACTGAAGTCCCGGAAACCTGCTTGGAGGACAGCCAAGGAATTAGCTGCCATGCCTTTCAGACCTAAGGAGGAATGGAAACAAGAATGGTCTCAATCAAACTCGTCTGGCATTCCTATCAGGGATCCAACAATAAAACTGGCTGGGTTCAATCTCCCTCGCTCCACCTGGACCAATCTTAACAGTACTTCTGTGCTTCTGTTTTCCACCAGTGGGGTTGGCTGAAGTCTCCTGCTTGTGACTGTGGTTCTGAAGTGCAAATCATCATGCTCATTGTGAAGGACTGCCCTTTGCGAGCATTCTCTGGATCAATCGAAGACCTCCATCGTTTAACCCCTGATGCAGTCACTTGGTTGGAGAGACTGGACATACGTCTGTGAGAGGCTACCACATCGCCGAAGCCTTTTTCACATTTCTTTGTTTTTCTATATATATTTATATATTTTGTGACCCGATTGTCAATTGTAACACCTTACGCTAATAAAAGTAATAACTACGCTCTCACAGAATCAACAAACTATGACACAACTTGATTTCTTAATGCAATCACTCGACATGGTTAGCCGGGTCAGTCTCATGATGGGTGATATTTTTGATTCTCTTAGGGGTTTTGCAACAACGTGGTCACGTAGCCTCGTGTACTTGGGTGTGTTCAAGACTTTCCTGATAACATGTGTCACTGCGATGTCTGTACCAGTGTGTGTATTTGTAATTCAGGTAGAATTTGGGAAGGAACTGACCGTGGCCGTAAATTAGGTAACATCCCGGCATTTACCTGGAGTAGAAGTGAGAAACCACGGAAAATCAATTCCAGGATGGCTGAGGTAGTAATCAATTCCGCCTCTTTTCAGTTTTGCCTCACGAGGCTGAGTGTACCCCGTTCCAGCCCTCACACCAGAATTTTTTTTTTTTGGCAGAGCCGGGAATCGAACCCAGGCCTCTGTTGTGACATCCAAGAATGCTAGCCACTGCTCAACGCACACTTTGAGGTTTCATTTAACTTCGCTCCAAGGATTATCGTGTTGGAAGCCCTTTTTCAGGGTTGCCTTAGTAATCGAAATTTAATGTTTTTCAGTCGGTCAACACGATTGTACCCAACTGTAAAGGGTGACTCCCTAATCATGAAAAGAATACTTCATGATATTAATAAATACACTTGGATAAACAGTTTCGATCGTCGAGTGATCATCATCAGATCCTTTTTATTTATGCTATTTAATCTACTGTGTGTGGAGAAGTATGGGTAATGACATTTATAATACATACAATAAGATAGTTGCAGTAGCAATTAAACTAGCACTAGTCAAGATATGTGATTTTTTATTGGTATACTGATAGGGGTGATTGATCTTCAAGATTGCTTGCTTAGTGTGATTATGTAATTGTTATTAAATGGTCAGGTTACTGTGGATTGTGCACTTAGCAGTTTGAGCGATGTGTGGTCCATTTTTTGTGCACAACGTGTGGGCGTTTTTACTGACACAATAACCTGACAATTTAATAACAATCACATAATCACACTAAGCAAGCAAACTTGAAGTTCGATCACCACTATCAGTATCTCAACAAAAAACAAAAAGTTTCATGACGAACTAAAGAGCCTACTTTTCTTAAAATTTAAGATTCATGCCAATGATTAATCTATATGGATCTATCTAGAATAATTACGAAATTAAGTTGGTAATATTGAAATTTCTAATTGGTTCGAAATACTGTATACATGACATAATGTAGCCTAATAGAGAACTACAGTTGGCAGCCCTGGTGACAGAATATATTCTTAGTTCCGTCTCTTAAGGTACAGAATACAAAATTTGGTTGAAGTCCAATGGATAGCATGGACGTTACATGCAGATAATCATTGGATCTAACAGCGCGAGTAAAATCATGTTGGCAACAATGACATACATGTATTGGTCAGAAATAATCTGAAATATTATGATCTATTGTTGTGTCAATTTTGAATGAAATGCATTAGTTAGTATAGAAGTTACATGCATTTTAAAATTGGACATATCAGCAGGCTTAGAATCATGTTGGCAGCACTGGCGTAGGCCTATATTAGTCATTCCAAATTAATCTAGAATGCCAGGTACTATACGTGTGCAAAGTTTAGTCATTCCAAATTAATCTAGAATGCCAGGTACTATACGAGTGCAAAGTTTAGAGCTATTGGCTTGCATACTTTCTGATATATTGATATTAGGGTAACAAAAATAGAGTCAGTATTTATTAACAGTTGGCAGCCCTGGTTGCTCTTAAGAATACGCATAGTCATATCTGTTATGGTACACATAGCACACACAAAATTTGGTTGAAATCCAAATGATAGTATAGAAGTTACATGTATTTAAAGTTGGACCTCTCAGCAGGCTTAGAATCACGTAGGTAGCACTGACGTATATAAGTTACTCCAAATTAATATGGAATATCAGGTACTATACGTGTGCATAGTTTAAAGCTGTCGGCTTGCATACTTTCTGATATAGGGGTATTTGAATTTAAAAAATTGAGAGCATTTATTAACAGTTGGCAGCCCTGGTGGCTCTTAAGAATATGCTCAGTCATATCTGTTTATGTACACATAGCACACGAAATTTGGTTGAAATCCAATTGATAGTGTAGAAGTTATATGCATTTAAAATTTGGACCTATCAGCAGGCTTAAAATCATTTTGGCAACACTGCCATGTGTGGCCTCCTGGAAATTAAACTGCAATATTATTATCTATACGTGTGCCAATTTTGAAATAGCTCTCATTCATACCTTCCGAGATATCCAACATGGAGCTCAAATTTCAATTGCGATTTTTCAGCAGTTGGTAGCACTGACATCATTTTCAAATATTGCCGTGAGATATTCAGGTATAGATCGTTATTCCTACCAAATTTTGTTTCGATTGCTCCAGCCGTTTAGGAGTTGATAGGGGGGGACACACAAACAGACAGACAGACAGAAGGACAGACAGACAGACACACAGAAGGACAGACAGACAGACACACATTTGCCCGATCTCATAAGTCTACTTTTTCCTCATTTTTGCAAAATGTGAAAAGCAGGCTAATAACATATCTTGACTATTTGTGCTAAATTAATTACTGCTACAACTAAATAAGTGTATATATTGTAAATATCATAACCCATACTTGTAGACAGAGATTTATAGCCTAAGTGTAAAGGATCTGATGATCGCTTGACGATCGAAACTGGTAATCCAAGTGTATTTATTAATCTCATGTGAAAATCTTTTCAGGACTAGGGAATCACCCATTAGACAATTGGGTACAATCATGTTGACCGTCCGAAAAACATTAAATTTCGACTCCAAATATACCAATGTGACGTCTAACGAACGAAGGTATGTCTAAAGTCATCTTTTAGGCATGTTCGATAAAAACTCAATGTTCTCATGATAAATTATAAAAATAGCGGTAGATGTAGCATAAATATTTCAAACATTACAAAATACGAGCTGGATGTCTATCTTGGGAATTCACCATCTGACTTGCATACTCACCCTTTAACACTGGTGGAGGATGAATCCAACAATATATCCAAGGCCCGCTAAACCAGCGAAAAAATACTTGTTAGTCCCCGCGACAACCTGCAGCACTGAAGGATTATTTTCAATTGCAGGAAACATTGTGACTGCAAAGCGGAGCTGCCTCTCCCCCAAAAAATGTGTACTTGCTAGTATTTTTGCACCAAAACATATATTTAATGAATTGATATATATTGTAACATTTATTTTTAGCCTACTTTTCACATTTTGAAAAAATGAGGAAAAAGTAGACTTATGAGATCGGGCAAATGTCTGTCCTTCTGTCTGTCTGTCTGTCTGTCTGTCTGTCTTGCTGTGTGTGTGTGTGTGTGTCCCTATCAACTCCTAAACGGCTGCAGCAATCGAAACAAAATTTGGTAGGAGTAAAGATCTATACCTGAATATCTCACGGCCATATTTGAAAATGATGTCAGTGCTACCAACTGCTGAAAAATCGCAATTGAAATTTGAGCTCCATGTTGGATATCATGGAAGGTATGAATGGGACCTATTTCAAAATTGGCACACGTATAGATAATAATATTGCAGTTTAATTTCCAGGAGGCCATACATGGCAGTGTTGCCAAAATGATTATAAGCCTGCTGATAGGTCCACATTTTAAATGCATATAACTTCTACACTATCAATTGGATTTCAACCAAATTTCGTATATGCTATGTGTACATAAACAGATATGACTGAGTGTATTCTTAAGAGCCACCAGGGCTGCCAACTGTTAATAAATGTTCTCAATTTATTTTATCCAAATACCAATATATCAGAAAGTATGCAAGCCGACAGCTTTAAGCTATGCACACGTATAGTACCTGACCTTCTATATTAATTTGGAGTATCTTATATACGTCAGTGCTACCAACATGATTCTAAGCCTGCTGAGAGGTCCAACTTAAAATACATGTAACTTCTATACTATCATTTGGATTTCAACCAAATTTCGTGTGTGCTATGTGTACCATAACAGAACCGGGTGAGTTAGCCGAGGTCGTTGCGGCATGACTGTTGGCAGTCGCTCACATCCGGGAGGCGAGGAGGTTCGAATCCCCCCGCCGGCAACCTTGAAGATGGTCTTCTGTGGTTTCCCATCTTCCTTCCAGGCAAATGCTGGGGTTGGTCCCTAACTATAGGCCACAGCCGCTACCTTCCAACTCCTCGACCCTCCCTTCCAACATTCCTCCCCAACGGTACTTGTAGCTCACCCATTGGGTGTCCGTCTCGAAGCAGCTACAAAACTGGCGAGCCGAACATGTCCTCGGACACTCCCGGCACTAAAAGCCATACGCTAAAAAAAACATAACAGATATGACTATGCCGATTCTTAAGAGTAACCAGGGCTGCCAACTGTTAATAAATAGTGTCTCTATTTTTGTTACCCTAATATCAATATATCAGAAAGTATGCATGCCAATAGCTCTAAACGTTTCACACGTATATTACCTGGCATTCTAGATTAATTTGGTGTAACTAATATAGGCCTACGTCAGTGCTGCCAACATCATTCTAAGCCTGCTGAAATGTCCAATTTTAAAATACATGTTACTTCTATACTAACAAATGTATTTCATCCAAAATTGGCACAACACGAGATCATAATATTTCATATTATTTCTAACCAACACATGCATGACATTGTTGCCAACGTGATTTTACGCACGCTGATAAATCCAAGGTCTAACTGCATGTAACGTGCATGCTATCCATTGGACTTCAACCAAATTTTGTATTCTGTACTGTGCCCGTTTAGACCGGAGTCCGCACGACCACATATGCATTTTACCAATAATCAGTCAGCACGAGAGTCAAAATATCCCGGAGCGCCAGATGGGTTAAAGCAAATCGCAAAAACGACATCAAATGAAAAAAATGCTTTACTGATTTTTGGCTCAATGCAACAATAAGGATAGAAGGAGATTCAATTGGGTATAACACAACCTGTAAAATTATCTCAGTTTATTTTGAATTTAAACTTGACTGCAAAAATGCTCAAAGCAGCATCATCCACGTGTGGCGACCCACACTCCTATTTACACAATATACAGAAATTTTCCAAACACATTTGACAATTATTTTTTGGAAACACAAGTCTGATTGTTAGTCCTGTAGACTGTGTTCCAAAATTATTTATGATTAAATCCAGTTCAAATTTAATTGTCTCTACTGGAAATATCGTAGTTCACTGTTTGAATTTTTACATAATATTAACACTCGTAGAATAAATGTTCATAGAATTTTTAACTTTCACTAATTTTTCAAGTTTCAAAAATATTGTCGAAAAATATTGTTATCATTGAAGCAACACAAATTATTTACACATATTAATAACATCTGAAAAGTATTTGACCTTGAGCATAGCATCGAAGAACTGTGCGAAGCACAACAAAAAATTAATTGTTCTTCTGACATTAAACATTCGAGAAGTGACTCGATTATGAACTTCAAGTTCCTAACAAAATATATGATTTCTGAATCATCAACTTGATCAATAAATGGTTGAACCATTCAACTATTCAATTTTCCATTTGGAATCATTATTATAAAAAATATTTATATTCATGGCCATTTTTTAGCAACTTTCACAACTTGCAATTCTTCGACAGAATGCGGAAATAAGAATTGTAGTTTCATATTAAATTCATTTAGTTCATGGCACTAGGATTGAAAATATCCTTCAAATTATTCGTGGTTAAAGAATTATTAATTGGCAGTGGCCCATTCTATTATTTGTGTAAGAACACAATATTACAACAACAACGGCAAAGGTCTTCCTCTGAAGAAGAATAAACTACACACATCAAAAAAAGTTTTGCATCACCTCGGTTCCCAGATCTCCGGCATATAGATGTTGACTGTGTATATTGTATCCAAGATACAGTCCCTTTGACTGTTCATAGATGTCACTAAAACTGCTCAAAGATGTAAACAACCATGCATGAGCAGGGCCTATTAGACGGAGGGGGTACGACAGCCGATCAGTTCCAGTCATTCCACCAGGACGAAGGTACGCTGCTCATGTTGTCTGTAGTTCTACCATGCCTAGAAGGTCAATACCGCAGTTCGATCGCGTCCGCATTGTTACTTTGTGTCAAGAAGGGCTCTCAACAAGGGAAGTTTCCAGGCGTCTCAGAGTGAACCAAAGCGATGTTGTTCGGACATGGAGGAGGTACAGAGATACAGGAACTGTCGATGACAGGCCTCGCTCAGGCCGCCCAAGGGCTACTACTGTAGTGGATGACCGCTACTTACGGATTGCCGCTCGGAGGAACCCTGACAGCAATGCCACCATGTTGAATAATGCGTTTCGTTCAGCCACAGGACGTCGTGTTTCAACTCAAACTGTGCGCAATAGGCTGCATGATGCGCAACTTCACTCCCGACGTCCATGGCGAGGTCCAGCTTTGCAACCCCGACACCATGCAGCGCGGTACAGATGGGCCCAACAACATGCTGAATGGACCCCACGGAATTGGCATCACGTTCTCTTCACCGATGAGTGTCGCATATGCCTTCAACCAGACAATCGTCGGAGACGTGTTTGGAGGCACCCTGGTCAGGCTGAACGTCTTAGACACACTGTCCAGCGAGTGCAGCAAGGTGGTGGTTCCCTGATGTTTTGGGGTGGCATTATGTGGGGCCGACGTACGCCACTGGTGGTCATGGAAGGCTCCGAAACGGCTTTACGATACCTGAATGACATCCTCCGACCCATAGTGCAACCATATCGGCAGAATATTGGAGAGGCATTTGTCTTCATGGACGACAATTCTCGACCTCATCGTGCACATCTTGTGAATGCGTTCCTTCAATATAACGACATCGCTCGACTACAGTGGCCAGCATGTTCGCCAGACATGAACCCTATCGAACATGCCTGGGATATGTTGAAAAGGGCTGTTTATGGACGTCTTGACCCACCAACCACTCTGAGAGATTTACGCCGAATTGTCGTTGAGGAGTGGGACAATTTGGACCAACAGTGTCTTGATGAACTTGTGGATAGTATGCCACGGCGAATACAGGCATGCATCAATGCAAGGGGACGTGCTACTGGGTATTAGATGTAGTGGTGTGTACTGCAATCTGGACCACAAATGCTGAAAGTCTAGCTGTATGATGGTACAACATGCAATGTGTGGGTCTCATGAGCAATAAAACGAGCTGAAATGTTGTTTGTGTTGATCTCTATTCCCTTTGTATTTAACGGTTCCGGAACTCTTGGAACCGAGGTGATGCAAAACTTTTTTTGATATGTGTACTATCATGACAAATCCGGGTTCTAGCAAAATCAAAGTCTAAATGGAATTCGTAAACAAGGTTGAAATAAGAACTGATGGTTTCAAGAAATAACCTTCGGGTCATTCATACGACGAAATGTGTAGTTCAAATACTCCTACTATAAACCTGAGCCATCGAACCTGCTATTTGATTGATGCTCGAAAAAACCTCTTCATTCCTGCGACTTAAACATGCGCACCTGGGAATGGCATTTCAACTACTCCACACATATAAATTTTCTTCCCAAAATGTATACAATAAATCAAGCCTCTGCTTGTTATCAACACTGGAAGATTAATAAACTTACAAGTTTATTTTATTTTACCATTCAGTTCAACCCGTGAATTTACCATACTTATGAAAATCTTTATTTCACTTTCGAGTGTATTTACCTCATGATTTTATATAAATACAAAAATATCCTATTTGATACAAATATCATTTGCTTCCCGTTTCATGCCTCTCCGTGTTATCTGAAAAATATACTTTGCTCATTGCAAATATCAACTGTTCAACCAGAACTGAAATGTTGGTTGAATGCGGGCTTGCGCTAACCACTCTCCTTCGGAAAATCTCCTGTTCCAAACTAGAAATGATTAAACTACTTCATAGGCTCTCTCTCAATACATATGATTATTAGAAAATATAATATCCAAGAATTATTTAGAAAAATTATAAAAATTATTATTATTATTATCAGAGGATTATTATTATTATTATTATTTGTCATATTTTAAATATATTTAATTATCATCTCATTATGTGAGAATCCACATGTTCGAACCTTCGAATATGGAAAAAATATCCATTCCTCAACAAAAATAATTATTAACTTTTACAGTTACATCGGCTGATTACCGTGATTTCCCAAAAATATGGAATATTCAAATAAATGCTCGAAATGCTCGGTCATCGATCCTAAACTGTTCTGAGTGCTGAAAATACTCAGAATAACTCTAACAAGTCTTGCGTAAATCATTGCAAGATTTAAATACGAAGAAAAATAAATGTGTTGGTCATCTGCCGAAAAATAGTTTGTTCCAATTAGCTAGGCATAATATAATTCAAATGTGGCTTACATTTCTTGATGGTCTTGAAGCGTAGCGAACCTGATCTGTACCAGATTTATCCATAAACAGGCCCTATCGGACAAGCACGTATAATCCTTGTATCGGCCGCCATTATATACCCACAATCCGTCTAGTCAGACATAGTGGTAGTATCTCTTGACGTTTGAATTAACTGTTGTTCCATTTTAATATGGGCTTCTATCAAAGCCATAACAGTTTGTTTAAATGGGGTCAGATCTAAGTGATCTATTCTTAGATATGTCAGTTGTAACATAACTCACGGTAATCTTATCAATACAAGAAGACACTGACAGTCTAACCAATCAACGGCTGTTCTGAAGATCGTTCCCTGGGCATGGCTTCACACCATCTACCATGCGCTAAGCAACCTGTAGTTTCCCTTGCGTAGACTAATGAACACCACCGTGATAGACTGGTCTTCAATGTACTGATAGATCGAAGTGCTTATTAAGTTACAAATATGAAAACTGACTAAAATGGATTTAAATATCCAAGTATTAGGTTATTACTGGACTGTGACAAAGTACTAATTCTAGACAAAGTCTAGCATATGTCCATGTAGAAATATAAAAACATTTCCACTAATGTCTGTAGAAAAAAAATTCAATCACCTCAGTGATTCTCCTCGCCGGAAACTTACTAAGTTCCACCTCGTAGCGCAGCACTTTTGTGACTATCAAAACTTTGAAAATAACTTCTGCGTAGATCCGGCAACCATGTGCCTTGGCTCAGCGTAGCAGCAACTTGCTAGGCAGGTGCTTGTGTTGGAATGAGCTATCGATGCCTCGGCCGGCTGGCTTTTATTCAAAACTGCCAGGGTCACGCGTCATCAGCTGATATCTGGAAATCCTCATATCTCTGGTATCCCTGGTCCGATTTACTTGATACTAAGTGCATTCTCTTTCATTTGGCCGTGCCAGTAATCTGATCCAAGTCTCAAGTCTCTACTCCATGTTTAACTATTTAATCAATAAATAGCCTCGACCTCTGCTATTACTCGCTACGTCACTTGACATGCAAGTATCGGTAAATTCTTTCCAATTGCTTCGAGAAGCAATGTAGCGCGATATTCAAATATCTCAACTTTCAAAAGCGGCTGTAGCCTTTCCCTTGATATCTAGGTGTCTGAATCTTGGAATACCCATTCCTAGAGTTGGGCACATCCACCCCACACCTAGCAAAAAATAAAAATTGAAAAATTTTTATTTTTCCTATCTACACATTAAATCATCTGGTTCTTGAATAATAAATCTTCAAATTCGATGCATTATGAGTTCCCACGATGTTACCAGTTCGTGTATTGGCGACTTCATAGCTTCCATTATTGTTTACTTCCACAATACGATAGGGTCCAGCGTAAAGGCTTGCAAATTTCGAGTACACTCGATTTTGCACGTCAGAGGGTGTAGGTCTTTTCACTAAAACAAGAGTTCCTACGCGCAAGGGTCTGCGAAAACGCTTTCCTCTCACTCTGCGCTCTCTTTTCTCAGCTTGGCTCCTCAACTTGTCTAAAGCTAGAGTTTCCCTCATCTGACGACATGGTTCAATCTCAGGTGGAATAGAGATGATTCGATCCCATAATCTTGTTGGTTTAATTCCATGATGAAGCAACATGGGAATCTGTCCAGTACTCTCATGAATTGTAGAGTTGATGGATTCGGATGCTAAAGAGAGAACATCCATCCATTTCCAATGCTCATTTGGACAATAGAGGCGGCAAAATTTTGCTATTTCAGCCATCTTGCGTTCTGCTGGATTGCTCTCAGGATGTCTGATAGAACAAAAGAATTGTCTAATCCCAAGATTATTCATGACGGTTCGAAATTCTAAAGATGTAAATTGAGGTCCACGATCTGATAAAAGGAATTCCGGTTTGCCTGCTTCCGGAATTACGCTGTCTCTAATTCTCTTCGCACAATATTTTGCGTTTGCCTTCTGAATCGGATGCAACATAGTGTATTTGCTGAAAACATCCATGGTCACCAGAATATATCGGTTACCTCTTTTAGACTTTGGGAGAGGACCATATAAATCAGTCGCGAAGATTTCGCAAGGCTTAGAAGGAATAATAGGCCTTGGTAATTCCCTGAATAATCTAGAATTATGTTTACTCCTTTGGCATAAGTCGCATTCTCGAATAGTGTTCCTGACAGTTTGTCGCATTCGCTCCCACGAAAATTTCTCTTGAATCATGTTGACCGTCTTATCTACTCCAGCATGACCTGCGATTCGATGTGCCATCCAGATAATGGGTTTTTGCATTCGTGGAGGTATCACTACTCTCAGCTTCGTGTGGTCGGGATCTGCAAACTTGTAGATTAAACCATCTAACATCATAAAATCTCTTGAAATTCTTTCAGTTTCCACAAAATCATCATCATTTGGATCCATGTCTCCCTGTAGAAAACGAAAAATGTTTCTAAGACGTCGGTCTCTCCTCTGGGATAAATGCAACAACCTTAACCTTCTCAAGGTATCTTCATCCTCCTGCGTCAGGTTAACTTGTAAAACCTTGACGCAGACTCCACTGCTCTACTCAATAAATCAGCTCCCACGTTCAACTTTCCAGGAGTGTGTTCAATAACTAGGTTGAATTGTTGAATAAAAAGTGACCATCTAGTTATCCTATCACTGGCAAAGTTTGTTCTCAAGATAAACTACAATGCGTGGTGATCAGTCCTCACAATGACTGAATGTCCAATTAACATTTTCTTCCTCGACTCCAACGCGAATATTACAGCAAGTGCTTCTAACTCTGTGGTGTAATAATTCCTTTCTGATGGACGAAGTTTCCTGCTAATGAACGCCAGGTAATGTCTCTTGTGGTCGTCGTCATCTTCTTGAAGTAGAATAGCTCCAATCCCTACGGTGGATGCATCAGATTCTATGATGAAATTCTTGGTAAAGTCAGGATACTCCAATTTCACGCTGTTTACCAATAATCTCTTGGCATCTTGAAATGATTGTTCACAATCTTCATCCCATTTCCATTTATTTCCTTTCTTTAATAATTCCTGCAATGGCGCTACCGTCTTGGTGAAGTTTGGACAATGCCCTGCAAAGAATTGGCATGTCCCGAGAAAACTGCGGACATTCTTCACTCTAGTAGGTCTAGGGAAATTTGCAATTGCCTGTATCTTCGTCTCATTGGGACGGTATCCTTCTCCATCCAAAATATGACCCAAAAATTTTATTTCCTTTCGAAAGAACTGACATTTTCGAAGGTTTACTTTAAAATTCGCTTTTCTCAAATCTGCGAATAACATCTGAAGATGTAACAAATGTTCCTCTTTAGTCTCGGATGCAATTAAGATATCATCTATATAACGAATTGCTATCTCTTTTACTTCAGGACTCAAATTTTGTTCCAGTGCTCTGATCAAAACTGATCCAGATGTTTTGACTCCAAATGGTAGACGGCGGAATACATATGTCTGCTGGTCAAACATAAATCCTGTAAACTTCTTAGAATCTTCACTAAGCCTAATGTGATGGTAGGACGAAGTGAGATCAATATTAGAGAACCAGACCTTGCCTTGGAATTTCCTTAACAGTTCCCTAATGATTGGTGGTCTGTCATACTCTGGCAGTAATCTTGAATTCAAATTTCGCGCGTCTAAACATAGTCTCAGACTTCCATCTTGCTTAGACACTACTGCTAATGGATTGACATAAGATGTAGTGTACTTTTCAATCACATTGTTGCTTTCCATCTCCTTGATAAGCACTTTTACCCTTTCTCGATGCTTTTCCGCAACCGGATACAACTTAGCATGAAAAGGTGCATCATCATTTACACGAATACGATATTCAAAATCTTTAATTTCACCAGGTTTAATATCAAAAATATCGTGATACTCTTCCAAAATTTTCCCTAGCTCTGGGGACTCCTCCTCAGTGTAGACTTCTCTTCCTTCAGCTTCATGAAAAATCAGAGACCATTGAGCATCTCCCTCGATGTCTTCCTCTTCTTTTCCCTCGAAGTTAATCTCTTCGGTATTCTTGAATCTGATCGTCTCTGTCTTCATGTCTATCACTGCTTGATATTTCTGAATGAAATCTGCTCCCAATATCATGTCAAAAGCCATGTCCTTCATTACAACAAACACATGTCGGAAATCATGTCCTCCAATCGTAATACATAAATATAATTGTGTTTTACACAGAGATATTTTGTTGGGTATTATTCCTTGTATCTTAATTCCTGATACGGGAATTTCCTCTAAATTCTCTTTAAGCTTCCACAGAATATAAAGCTTCTCACTCACCAGACAAAGCATAGCCCCAGTATCAATCAAAGTATCGACAGGCATACCGAACACTTCGCATGATATGATTGGCATTCTAATTCTTGTACCCATTTCTTTCCGTTCGTCATTCTGTTGAATTAAGTCATCATCCTCTGCTTGCCATTTAATAATTCTGGAAGTGAAAATTTTCAAAATTCTCTCTTCTACTGTGAATTCGAAGTTGTTTTTTTTCGTTACCATTCCCCCGGGATTGTTGTGTTCCCGATAGACCTGGTTCATCGGGCCTCTGCTCCAAAAACTGCAAGTTATCTTGGTGTCTTGCTTCCAAGTTTTTCCTCGTCTCCTTATTGAACTCTTCATTGGAGTGACGAGTATCCACATTCCCTCTGTTATTGTAGTTGTTTCTACCATAGTATCTTCTTTCCTGGTACCTTCCTTGATTATCCCGTGGCCTTCTCCATCGAGTATTATATCGATTACCACCATCCGGTCTCGCATAAGGCTTGTAACTGTATCTGTTACTGTACTGATTCCATCCTCTCTTATTTGAATCTTCCCTCGGCGTTTTCTCTTCTCGCCCCTCTCGAATCTCTCGAGGTGTTTGAGAATAACTATCGGCCATAACAGCGTACACAGCGTTGTTATTCTTTCCTCCCTTCTGATGGAAGAATTGAGCGTTCGTATGATCCAGCTTCTGTAATACTTCGTCAAATTGCTCCATATTATAGATATCAGCAGCGATCAAAGTCCTTTGGACGTCTGCTGGAAACTGACGTATCAATGCAGTAATTAATTCGTTATCTGGCATCGGCGGATCTAAATGTTGAAGTTTAGAAAGCTGTCCAGAAAAGTACGTAGAGTATCGAGTAGGTTGTGACGTCGAGAATCTCTTAGAATATAATTCTGCTATGACTTGCTGTTGGGTTTCCGGGGACCAAAACTTTTTCAATAACCCACGAGAAAACTCCTCAAAAGTGGTTAGAGTGGATCTAAAGGCTATAAACCAAAGAAGTGCAGGACCTTCCAAAAATTTCCCTCTCACTCGGATCTGTCTTTCTTTAGGGATCTTGGAATCTTTCAGGTAATCCCCTGCTTCTCTCAAAAATTCCACGGGTGTCACAGAATCTCGCCCTGAAAATTTAGAAGGCTTATCTTCTACATTCTTAAATACAGTTATGGGGTTGGATTGAAATACTGTCCTGACCTCATCCTGTCTTTGACTATCCGTTTCTCTAGCTGCTCCTAGATTTATCTGTATCTGTTCCTTTCCCCTTACACTTGGCATTTTCAACAGATGGTCAGACTGTTTCTCGTCCTTGATTTGAGTTTTCATAGCCTCAAGTTCCTTCTGGTTTTCTTCTGCCATTTTCTTAATTGCTTCAGTTTCTTTACAATTCTCCTTAACATCAATGGATATCTGGTTCATAACAGCCTCATGACTTTTCAATGACCCTGTCATATCTGATATGTCCTTCTGAGTTGCTTGGATATCTTTGGAAATTACTTGAATATGGGATGACAAAGATTCCCTAATCTCCTTGATTCCCTCTTGATTCTCCAGCTTGAGTGTGTCTTTAATTTCATTGACAACTGTGGTTTTAATTTCAGTTTGCAATTCATTAATCACACCTTCTCTTATTTCTCCTCCTAGGGGGGTGGTGGCTCAGCGGTCTAGCTGTAGGCCTCTCACCAAGGCGGCCCGGGTTCGATTCCCGGTCAATGCATGTGAGATTTTCGAAGTGAAATGCCATGTCCTGTGGTTCGGATTCCACGTAAAAAGGAGGTCCCGTGGCTCATGATCTCGAGATTAACGGTCACGTTAAACTACAAGCTTCCTTTTTCTTATTTCTCCCATTACAAGTTCTTTGAATTGTTCTGTCAACCGTTGAACAACTAGAATTCCCATCTCATTACTCTCCTTCTTCACTCTGACTTCTAGGTTGACCATGTCTTCACCAACTTTCCTAAGACCATGTTCTATCCTATCAGCTAAGCTTTGAGATCTAAGATCGGCATCGCGAAATTTATCGTCCATTAAACTTGCGTTAGTAGCTAATGAAGTTTCGAGCTCATGTGTTTTTTCGCATAATTTATTCATTTTACTCTCAAGTGTCATTTTCAAAATTTCGGAATTCTCTTTAAATTTACTCTCCATAGAATTAAATTTACTATTTAAATTTTCTTTCAAGTTGTCTTTTAACCTGCTCTCTAACAAATCAGAATTTTCCTTGAGTTTATCCTCTAAACTTTCTTTCAAGTTACCTTTTAACCTGCTTTCTAAAGAATCAGAATTTTCTTTAAGTTTATTTTCTAAAGAATCAGAATTTTCCTTAAGTTTTTCATCTAAACTTTCCTTCAAGTTATCTTTTAACCTGCTTTCTAACAAATCAGAATTTTCCTTAAGTTTATTTTCTAAAGAATCAGAATTTTCTTTAAGTTTCTTTTCTAAAGCCTCTGTATTTTCTTTCATAATGGCGGCTACACGCCGTCCAGCTTCTTTTGAACTCTCCTCCAAACTCCTCATCATCCTCATCATTTCTTCCATAATTTCAATTATTATTCAAAGCTTAGGGGTATACAATATCGGCAAACACAAGCTTATAACTAGAACAAGAAATATGAATAGCTAATTGGAACACTCTAATAAAATGAGATTTGTCCTAATGTCGACGTGATGGAAAAACAAAATTCTCTACTTTTACGAATTACATTTACCACAATATCACAAGAAAAATATGCAAGTTCTCCACCTGGATTCTAATAATGTGTATGTCCAGTCATCGAACGTTTACTACTGAATTTACTTGACGCCCTAATGGTTAAGCCATTATCAAAAATAATCAAACCCATTCTAATTATTAACAAAGTTAAATTTTTAATTTTCCCCACTAATTGGGTTTCCTACTAATTTATTCATCCAAACCAGACATCTCTCAACTCCCAAAATATTTCTATAAAAATTATCACAATTTAAATCGGCATGCTATTGACCATGTCTAAATCGAGACCCACGTTCGAAGCCATTTCTCTCTCTATCTTATTTTATGTGCCCGTTTAGACCGGAGTCCGCACGACTACATACGCATTTTACCAATAATCAGTCAGCACGAGAGTCAAAATATCCCGGAGCGCCAGATGGGTTAAAGCAAATCGCAAAAACGACATCAAACGAAAAAAATGCTTTACTGATTTTTGGCTCAATGCAACAATAAGGATAGAAGGAGATTCAATTGGGTATAACACATCCTGTAAAATTATCTCAGTTTATTTTGAATTTAAACTTGACTGCAAAAATGCTCAAAGCAGCATCATCCACGTGTGGCGACCCACACTCCTATTTACACAATATACAGAAATTTTCCAAACACATTTGACAATTATTTTTTGGAAACACAAGTCTGATTGTTAGTCCTGTAGACTGTGTTACAACATTATTTATGATTAAATCCAGTTCAAATTTAATTGTCTCTACTGGAAATATCGTAGTTCACTGTTTGAATTTTTACATAATATTAACACTCGTAGAATAAATGTTCATAGAATTTTTAACTTTCACTTATTTTTCCAGTTTCAAAAATATTGTCGAAAAATATTGTTATCATTGAAGCAACACAAATTATTTACACATATTAATAACATCTGAAAAGTATTTGACCTTGAGCATAGCATCGAAGAACTGTGCGAAGCACAACAAAAAAATTAATTGTTCTTCTGACATTAAACATTCGAGAAGTGACTCGATTATGAACTTCAAGTTCCTAACAAAATATATGATTTCTGAATCATCAACTTGATCAATAAATGGTTGAACCATTCAACTATTCAATTTTCCATTTGGAATCATTATTATAAAAAATATTTGTATTCATGGCCATTTTTTAGCAACTTTTACAACTTGCAATTCTTCGACAGTATGCGGAAATAAGAATTGTAGTTTCATATTAAATTCATTTAGTTCATGGCACTAGGATTGAAAATATCCTTCAAATTATTCGTGGTTAAAGAATTATTAATTGGCAGTGGCCCATTCTATTATTTGTGTAAGAACACAATATTACAACAACAACGGCAAAGGTCTTCCTCTGAAGAAGAATAAACTACTATCATGACAAATCCGGGTTCTAGCAAAATCAAAGTCTAAATGGAATTCGTAAACAAGGTTGAAATAAGAACTGATGGTTTCAAGAAATAACCTTCGGGTCATTCATACGACGAAATGTGTAGTTCCAATACTCCTACTATAAACCTGAGCCATCGAACCTGCTATTTGATTGATGCTCGAAAAAACCTCTTCATTCCTGCGACTTAAACATGCGCACCTGGGAATGGCATTTCAACTACTCCACACATATAAATTTTCTTCCCAAAATGTATACAATAAATCAAGCCTCTGCTTGTTATCAACACTGGAAGATTAATAAACTTACAAGTTTATTTTATTTTACCATTCAGTTCAACCCGTGAATTTACCATACTTATGAAAATCTTTATT
This sequence comes from Meconema thalassinum, assembly GCA_946902985.2. Lineage (NCBI taxonomy): Eukaryota > Metazoa > Arthropoda > Insecta > Orthoptera > Tettigoniidae > Meconema > Meconema thalassinum. Next base: position 1,121,932,521 of record OX336389.2, on the reverse strand, counting down.
TCACTTTCGAGTGTATTTACGTCATGATTTTATATAAATACAAAAATATCCTATTTGATACAAATATCAATTGCTTCCCGTTTCATGCCTCTCCGTGTTATCTGAAAAATATACTTTGCTCATTGCAAATATCAACTGTTCAACCAGAACTGAAATGTTGGTTGAATGCGGGCTTGCGCTAACCACTCTCCTTCGGAAAATCTCCTGTTCCAAACTAGAAATGATTAAACTACTTCATAGGCTCTCTCTCAATACATATAATTATTAGAAAATATAATATCCAAGAATTATTTAGAAAAATTATAAAAATTATTATTATTATTATCAGAGGATTATTATTATTATTATTATTTGTCATATTTTAAATATATTTAATTATCATCTCATTAGGAAGCCTCCGTGGCTTAGGCGGCAGCACGCCGGCCTCTCACCGCTGGGTCCGTGGTTCAAATCCCGGTCACTCCATGTGAGATCTGTGCTGGACAAAACGGAGGCAGACAGGTTTTTCTCCGGGTACTCCGGTTTTCCCTGTCAAAATTTCATTCCAGCAACACTCTCCACTATCATATCATTTCATCTGTCATTCATTTAATCATTGCCCCAGAGGAGTGCGTCAGGCCTCGGCAGCCGGCACAGTTCATATCCTCGCCGCTAGATGGGGCCTTCATTCATTCCATTCCTGACCCGGTCGGAGACTGGAAGCAGGCTGTGGATTTTCATTTCATCATCTCATTATGTGAGAATCCACATGTTCGAACCTTCGAATATGGAAAAAATATCCATTCCTCAACAAAAAAGGAAGGAAGCTTGTAGTTTAACGTGACCGTTAATCTTGAGATCATGAGCCACGGGACCTCCTTTTTACGTGGAATCCGAACCACAGGACATGGCATTTCACATCGAAAATCTCACATGCATTGACCGGGAATCGAACCCGGACCGCCTTGGTGAGAGGCATACAGCTAGACCGCTGAGCCACCACGCCCCCCATTCCTCAACAAAAATAATTATTAACTTTTACAGTTACATCGGCTGATTACCGTGATTTCCCAAAAATATGGAATATTCAAATAAATGCTCGAAATGCTTGGTCATCGATCCTAAACTGTTCTGAGTGCTGAAAATACTCAGAATAACTCTAACAAGTCTTGCGTAAATCATTGCAAGATTTAAATACGAAGAAAAATATATGTGTTGGTCATCTGCCGAAAAATAGTTTGTTCCAATTAGCTAGGCATAATATAATTCAAATGTGGCTTACATTTCTTGATGGTCTTGAAGCGTAGCGAACCTGGTCTGTACCAGATTTATCCATAAACATGCCCTATCGGACAAGCACGTATAATCCTTGTATCGGCCGCCATTATATACCCACAATCCGTCTAGTCAGACATAGTGGTAGTATCTCTTGACGTTTGAATTAACTGTTGTTCCATTTTAATATGGGCTTCTATCAAAGCCATAACAGTTTGTTTAAATGGGGTCAGATCTAAGTGATCTATTCTTAGATATGTCAGTTGTAACATAACTCACGGTAATCTTATCAATACAAGAAGACACTGACAGTCTAACCAATCAACGGCTGTTCTGAAGATCGTTCCCTGGGCATGGCTTCACACCATCTACCATGCGCTAAGCAACCTGTAGTTTCCCTTGCGTAGACTAATGAACACCACCGTGATAGACTGGTCTTCAATGTACTGATAGATCGAAGTGGTTATTAAGTTACAAATATGAAAACTGACTAAAATGGATTTAAATATCCAAGTATTAGGTTATTACTGGACTGTGACAAAGTACTAATTCTAGACAAAGTCTAGCATATGTCCATGTAGAAATATAAAAATATTTCCACTAATGTCTGTAGAAAAAAAATTCAATCACCTCAGTGATTCTCCTCGCCGGAAACTTACTAAGTTCCACCTCGTAGCGCAGCACTTTTGTGACTATCACAACTTTGAAAATAACTTCTGCGTAGATCCGGCAACCATGTGCCTTGGCTCAGCGTAGCAGCAACTTGCTAGGCAGGTGCTTGTGTTGGAATGAGCTATCGATGCCTCGGCCGGCCGGCTTTTATTCAAAACTGCCAGGGTCACGCGTCATCAGCTGATATCTGGAAATCCTCATATCTCTGGTATCCCTGGTCCGATTTACTTGATACTAAGTGCATTCTCTTTCATTTGGCCGTGCCAGTAATCTGATCCAAGTCGCAAGTCTCTACTCCATGTTTAACTATTTAATCAATAAATAGCCTCGACCTCTGCTATTACTCGCTACGTCACTTGACATGCAAGTATCGGTAAATTCTTTCCAATTGCTTCGAGAAGCAATGTAGCGCGATATTCAAATATCTCAACTTTCAAAAGCGGCTGTAGCCTTTCCCTTGATATCTAGGTGTCTGAATCTTGGAATACCCATTCCTAGAGTTGGGCACAGCACCTTGAGAGATGCATCTAACAATAGCCTATATTCAGTCATCAGGGCTGCCAACTGTACTGCTCTAATAGGCTACATTATACCAGGTATATTTCGAACTAATTAGAAATTTCGATATTACCAACTTAATTTCGTCATTATTCTAGATAGGTCTATATAGATTGGCAAGAATCTTAAATTTCAAGAAAAGTAGGCTCTTTAGTTCGTCATGGAACTTCTCGTTAAATAATGCATCTTGTTTGTGAATTTTTGAAGCCATTCTTTCCGAGTTGCCTATACAAACTGTCAGTTGTAAATCATCAGTCGGTCAACACGAATTTGTCCTATGACTGTGCGGGGTGCAATGTATATATAATATGAGTCATAAGTAAATAAACTGCTTGAAAACATACATGTGTTAGTTATTGTCACAATGACCCCTTTAGGAGTAGGCAGGCAAAAGCGAAAGCGTAGCAACTGTACGACCAAGGCTCCGCTGAGTTTTGTAACTACAGTATTGTACCCTTGCGTCATCATATGGAGCATGTGTTCTTATCCCAGCTGGCTCTCGGTCTTTCGAGGTATGGGGCGTTCTACCCACCGTACGATCACATGTTTGAGTCTATCAGGTAACTACTCTACTTGAGTAAACCAACAGATTCCTAAATACTGAGTTTAATGATATTAAATCATGGCAAAACAGAACAAAATCACAAAACTTACAATTTCATTTACACTCCCACAACACAAATAAAATATCTGGAGTGCGCAGATGATGATTCAAAACAATAAAACAAACCCTAATCTGTTTCATCTGCACTCCGCAGCTCTATTTCACTAATACAAAGATTAGATCCACTCAAATGCACTGAGCTCCTCAGGCATGCTACAACATCTCTTATGAGTCTTTATGATGATTGGCGCTCTTCCGCACCCAAATATATCCTACACTTCCTAAAACCTATACTTTTGACATTGACGAATGTTCATAGTGTCTTTCACATCACTTAATTGATCTTAATTAGCATATCACAACACAACAATTTAATAAAGCACAAGTTATCACTGAATACTCATTATACGTAATCATTCTAGATCCAAATATTTGTCCGTTATGAATCGGGACATTTATATTTATTAATGTTTCAATAATTTTAATTTCATTACATTTTCTTTGCTTAACATCGCGTTGTTTTTGAAAACAATCGTTTTTCTTCCCCATAGATTTCAAACGCTTTTATGAGTAACCTTCCCCTCCAAAATACACATAATTAATGATTTAGCTTCACCATACAACAATCTTTTGGGTCTTATCATGCCATTACTACCGTTACAGATGTGTCATTTCGTGCAATATCGCTACCCGTCTGAGTAAATTAGCATAAACTGGGTAATTACTCTTTACAAATGCATCTCAATATTTGGTGCAGTTAAAATGTCATCAGACACTAACTTGGCCAATATTTATCCGATTTCTATGATCCAACAATATATCCGCGTGGATATGATGCATGTAATTCATTTAATACAATAATATCAAGCATTTTTCAATTATCTCCAGAGATGAGATTAGAGATTTCCGGTTTCCAGTACTTACTTAAAAAAGGGACGGCGGTCAGTTAGCTCCCCCGTCGCGTGTACCACAGGTTCGCTAAGCCCCGCCCTTTTTACCATGGCTACTCCGGCCTTCACCCTACGTCTGGTCCTCGTGACCGAGTTTTAAACTTGTAAACAAAGCTTGCCATTTGCCTTTCTCTTACACTGCAGCTCTCCAGGGTGCAATGATTTGGATGTGTCATTATGAACGGAATCAATCTAAATATTTAATACCTACATTTAGGGTATTTAATTGGCTCAATCCGGCTCTCAATTAATATTCTTAGCAAGGGATGGGTCTCCATTAGCTTCGCCGTATTAAGGATGCAATGTGTGGCTCTAGATGAGTGCCAGTCGAGTTCCATTGTTTATCTCGCTGCACGGGTACGAATATGTTAGGAAATCATCATGATTCCTTCACGAAGAATTGTCATACCTCCGCGGGCAGATCAATTATTAACTTAGCTTACACATGGTATCACAGTTATCCCTGGTAGCCATGAATATGCTAACAGTGGGTTACAGATGCCATATCTGGCCCAACTCTGTTGCTATAATAGGTACGCTCTCAGGCTATACACATACGTTGTCGATTCGTAATTTGACCCACTAGACCCTCCAACGCGTGAGCACCTTGTATGTTCCCTGCAATTATATACGTAAATCTCTGGATTCTACGTTACATGGGCACGGTTATTGCGGCTAAAATAACATTTCTGTTAAATGACTCGATTCATAATGCACTCATATCCTCCCTGAATTTAATCATTATACCAAGGCTCTACATTAGCTCTATAAAATGTATCATTTAACTGGCAATTACATTATCTTCCTTATTGGCTTTCAAGTTTAGCAATGTAGCAATTATCATTATTTATCATCTCAATTACACTGAAAACTCTCTTTATCTCCCTAATATATCTTATTCTTTTATCGGACAGGACACAATCTGCACGTTTCTAAGGCATCGACATGCCGATTTTACATTTATTTTCGACTTTGACCTCTGATTATTATTATTATTATTATTATTATTATCAATTAACATTATAGTTATTTTGACCAACATCTTACGCATTAATTGTCGTAAGTTTATCATTCTCAAATCAATATTTTTACTGAAATACGAGGAATGTGAACTCGTATACTAATTACTGCAATTTCTCGTAGTATGTCATGGAATGATATGTTGTATGGTGAGCTCTAAAATCATAGTAACATTTTTGGATGGTACTCACATTTTCTTGCGGGCTGGATTTATCCAATAGTACAACACGTTACCCACCATCATGATGCCTTCTAGCACATCTTAACACTTTTCACAAATAACACTTGATGTGGGTTGAACATGTTGATTACAGCTCGTAATACCCACATTTCACATTTTAAAATATAACACGTTTTCTTTATCACACAAATTTAAAACACTTTATATTATCACCTTTTTACACCACTTTATACATTCGATTTGTACACACGAAGCCTTATTTGGCTTTCCGCTACTGCGTGATTTCAGATCTGCGATGCTGCACTATCCTGATATCCGCTTGTCTCCTCCGAAAGTCTATCTCGAGTAGGTGTGTTCATCTCCCGTCTCCTACTGTGTTCCTATCTTCTCCCTTCTAGCGTGTGCTCCTTAAGCATTTATCACAAATACCTGTGAATCCTTTCTCGTTCCCATGTTCTGTAGTGTACTGTACTATTTTACTGTATGATACTCTAAAGATCATAACTGTCCCTGTGGATAAGTTCATTGTCTATCACAATCAGAATGCGATTTTTCTACGCTGTACCGGATGACGTTTGCGTATAATACCTGATTATCTGTCTGCTGTAGACTGTTCATACTTTTAATGCAGAAATACTTTTAATCGGCTGCATAATGCACCTTTCATTGTCTATCTGTATGACACTGACTATAATGAACTTGCGTATTGCGCGCACGTATCTCATGCCAACGGACAGCATGTCGCCTCACGAGCTGAGTCAAAGAAGAACTGACTCTACCCAGCTCCATCGTCCATATAAAGGATTCTGACAAAATGTAGTCCTCGTTCACATCAGCAGCGACTCTTTTCTGATGCATCGCGTTTACCGACAAGGTAACGCATGATTCCTGATCGTAGTTTCACGGAGGTTTCAGATCTACTTGCGTGCCGGTGATTCCTTCGCTCAATTAATTAATATTAATTGCTTTCCTCCATGGCTTCCTGACGCTATCTTCAGTGAATCCCCTCCTGCTACTTGACCAACCAATGCTCCTCCGCGTTCAGCATTGTGAATTTCCCTTCTAGCTTTAATTTAGGTGTTTTGACATCGCTAAATTAGCTCTCTTTGAATATAAGCATCTGGATGTAAGTCTCATTCCAGTAGAATGCTTCGTTTGCCCGCAATTAATTAATTTCTCTCAATGACCATCCCCTCCCAGCTTCTCGCCCTTGTCCACCGGGGATTTTTACGGTCATTATTCACTGTCTTGCTACCCCAGTGACGCTAAGAAATAGTCCACTGGAGTCAGTCTGCGCCTCCCACTTTCAAACTCAATATGTCACCTGTCAATTTGCCTCGCTTTTCTGGGTCTCTGCTAGATTTTTAGTATACTGGCTTGCAGTTCATACAGTATTCCGTCACCGGGTGAGTTAGCCGAGGTCGTTGCGGCATGACTGTTGGCAGTCGCTCACATCCGGGAGGCGAGGAGGTTCGAATCCCCCGCCGGCAACCTTGAAGATGGTCTTCTGTGGTTTCCCATCTTCCTTCCAGGCAAATGCCGGGGTTGGTCCCTAACTATAGGCCACAGCCGCTACCTTCCAACTCCTCGACCCTCCCATCCAACATTCCTCCCCAACGGTACTTGTAGCTCACCCATTGGGTGTCCGTCTCGAAGCAGCTACAAAATTGGCGAGCCGAACATGTCCTCGGACACTCCCGGCACTAAAAGCCATACGCTAAAAAATAGTATTCCGTCTTAGCATTGCTTATAATTCCTGTTCCAGATGTGGAATTAAGCTTTTATTATCACATTATATTACCATAACATTGTCCCTCGGGTTCACTGTGGTTGTTCCCCCTCAGAGATCAATGGTTCGGTTCTCGGGAAAATCATAGACATGATTCTTCCTCCTCAGAGACCCAGGGTTCGATGCCAGTCAGCCTCGTCCCATTGGGTTCAGTATATGCATAATAGAATTTAAGTGCATGCTCTAATTTTATTTTATTTATTATATTGTGTTATTCTAATTTGTATACACGATCATAATACTCATACGTAATTCACAAACCCTTATTAAACAAACTAAACTTATACAGTGCTCAAAAAAGGTTGTGCATATTGCGATTTAGTAACTTGTTTATTTTGCTATGTGTATGTAATCATATTATACTCAATATAGGATACATACAAAGAAAAACAACACACAATCTGCTTTGCAAAAGAGACAAAAACACACAACGAATAATATAAGTGATAATGTGGGACTGAGCACACAAACGTCCTCTTCATATTGGGACATATCAAAACCGTGTATGGCCACCACGAACACTAATCCATGCTTGCAGACGACGAGGCATACCGAGCACCAACGAATTCAACGTGGTTTATGGCAGATTATCCCACTCTTGGACAACACCTTCAATCAGTTGCTCTTTGTTTGTTTCCTACTTAGCGATAACCAATCACGTAATTCATAGCTTTAGTTGACATACAAGTTCGCGCTATAATGAAGACACGTGTCAAGGTCACCTCTAGACATCTCCCTTGTCATTTCTATTGCTCCTTCGCAAACTAACTCTCCTTTGTCGTCAACCACGTGACTTACTCACTCAGCCACAAAAACGAGTTCCTGGCACAGTTTCCAGAAATTAAATTTGCATGTTAACGCTTAGCAATGGCATAAATTGATGAAATTTTCTCCAACTCGATATTAAAATTCGGGGTCATCACCCAACGTAAGGCCACGGCTGCCTCTTTTCTTCTTCCTTGCCTATCCTTCCCACTCTTCCCATCTCTTCATAAGGCCTCAGTTCGCTTTGCAGGTGAGGCCGCCTGGGCGAAGTTCTAGTCACACTACCCAGTTGTACTCTCGACTTAGAGTCTCAGGCTCCAGGACACTGCCCTCAGTGACGGTAGAGGTGGGAACTCTCGCTTAGTCCGTGGGAAAAGCCAACCCTGGAGGGTAAAACGATAACGGAAAAAGCCATGGGAACCACCAGTTCCGATTATCGGACCGAGAATTGTTTAAACTGTTCTAAAGGACGTGACCCGTTCGAAATTAAAAGTTTATATTACACTGGTCAAAAAAAGTTTTGCATATTACAAGCTTATGTATTTGTGGACCAATTATAATACACGTGCTTTATTCGATAACTGTTTTTATTTATTTATGTAGCGTATGCCATTGCACATGAAACACAATAATAATAATAATAATAATAATAATAATAATAATAATAATAATAATAATAATAATAATAATAATTGTTAGTTTTAATGTAAATCTTTATTTATCAAGTGAGAAATACAATACAAAATACAAATCATCTTTTGAGATGCTTGTCACATGTCACGCGAACACGCACAGACTTTGCACTGACTCGTCATTTGTTCTCTTCTTTATTGTACATGTCTATTTCACCAGGTGGCGCTACTGTGCTATTTTTCTTTCAAATATTAACACTTCCTCCAAAGAAAAATCAAATACAAATAAAAAAAAATAAACAAGATGAACTATTGAACACTTTTCAGCCTCTAAGATGTCATCTTCTGCACGCCAATCCTCTCACGCAGCATCTCGAATCTGACCCTCTCCAGAGGTTTCGTTAGAAGATCAGGTAATTGATTGGTCCCGTCGATGTGCTCCAGCTCAAGGTCTCCGTCCAAAAACCTTTCCCTCACATAGAAATGACGTACCTCAATATGCTTGGATTTTTGATGGTACTCCGGATTTTTAGCCAATTTAACTGCACCATCATTGTCGATGTAAAGCGTAGGAGGTTTGTCAGCAGTTCCCAGTAATTCAGAAAACAGTCTTTTCAGCCAAATCAACTCCTTTGCTCCTTCACTTGCAGACACAATTTCAGCTTCAGTTGTCGATGTTGACACAGACTTCTGTAACTGACTTCTCCACGATACAGCTCCATGATTGTAGGTCGAAATGACACCCGTCGTTGAACGTCTCGTCCCCTTGTCACCGGCGTAGTCAGCATCACTGTAGACCTTCAAAACGTCCTCTTTCCTATAGACGATTCCATGGTTCACTGTGCTTTTTAAATATCGAAATATCCGTTTCACTTGACTCCAGTCTTGAACTGTAGGATTCTCCATGGCTCGAGCAGCTTTGTTGACCGCGAATGCGATATCTGGACGAGTAGCTGTTGTCAGGTACATCAAGGATCCCACCGCCTCACGATAAGGAACCCTGGCCGAAACCTTTTCTCCGTCTTCACTTTCTTCGCGTCCAACTGGGATAGACACTCCATTTGACTCGGCCATCCCAAATTTTTCTAGGATTTTCCTCGTGTAATCCTCTTGACTGATTGCAATTGATCCATTATGGTTTTCTTGTATCTTCATGCCCAGGAAATTGTTGAGAGATCCTCTGGTCGTGTGGAATTCCTGCTGAAGTTATTCCATGAACTGCTCGATGTCTTCTTCGTTGCCAATTACCAGACCATCATCCACAAAGATTACAACAGCCAACCACTTTCCATTTTTGTTGCTGTAGAAGAGACAAGGATCAGCTTTGCTGTTTTTGAATCCAGCTTTCTCCATGAATTTCTTGAAACGCTTGTTCCAGCAGCGTGGAGCCTGTTTTAAACCATATAAGCTTCTCTTTAGATGACACACTCGGCCAGTACCGTCTTGATGACCTTCTGGCTGTTCCATGAACACATCTTCTTCAATCTCGCCGTTCAAGAAGGCCGTCTTGACATCAAATTGACCAAGTTTCATCTCCTTTTCAACAGCTACTGCCAACAGAGCTCGAATGGTATCATACCGTGCAACAGGGCTGAATGTTTCTTCATAATTGATTCCTTGCTGTTGCGCATAGCCTTTGGCTACCAATCGTGCCTTGAAGCGAACTTCTCCACTGTCCGTTGTTTTCTGTCGAAGAACCCACCGATTTTTCAGGACCCGTGCACCATTTGGACGCTCAACCAATTTCCAGGTATGATTTTCCTTTAAGGACTCCAATTCTTCATTAATTGCTTTCAGCCACTGATTTTTATCACTAGACTGCAGCGCTTCAGAGTATGAGTCAGGATTCTTTTCAGCGATAGATGGTCCAGCCATGTACATGTAATTTCCACTGATCATCCACGATGGCTTCTTACTTTCACGTTTGCTTTTCCTTCTTTCTTCAGTCTCTCCTTCTTCCTCATCTTCGCTTCCTCCGGAACTGGATGCCGAATCAAAATCTTCAATTTCGCTTAAGTTCTCATCTGACTCTGACCTCCTCTGTAGGCCTACATCAGACGATGAATTAGACTGATTCCTCTCCACACGTTCTTCAAGCGTCACTTCAACCTTTCCGGCATTGGCGCGCAGATTTCAGACAACTTCAGGTTTGAATTTCACATCATGGCTTAGAACAACCTTTCCCTGAGTTGGAATCCAGACTCTAAATCCATCCCTGTCGTTCACGTACCCAACCAGATGTCCAAAAACAGCTTTGTCGTCGAACTTTGAGCGAAAATTCTTGTCGATATGCACGTAGCATTCTGTTCCGAAGATCTTCAGATGACTGAGACTTCCCACTGGTCGTCCATACCACAATTCATAGGGAGATTTGTTTTCAATGGATGACTTCCCAGTGCGATTCAGGAGGTACACCGCAGTGTTGCAGGCTTCAGCCCAAAGTTGTTTCGTTAACTTGCTGGGATTCAGCATAGATTTTGCGCACGCCACAATCGTCCGTTTTTCACGTTCCGCAACTCCGTTTTGTTGTGGTGTGTACGGCGTAGTAATGCTGTGTTCTATGCCTCTGCTTGCGAGTAGTTCAGAAACCTTCTTGTTATCAAATTCTTTTCCTCCATCACACCTGAACAGCTTCACGACGTGTCCATTTGTTTTGGCTTCATTCAGGAATTGTTCCAGAACGGTGTACACTTCACTTTTGTGCTTTAAAAAGAAAACTCGTCGAAACTTGCTGAAATCATCCTTGAAACATACGCAGCAGCGTGCCTTTCCAAGAGATTCAGTAGACATTGGTCCATTCACATCGGCGTGGATTTGTGGTGGCTGTTGGTCGATTCATTCGTGTCTTGAATGACAGTCGATGCATTTTTCCCAGTGCACATCCATCGCAGAAATCCTCTTTACACATGTCTACATTGATGTTCATCTGCTTCAGTACATTCTTGACATGCGCTTTGTGTTGATGACCAAATCGTTCATGGTAGATCTGCAGTTTGTCCGACGATGAAGCTAAATTCACTTGAATGGGTTGCGCCGGTTTCACGACGCGCATGTCAAGTACATACAGACCACGACTCACACGTCCAGCCATCATCACCTTTCCAGTAACCTTGTCTTCAATTCTAACAGTTAGGTCGTCAAGTCTTGCACATAAACCTTTCCTTGCAGCAGCTTTCACAGAAAACAGATGAGCCATTGCATCGGGAACATACAAAACTTCAGTCATCTCAGCACTCAACCAAGCGTTGTTCAGCCGCACTTGAATGTTTACAGTTCCTTTGCCGTGAGCTAGCATGCTCACACCTCGTTTTCCTAGCAAAATCTTCTCCGGAGCAGCAAACTTGACGTATGTTGTAAAATACTGTTTGTTCGCGGTGATGTGATTTGTGGCGCCACTGTCGCAGTACCACTCGTCGGCTTGAACAAAGTCGCCGTCTAACGCACTCATCGCATGTGTCAGAAACGAAGCATTGTTCTCCTTATTTTTGTTTCTAGTGTCACCCTCTTTCTTCTTCACTGGACATTGACTTGCCCAATGGCCCAATTCCTTACATTTGAAACATGGAAACTTCTGCTTTACTCGTTGAACATTTTTCTTCGACTTGTCATCAGCGCTGCCTTTGCCACTGCCATACTGGGAATGCTTCTTGGGAGCACTACGTACCACAAACGCAGTCGATTCCACGTTTCCTTGGTCACGCAGTTCAATCGTGCACAATTTTTCAATCAACAAGTTCACAGTTTGATTTTCCGTCGGAATCGTGTCCCACACATCCTTGAAATTATCATATTCTTTTCCCAGTGTGGATAAAATTCGACCGTTCAAAATCCTTTCAGATAACGTGTTTTCGTTGTGCTTTTGTAGTTCGTCGTTCAGATCCTGATAAAGCTTGTGTAACTTCGCGACATGGGTGCTGATGTCCTCCTTGTCGTCACGTGTCACTCGGAAGAATGACTCGATCAACATGTTCAGTCGCTGCGTACTGCTTCGTTCGAACCGTGCGCTCAATTTTGTCCAAATTTCACTGGCATTGGTGCACGTCAACACGAGCTCGGCAACAGATTTTCCTAGCGCACCTGCTAGCAAACTGGCCGCTTTCGCGTTTTCTTTCAACCACTGCTTATATGCCGCTTTTTGTTGCGCAGTTGCATCTGCCGGCAACACAGGACACTTTTTCGAACCATCAACAATATTTTCCAGTTCATACGACCGCAAAACCATCAACACATGCCATTTCCACTTTGCCCAGTCTTCAGGTCCTTCAAGTTTATCAACTTGAACTTTGTAGTCACTGCCGGCTGCCATTTTGAGGTTATCCTTACTCACAAAAAAAATACAGCACGTGTTCCACAAGCGCTCAGCTTCGGATCCACTCACGAGATAATACCATTTACACGTGGCCTCATAACCTGTTAGTTTTAATGTAAATCTTTATTTATCAAGTGAGAAATACAATACAAAATACTAATCATCTTTTGAGATGCTTGTCACATGTCACGCGAACACGCACAGACTTTGCACTGACTCGTCTTTTGTTCTCTTCTTTATTGTACATGTCTATTTCACCAGGTGGCGCTACTGTGCTATTTTTCTTTCAAATATTAACACTAATAATAATAATAATAATAATAATAATAATAATAATAATAATATGCTGTATGCAGCATTCGGTCCTATTGTCCACATGCAATATTGTGCGATCCTTCCTTGCTAGTGAATGAGTGATAATGAACTCATATATTTTGTATATACATGATATGTATTATAGTTTGTATTATAGTTTTTTTATGTATTGTTGTAAAGCACTTGGTTTAACCCGTGTTTTAGAGTAACCCATGTTTGTAATGGTGAGTTGAATAAATAATAATTATAATAATAATAATAATAACAAGTACATACTAGCTCAGATATCAACCTTATGTCCAGTCTATTTTTTCCAGTCCTGGCTCGATGGTGTAGCATTGAAAAAGTCGTTAGGGTCACCTAAGTATGCTCTCAGTTTGCAATCTTCGACAATGTGCCTGATGGTCTGCTTCGATGGACCGCAATCACAGCAGGGGTTTGGCCACTTCCCCCATTTGTGCAGGTTGTATGCACAAACCCCATGTCCAAAAACTGTGTACGGTACAGACAAACCAACGTGTTATCTTACAGTTAACAAATGAGCCAATGTGTAAAAACGATATGTCTTCATACAGCAATGAAAATACGACAACATGCAATATGCAAAACTTTCTTTGACCAGTTTATAATATTTTACTGCAGAAGTGACTTAAAAAGCTGAGCCAAGACAATATGGCAGCTGATCTCTCGTTCTGACCTGTATTTCACTAATTAGAGTGTGTTGCATGCAATATAGCCTGCAGATAGAAATAATATAAACTTTGTATGAAATGGATTATAATGAATATATACTCCAGTGAAGAAATCGTTTAGTTCAAGTCATTATTTGCTAAGACGTTGTATACAAATCGATTGATAACGATTGACTGCGGTGGACACGTTTGGCTCTGCGGTTAGGGCTTCAGTCTTTCATCCGGTCGGCCGGGGTTCAATACCTATCAGAGTCGTATTTTTGTGCTTGATGTTTTTATATTTATTGTTTTTAAGTACTGAGACGTTATAAAATTGAGCGTTATGCTGTGCATTTTGCAAAGGAAAGTATATAATTCATTAAAACAAAGTTCACCACCGGATCTGCAAGAGTGACATCTACTAGCGACCAGTTGATCTATGCTTGTGCTAACCGCGGCCTACTAGATGCGAGCTGCGCTCTATACTGGTCTTGACATTTCCAGTTAGTGAACCCATGCATAGGGTATAATTGGAAAATTTCCTCTTGTTGCCGATAGAGCACACTCTCCCCCAAGGATAGGCACAATAAAAATTAGCTGTGCAGTAGGTTTATTAAATGTGTTTCTCCCAGTGATACGTTTAGACCAACGAATTTTTGTTTCAGTTTCAATTATTGTAAGTAGTTGGTGTTAAAATACTGAATTCCTACGTTATTTGGAGTGTTTGTTGATGAAATTGTAAAATCCTAGGGTAAATTATAAACTATGTCATACTGTTGTGAGCCATTTTTCACTTCGAATGGGAAGAAAATTGGAGGTGATAAGGACAAAGAGTTATAACTATACCCATACATTTAGGAGAAAGTAGGCTATATGTTCTTTCCTGAACATCTGGGTGGGTTAGACCCCTCCAAGGCAATCTACTATAGACTTCTAAATATTAGTATAGATTGGACAAAGTGGACATACTGTAGATCAACACGCATGCTTTATTTATGAATCTGTAAGCGCCAGAGCGTTATTATTGTTGTTAGTTGTTTTCAGCATAGAATATTTCAAGTAACATATTCCTTAATTACAAAGTATGCAATATATTGAAGACTTTAATAACCGAAAGTTGTCTACCTACAAATAATAATAATGATTGCGTGCTTGCTTCACGTCTTGCAAACGAACACTTGCGTACCAGGGGTGAGAATGACATAACTGCCTGTCTGTCTGTCTACTCCTTATTATTCCCGTTTTCAGCGGTGTCAGGGATGAGATGCGATGAAAGTCTATGTTGCGGTGGATTTGATGGCCGGATGCCCTTCCTGACGCCAACATCATGATAGGAGTTAATGAGAAATGAACTGAATGAAGATGAATGAAACTGGGAAGGATGTGGAAGGAAGCGGCCGCAGCCTATTAGAAAGCACCGTCCCAACGTTTGCCAGGATTTGAAAATGGTAAACCATGGAAAACCATTTCAAGGACGGCTGACGGTGGGGCTCGAACCCACGTCTACCGAGTCCGCAGTTAGCTTGGCCCCATAGCCTTATGCTACGCGTTAGCGAACGTAGCTACACTTGTGAGGATGACGTCAATGACGAAGACATAACATACACCCAGTAGGCCTACTCGGTGCAGTGAAATTAGTCATACGAAGTTAATATTCCTCAATCCAGCCTGGAATTGAGTCTGTGGCTCTTTGAATTAAAGCCTAAGGTTCTACCCACTTTGCCAAGAGTTACGGACGTTCGGGTTCGATTCCCGCCTAGGCTAAGAAATTTAATTCAGGTCTGAGGGCTGGAACGAGGAACACTCTACTTCGTTAGGCAAACCTGAGTAGAGGTGGGTTCGATTCTCACCTCAGCCATCCTAGAAGTGGTTTTCCGTAGTTTCCCACTGCAAGGGACATACAACTCTCTGGGGGTGTCACTGTACGTTTGGTAGTGTTTTGTAGAGCTATTTATCTTGCACATTTGGGTCTGATGATGCTCGCTTCTCGAGCGAAACGTGTCATCCCTAGCCCGTAGCAATATATATATAAATCTTAATCACATGTAACTTATTTCAGGTCATTTACACATATTCCAGTATTTGGAATGATTTTTTGTGTTGACCGACTGAATACTACAAAATTAATTGTTAATATGGCAACACTGAACAAAGCTACCTTTTCATGTGCAAACTATTATGATTATTTCTGATATGCCTCTGTTCGATGTAAACATAGCATCCGATATACTGTATTGCAAAGAGGACATATAACTAATTTTATAAATAACCATTTTTTTTTTGTTTTTCTTCCGGGAAAATGGTGAAGTTGCCAGAGTTGTTGGTTTAAAACGTGCTAACGTTCAAGAGTTCTTTGTGGAGAATGACGTTTCTAATTCAATTTTGGAAAAAGTCGACTCTTTATTTCATACATTTCTGAAAGGAATATGGCTTATTCTTGTGGTGCCTGAACACGGTCGTCAGATACAACAAAAATGGATTTTTTTAATGCACAGTGATCACAATATTGAAGTAAAACAACAACCATAAGAAAAAAAGAAGAGTGGCTGAAAATAACTAAAAACAAAGTAAATTAATACTCATTTGGGCAAGCTAAATTCCACCGAGCAGTTTTTTCTTGTGTGGGGGAGGGGGCTATAATTTACCAGTTTAACACTGTTATTTGAAAATTATGTCACTGGGTTCACTCTCTACGGCTCTGCCTACAAGCTGTCAATGCTGACTAATACTCCGGTGGTTCCAACCTAAAGAGCGATGAGCTGTCTCTTCCATTGTGCTAAAGAATACTGATCTGCGGCAATCACTTGGAAAACCCACCAACTCATTCAATACCTGACAGGGATTATAAGTCTCAAATTTCAAGCCACACTGTGAATTAAAGACAACAGACGGCAACTTAGCTTTCCTGCCAGCAGGTATAGTGAGTCAAATAAATACCACACACCCTCTGACAGCATGCATTTTGCTCTCCCTAAGGCCCGGACTCATAGGTTTTAATCTATTCCTTTCCTTGCCATTTAATGAACCAATAGGGTGTTTCATAGATAAGTACAAATATTCTTTCTACTGGTTGTTGGTATCGCCCTGAATACATAAGACGTAACAATAATATCATATATCAAACATAACCACAAACAGTATGTTGAAAATATCGTGTTTTTAGCTCAGGTAGTATTAATTGATAAATGATTTAGGGCTTTGCTGACATACATAACCATATCGTCGCTCTGGAGGAACAATGATGCAACTGTAAAATTTGGTCAAATGGAGTTACGTGGTCGTATGGTTTCAGAAATACCTAGCGCGCAAGTGTGAATATCGTTCGAACTGTAGTTATGCTCAAGGTCGCTAGAGGGTAATTGCGTCGTTGTAGATATGTTAGCTGTTTGCGACCACGCTTCAGAGCAATATCGCCGCATGCAGGCCGTCGTAAGTTAGATGGGATTGGCTAAACCTTATTTTGGGCCAGGTTTTTTTATTACGCTCCGGTTATGCAACTTTGGAAACGTAATAGCACGAACGGACGATGTGTGTTGGTAGACTTAGCGCCCTGTTTTTTATGTCTTAAATGTGATTGGCTTACACTGATACTAACAGGATTACAACCGTATTATGTTTTAGACTTAGATTAAACTTCTTGAAAACGAAATCTATTGTTATGGATTTCAGAAGTTGATCGCATATAATCATAAACATCATTACAGTGTCTGATATAATTGCAAAGATTGAGTTATATTTAAAGAATTGCACCTGTTGATATTAATACTATGATGGCAACCCTTGCTGCCGATTATCATTTCGTTTTTTTTAGCCTACTTTTCACATTTTGCAAAAATGAGGAAAAAGTAGACTTATGAGATCGATCCGGGAAAATGTGTGCCTGTCCGTCTGTCTGGCTGTGTGTGTGTGTCCCCCTATCAACTCCTAAACGGCTGCAGCAATCAAAACCAAATTTAGTATGAGTAAAGGTGTGCACCGGAATAGCTCACGTCCATATTTGAAAATGATGTCAGTGCTACCAACTGCTGAAAAAACGCACTAGAAATTTGAGCTCCATGTTGGATATCTTGCAAGGTATGCATGGGAGCTATTCCAAAATTGGCATACATGTAGATAATACTATTTCAGTTTAATTTCCAGGAGGCCAACAATGACAGTGTTGCCAAAATAATTTTAAGCCTTCTGATAGGTCCAATGTTTAAATGCATATAACTTCTACACTATCAATTGGATTTCAACCAAATTCTGTATGTAATATCTGTATATAAACAGATATGACTGAGTGTATTCTTAAGAGCCACCAGGGCTGCCAACTGTTAATAATTGCTCTCTCTATTTTTTTTATCCAAATACCAATATATCAGAAAGTATGCAAGCCAACAGCTTTAAACTATGCACACATATATTCTGACATTTTAGATTAATTTGGAGTAACTTATATACGTCAGTTCTACCAACATGATTATAAGCCTGCTGATAGTACCAATTTTTAAATACATGTAACTTCTATACTATCCGTTGGATTTCAACCAAATTCCGTATGTGCTATGTGTACCATAACAGATATGACTATAAGTATTGTTAAGAGCAATCAGGGCTGCCAACTGTTAATAAATGCTGTCTATATTTTGTTTACCCTAATATCAATATATCAGAAAGTATGCAAGCCAACAGCTCTATACTTTGCACACGTATAACATCTGACATTCTAGATTGATTTGGAGTAATTAATACAAGGCAGTGCTGCCAACATGATTCTACGCCTGCTGATATGTCCAATTTTAAAATACATGTAACTTCTATACTAACAAATGGATTTCATCCAAAATTGGTACAACAAGATATCATAATATTTCAGATTATTTCTGACCAGCACACGCATGACATTGTTGGCAGCATGCTTTTACGCGTGCTGTTAGATCCAGTGTCTAACTGCATGTAACGTCCATTGGTCTTCAACCAAATTTTGTATTCTGTACCTTAAGAGATGGAACTAAGAATATATTCAGTCACCATAGCTGCCAACTGTAGTGCTCTATTAGGCTACATTATACCAGGTATATTTTGAACTAATTAGATATTTTGATATTACCAACTTAATTTCGTCATTATTCAAGATAGGTTCATATTCTGTAGAATAATCATTGGCATGAAAAGTAGGCTGTATAGTTCTTCACGGAACTACTTGTTTCTTACAAGATGGCGGACTACGGCAGGATATTTGTTTTAATTAAAGATATTTGTAAATGGCGTGGATGTTTTAATAATGTTGATTCGTGAGCAAGAGGAAAGATGGAGTAAAATATGAGCAATTATGTCATTTGAAATGAAATGTACATGTTCCTTAGTGATGAACTGTGGCGTGTCAGTCATGTGGAAGAATAACATAACCTAAACCCTCATATCTGTAACGCCGCCGGGAGTAGTTTTGAAATGCTCTTGATCCAATTTTCTGGAGTGTGTTATACCAATAATTTACTGCTCAAAAAAATTAAAGCACCACTTTTTTCAAAGGCCACCAAATTTGGAAAGTTGACTGCACAAGGACGAAATCTCAGTATGACGTTTGCCCCGACGCCTACCAAGCACATGCTTCAGCACAACTCCCCAACTTGTGTAGTTTTGGGATAGCGCCCCAAAAACCAGCCCATTTTTGAAAACCGTAAATTGAAGTTTGCGAAAAACGCTGTAGGACTTGTCGCAGGTTGCCAAAGCAGTCGAAAATGAATGAGTCTTGCTCTTAAGGTTCCACGAACACGTTGAAATCGTTACATTTGACGTTTGGTTTTTTTCAACCCCCTTCATCATCCCCTAAACATGGACTACCATTGGGGGCGCCTGAGAAGGTACCGGATGTGTTTAACCACCTAAAAACCTGCACACCGTCCTCAGTTGATGATTGCAGTAAGTTCTAAAGGCCTCCGGCAATGTTCACCCTTCCTAACACCCTCAATTGGCAAGGGACCAAACCACCCCGTCTTGATTCACCCCTAAGGAAGGTTTAAATCGAGATTTTTATCAGTGCTGCTAATGGGGGGTCTTCCCCTAACGTTTCAAAAGAGGACCTGCGCCTGTGTCGCCACCCCTTCCCTTGCTACCCCCTTTTGTATGATTTTTCGAATCAGGCCCTTTATAAGGGCTGAAATGAGGTCTTAATCGCTGAAAGGGCTGTAAAGGTCCTTAGAAGTAGTGGTGACACGAAATCAACCCCTTCCGATGTTTGATTGACATTCCATCCCCCAAAGTTGACATTCTTGCACCCTCAACCCTCCCTGTCTGGACGCGTAACGCGTCATGGCAGAGTTTTCAGAGTTGGAACAAAATGAAGCTTATGGCCTGAAATGGAGCCCAAAACAGCAGGTTGGATGGAAATTCATCGGTAGGGAGGGAAACGGGACCAAAAAGTTTTCAAAAAAGTTAACAGCCTCTAGTAAGTACACCAATGCATAGGCAACCCACATCACGTCATTTTTCTCCCATTGCCAAACTTTGTAACCTATTGCCGATCATAGGCAACCCACACGCACGGACGTGATGTGGGTTGCCTATGCATGGGCGTACTTACTGTAGGCTGTACACTTTTTTGAAAAATGTTGGTCCCGTTTCCCAACCTACCGATGAATTTCTATCCAGCCTGCTGTTTTGGGCTCCATTGCAGGCCATATGCTTCATTTTCATCCAACTCGGAAAACTCTGCCATGACGCATTACGCGTCCAGACAGGGAGGGTTGGGGGTGCAAAAATTTCGAATTTGGGGGACGGAATGTCAATCATCGATCGGAAGGGGTTGATTTCGTGTCACCACTACTTCTAAGGACCTTTACAGCCCTTTCAGCGATTAAGACGTCGTTTCAGCCCTTAAAAAGGGCCTGATTCGAAAAATCATACAAACGGGGGTTGCAGGGGAAGGGGTGGTGACAAAGGCACAGTTCCTTTTTTGAAACGTTAGGGGAAGACCCCCCATTAGCAGCACTGATAAACATCTCGATTAAAACCTTCCTTAGGGGTGAATCGAGAAGGGGTGGTTTGGTCCCATGCCAGTTGAGGGTGTTAGGGGGTGTGGACATTGCCGGAGGCCTTAAGAACTTACTGCAATCAGCAACTGAGGACGGTGTACAGGTTTTCAGGTGGTTAAACACACCCGGTACCTTCTCAGACGCCCCCAATGGTAGTCCATGTTTAGGGGATGATGAAGGGGGTTGAAAATGCCCAAACGTCAAATGTAACGATTTCAACGTGTTTGTGGAACCTTTAAGAGCAAGACTCATTCATTTTCGACTGCTTTGGCAACCTGCGACAAGTCCTGCAGCGTTTTTCGCAAACTTCAATTTGCGGTTTTCGAAAATGGGCTGGTTTTCAGGGTGCTACCCCGAAACTACCCAAGTTGGGGAGTTGTGCTGAAGCATATGCTTGGTAGGCGTCAGGACAAACGTCATACTGAGATTTCGAGCTTGTAGGTCAACTTTTCAAAATTTGGTGGCCTTTGAAAAAAGTGGTGCTTTAATTTTTTTGAGCAGTATATAATTCAGCAGGTCTCATTCTATCATGTAAGTTTGCATAGTGCTTATTTGAGCAGTACTACATGACTGGTATTTGTGTGTGGCAAAGGTTCAGAATGAGGACCTGTAGGCCTAAACCATTTACCTGTCCTCTTTGCTTCCTAAGGAATTCTAACTAATAATGCTAGTAAACCCCTATCTGTAGGCCTACTGTCTTTGCTTTCCTCCTGTTTAGTCCGAAGAGGACATTATATCACTTGCATCCTTAGCTGGCTATCACTTCTTCCTCTGGGTTGAAAAACACTTGCAGCAATGTGTATGCTAGGCAGCGGTGAGGCATATGGAACACTTCCATGGAGTGATGAATCTTTCAGGTTCAGTATCAGTCAGTTTTCCTAGAGTTTTCAACTCTCATAATAAAGATTATCGGATACATATTCGGTAAGAGTGGAGTTTACCTGAACCGAAGTAAAAAATTCTTTAACTTCTGAAGTTATCTGGAGATGATATAGTAATAAATGTTTACTCCTCCGCTGTCTGTAACCCACCCAGCCATGCCAAATAGGATCACGGCTTATAGAGATGAAATTCCAGCTGACTCTGCCATTTTTATCATCGTGTACATTATTGCCAACCCCATGCATTAGGTACTATATCGCATCCATCTGACCAATGGTTTTCGCCTAGACCAATAATTGTTAGGTAACTAACGTAAGATACTCACCCCTGGTTTTTGTCACGCAAAGTGGGGGTAGTCACGCATCAATAATCTTTATGCAAGCCAGTGGGTGTGCTAATTATTTCTTTTTTCACATAATTACAAAGTTATGTGTCTCGTGTTTTTTTGGCAAGGTCTGATACCATTTATTGAAATGACATCCTGCAGCGTAGCCATGCTCGTTAAGTCGTGCACTATGGTCGTGATAGGCACCTGCAGCAAGTCGAGAAATCAACGGTTTATCCTGGCATTGACAGAGGCTATCCTGAGTGTGAAATTTCGACACTCCCTTGGGACAAATGCTGGGATTGTACCGTACCTTATTTCAAATCCTGGGGCACTATTCCATCCTTGTCCCGAATACATTTACACATACTATTACACTCATCACAGAAAAGTGATACACCTTAGTTCCTCGGGCTGATGAACACTATGTCCCAGGCTATTGAAATGAGAAATACATGTTGGTATGATCAAACTATGATGCTTACATATTGAGGCCAATTGTTTGAATGCCTACTTGGATGTTATTTTATTATCAAATTATTTTTTCTCCAGCCGTTAAATATTCACGTTGATATGTTACATAATACAATAGTTGAAACTTACTATGGATCCATATTTCTTGACATTTATGTCATAGATACCTCAGCTTGTAACTGCATAGCCAATTTGTCACCCAGATGAGAAACTAGGAGGCTGGCATACAGTATTCCTGACAATGTTCATGTAAAGGTTGTCAAAAACAACATAAATACCTAATATTGGGAGCATTGAAATAACTATTTCAGAACAAATCATCAGTGAGCTGTTTTAACTTTGATGGAAATTGGTGTCTGCTGCAAAACCATGTTGCCACCATTAGCCATATCAACTTGTTTACAGATGCCGGCATTCAGCTGTGCACTTGACCTTGAGATTTAGGAGGTAGATGTAGAGTGGTGCAGGAAGCAAGCCGAATACTTCCCTATCTGAGAACATTGCGCGTGTGACAGTAGGTTGTCACAATCAGAAACAGACACACTCAGTGTGGCAAATTTTTTAAGTTGCAGTGTTATACTGGGAGAGTGGGATGGGGAAGTACACAGCTACCTTCCCGGTAACTGTATGTATAGGTTGTATGTAGTGGTATATGCATTTGTAGATGAGACTAGGATTGGGAAGGAGGCAGTCATGGCCTTAATTTAGGAACCATCATTTGAGTGGATCATTCTGGTGTGAACTAACCCAAACACGTCTCAATTTTGCATGTTCCAAACAGACTAGAATAAATTATTTATTTGCAATAAAACCCATGACCTTTAGGACATGAGTCTCAATATGTAGGCTACTCCTGAGATCACTGAAAGTGACTCATGTTTAAAGGACACCAAACATTGTTGACACATGTAAATTTATGAGCACTTTCCTTTCAATTTTCGTTACCATTTTGTGCCATACCAATAGGCGTACTGTTTTAAGGTTTAGCACGTTGTGTTCCTTAGGATATGCAGTTATTCGAGCATAAGGACATGAGAGAGAAGCTGGTATTCAGAAAGGTGTAAGGCAAGGCCACAACTTATCACCCATACTTTTCAATCTATACATTGAACAAGCAATAAAGGAAATTGGAGAAAAATTCAAAGTAGGAGTAAAAATTCGAGGAGAAATAATTTCAACTTGGAGATTTGCTGATGACATCGTCATCATCTTAGCTGACACACCAGAGGATTTGAATGAGTTTTTAAATGGTATGGATTCTGTCTTGAGGAAAGAATTCATGATGAAAATTAATAAATGTAAAACAAAAATATTGGATTGCAGTCGAAAGAGATCACTGAAATAACTGAAATCCTCCATGCCCATTTACAGGATATTTCCTTGAGAAGCTTGCCTGCATTCTTCCATGTCTAGTGTCTTATAAGTTACATTCCAAATTTATTGTATTTATAGCTTGATGTTTGTATTCTTACAGATCTGTCCACTGGATCCAGGTGAACAGCAAGTTGCAAGAGCAGAACTGGACGAGAATGCAATTTCAATTGTGTCGTTCTTTCTATACTAGACCTATACATATACAACAATTTTATTTTTACATTGTATAATGCAAAATAAAATAAAAAAGAAATGTTTCAATCACCTATGGTTTTCATTTATCCTTCTCCTTCCTTCTCTTATCACATTTGCAAGAGGGTCATGGGGTTCAAATAAGAATTTGGAACCTGTGTAGGATAGCGGGTAGGGGGGTGGGGGTGATTATTTTAATTATTCTATAGTCAGATTTGGAGGTTATGTAGGTTAGGGCGAAAAAGGGGGCGGGTATGGGTTGTGCTCTGGAATTTGGAGGTTATGTCAGCAGACATGACTCGATATTTCATTTTATAGCATTCAACTTATAAAACGTGTTAGATAATTGATTTTTACGGTGTATAGTTGATAAACTAACGTCAATACATTATTATAATTTTCAAAATAATAACTACATAAGTACGTTTACTGCCAACATTACAAAGTGGACAACAAATTTCATAATGTATCAGTATATTGTTGATTGCTTGTGATACATTTTGTCAGAGCTAATATTGTCAAAGGTAATAGCTATTAATGTTAATTGATCCACAAAGGGACTAGCTCTGCGTAATATTCATAAAAATAAGCTGATATCTTAAGGATTTAGTTCCTTATGTTTCCCCTACCGGAGAGAAATGATTGTTTTTTTTTGAAGCCGGATTATGGGCGGATTTAAGGAAAATTATTTAACATGGGAGCTGGGACTCTGGTATTATATTCTCTTTGGCCGCATGTCTCAGTGCTGACTTTTGACTTCGTGAGTGATCCTTCGTGTCCGTTGGAACAATGACGTAAGTGTGCTTGGTGTCAATGTTCATCTAACAAATTAAAAGCTTTGCGTCTTAAGGGGGGACCAACACCTTTCAGCTCCAAAAAATGATATTTTTCAAAAATATCATATTCGAATAGAACAGCAAGTTCTCTTTAATTCAGTGAAAGAATTGGTTTAATATCTCGAATAGAACGGAAGTTATAGTAAGAGTACGATATGACTGACATCTCCCAGTGAAAATTAAATTTCCTGTCAACGCCCATTTCCTCAAAATTGACCCTTTTAGAATATTCACTTTATCTATCGAATTATGTTGATAGCACTGGCATTATAAAATTTGCACAAAATATAGCGGGAATATTTTGGTCAAATAGTTGTTGTTGTTGTTGTTGTTGTTACTTGAGTCTTCAGTCTTTTGACTGGTTTGATGCAGCCCTCCACGCTTCCCTGTCCTGAGCTAATCGTTTCATCTGTACATAGCTGCCACACCCTACATCCGAGGCAATCTGTTTAACATATTCTAACCTGGTTTACCCCTACAGTTCTTATTCTCGACCCTTCCTTCCATAACGAACTTTGTTATTCGTGGGTGTCCTACCAACCTATCTCTTCTCTTCGTTAGCATTAGCAAAGAAAACTAGTTTTAAAAGAAATAAGAGACTATGACTGTAGGAAAAAACTGAGAAATCCGGTGAGGAAGGACCAGTTTATGTGTCAGGGGAATCTTAGTACATCCCAACCATGTGAAACTTTCGTCGCACATTTCCCGTAAGTTCATATTTTTCATTCCGTTTCCCTAATAACTCATGAACTTACAAATATATTTCAGTGAAGTTTTGTAGTCACATTTCTACGATAGTTATCAACAAAATGTACTAGAATGGTTGCCCTAAGCATTATAGTTTATTAATAATAAAATATTTACTATGAAAATTTTATAGATTTTTAGACCCATTATTTAAAAAATCTCAAAATAATATTTCTTCTTGAAATATTTCAATCATTCTAGTACATTTTGTTGCCATGACATCTAGGACCACATTAAAAAACAATTAAAATGTAACAATATTTCGGAGAGTTACTAAGGAAACCCCATTCTTGTGTATAATATACAGCCGCCATTTTGTGTGCATATATATCCATGATGATGCAATTTTCTAAATATTTAAGAGTAGGTCTGTGTTAAAATTGTATTGTATGTTAAGTGACAACTCCAAACAGTTTTTCAGTGCAAAGAAAATAAATGTTAAAATTTCACTATTTTGTTGCTGTCGAAGGTGTAGGTCCCCCCTTAAGTGTTTTTCACCGTTGTTGAACTCCACAGTCCGTTCAATTGTACGTCATAACTGTTCTTGATGCCAATGTTAACAAGAACGAGATGGCTTAACCTTCCTAATACCAGGTGTTCATTGTTACACTGAGTACCACTAAGGGTCATATTGACCCCAATCAGAAAATAAACCTTTATGTGTTGAAAATAGAAAACATAATGGAACATCTTTGAATACAGTTGATATAATAATAATAATAATATCGTATGGTCTCGGATGCCGGGTGCAAACTTTTTTATTTAGCACCCAGAGGACAGCTTGCATGTCGAATTTAGTCGTTCCTTGGAACGCTATGAAATTCAAGGAGGCTAGATATTTAAGCTCCTTGGCACTATAGCGCTTTCCAGTAGAGAAAGGAGGAACTTTTGTGTTGGCGGAAAATCCCGAGAATAATGTTGCCATTATGAACACGGCCTAATGATTTCAAATGAGTTCTTTAACATGCCAACAACGTATGACATACATACCGTGATTTTTGGGAGCGAACCTGCTAGCATGGGGTTAGAAGTCCGACCCAATAACCAGTCAGCCACCGTGGCTAGCAATACAATTGATGATGATGATGATAATTGTTGTTTTAAGGGGCCTAACATCTAGGTTATCGGCCCCTAATGGTTTGGGTATTAATGAAAATGTAAATGAAATGATACTACACCTTAAACTAACTACATACATACTAGACGAGGAAATGGAAACCAAACATACGAATAAGGGAAACAAAAGACAGGAGGAAAGGAAATGCCCTCAAGCCTCGAAGAATGAGAATTAAGGGACTTAGAAGGAAGGAGAGCCATGAAAGGAAGATAGGAAAGGGAAAGAGGAGAGAGCCCACCCCAAAGTTAGAGGAAAAAGGGGACAAAACGGACCCAGCTCAGGAATCCCTCGGGGTCGCCAACTTCCAAACTCACCAGCCGTGAGCCCTTGAGGGTGTAGCACTATCCTATCCAGGGTGCACCATAAGTGGTGGGGCTACATACACCCTGCCTCCTTGAGGGCCTTGTGCAGAAGGCAGGAGATAACATGAAACGAAAGTACGGCTGACCCCTCGAAGAATGAGGGTATCAGGAAAAGTGAGACAAGGGCCAATTAAGGCGGGAAAGTGAAAGACTCCCTAGGCCTCGGATAGCCTATTACCGTCGGGGTTGGAAGAGAACAAGAGTTGACCAAGAGAGGTCGACAGGAAAGAAGACTGAGAGGAGCTTGCACAAGTAAGTGGAAACAGTGCCGGACTCAGGTGAGGTCCCGTGGTCGCCAATCCACGTCCCACTAGATGTCAGCCCCTGGGGGTGTAATTTTTGAAACGTGGGGATTTTTTGTTCCAGATACTACTGACAAACCTCGTTACATATTGATCACAGTTTCAGATGAACAATGACACATTTGCAGGAAAGGGGTCAAATTTGAGCGAAAATAAATACATTATTTTGAAAAGCTTGTATATGTTACAATTTTCCCTGGTTAAAATTTCCTACAAAACTAATCTTCTGCGTAATTGAATCTTAACAAAAGATCAATCGGGTTTTCGCGTCTCCTGTACAATTGCAGTTATGTCATTGTTCTTCCGGAACGACGATTATGTTTCTGTGTGAAACCGTTTTGCTGCTTGTACGTAGAACGTTTACGTACAATTTTTGCATGCACACTACTAGAAACTGCGATGAAGTGATGTTTTTACGAAATAATGCTTCCCCCTCGGACTAACATTAGCTATATTTCAAAAAAATCTTAGTTTACTAAATGTGGACATTCATTTCTACATTCAATAAAATTATTTGTACTTGTCTCCAAACACATCAGTTTACAGATATCTCACGACGTATACATGCCCAATATGTATGAAACATTTCGTAAGAACATCGTTGCATTATAGCTTCTGGCAGTATTGTGCCCATTTATGGCTCAGGTGATGAGTCACTGTACCCAAATTCACGTAACTGCCAACCATTATCCGAGGATGTAGAGGATCGCAAAGGACGTTGATCCCAAGCTAGATATACCAACTGGTCCCTGCTGACCGGCGATCACTGAGCTCGTCGGACATGGTTTGACGGGTGTGGAAAAGTATTGGGCGCCTATAAAATATTCATAGTACACTAGTTACTCTCGCTATGAAATGATAACTTCGTGGATTCTATAAAATAGAGAAAGCAAACTAAACAGTGCCTGCCAATGTATTTGTAAAAACAAATGCACTAAAAATATCTCTCCCGAAACCTATTCTCAAAAATAATATAAATAAAAATTAATAATAATAATAATAATAATCGAAAATACACAAACTATCTGACCTTGAATTCGGTTTATGAATTCCTAGATCCATACTACTTAAGGAGTTTTAAATAAATAAAAAGTATCTTCTGACAACTTCCTCCAATCGATAAATTATTCAATAAATAAACTATTAGCTGACTTCTCTACGCTGTGAATAATAATAATCTCGCTTTACAAACACTTCTTTTAATCTATACATTACTAACTCCTTAATCCTATTCATTCTCTTACTAATGGTAACTATCTCTAAACATAATTCAATATTTATCACTCTATTTACATACTTTACAATCTCCAAATCTAAGATACATTGGTCAATGACCTTATCAGCCATTCTTCAAAATTACTTTATTACCCCTGGCAATACAGCCCGTGAAGGGCCTAGGCCTACCAAGCGACCACTGCCCAGCCATTTGGCCTGCAGATATTGAGGTGACGCGTGATCAGCGCATCGGGTCCCCTCGGCCGTTAAACTTGGTTTTCGTGATTGGAGCGCTGCCTCACTGTCAGACAGCTACTCAATTGTCCTCACGAGGCTGAGTGCACCCCGTTCCAGCCCTCAGGTCAGTTTCTAAAATCCATGAAGGAGCCGCGAATCGAACCCGGGTCCTCCGGTGAGAGGTAGGCACGCTACCCCAACACCAAGGGGCTGGCTTCATTCTTCTAAATAGTCTTACTATTTATCTGCCAAAAAAGTATATCACTCACGTTCACTTTTGGTATATATCTCTTGTCAAAACAAACAACTCAGCTAATTCTAGTTAGAATTGTCAAAATCATGTTAAAATATTCCTAAAAATAATGTTTCAAAAACATCCTTCCTCGATCTATTCATGTTAACTCACATGATGGCATTACAATAGAATCTCACTTCTGATCAGCTGTAACTTCCCTATATCATCTTGCTACCTTCTCAATCCATTAATAATATCAGTTCACCTTTCACAAGTCTCAATTGACTTTCTTAACAAAGCACATGTTTCCTCTAGTCGATAATATCCTCGTCGACTCCTAAATGTTTAGCATATCCGCAGAAACTTTCATAATTCTTTACATATTTCATCTTACTGTCACCGTAATCAATAAATAAGAGATATAGCCTTGACAATCCATCACATACTGGTATACCAAACTAACAATCCCGTCTACTTAAATCTTGTGCTTACAACAATATTATTTAACTTCAACAACAGCAGTCTTCAATAGTCAGCTTTACCGTTGTTGTTTAAGTCTTCAGTCTTTTGACTGGTTTGATGCAGCTCTCCATGCCTCCCTGTCCTGAGCTAATAGTTTCATCTCTACATAGCTACCACACCCTACATCCGAGGCAATCTGTTTAACATACTCTAACCTTGGTCTACCCCTACAGTTCTTGTCCTCGACCCTTCCTTCCATAACTAAGCTTGCTATTCCTGGGCCTCTTAGTATGTGTCCTACCAACCTATCTCTTCTCTTCATTAGCAGTCGCCAGAAACATCTCACCTCTCCCACTCGTCTTAATACCTATTCGTTTGTAACCCTATCTACCCATCTGAGCTTCATCATTCTCCTGTAACTCCACATTTCAAACGCTTCAATTCTCCTCTTTTCTGCTGCACCAATAGTCCAAGTTTCACTTCCATAGAGTGCCACGCTCCAGACAAAGGTTTTCAAAAATGTCTTCCTAATACCTAAATCTATATTCGATGTCAACAGATTCCTTTTCTGTAGAAATGCTTTCCTTGCCTGAGCCAACCTACTTTTTATATCATCTTTGCTTCGTCCATCACTGGTTAGTTTGCTTCCTAAGTAACAGAAGTCTCCTACTTCCTTTAGTTTTCCCCCTGCCAATTTGATGTCCATAGAGGTTTCTGATTTATTACGACTGCATTCCAATATTTTTGTTTTAGATTTATTAACTTTCATCATGAATTCTTTCCTCAAGACGGAGTCCATACCATTCAAAAACTCATTCAAATCCTCAGGCGTGTCGGCCAAGATGACGATGTCATCAGCAAATCTCAGAGTTGAAATTATTTATCCTTTAATCTTCACTCCCACTTTAAATTTTTCTCTAATTTCCTTCATTGCTTGTTCAATGTAAAGATTGAAAAGTATGGTTGATAAGTTGCAGCCTAGCGACACACCTTTCTGAATACCAGCTTCTCTCTCATGTCCATCAGCTCGAATGACTGCTGTCTGGTTTCTGTATAGATTGTAGATCACCCTCCTATCCCTATACTTTATTCCAATCATTTTCAAAATGTCAAACAATTTAGTCCAATCAACGTAATCAAAAGCCTTTTTAAGTCTACAAATGCCATGAACGTTCTCTTATCTTTTCTTATTCTACCTTCCAAAATCAGCCTAAGACTTAGTACAGCTTCCCTTGTTCCTACATTTCTCCTGAAACCAAACTGGTCTTCACCCAATTTCGCTTCTATCTGGCTTTCCATCCTCTTGTAAATTATTCTAGACAGGATCTTTGAAGCATGAGTAATCAAGCTGATTGTACGGTAATCCTCACATCTGTCAGCTCCTACTTTCTTCGGTATAGAGATGATAACATTCTTCTTGAAATCAGAGGGTACCTCACCTGTCTCATAAATCCTACACACCAAGTGAAATAACCTGATCAGACCTTCATCTCCTATGCAGCGTAGCAACTCAATCGGTATATCATCTATACCTGGTGCTTTGTTCCTGCTTACGTCTTCCAATGCTCTGTCAAATTCTGATCTCAATATTAAATCTCCTTTTGCATCCTCATCAATTTCCTCCTCCCTTTCCATTACATGATTCTCAATCTCCTTTCCTTTATACAAACCCTCTATGTAAGCTTTCCATCTCTCAACCTTTCCTTCCCTATCTGTTAGAGGCTTTCCATTTGTGTCCTTAATAGTACAGCACTTAGTTTTCTCTTCACCAAATGTATTCTTAATCCTTCGATAAGCTGTGTCTACTTTTCCTAATTTCAGACAATTTTCTATACCTGCACATTTCTCTTTCAACCATTCTTCTTTCGCTACCTTGCACTTCTTGTTAACCTCATTTCTCAGACGTCTGTATTCTGCTTTCCCCTTTTCATCTCTTACATTCTTGTGTTTCCGCCTTTCATCCATCAATTCTAGTATATCCTGAGTGATCCACGGTTTTCTGCCTATTCTTTCTTTCCTACCAATGTTTTATTCTGTGGATTTTGTTATTTCATTCTTCAAAAGTGTCCATTCGTCTGCAATTGAAGTTTGTTTAGGGTTTTTAATTAGTCCTTCCTTTATACTCTTCTTGAATCTTTCGTTTACATTCTTCTCTTTCAGTCTGTCTATTGCCCAAATTTTTGGCTTTTGACTTTTCTTCAGTTTCTTCAACTTTAATCTGCATTTCATAACAACTGGATTGTGGTCAGAGTTTATGTCAGCACCGGGAAATGTTATACAATCCAACATCTGGTTTTGAAATCTCTGCTTGACCATAATGAAGTCGATTTTGTAACGCCCTGTATCTGCTGGTCTCATCCATGTGTATATTCTTCTATTGTGGTTATTGAATAAGGTGTTAGCTATGACCAACTCATGCTCGGTGCAGAATTCCATCAGCCTGCTTCCTCGATCATTCCTTTCACCTAATCCGAAATCTCCTACTATCTTCCCTTCTCTTCCTTATCTACCACCGCATTCCAATCTCCCATTACTATAACATTTTCATCACCCTTGACATACCTCAGCATTTCATCTATTTCTTCGTAGACCTTTTCATCATCTTCGTCATTAGCTTGACTGATAGGCATATAGACTTGTACCACTGTGGTGCACGTAGGTTTTTGTATTGATTTTTGCTACAATAATCCGTTCACTATATTGCTCATAGTATTCCACCCGCTGTCCAAGTTTCCTACTCAATATGAGACCAACCCCTGCTTGGCCATTGTTTGATTTAGTGCTAATGACCCTGACCAAAAGTCCTGTTCTTCCTGCCAGCGCATTTCACTAAACCCAACCAAATCCAACCTCAACCTATCCATTTCCCTTTCCAAGTTTTCTAACCTTCCACTTCCTAGCAGACTTCTAACATTCCACGCTCCGATCTGTAGACTATCAGATTTCCTCTTAGTCACTTCAGTGATGTTACCCCCTCTCGAGTAGTCCCCACCCGGAGATCCGAACGGGGGACTAGTTTACCTCCGGATTGGAATTTTACAAGGGAGGAGGCCATCATCACATGTAATTATGCATAGAGAGGTGCATATCCTCGGGATTAGCGTTACGGCTGTAGTTTCCCGTTGCTTTCAGCCGTGCAGCAGATCGCAGTGTAGCCATTAGTTGGCTTATATTATCAATATCTTAGCCGTCTATAAGACAAGTAAAGAATTGATTTATTCTGAAAGGCTGCTACTCCCTTTCAGAATAAGTAATAGAGCATTTCTACTAACAAAAATACTAACGTTCTTCTAACAATTAAATACCAAAATTCTACTAACGAAAAACTACCCAAGTTCTACCAACAACAAAATACTACCACTAAAACTGTCTGTCACCAGGCACACTCATAGGCATCCTCACACATCACAGTCTAATGAAACAATGAACTATATCTAATAAACAATGCAGCTGCCACCAGACACATTCACACACCACAGTCTATTGGAACAATGAACTATATCTAATAAACAAACTAAGTACATACTTACAACTAAAACTAACTACATACAAAGAGTATACCTGTCGAGAATTAACAAGGAGGTTAGGTTCAAAATACGTACAGAATGCAATGTAGAGTCGAAATATTTACAAAAGGCAACTTAAATTCAAAATACTTACAAAATGCAAATGAGATTGAAAATATGTACAAATATGTACAAAATGCAATAGAGGTTCAAAATACTTACAAAATGCAATTGAAATTGAAAATTCATAATACAATTCAAATTGATAAACTGCTTCCCAGAGGATAACGTGTGCAGGCCCTACGTGTTAGTGGTTATTTTTAATTGTTATTGTGTTTCAAAATTGTATAACGTGATACTGCGAAGTGTTAAAGCGAAGTGAAATGTGAAGAAAAATTTCAAATCGAACATGCAAAAACGACTGCACATATTACGGCAAAGGAGGGAAAGAAGAGTGAATAAGATTGGCTTATTGTTTAGTGCATATTTTTCAATTACAGAATAATGCATATTTTCTACATTTTAATGCTTAATTGCAAGCTTGTTTTAATCGTTTTTAAAGTAAAGGAAAACTAAAAACACATTTTTCTAATAGTTTCGAATATGAAATGTGCGTTTGGTTACCGTATACACCGAGAGCTGGCAGAACTTATGCATTCTGTACATTATCTTAGCTTTTGCCAGATATTTAAAACATAAAAATACGATGAAAAAAAATTCTATAATAGCATCATAATAATGACCTGTTTTATTTCCTCTTTAATGTAATACATGCCCTGATATTAACTTAACAATCATTGATCTCGAAACTCTGTCTAATAACATTATATATAATAAAAATACATTCTTGTCTCACCTCTCTGATCTTTCAAAAATAGAAGTTTCAATTACTTATTTCTCATTACACCACATACATTATCATTAACCCATGGTTAATCTTGTCATAACATCTAGAATTGTCAATATTCTGTATTTTCACCACAACATTCCTTATAAACGAATAATACTTCGTCGATGCTCTATAAAAAGTTTCTAATTGACTGTTTGGTTCATAGCCAAATCATGTTCACGTCTCAAATGACTTCACAAATCTTAATAACAACTCAAATAAATCTATCTAAATAGATGTAAAATTGCAATCGAATAACACAATATTCGAGTAATAAAATATCTAAACTTTGTCTATAAAATTTCGCAAATATTGAATAAAATATCCAACTATTAAAATTACAACGCAACGCTAGAAAATACTAAAATATAACTCGTCGAAAAAATAAAATATCAGATCTAATTTGGAAATCCTAATAAGCTAAATTGAAATGGGACTCAAAGATAAATAGATCTTTCCTAGAATATGGTCATGGTCAAAGAAATATCCACAAATATCATCAAGCTACTGAAATTATACAAGTCGTTCCTCTCCCTTCCGCCTTGTTGAAAATCTGCACTTCCAAACCTGATGGAATTTTGGTCTGCTCGTACTGGCATCGTCTTCCTGAGTTGAGGATCGCCTCGTCCTCCTCTTTCTGGGTTCGGTGTCGTGTAGTCGGTTGACCTCTGGGTTTCTGGATCTACATCTCCCCAATATTAGATGGTACTCGTTCAAAACTCGTCTCGCTTCTGTTCTAGATAGAACTGTCGCGAACATTCTTCGAACGACTGCTCTCCTGAAGTTCTTGTTGATTGGAACTCTTTATATTAAGCTAACCTAACCTAACCTAGTCTAATGAAATATTAACAACTTGGGGATGAACGGTTAGGGTGCCCTCAGGCTACTCGTACGGTGACCGAGCGTGGTATCTTCAGTCGGTTGGCCAAAGATGATGCCGGTCACGTGGAGGGATGGTTAGGGTAGAGTATTTTTAGAAGTCGTTTTTCGTGGTTGCTTATGCAAATACAGGGATGGTGAATGTACGTTCTCCATCTTCAGTCACCTGGCCTAAACTGAAAAAGATCTGTGATGCGCGATTATCATATTGAATGAGGAGGAGTGGATATAGAACAAAAAAGTTGACGCAACCGGATGCAAGGTGTAGCGTTACAGGAATTAAGCGTGAGAAACATGATTCTTGTAGAAACAAGCAGCATCTTGCAGCGTCTGGCGTATGGGAACATAGGTGTTTATTAGTGGAGAGACAAGCAGAGTCCTGTCAAAAAGGCAGCGTATGAGGTCACCATGTGATCTAGGAGTACGCGTGGGAACATAGGTTTCTTAAGATATATAGCTAAAAATTGCGCCCTCTTTAAACTATGCTCACTTTAATTTGCGCCCACATTACGTCCACTTTTGCGCCCACTTTTGCGCTCACTTTTGCGCCCACTTTAAACTGCACCCATCTACCTGATGCCACCACTAAAGTGATAATCAGTCTTCCAGCCCTGTCATTATAAATCCATTACCCCCTCACTTCTTTCTGTAACAGGTTTTAGCCTGTCTCAACATCAACTACGCCTCTTTTCTGTTACGGCATATGCTACATGTTCTCACTTGTTCATACAGCGTGTTCCCACGCTTTTCTTTTTATCACGTCATCTTATGCTACGTCGTCACACTTCCAGACATTTCTGTAGATAAAGCGTTCTCACGGTTTGGAAAGTGCGTTTATGTAACGCAATCGTAAAATACTAAACACCTATGTTCCCACGCGCGCACCTGCATTGCATGGTGACGTCATACGCTGCTTTTTGACAGGACTCTGCTTGTTTCACCGAAAATCATGTTTCTCACACCACCTTCCAGACAAACTCTCTCATTCCTCATCCAATGTGTCGTTCCCTCTTCACAAATCTCTAACAGTGATAGTGGCATTAAACCCCCCACAGGTTAGATTAATTTAAGCTATAATCACAATCTCAGAGAAAGAAAATGATGTTTCAAACCGCGGTTCGGTTTAATTTGGTTTCGTTTGGTTTGGGTTAGGTTTGGGTTCGGTTCGGTTCGGTTTGGTTTCAGTTTAGTTCGGTTTGGTCTGGTTTCGGTTCAATTTGGTTAGGGTTAGTTCGCTTTGGTTCGGT
This sequence comes from Meconema thalassinum, assembly GCA_946902985.2. NCBI lineage: Eukaryota > Metazoa > Arthropoda > Insecta > Orthoptera > Tettigoniidae > Meconema > Meconema thalassinum. The sequence continues at coordinate 1,121,896,504 of OX336389.2, read as the reverse complement.
TCAATTTGGTTCGGTTTGGTTCGGTTCGGTTTTGGTTCGGTTCGGTTTGGTTTCGATTCGGTTTGGTTTCGGTTTAGTTCGGTTTGGTTCGGTTCGGTTTCGATTCAGTTCGGTTTCGCTTTAGTTCAGTTGGTTCGGTTTCGGGGTTTGCTGACGTAGTCGTAGAACAATTAATACCTATGTTACCACGCGCGCAGCTGCTTCGTATCAAATATCTGCCAATACAGCGTTCTCTCGGTTTGGCAAGTTTGTTCATGTAACGTAATCGTGGAATAATACACACCTATGATCCCACGCACACGTCTGGATCACATGGTGACGTCATACTCTGCCTTTTTGACTAAAAATACCTCGCTCTGGCACCCTGACAGTTCATCCCCAAGTTGTTAATATTCCATTCTCCACGTGGTATAGCACACCTCCAGCGCTTGACTGTTACGTCACACAACAAGATCCAGCGGTGGAGTAGTGGAGGTATAGCAGTGGAGGAAGGGTGGTAGAGGTAGAGCGGTAGAAGTGGAGCGGTAGAGGTAAAGGTAGAGGTAGAGCAGAGTATTTTTTTCTTTTAGCGTATGGCTTTTTAGTGCCGGGAGTGTCCGAGGACATGGTCGGCTCGCCAGAATTAGTAGCTGCTTCTATGCGGACACCCGTGGGGTGAGCTACAAGTACCGTCGCGTGTGGAGTGTTGTCTGGGGAGGAAAGTGTGAGTGTATGGACGAGGAATTGGAAGGTAGCGGCAGTGGCCTATAGTTAGGGACCAACCCCGGCATTTGCTTGGAAGGAAGATTGGAAACCACTGAAGACCATCTTCAAGGTTGCCGGCGGGGGATTCGAACCTCCTCGCCTCCTAGATGTGAGCGAATGCCTGCAGCCACGCCGTAATGACCACGGCTAACTCACCCGGTAGAGCAGTGGTAACTAAACGTTAAACGACACCCTCCTCCATTTCCTTTTCACCACCATCCACCAATGAGAGCATCCACCCACCTAGTTTTGCACTTAGGCTCTTGACTTGCCCTCGGGAAAGGGGAGGTTAGGCTAGGTTAGGTTAGGTTAGGTTAGGTTAGGTTAGGTTAGGTTAGGTTAGCTTATGTTATGTTAGCTTAGCTACGGCCGCCAACTTGTCCACTTGCCCCTGTACCAGCCATCTTGCCAGTAGACACTGTGCTAGCTTTACCTCACTCTCCATACGAATATCATGGGGGAGTGGCGCACGGTGGCTATCTTTTCCACTTGCCCTTGCGCCAGGACCGACTTATTACAACGCCACCTAAATAATCGTAAAATGACACCGTTCATCCGTAAAACCGTAAAATGCTCCAATTTCCGTAAATTTTACGGATAAACCGTAAAAGTTGGCAGGTATAGGTAATGAAGAGAAATATTTCTGAAGTACGTAGGTGTAACGATAGCAATTCTTATGAAAAGAAGCTTCAAGTTTGAAAATTTAGAACATTTCATGGCATACTGTTATGGTAGGCAGGAATAGCAGGAATAATCGATGAATGAAAGCAAGTGAAAAGTAAGTGAAATAAAAGAAAATTGGATAATTTGATTTATAAATCCAGTATTTTAATGCATTTATGTGGGGTATAGAAGTAACAAAATTAGTATTATGGTGATAAATTTGTCTTTTGTCCATATTTCATAAAATATATTTATATTTTGTCATTTTTTAGATTGTACATATTTTTAAAATATATATACACATACATATGTACATATTTTGACACTGTTTATTACATATAAATCCTAGCCCTGCTCATAATTTTACCTTAATGTAGCCTATATCATTAATTGAAGATTTAGCTTTGGCAGTCCTGATGTACCAGATGGGTGAAGCATATTTTTGAACATCTATACATGTCAGAAAGTCAATAAGCTTATTATTGATTCCCAAGATTAAGAAATGTAGTCCTATTGTAATTTCAAAAACAGCCCTCTCAAAATGTGAATTAAATCTTGAAAATTTTTAACCCATTTAAACTAATTTTTAACCTTCACTTACATCCTTTAAGAAATTTTCAAGTAGCAAAATGTAATTTTAATGTACAATCTGTTAAAATAATAGTTAAGAATCTGAAGATTTCCTATGCTCTCTCTCTATTCTCTGTTAAGCTACAGGAACAGTAGGCTCATAAGTTCAATTGTTGGTGAGAGTTAATTATGTTCCTGCTGTACAATGTAGTCTCGGCTAAATATGTTTAAAGATATAACTGTATTGTATTGTATTTCTGTCTGTAGCGAAATTGTTGATAAATTTTATGTAAATACCTGCAAAATTCAAAACTTTTAATTAAATTAATATCCTGTAATCCAACGCCAGTAAAATAATACTAAAAATTGAACGAGTGAGTGGAAAAAGGACAATATTCAAAGAAATGAGATAATATTCCAGCATATTTAATCATTAATTAGTCACTAACTGATGACACTCCTATTATGACATTTGAGACATAACTTCTTGCTACTAGTACTACAATTGCCTAATAGTGAATTTTTAACTACGATGTATAGTTTCGACAGATGTTCGTTGTTTTTACCTCTTGGAAATGGAATGTTATCGTTTTTCGACTCAGCTGTTCAATTATTCTTTTCCATTTTTGCCTTTCTTCCTTCATTTAAAAGTGAGGTTAATAAGTTCATAACGTTATGAAAATCATAATAAACATCATTATCGTAATAATTACGGGCCTTTTTTGGTTATTATGATGAACCTGTTTATTTCTCCCCCCCCCCCTCAGTATAGAAGGAGTTTCATAGTTCAAGCATTACTGGAAAGCGTATTTTATGAAAGGTAAGGAAGAAGGTAAATTCTACGAGGTACGGATAATTTAGCAATACTGGCTACTCAAAGACTTGCAGGCTATGCAGTTTTCATTTAAGGTTGTACAGTGCAACAATATGAGCGTTTTCTTTGCGAGTAGAAACATCATTTGGAAGGGCAGGGAGGAATGACTACTATTGGCGCGCGTGCTTCCGAGCGCGGAGGCCTTATTATTTAGGTGGCGTTGCTTATTATCCCTACTGATTCCCTTCGGGGCACAATTCCTGTACTCCGGCGTCTCTAAATGCCGCAGTAGTTAAAAGGGACGTAAAACCAATAACATTATTATTATCATCATCATTTTCAACCCCAGGCAAATGCCAGGATGGTTCCTTTCAACAGGTCCGCGGCTGGCTTACTACCAAATCCCCTTCTCTTACCCTTCGTTAATTAGAGCCAAGTTATTGGTCGCCTGGACGATCGACCTGTGACCATTCCCAGTTGTATCTGTTGACAAAATGTTCCAGCTCCAAGACACTTTCCTTGTGGCGATAGAGGAATGATTCCTCACAGATTCAGTGGGAGAGCTTGGAGGATACGCTACTAAAAAGGAATAGTGTTTGATGATAATAAATTTGTTTAATCTGACATTTATAGTAAACAGTATTTAAAAGATCTAGTAACTGCACTCTCTCAAGGATCATGTACACAGCTATGGAGGCCTTTCATAATATCTCATTAAATGACCCTCCACGGCTGCTATGGGGGAGTGGCTGGATCAAGTTCGAAGATAGCTGGTACTAAACCCCGCGCTGACAACGGCCATTCTGAGTGTGGATTCCTCCTGGAGTTTTACACCTCTCTCCTGGAGAATGCAGGGATGGTAAGCTAAGTTCCGGGATACGTACATTGATCCCTGGCCTGAATAATTGCAATGGGCCTAAAAATGAGCATTATAAGATGTATTGGGATAGACCTATTTTAACCGACCAGAAAATCTTGGCCTACTTGATAGACGTTGCTGTCCCACTTAGCCAAAATATGCAAAACTATCCAAGCTAAAAAGACAAACAAGTACGCACCGTTGGCGGAAGAAATACGAAAACTGTGGGGATTAAAATGCGTGAGGATTTTGCCGGTGGTGATCTCTTCCACGGGAGTTGTTCCAAAGACGTTGGTAATGGCTTTGGAGGAACTGAAAATGAAACATCTGATTGCCAGAATACAGAAGGCAGTGCTGCTGGATACGTGCCATATTGTTAGGTTATTTTTATCCCAGTAATAGGTTTACAGGGTTCTTGATTAACAAATCCTTACCTTGTAAACTGAATTGTACCATAATTATGAGAAATTAAAGATAATAATAATAATAATAATAATAATAATAATAATAATTACAGTCACCATAGAAACACAGGTTATCAGATAAATTCAATTCACACCCATTTCATGCACGGGCTGGTGACCAATATGTTCCAGGCCCTCATAGTGTAGCGGCTAGATTTCTTGCCTATCGCCCCAGATGTGCGGGTTCGATTCCCGGTTCTGGCATGAAAATGCTGGCTTGAGAGCTGGAACGGGGTGCACTTAACATAGTGAGGCAAAACTCAGAATTGGTAGGGTTCGATTTCAACCTCAGCCATCTTGGGCGTGGTTTACCGAGGTTTCCCCCTTCTACTCCAGGCAATCGGTTCCTAACTTAAGACCACGGCCACCTCCTTCCCAATCCTGACCTAAAATTACAAATACACACACCACTACAGACATCACAATAACACTGGTTATTAGATCAATTCAACCTCAACGCGTAAGCAGGCTGTTAAGGTCCATAGCGTCCAAGACTGCTGCCCCCGGCTCAAAGCCTACAGGTTGGCTGCGTGGCTCAGCGGTAACGTTGTCGCCTGCTGTGCCCGAGATTGCAGGATCGAATTCTGGCTTAATCGGTTGGTATTTGGGGGTGCGCAAATGCGAGTAGGTTTACTGAAACGTTAAAGATCCCTTTCGGGGCAAAATTCTGGCAGCCCGGCGTCTCTAAAAGCGGCAGTAGTTGCAAGGGACGTAAAACCAATAACATTATTATTAACTAGCGGACCGGTGCGAGAACTCTCGCATAATGGGTTGTGTGTGCCCTATATGTACAGACTACCCGCCCGGCCCTAGTGCTGTGCGGGCTTTACGCGACAGAGTTCTGCCAGGGGCTATCGTCTTGTTTATTTGTTTAAAAGCACTTTTTAAACAAATAATTATATTTTCGTTCACTTTTCAAGAAATGCAAGATTTTTCCTGTACTATTGAGACGATTTGGAAGATTTTGGTACTAACCTCACCTTCTAACTCCCTCTGGTTTAGGAGCTTGAGTTTTGTGAAACATACACCTTAGCGTATTATATAATAAGATGATATCGATATCCAAGCCCATCAAATGAAACATCAAAAAATAAGCCTGATTTACGCTCAGCACAGAACGTTGTGCCAAGGATAGTATTTGAAAGGATATTGAAAGAGAGACAAGATTTGGCTCTTGCGCCCAGAGCTGCGAGCTCCCAGATGTCTCCATGACCTTTCATGGAACTGGTCCAGACCAACAGGTCAGTAACTCTACTTAGCGGTTGTGAAGGTCAGCCTATACATAATTCTTCGAAGTAATTATCCCGATGCTGCTCAGCAGCTTATCACGGTACTGCCCGGCCCGAGCCATCATCACTCCTCGTCCCTTGATTCTGTGAATGGCTTCAGGCCCAGCTCAGGGTTGGGTCAATAACTGTTACAATAATTTGTGTAAAATATACTTGCTTCTTCTTCTAGAGTCTGAAAATCAACTTGTGTTTGTCAAAAGACAAGGTAATGGCTAACATATTTACACGAAGATGGGCTGGGTTCGATTCTCGGCTCTATCAGTTTATACTTTTCAGCCGGTCAACACGCCTTTGTCCAGGGGGAATTATCAGTGAATAATATTAGTACTATTCCCAGATACAGGGGGAATAATGAGTGATTAATATTAGTACAAATCACTGATACAGGGAGAATAATCAGCTATTAATATTGTACAGTCGGACACTAAAGTCTACATACACCCTAAAATTAACACATAATGTCAAAATCAATCAAGAAAATAATCTGTATTCACTTTCTGTGACATAAAACAGACATGTTAGGAACGAAAGAACAGCATATACCGAATATAATTCCTTATACGGACATCTTGAGCATACAAATGGAACACCGGTCAAGTACAAAAGTCAACATACGCTGTGATGTTCACTTGCAGGCACGATTTAATATTTTGTAGGCTGGCTGCGTGGCTCAGGGGTAACGTTCTCGCTTGCTGGGCCCAAGGCTGCAGGTTCGTATCCTGGCGCAGTCAGCTGGCATTTGAGGGTGCGCAAATGCGAGGGAGCCGTGTCCGTAGATTTACTGGCACGTTAAAGATCCCCTTCGGGGCAAAATTCCGGCACCCCGGCGTCTCTAAAAGCCAGTGTAGTTAAAAGGGACGTAAAACCAATAACATTATTATTATGATATTTTGTATTGCCACCCTTTGCTTTGATCACAGCTTGCAAACGGCGAGGCATCGATTCCGCAGCTGGAAAGTTCTTCCACTCTTTCACTAAGGCTGCTTTCAAATCAGCTTTGCTTTTCCTGTTGTATTTTTTTAGCCTACGCTTAAGTTCTCCCCACAGATGTTCAATTAGGTTGATGCCTGGTGACTGGGGATGTGAATGCAACTGTTTTGGTACATTGTCAAGTAGCCATTCTTTTACGACAATGGCCGTATGATTCGGGTCATTGTCTTGCTGAAACACCCAGTCTGATCCGAGTCCCTGTTTCTCCTCAAATTGTTTCAAATTCTCCTTAAAGATGGCCAGTACTTCCATTTATCAATAATGTCCTCAATAAATACTAAATATCCAACTCCACCTCCAGACATGCAACCCCACACAAGAATGTTTCCACCACCATGCTTCACTGATGAGACAAATTTTTTTCTTCAAACTTTCGTTCCTTCTTCGCCACACCTTTTGCTTTCCATCACACTGGAAGACGTTGAACTTACTCTCATCCGTGAAAAGCATTCCAAAATGTGGAATCTTTATTTCGATGCAGAGTTGCAAAGTCAAGGTGCTTTTGTTCATTGACCTTGCTTATAAACGCTTTCTTCTTTGCTGTTCTATTGTCAAACTCATGATACGCACAAGTCTTGGTACTGTGATGGGATGAATGATATTTCCACTAGTATTTGCGACATCTAATGCCAACTCCGTAGCTGTAATTCTGGGATCTGCATTCACATTCTAATGATGTGTCGGCGCTCCCTGTTAGATAATGTGGGTGGTCGTCCACATCAAGCTTTGTCTTCTACACTTCCTCGATCATTGTACTTTCTTATTACGGTTTGGACACTTGCATGGCTCCTTCTAACAATTTCCCCAATTTTCCGCAGTAAAAATTCCTTTCTACTGAGCTCAATGATATTTTTCCTCACCTCCACTGTTTCCTTTTGGATGTATTGCAATTCACATCTACTCTATCAACAACCACACCACTTTGACTGTGTTCACTGCAAAGGCTCCCCTACAACGATGATAGACTCGACGTGTATGTTGACTTATGAACCGCAGTAAACACACACTGTTGGATCCATCACGCTTGTAGTGCACGATACCGGTCTGAAGACCTTGGTTTATGTTGTTGTGGATGTGGACGCAGACATACAGTAGTTGTAAGTACACCTCTGTGCATCCAGGGTTGTACTGCTCGGTTCCAAGCTCTGTGAACATGCGGGATGAAGAGCAGAGGCAGGGTAGGGGCAGGCGAGAATTGAGAAGCCTGTCGACAGCCCGCCGTGTTACCTGACATTCTCGTCTATTCCAATACTGCTAACATGGGTCTTTTCTGAAACCAGTGTGGCGTTGGGAATGAGTGTCTGAGTCACCGACTAATGTATTTGCTTCTGTTACTACGCAAGGACCGAGAAACCGCATCACTCATCACCATCACTACTGATAGTCTGCGATGCACATTCCTCTCAGGTCCACGCAGCTTAGACTCGAGCAGTACACAACATGCTACAAAATGGGAGTGTAGGTAGAGTTAACCGTCCGATTGGAAGTACTATTCACTGATACAGGAGGAATAATCAGTGAATAATATTCGTACTATTCACTGACCCAGGGGAATAATCAGTGAATAACATTAGTACTATTCACTGATACAGGGGGAATAATCTGTGAATAATATTGGTACTATTCACTGATACAGGAGGAATAATCTGTGAATAATATTAGTGCTATTCTCTGATACTGGGGGAATAATCAGTAAATAATATTAGTACTATTCACTGATACAGGGGGAATAATCAGTGAATAATATTAGTACTATTCTCTGATACAGGGGGAATAATCAGTAAATAATATTAGTAATATTCACTGATACAGGGGGAATAATCAGTAAATAATATTAGTAATATTCACTGATACAGGAGGAATAATCAGTGAATAATATTAATACTATTCACTGATACAGGAGGAATAATCAGTGAATAATAATAGTGCAATTCACTGATACAGGGGGAATAATCAGTAAATAATATTAGTTCTCTTCACTGATACAGGACGAATAATCAGTGAATAATATTAGTACTAAAACTCAGCAATTATTCTAGGTTTATACCGTGCCTTGCGTGGGGTTTGCCTAGGAACACAAAGCTGGCTCATCAGCGGGCTCTTGGTGTCAGTGCCCAGTCCCCAACAAGAGTAGCAAACTGCACGCTACCTCCCTTTTTATGAAGCGCATCTGCGCCTTTTTACTGATAAGGAGGAATACTCAGTGAATAATATTAGTACTATTCGCTGATACAGGGGGAATAATTAGTGAATAATATCAATACATGTATTTTTTGTCAAGAAAGTGTGTTATATGTGTAGTTAACCTGCATAATCTATTTGGGAAAAGCGTGTTGACCGATTGACTAGTCTAAAGTGATAGTTGGTACAGTCAAGACTGAAAATATGGCTTCAAAACTTCACCTATTCTCAGCTCTGTCATTAATTTTATTCAGAGTATAAGGTTGGGAAGTCTCTAGATATCAGAAGGCATGATGGTGCAGTGTTCAAGCTGCTTGCTGACACCTAGTCAGACTGGGTTTGATTCCCGTCCCACGCATGTGAAATTTTCGAAGTGGAATACCACGGTTTGTGGTTCGGATTTCACGCTGAAATGGAGGTCCCGTGGTTCATGATTGCGAGATTAACGGTCACGTAAAACTACAAGCTTATCTAGAAGACAGTTGAGAAGAGTGGTGGATTCGTATTGCATTGAAGATATCGTACAAATGGTTTCCCAAAGTAAATTCAGATCGTGGCTGCATCCTTCCCAGTTACAACCACAGGCACTAGTACGGTCACCAAAATAAGGCCAGTTATCAAATAGATGAAACATTCAAGTACCCATACCGTTTTCTGGACGGCCGAACCACTGCCATCGTAATGTCCAGGCCGCAAGGTTCCTGTAGTGACGTCACGCTTAGGGTCGGTACAGCCGCCGCAGCAAGTCAGACGGCTCCTTTCACACGCAGTCACTCCAAAGCGAATATAAATTCATATTTATAGGAAAATGTTAATACTATTTGGAGTTCACTGACAGTTAGAAAAGTTACCACTAATTAGGCCTAATTATCGCTCCGCTAGTTCGAATCCTGCCGTTGTAGCAGGCATTTTACGAGTGAACAAAATGGTACAACGTCTGTGCACTTACTAGGACGTTGACACACACAGACAGGGCAAAATTGCAGCATTTTGACGTCCTGTAAATATTATATCAATACAAGGAGGCATTGAAACAGTTACTCAAGATGTACCACAACGTCGATAAATCGCATATGGCTGAACTCGGGATTGAAGGAAGGAAACATTCGAATATTCCAATACACAAAACAATTTGCAGGAACAGTTCATTAATAAAATAAATCTATGTACCCAAATAAACAATACATAGACAGGTACACTTTAATGTGCCTACTGCCAGAAAAACCCATTCAAGTTCGAACTGATCTTAAGTTATAAAATTCGACAAAACTTCAGAATCTCTTGCAAGGATAAGACACAAAATTATTATGTTCATCTCTAATTCTGTATTTTATTTTCCTTTCTTTTACAGAAACAGGACCCCTACTGCCTTCTTGAACACTATGCCCCCCAAAAATTATTATATACGGTAGTAACAAAAATATTCATTTCTAGACCTTGTTTACCAGAAATAAATCAACGAAGAAGGTAACTTCCTTTCTGCATCTCATCCTCAAAAACTGCAAGTATCCTTATTCACCAGTAAAAGAGAATAACATTACAAAAATACTAGCTATTCACTTCTGGACTTGCATGAGAAAAAAGGTAAGTACGAAATCTGCCATTCTTGTCTTAATCAGTAAAACAAAATTACGAAAATTATTCCGCCTCTCTAAACAATACCAGCAAAATCCAGATATAAAAAATATACTTTTGCATTTTTGTATATTTATGCTCTAAAAATGTAATTGGGGCCAAAAGCCACTGTTACTTTAATGAGTATCTTCTTCAAATAAGTATCTCTTGTACAATATAACCGTTATCCCCCTTGACCTGTCAGAAAAATGGTTGAATTTCAAAAAGTCAATGGCACTTTACTGAGGATCCTACAATAAATACTAATGCAAAAATCACTGTTGTCCAACTTCATTTCTTCTCACAAAAATGAATGACGCTCACAAAACAGGATCTTCTTCGAATACACATAATTATGTATAAAACACTATGTCCCCCTTGGCCTTCTGTCAGAAAAATAAGGTTCAAGAACCACTTCTTCGCATAAACTTGTAAGCCATGTACCAAATCACTGCGGTTCCACTTGACCACCAGAAAAATGTATGATATAAGGTCCAAAAATCAGGGCTACTTAACAGAAATCTTCTCTGAATAAAACCACTACTTCAGAAAGAAAACAAAACAAATCTTACCCTATTGGGTGGGAAATTATTATCCCACTGCCCACACCCGACAGTATGTTTTCTTAAATGAGCAATGGGGTAATAATCTCCTACGTCCAAATTATGATGATCCTGTATTTATCACTCAATAATGAGGTTTATTTAACAGGATATAATATATAAAACACCCATCACGCTCTAGAATTTAAGAAAATGTAACTCCCACGCAAAACAAGGTCAGTGACCTATATCATCTTTGCCGAAAACTGCACAAAAAATATAGAAGTGATTTTGGAAAAAAGTTAGTATATTCGTATATAATTCAATAATTTCAAAATAGTATATACTAAAAACCCAGAAAATTAATTTTAAAAATCTTCTATTCTATGGCAAACACCCTGAGCAAGATAATTATTTCCATTCTTGCTGAAATATATTTACTCAAGTGACTAAAACCATTATTAACATTGTATTTCAGTTATATACCAACGTTTACAAATCTCTTATCTTCAATAAAAACACCTTCTTCTGTAAAACAATACATTTCTTTCACTCAACAAAATCGAACTGGCGAGCACGTGCACTGGGGAGACCACTGGGATATATTCTTCCCACCTTTGGTTTCTGATGACAGTATACATCAAATTAATGGGTTTTCAATATTTCTCTGCATCTAGCTTGTGGATGCATGTGGAACTGTTTGCAATGAAAGGGGTGGGAAGATTCTCTCCCTAACACCGTTCTATAAATACATGGTGGGAAGATAGTATCCCAAAGACCTATAAAGGGTTAACAGAATAAAACCACAATTTCAGCAACAAAACAAAACAAATCTTACCCTATTTTCAGATAAAAGAAGTTAAAAAACATTTTTGTTATACACAACTAGAAAAAAAAATGATAACCTACTGCCTTCATAGCACTTTCTCGAATGAATATATTTAGTACAAATTTATTCTTCGAATAAACATAATAATGTATAAAAACACTGTGTCCCACTTGGCCTCCTGTCAGAAAAATAAGATTCAAGAAACACTTCTTCGCATAAACTTGTATGTACCAATTCACTGCGGTACTACTTGACCACCAGAAAAATTGTATGATATAAGATTAAAAAATCAGGGCTACTTAACAGAGGATCTTCTCTGAATAAAATAACTACTAGCTGACCCTTCAGCAAGAAAACAAAACAAATTTCAACCTATTTCCAGATGTGCACAGTTCAAAAACTAATCTGAGCATCTCAAAAAGTCAATTCACAGCTCAAAAACTAATCTGCAAAGCTCAAAAGTCAATTCACAGCTCAAAATACTAATGTGCGCACCTCAGAACATTTATGTTATACACAACTAAAAAATATGTAAGCACTTCTTCGAATGAATATCTTCACCCATGTATAAAGTGTGGAACCATTTAGAATATCCTAATCTAAGTGTCAACATTTCAGTCAGTATTAAGCTACTGTTGTGATACCAGCACTAGATGATAACCTCTTATGGTGTAAGCTACAGTACAGAAAAATGAATAACTAATGTAGCCTATCTACTGTGACCGTTTGACGGATGTCCCACGTCCACATAAGCGCGCATACTATCAACAGCTGAGAATAAAACTCAAAACATCTCGGGGTATTACGGGCAAACAACAAAAGTTGTAATTTAAACAAAAGCTTGGCTGTTATCAAGACGCACACTGCAGCAAGGATAGAAGGAATTTAGATTTCAGAAATCATGAACGACCACAATTTTTCTTTAAAATAAAATGTGTCGGTTTAAAATATTCATTTAACCATCCTAAACTAAACATCAAATGTTTCCTCAGGGAGTAAGCTAGACCAACCTGGAATAAATGACATCCTAACGCTCTCCCTGGGACCCTAAACTAATTATATCTTTCCTCTGAATAAATTTCCATTAATTAATTTTCAAGAAAATCAAAAGATTAATACATTATTTAATCACCCGTGGAATACTCATGAAATTATATAGTTCAATCATGATATTCAGTGTTCATTCACTACACTATAACCTTCACGATGTTCAGACAATTAATAGTCCGGTCTGACACCTGAATAAATTATTTACAATTCACCACATCACTTCATATTTCCAAAATTAACTTCACGATTCTTTCAAAATATTTCCTTGCATATCAGGAAAAGAAATTCCAAGATTTCTCGTTATTGTTACGGTGATGCCATTAAATGCTATACGGCTTAATATCAATCCAATGTCTTATTTTTTGTTATATTTATAAATCAAAAGTAATTCAAATTTGAATATTTTCACACATGTAATCTATTGATCGTTTGGCACAAGATTGTTGATTTAATCTTGGAATCTTGGATTCTACTGATGACAGTATCTGGATATAGGCATGGGGTCGCTACTACGGTTGAACCCTTCTTTTTGAGCAACGCGAGGTTAACATCCTCCAGATTATCAACATATTTTATATTCACAATTATATTTATAATTCATTATCTTCAATACACCTAAATCCATTCAGCATTATTTACTGTATTTCATGGGTTAGACCAATTACTAGCGGGATACAAATACACGCATGCATTCCCAATTTAACTCATCAATCCACCAGATATATCACATACATGTTATCAGACAAGTATCTTCCTTAAATATTCATATTTCATTTAACTGTCATCATTCAAAAACTCACCTAGTTGACACGAACTGCTCTACACCAAAGAAATCTTTCCTATCCGAAACCATTATTATTATCTCCAAAGATAATTCCAATGTGTATTAATCCACAATTTATCGTTAAATCTTCCGATATTACTGATCCATATTTGATTTATTTGAACATCATATAATTGTTCAATATCACCCATAACTTTATTATCGTTACTAAATATTTTCAACAATTGCAAAAGATAATTAATTACCATGGTTATTTCCATGTCCAACTTTCGATAAGATCTTTGAAATTACCATAAACATCATTCTTTATTCAAATCTGTCATTCCCAAATTATGACCATTTTAAATTATCATTACGACAGAAACCCTTAATCACATGAAAAATCGAACTCATTTTATTAATATCGACTATCAGGTCTCATCTAAGATGAATAAAATCCAAATCAGATAGCTAATTATATTAACTGACCATCGCCGCAACTAACTATCTAAAAAACGACAGTATACATTTAACTATGCAACAAAATTTCTGCACCGAACTGTACAATATAATAATTAATGAAACTCCTAGCAAAATAGAAATATATGGATACCGACAAAATATATATCTTCCAACGATAAGCCTCATCGTGGATATGCTACTCTTCAAAAGTATGAAAGTAGAAAAGAAACATCATAAGGCTCCAGTACTATGCTTCAGCATAATTCAAAAAATCATTTCTGTCTTGAAATGATGACTCGTATATGGTTGAATGGAATAGTCTAATGGTCTGCAATTCACCAGTACTAGCTACTAAAATATAAGATGTTGCTCACGTCCATTACAGGTGTTCGTAACGTTGACTCCCGTGGCTGTTGAATACCCATGAACTAGGTATGTGGTCCGACTCGTCCAAATGCATGCGGAATGCATACATTTCCTCCTCGGTTCCAACTCGTTCTCGGTCCAAGTTTCCAAACATCCTCTGCCAACGCACCACCAATTATATTTAGTGCTCCATTATGACGGTTCGATTCATGGTATTTCTCAAATGTTCATAACGGCTACCATGTGTTAGAAAATATAAGTTGTGGTGCATTGTCTTTCAGGTTGCCTCTTTGGACTCCGGGTTGCTGACTTGAAGTGGCATGTCTCCACGGGAGTTCAGCTTTGACTTGGCGTTTTGTTGTCGTCAAAAACCACAGAATTTTGTTCCAGTAAAAAGGAAAGTTAATAAATTGGAGTAAGAATATGTAAACCTATGTTGTTAATTCTATATATTTTTAACATTTGGTGAACCCCGACGTGATTGGAGACGTAAATAAATTACTGCCAATAATTATTCCTATCCAAGAAGAGAAGGAATAACATGGAACGGCTAAAGAAAGGTAGGGATCCTATTAGACAAAGTGTAACAAAGAAATTTCAATGCATTAAAGAGTTACTTGCTACAGAAATTACCTCGCAGAATAGTGACTTGTTGAAATCAAATTTTAATCGTTTGGAAAGTTTAAAGGAGGAACTTCATGAAATTGACGTGAAAATAATGGAACATTTATTAGACAATAATAATAATGTTATTGGTTTTACGTCCCTTTTAAAGACGCCGGGGTGCCGGAATTTTGCCCCGAAGGGGATCTTTAACGTGCCAGTAAATGTACTGACACGGCTCCCTCGCATTTGCGCACCCTCAAATGCCAGCTGACTGCGCCAGGTTTCGAACCTGCAACCTTGGGCTCAGCAAGCGATAACATTACCCCTGAGCCACGCAGCCAGACCATTTATTAGACAATGATGCGGAGGACAATGTTATTTTAGCTGAAAGAGAAAGTACTGAGAAATACATTGATGAATTTGAGGTTATTAAGGTACAAGTAAACAATATAATTTTGCTCCCCGTGATTAGTTCAGCACCTAGCGAGAGGTTCGGAAATTAAGGATATAATCATATCAATAAACGAAGGTCCTTTAAGTTACCCAAAATTGAGCTAAAGACATTTAATGGAGAACTGAAGGAATGGTTAGGTTTTTGGTCTCAGTTCAGAAAGGTACACGAAGATGATACTTTGCACGACAGTGACAAGTTTCAGTATTTATTACAGGCAATGAAACCTGACACAGAACCACAGTCAATTGTTCTTAGTTACCCTCAAACAGCAGAAAATTATTCAAAAGTCATTGAAGCATTAAAAGAATGATTTGGCAGGGATGATCTTATGATGCAAGTCTATGTAAGAGAACTGTTGAAACTAGTAATTTCAAATGCTACTCAAAAGGATAAACTCCCCCTTTCAACATTATCAATTAAATTAGAATCATATTTACGGTCACTCAGTACCTTAAACTTGACAGACACAGATCCAGGCACATGGTTATTTCCCTTAGTTGAGTCGAGTCTGCCAGAAGAAACGTTACGGGCATGGCAGAGGAGTCAATTTTCGAAACAAAGTGTTAGTGAAATAGAATCTAGGATGTCTCGACTTGATTGTTTAATGGAGTTTATCAAGACTGAAGTCCTAAATGAGCAACAAATCTTGTTAGCACAGTCAGGTTTCGGTAGCACAGAAGTGAAATAAAAGACTGTAAGGGAGGGATGTTTTTCAAAAGTAGACAGGAAGCATATTAAAGATAAGATGGGTACCGGTACACCTACAGTGGCAGCACTTAGCAATACTTCAGAAGACTTATGTATATTTTGCGAAAAGGCCCATGACAGCGAGAAGTGTTACAAAACAACAAACATGACAGTTGAGGCAAGAAGATCGAATGTTAGAGAAAAGGAGCGTTGCTTCATATGCTTGCGATCTAATCATTTGTCAAAGAACTGTAAATCAAACATCCGGTGCTTGGTTTGTTGTAAGAAGCATGCCACGGTTATGTGGTTATCTTTTGCAGAAGGGTAAGAATGAATCGAAGAAAGAAGAAGTCAGTCAGCGTCACACAATTTCTAATATGGCTTGTCACACATCTGTCCGTCAAGTAATATTACAAACACTGAAGGTTACTGTCTACGGCAATGGCAGACGGAAAACAGTGAGAGCTTTCTTGGATTGTGGCTCTCAGCGATCCTATCTTTTGAAGAAAACAGCTGAAGAACTCGGATTGGTAGCATGTGCTGAAGAATTGGTTTCCCATGTTCTGTTCGGTGGAAGCAAGACCTCGGAAATAAATCACAAGAAGTACACAATTAAGCTACAGAAACCAGGCGGTAACGTTGCTTTTGAGATCGAAGTCAGGGATCAGTCACGTATTTGCCAGTCAATCCCACGAGTTTCAGCATGTTCTGCCTTGTTTCGTGAACTTAGAACGAAGAAAATATGGATCAGCGATGTGGGTGATAACTGTCCAGAAATTCAGCTCCTTATTGGAATGAATATCTATGCTAAAATTCTAACTGGAAATGTTGTTCGGCTTAAGAGTGGTCTTACAGCCATAGAAACAAAGCTAGGATGGACTTTGGGTGGAGAACAAACTGACAACTCTCCTGAAGTGAACATGGCCAACACAACAATCACGATGGCTTACAACGATGGCTCAATCACAGACTTGTGGAATCTTGGAACAATTGGTATTCATGATCCAGTAGAAATCAAGTCAGCTGAAGAACAGGATCCAGAAGCGAAACAACATCTACTCAATACTTTAACCCAGAAGGAAGATGGACGTTATGTAGTTGGTCTTCCTTGGAAGGAGTGGCATCCAGAAATTCTGTCCAATAAGCAAATAGCAGAAAGAAGACTTCAGTCGACTACGCATAAGTTGGAAAAGACAGGCCTCTTCTCACAATATGCCAAGATATTTGAAGACTGGATAGCAGAAGGATTTATTGAAGAAGTACCACAGGAAGGGGTTAAGAAATCTTGTCATTATCTTCCACACCGACCTGTAATCAAACCTGAAAGTCTGACTACTCCAGTTAGACCAGTTTTTGATGCTTCATGCAAAACAGACAAAGGGCTTTCACTGAACGATTGTTTAATGAAAGGTCCTAACTACGTTCAAATTATCCCTGAAATTCCCTTAAGGTTTAGAGAGAAAGAGCTGGGTGTTACAGCAGATATAAGGAAAGCATTCCAAATGATTGAGGTACGAGTTGAAGATCGTGATTATCTCCGATTTTTATGGTGGGAGAATTTCAGAACTATGAAATTGAAGATTTATAGACATTCAATAGTTCTTTTTGGAGCCACATGAAGTCCATTTATATTGGGTGCTGTATTAGATCATCATATTTCGACTGTTAGTAATAAGGATGAACTGATAGCACGGAAACTGATGAAATCTATGTACGTAGATAACTGTGTAACATCAGTTGATTCTGCAGAAGAATACAATATGTTTCGTTCTGAAAGCACACGGATTCTAGCTGAAGCCAAGATGGAGCTGAGATGCTGGGAATCTACAATAAGAAATTGTGAACTTTCGAAGATCGAAAGCAACAATGAAGATATTGAAAGCAATGGATGTGTCACAAAGGTATTATGCATGAGGTGGAACAAGAGACTGGATACAATGGGGGTCTGTATTGTTGCTCAATTTCCATTCTCCCAAGATATACTTACCAAGAGGGATCTACTTTCAGTAATAATGAAAATTTATGACGTCGTTGGATTTCTAGCCCCTGCGATTCTCCCGTTCAAATTATTGCTACAGGAATCGTGGAAAATAGAAGCTACAGAGAACTCGAGTAAAAAAGGTTTAAATCAAATTGGGACTCCCCTCTGCCTGACGTAATTTCGAAGGAGTTCAAACAGCGTTACCAGTAAATTGGCCACTTAGAAGAGATAGAGGTTCAAATACTGATAACTGGAGGAAAAACAGACAGACAGTCTAGGTCATTGCATACTTTTGTTGATGCCAGTCAACATGCCTACGGAGCAGTAGTATATCTCAGAACTGAGGATGAGAAGGGTGTATCAGTTCAGTTAGTACTAGCTAAAGCTCGAATAGCACCTCTCAAAAGGGTCACTATTCCTCGACTAGAATTGTTAGGTTGCCTTATAGGAGGTCGTCTTGCTTCGTTAGTCAAATTATCCCTTGCGTTAGAAAATGTGAAAAGTTATTTTTGGAGTGATTCCACGACCGTGCTTGCATGGATTAGAAGAAATGAACCATGGCATACCTTTGTTGGCAACCGAGTCATGGAAATAAGACAGCTGACTGACCCACAACATTGGAGGCATGTACCTGGAGTTTATAATCCTGCCGACTTACTATCAAGAGGGTGCTATCCATCGGAATTGGCCAATTCCAACTGGTGCGAGGGACCACTCTGGTTGAGAGGTCCTGAAGAGGAGTGGCCTTTTTATTACACCAATGAAGGCACATATGACGAGGATCTCATTGTTTCAGAGAAAATGAAAAACACAGACGAGCCTGTAACAATGAAGGGCATTGATCTGAAAAGAGATCTCACCTATTCTCAAAGAGTAAGAATTATGGGATGGGTATTAAGATTCTACAGCAACGCTCGAAATAGTAGAGAGAGGCAAAATGGTCCACTAACGTTTTTAGAATTAAGAGAAGCAGAATTATTTATTATAATGTGTGTACAAGGGGAGTCATTTCCTCGAAATGGTGACATAATCTGCGGATTGAAAGTAATTCAAGACAGTAAAGGACTAGTCCGTGTGAAGACAAAGATTACAATGAGGAATGACCTTTTCAATTTCCGATTTCCCTTGTTATTGCCCAGGAATCATGATGTAGTTGATGCCTTGATCAAGGAACAACATAAAGTTCACTGTCATGCTGGCATACAATTTCTTCTTGTACAGCAGAGAAAAAAGTTTTGGATCATTCAGAGTAATGTGATTTCCAAGTGCATGCAGTGCAAATGACATAGAGCTCAGCACGCAGAATCAGAGACTACTCCACTGCCACAAGATCGAATCAAGGATGCTGCAATATTTGAAGTTACTGGAATTGATCTAGCTGGACCATTGATTTTAAAGAATGGTTCGAAGGTGTGGATTACATTGTACACGTGTGCAATTTACAGGGCTGTTCACTTAGAACTCGTATCTTCACTCAGCACAGAAGCATTCCTTCTATCATTAAGAAGATTCATTGCGAGAAGGGGACGTCGATCCATTATATATTGTGACAACGGAACTAATTTTGTTGGAGCTGCAAATATGCTAAAAGAAATGTCCGTCCAGAAAATCCTGAATGAATCTCAAATACAAGGAATTGAGTGGAAGTTCAATCCTCCCACAGCTTGTTGGTTGGGAGGTTGGTGGGAGCGCCTGGTTCGTTCTGTCAAGGAGTTACTGAAGAGGATGCTCGGGAAGTCTGATCTGACTTATGAAGAACTGTCAACTTCACTATGTGATGTGGAATCGGTTATTAATGGCCGTCCTCTGTCATACGCATCAGAGGATCCAGAGGACTTAACTCCACTAACTCCAAGTATGTTCCTACATGAGATCATTGCTACCTATGTATCAGATCTAGATAAATTAGAGGAAGAAAAGTTCCGTTCTCGCTTACGTTTCAGACAGTACTTAATTCAAGAACTGAAGCAGCGCTTCAGGAAGGAATACCTCTCACAGTTGGTCCAACGTCCCAAAGGAAAGAAGGCATCATCTCTGAAGGAAGGTGACATGGTATTACTTGGTTCTGAGAAACTGAAAAGGGTGGAATGGCCTTTGGCGAGAATTTTAACGCTCTTCCCTGGTCGCGATGGTGCAGTGCGTGTAGCTAAATTGAAAACGAAAGATGGGGTTCTGATTCACCCCATTGAAAGACTTTGCCCTCTGGAGATAGACAGTGAACATACAATTTTCGATAGAAAATCGGACTTGCAAACATCAAGGCAGAGTTCGTATGTGACAAAAAGTGGTCGTGAAGTGATACCTAACAGCAAGTACTCTGACTGAGCTGGAATAGGTTGGAAGACCACATAGAAAAGTATACTTTTGAAATTGTTCCCACAATTCCAAGGTGGGAGGATGTTAGAAAATATAAGTTGTGGTGCATTGTCTTTCAGGTTGCCTCTTTGGACTCCGGGTTGCTGACTTGAAGTGGCATGTCTCCACGGGAGTTCAGCTTTGACTTGGCGTTTTGTTCTCGTCAAAAACTACACAACTTTGTTCCAGTGAAAAGGTAAGTTAATAAATTGGAGTCAGAATTTGTAAACCTATGTTGTTAATTCTATATATTTCTAACACCATGATTTCCTGTGTGAATTTCCTTAACACCATAGCTTGTGCTATATAAAGACACGTAACTAGACTGTTCTTGGTTTGACAACTGACACCCGGTATTTCACCGTTCCGAATTAAATCTCCATTGAGCGTATGACTGTTCACGACAACTTTGTTTGTAATCTTTCTGATATTAGCGCAGTACTCTGACACACCTGTTTTGCCTTTGTTTCCAGTTAAATCTGCTAACATATAATCTAGAAAAAATCTCTTGATGTCCTATCTGGATAAGGAAGAATATTCCGCTGGACACACTTAGCATAGTCCACTTCAGTCGTTGGCTAAATTTTATGCTGGATGAAGATAGGCTCTTCACATAATCCGGGTTATGGATCAGTTCCAGTTCGTAGACTAAACTAACCGTGAGATCGGGTATTACCCAACACAACCCTGCACACACAAGAGTTGGCCTCACCTATAAACATCTATCAGTAGAGAACACTGAAACAGTGTCTCTTCGTAGGCTGTTTTTCGGCATCAGGTCTGGTACTCGTAATACAGATTGATTTAGCTGCTCGAAATCATACTCGCTCAACCGCATGAAGACGAATGACCCCTGGTCTACTCGCAGATGTTCCACGACTCGCCTCACACGTGCGGACTCTCCCATGCGCATCGCTGCTCGCGCACACATACGTATTCATCGTGCTCTATAGCGGTGGATTTCAACTTCCACTGGCGCTCTCTTCAAAAATTCGAATTATGTGGCGGAGAAAAACAACTCTCCTATACTTGGCTATGGGCACTCCCTCAAAATGGGCACACTACCTACCATAGGCCTACATGTCTACATAAATTCTGTTCCTACACAGATATATTCAGAAATTTTAGAGATCTAGTGATGATGTGAGTCATGAGTTGGTTTATAATAATTATTAAGTGAACACTAAACAATGCAGAGTAGGCTACTATATCTAGTGACTTGTCGTGGCTACATCTGACTCGTACCAAGTTAGGTGTGAACGATAATCTAATGAGATTCAACTTACACTATAATTTACAGCTAATCACACCAAAAATCTCTCTCCTAAAATGTAGACCTATGTATATATGATCTCGAGGGAAATTACTCTTAATTTGTAGATCACAAGTTTATCATTTTTTATCTGATCAATTCTGATCGTCACTATTCACCACTTTACGGTTAATTACCTGAGAAAACCGAACATCACTCTAGGCTATTCAACTAATCACATTCTAAACTGCTCGTGGCTCATGATGCACAACGTAACCAATCTCTACTGTAATCAATGCACAGACCACCTCTTGCGTGACCTAAACAGAGCCTAACCTAACAGCACACATTTCCAATTACTCAATCTAACTTGTCTATTCCATCAGGAATTTACCATGGATTGTAATCTAGAAATCAGGTAGATAGGTTGCTAACAATCCGATTAATGTAAAAAATTATGTTCACTTGAGGTTGAACGGGTCACATCTTGGACAAAATAATTTACTTGGACAGACTTCAACCGAAGCTGAATACTGAAAATAACTTGTCTGATTTACATAAGTAGGCCCTAACAAGTAATTTAACCTCAGCATTATCATGTTAGAAATGTTTCCAGTCCTAGCATAGGCTGACATTTAGTAACTTCATATTGAAACTATATTAACTTATAAATTACCATCAAGACGAGTAACGGTATCTCTTATCTCCCGATGTATCTTACTTTCGGGGAAATGTTTAACACACACTCTTGTCTTCCCTGTAATGCGCAAATCTTGTCTAGGAATTTTAAGTATCCATTGCTTTCTTAAATTTTCGTCGGCGAGGAAGGAAAAACAGGGCACATAACCTGATTATCTCCATCATAATAGTTTCTTTTGCAACCGGCATACCAGGAACCTGGGAAGGAATAATTGTTTCAATGAACAAATATAATTGTATTACCATCCAAAAAAAACTGCATTAGTCGAAAATAAGCGATGTAAAGGTTCTAACTGTACCTTAATAAGTGTGGTGGCAAACATGAAACTCAAACATTGTATAGATATAGGCTAATTACCTACCTATAAAATGAACATTTGCTTCAGAAAAACAAACGGAGTAATCTTCATTCTGGGAGACGTAAGTAGTAGCGTTCTTACGTATTGCTTTTTACTCGGACACTAATTAAAATGTATAGACAAAGACAACACACCACAAACTACACACAGTTAAGCAAAATGGGCATTATTACTACCACCCTACCGATCAACTGATCACTTGGTCATGACCGCTACATGATGGCCTGGACATTACGATGGCAGTGGCCGAACCCACACTCTCTTGATTTCAGCGTGTTAGCGCTCTTGGCCCCCACGGCTGGTCCTTTGTACTGTACCATATTACCGTAAGCTAAAATGCGGCACTCTTGATGCCAGCGTGTTACCACTCTCGACCCCCATGGCTGGTCCTTTGTACTGTACCATATTGCCGTAAGCTAAAATGCGACTTGATGCCAGCGTGTTAGCACTCTCGACCCCCATGGCTGGTCCTTTGTACTGTACCATATTACCGAAAGCTAAAATGCGGCACTCTTGATGCCAGCGGGTTGGCACTCTCGGCCCCCATGGCTGGTCCTTTGTACTGTACCATACCACTGTAAGCTATAATGCGGCACTCTTGATGCCAGCGTGATAGCACTCTCGGCCCCCATGGCTGCTCCTTTGTACTGTACCATACCAATGTAAGCTATAATGCGGCACTCTTGATGCCAGCGTGATAGCACTCTCGGCCCCCATGGCTGCTCCTTTGTACTGTACCATACCACTGTAAGCTATAATGCAGCACTCTTGATGCCAGCGTGTTAGCACTCTCGGCCCCCATGGCTGCTCCTTTGTACTGTACCATTCTACTGTAAGCTATAATGCGGCACTCTTGATGCCAGCGTGTTAGCACTCTCGGCCCCCATGGCTGCTCCTTTGTACTGTACCATTCTACTGTAAGCTATAATGCGGCACTCTTGATGCCAGCGTGTTACCACTCTCGACCCCCATGGCTGGTCCTTTGTACTGTACCATATTGCCGTAAGCTAAAATGCGACTTGATGCCAGCGTGTTAGCACTCTCGACCCCCATGGCTGGTCCTTTGTACTGTACCATATTACCGAAAGCTAAAATGCGGCACTCTTGATGCCAGCGGGTTAGCACTCTCAGCCCCCATGGCTGGTCCTTTGTACTGTACCATACCACTGTAAGCTATAATGCGGCACTCTTGATGCCAGCGTGATAGCACTCTCGGCCCCCATGGCTGCTCCTTTGTACTGTACCATACCACTGTAAGCTATAATGCGGCACTCTTGATGCCAGCGTGATAGCACTCTCGGCCCCCATGGCTGCTCCTTTGTACTGTACCATACCAATGTAAGCTATAATGCGGCACTCTTGATGCCAGCGTGTTAGCACTCTCGGCCCCCATGGCTGCTCCTTTGTACTGTACCATTCTACTGTAAGCTATAATGCGGCACTCTTGATGCCAGCGTGTTACCACTCTCGACCCCCATGGCTGGTCCTTTGTACTGTACCATATTGCCGTAAGCTAAAATGCGACTTGATGCCAGCGTGTTAGCACTCTCGACCCCCATGGCTGGTCCTTTGTACTGTACCATATTACCGAAAGCTAAAATGCGGCACTCTTGATGCCAGCGGGTTAGCACTCTCGGCCCCCATGGCTGCTCCTTTGTACTGTACCATACCACTGTAAGCTATAATGCGGCACTCTTGATGCCAGCGTGTTAGCACTCTCGGCCCCCATGGCTGCTCCTTTATACTGTACCATACCACTGTAAGCTATAATGCGGCACTCTTGATGCCAGCGTGATAGCACTCTCGGCCCCCATGGCTGCTCCTTTGTACTGTACCATACCACTGTAAGCTATTATGTGGCACTCTTGATGCCAGCGTGTTAGCACTCTCGGCCCCCATGGCTGCTCCTTTGTACTGTACCATACCACTGTAAGCTATAATGCGGCACTCTTGATGCCAGCGTGATAGCACTCTCGGCCCCCATGGCTGCTCCTTTGTACTGTACCATTCTACTGTAAGCCATAATGCGGCACTCTTGATGCCAGCGTGTTAGCACTCTCGGCCCCCATGGCTGCTCCTTTGTACTGTACCATACCACTGTAAGTTATAATGCGGCACTCTTGATGCCAGCGTGTTAGCACTCTCGCCCCCCATGGCTGGTCCTTTGTACTGTACCATACCACTGTATGCTATAATGTGGCACTCTTGATGCCAGCGTGATAGCACTCTCGGCCCCCATGGCTGCTCCTTTGTACTGTACCATATTACCGTAAGCTAAAATGCGGCACTCTTGATGCCAGCGTGTTAACGCTCTCACCCCGCATGGCTGGTCCTTTGTACTGTACCATACCACTGTAAGCTATAATGCGGCACTCTTGATGCCAGCGTGATAGCACTCTCGGCCCCCGTGGCTGCTCCTTTGTACTGTACCATACCACTGTAAGCTATAATGCGGCACTCTTGATGCCAGCGTGTTAGCACTCTCGGCCCCCATGGCTGCTCCTTTGTACTGTACCATTCTACTGTAAGTTATAATGTAGCACTCTTGATGCCAGCGTGATAGCACTCTCGGCCCCCATGGCTGGACCTTTGTACTGTACCATACCACTGTAAGCTATATGCGGCACATTTTCTTTGTTTTGTTTCATGTCAATTCATCTTTGGAGTTTGCGACGTCTTGGTCATCAATGCCGTGTACTTAGATGTGTGTTGAACGTGTCTGCTAACGTCTGTTTTTATGATGACTATACTAGTGTATGTGTATTATTGATGAAGTTATACTATACTATGTTTTTAGAAAAAATGTCAGTAGGTATACTAATTTTAAACGCCCAATATCAAAAAGCCCCTTCTTCGTGGAAGCAAGGTAGGAAGCTTAGAGTCTTACTCGAACGTCAATATCTCGACCATGAGCCACGCGACCTCCAATTTAACGTGAAATCCGAACCACAGGTCATAATATTTCACTTCAAAAATCTCGCATGCATTGACTGAGAATCGAACCCCATCCGTCTTTGTGAGAGGCAAGCAGCTTGACCGTTGCACCACCAGGCCCACACCCATCTACGTGTTGACTGACTGAAACGTAATCCTTACATAGGTTCGAATAAAGCAACACTGACAAATGGCTTCCAAGTAGCCTATTCCGAGTACCGTTAGACAGCACACCTAGTGCAATCAGTGGCGTGTGTTGCCCAGCTGGACAGGCCTAAATTATGTCATTATCGTGTTGGAAGCCATTTTTAATGTTGCCCTGGTAATCAAAATTTGATGTCTTTCAGTGGGTCAACACGATTGTACCCAATTGTAATGGGTGGTTCCCTAATCCTGAAAACAATTTAGATGACATTAACAAGTAGGCCTACACTTGGATGGCTAGTTTCGAATGTCAAGCGATCATAGTATGATATTTACAATATAGTCCTATACATTTATTTAGTTGCAGTAGTGATTAAACTGGCACAACTTGTCAACATATGTGATTTTTATTATTATATACATTTTCTTTTCTTTTTTATTTACTTACAAACATCGCCCACTATAACTGATTTTACGTTTTCATTTCTTCCAACAATCTTCATTCAGTGGAAATTTAATGTACTAGCATCGGAGCGAGTTTACGAGCTGGCGAGCGAACCTATCACCCTAGCTTCGGCCAGCATCAAACTGTCAAGTCGTGTCCAGTAAATACTTCAGAGAAGAGTATATGTGTTTGGAGCTTCGCTGTTCACCTCGGCATTTCTGAATTGCGTCTGGGACCTGCCGTCCGTGCGGCTTTTGAGCTTACGCTGGGTAAACCGTTCAAGATACCGAGCGAAGCCGGGGTGGGTTGTTAGTTATTCTAATAATATAGTCAAGTCTATAGTTGGTTGTAGAGTATCTGTGACTCGGCAGCTGAAGGGCCCGTTTGTTTGCGTTTCTCCCTGAGTTGTTGCATCTATATTTCTTGGTTACTCGATAATGTTCAGAAATTCACGGGTTTATTTAAGGGCTTGTGACGGACACTTACTACTGTAGTAAACTGAATGTAGCCTGTTTCATATTTCCACTTGCAGTACGTAGGGACAGAGCCAGCAGAGACTGTCTGCGTGGCGTAGCGGTAACGTTCCTGATGTTCCCAAGGTTTCAGGATCGAAGCCTGGCGCTGTCAGTTGGCAATTGTGGGTGAACAAATGCGAGGGAGCCATGTCGGTAGATTTACTGGCACGTTAAAGATCCCCTTCGGGGCGAAATTATGGCACTCCGGCGTCTCTAAAAGCTGCCGTAGATAGAAGGGATGTAAAACCCATAACATTAATTATCAATTAGTACCATCAGAGAACAACTAGCTTCACACTTCCTAAATTTTGTATTTTTATTTTCAATGTTAAACTATCTTAATTGGATATAGAATTTTCTTTTCTGTTTCTCGTCAAAATGTAATGGCAAGCAGTAAACAATGAATATTCTATGTTGGTCAGTGGGTATGAGGTGTGAAGGTCGGCTGTGCTTGCCAGAGACTGCTACGTGCTTGGATAGTTCAACTCACACTGACCCACTGAGCTATTCAAGGCAATGTCGTTCCTTAATGCAATTCTATTGTTGTCCTTGCATTTTTGGGACACCTTGGTCATCAGACCCATGTATTTGGGTGTGTGTCAGATTTATGTGATGTCCTGTGTTTTTGTATTGAAATTGGTAGTTTGTTTAACTCCAAGTATAGTATTACTGGCCACGTGGCCCAGAGTGCAAAAGCGCCAATCTCGTGCCTCGTTGGAAACGGGAGAGCGTTGGTTCGAATCTCACCTCGGTCGTCCTGAAAATGGTTTTTGTGTTTTCCCATTTTTACCACCAGGCAAATGCCGGGATGGTTCCTTTCAACAGGTGCATGGCCGATTTCCTTCCAAAATTCCTTCTCTGACCCTTCCTGAAATTTATTTCTGGTTTGAGAGCTGGAAAGGACTGCACTCAGCCTCGTGAGACAAAACTGAGAAGAGGTGAGTTTGATTCCCATCTCTGCCATACTTGAAGTGGTATTCCGTGGTTTCCTACTGCTACTCCAAGTGAATGCCGGAATGGTTCCTGACTTAAGGCCAAGGCTGCTTCCTTCCTAATCCTCAGCTTAATTACAACACAACCTAATACAGCCATAACAATAACAAAGGTTATCAGAAAAAATCCACACTCACCTAAGTATACGGGGCTAAATGATCATGTTGCCCAAGACTCTCAAATGAAACAACAACGCTTTTCACACGAAGTAATTGTAATTGTAATAGTCTTTTAAGATACGAGTTGTTTGTTGTTGTTGTTGTTGTTGTTGTTTCATTTGAGGGGCTTGGACATCTTGGTCATTAATCCCTGTGTACTTGGGTGAGGGTGAGAGCCATTCAAAAAAACAACGAGCCGGAGGCTATAAAATTAAAACCGTTAAACCGATCGTAAAAATGCCTTGGCCTGGAAACGACGCGACGGTGCGGTGTCTATGAGAGCGCTGAGGTACCAAACTCGCCGCTAGAGGGACACGGGCGCACACCCACCTGACGACAGAGCGAGCAAACACACGCGTCCACCGTCCACTGCACTCATTCGTGCGGAAACCAGTGACATCCATGTAGGCTTCAGAGCAAAGGGGTGTAGTGCGTTTCCTAACAGCGGAAGGATTGCGGGGGAACGGAAATTCATCGAAGAATGGCACAAGTGTACGGAGAGCACTGCCTATCCGTGGCCAGGGTTAAGGCGTGGCACAAGCCAATCAGGGAAGGACGGATGTAGTTGGCCGATGATGCATGGTCTGGAGTGCCACACCGCAGTAGCGATGGCATTGTCCAGCAGGTGGATGCCCTCATTATGCAAGATCGGTGAGTTACCGTTGCAGTAGAGGTCGGAAGTGTTAACGCCATCATTTAGGACCGATTGCAATTTCGCAAAAATTGCGCCCAATGGGTTCCTCACAGCCTTCAACCAGCACAGGAAGCATGTCGAATGGGACTCTCTCGGGAACATCTGCTGCGCTATGCCAAGGAAGGGAATGCGTTCCTGGCACGGGTGGTCGCAGGAGACGAGACATGGTGCCATCACTTTGAAACCGAGTCAAAACGCAAAAGTCGCCAGTGGAAGCATGCAGGCTCGCCACCATCCAAAACGTCCAAGGCCGTCCGTTTCTTCTTTGATCAAAAGGGCCCCCTTCTTATAGACTTCCTGCAGCATGGAACAACGTTGAATGCGAAGCGACACTCAGAAACTTTGACCTCTCCTCGCACAACGATCAAATCGAAACGGCCAGGACAGCTCACCCGCGGGATCATTCTGCTCCATGCCAATGTGCAAGATCCCATACAGCAAACGCAGTCAATGAGCTCTCGCAGACATTCAAACGGGAGGACCTCAGTTACCCTCCATACAGTCCGGGTCTGTCTGCGATTATGCCATTTTTGGTGAGCTGTAGAAAGCTCTGAGAGGCACACGATTCATTTCGGAAGACGAAGTCAAGCAGTACGTTCAGAACTGGTTCACAACGCTGCCCCAGGAATTTTACGAGACGGCCATTCACCGCCTTGGGTCGCAGTGGGACGAGTGCCTCAACAGTACTGGACAGGTTTTCATTTTATAGCCTCCGGCTCGTTTCTTTTTGAATGGCTCTTATAAATAAATTAGCAAACCATCCCGGCTTCGCCCGGGAACAGTTATGAATGCATTACGTGCTAGCTCGTAAACTGTCGCCTCAGTAATTGAATGAGTTTATTGGAAGAAATGAAAACGTAAAACCATTTATAGTGGGCGTTGTATTGAAGATGAGCTATGCTCTCGCGGACATTTTTGTAGAACTTTTCATGCTGAACAATTCTTACACTCATAGTATATAGATATTTTTAACAGTTTGCCCAGCGTAAGCTTAAAAAGCGCACGGACGCCAGGTTTTTCTTTTCGACTTTTTCACAGAAATCAATACTGCTTAGGTTCCTATGATCATAAAAAAAATATTTTCCACATAAATCTTCCTCGCGATATCCTTTACAGATGGTGAAAACCGCATCAAAATCCATCCAGTGGTTGTCGAGATTACCCGTGACATCCAAGAATCGGGGACTTCGTTTTGTACTAAGTAGAGATAAACAAATAAATAAATAGTCGCATAACTTGTGTTATTGTGGTACCTGTGTTAAAGGGTGTGTATTTGTATTTCAAGCGAGGTTTGGGAAGGAGGTGGACATGGCCTTACGTTAGGAACCATCCTGGCATTTGCCTGGAGTGGAAGTGGAAAACCACGGAAACCCCCTCATCGAGCCCACCTCTTCTCAGTTTTCCCTCACGAGGCTGAGTGTACGCCGTTCCACCCGTAAGACCAGAATTAAATTTCTTGGCAGAGCCGGGGATCGAACCGGGACCTCCGGGGCGGCAGCCAAGAGCGCTAGCCGCTACACTAAGGGTTGCAAGTGTCCAAGGTGGGAGCTTTTCTTTGTTTCCTCGTGAAACGCTGTCAGCGTGCACAGTCACGTGGGTAGGATATGACTCAGCTCAGTCATTCCCCTCTCTGTGGTGACATGCGTGTTCCTGTTACGCTTAGCTGTGCTGTTGCGAAACAGTCGAAACGCACCGTTCTGAAATCGCCCAATATTATTCATTTTAACATTCATAATTCCCAATATAACATCTAACACAAGTATTATGAGGCTTGAGCCTTTCGTTGTCAGAAGTCTCCTATTCTGGCGGGAACAAATACATTAGTGTCCACACACCCTGACAAATTATTATCTATCGAAAAACGTACTGAAATCATAACCCAAGCGCCTAAGAGCGTTCTCATGTAAACTGCTTCCGCCCATTGATACAAGACAAACTGAGGCGTCCAATGATATACTGTAAATTAAGCTCTGGATACTTAACTTCTAATGTATCATACAACCAGTGCCCGGAGAAAACTTTAACTTTTCGACTTTTGGCCATTTAATCCCTCCGTCTACCCTGCAGTGCGAGGGATATACTGGCACGTTAAAGATCTTCAATGCAAAATCCCGGTACCCTGGCATCTCAGTCACAGTAGTTAAAAGGAATGTAAACCCATAACAATATTATTCTTATGTTCGATGTTTTTCAGACGCCTGTAGCTTACTTTACTATCCAAGCAGCATGTGGTATAAACAGCGTGTCCAAGAGTCAAAATCAAGGGCATGACTTCATTGTCAATTATTTTCTAACTACGTGAGCGCACGTATGCAGTCCTACGAATAAGTCTTCTGTGGTCTCAGGGTACGTACTAAGAGCCCAGTCCCAAAGATCCTGTGTTCAATTTCCAGCTCTCGTAAGAAATGTTTTCTGGTCTGAGGGTTGAAGCGGGGTACACATAGTCTACAGTAGCCTCTCGATACAAAACTGAAAATAGGTGGGCTAGATTCCCATATATACCGTCCTAGGAGTGGTTCTCCATACTTAAGGCCACGGCCTCATCCTCCCCAATCCTAGCCACAATTACAAATACATAATATTCTTCTACAGACATAACAATAACACAAGTTATCCGACAGATTCTATACCCACCCAAGTACACGAGGTTGACGATCACGATGTCCAAACAGGCCATTAATTGTCGTCCATCACCAACTATACTGTCCGCCCCATAGATACGTTGTTAACAAGGTAGGCATTGACCCGAAGGGTCTTGGGTTGAATTTTCGGCCGGGAAGTGGGGCATTTAATCTTTAGTGGTTAATTCCCTTTGGCTCGGGGACTGGGTGTTTGTTTCTTCTTCAATATTAATTTCATACCCTTCACGACGTGCAGGTCACCTTCGTGGACCAAATCTCCCCGAAGGCTACATTTCATTACTATCAACTGCAAGGAAGTAATGTACTTATTTCAGTTTCACCCTGCATAGCAACAATCAGCAGGAGAATAAAAGTAACATAAAAAATAATTTTGGCAGTCTTTGTTCTAAGGGTACGTAATAAAACTCCAGCCTCTTAGGACCCCAACCCAAAGGTTCATTTCAGGATTTGCCAAGAAATGTAATTCTTGCCTATGGGACCGCAGAATAACATCACAAGGAGGACCAAAACTGGCAAGGTCAAGTATAACGTGACCATCAGCAAGGAGATCTCGAGTGCTAAAAGTTCATAGGATGAACAGAAACAAATTGCGGAGATTCGTTCTGAATGGCGAACCTTTGTTGCAGCTTTATGCTCCACTTGAAGAGGTAAAATATCTGTTTATCTGACGGCTGGAACGGGGTACACTCTACCTCGTGAGAAGAAGTGGGTTATGTCCCATCTCATTGTCTCCCTCAAACACTTCCTTCCCAATTCCAGGCCAACTTTGGATTATTGCAGATAGACTACAACAACCAAGTACACAGGGATGAGGACCACGATGTCCTTAACCTTCAAATGGCACAGCAACGTCAACAATGAATTAGTGAATCACTTTCTAAATGCATTGGAAGTATTTGAGTTTTTTCAAACCACCAAAATACATCAGAAATGCTACATTCTGAAATTCCTTTCTCGTTAATATTCTTCTGCATACGTTGGTTGATCTTTGAATTTTAACTCCTTACGTTATGTTTGCTTTCAAGTAAACACAAAATCTTTGTAAAATGTTTTCAACACCATCACATAGCAGAATATAATAAGGCATTGGAACAAAATCAAGTACCTTGCACATCGCGGGCGCAGATCGAACCAAGCTCTTCACTCAACACTGGCTGGCTGCGTGGTCTGCTGTGTCCAAGATTGTGGGATCGAATCCCGGCGCAGTCAGTTGACTTACAGGTGTCAGTATATTTGCCCTTCAGGACAATATTCTGTCTCTAAAGTCACATTATTTAAAAGGGACTTAAGACCAATGACATAATTGAGCAAGACGTCTTCTTACAACACGAATTGAACCGTTCTTTGCGCACGTTAGCTGGGTCCAGCAACAGATATTATCTGTATTTTCTATTGCAACGTGAGCCTGAATAATGCTAGTAGAGACATTGTCTTTCTCATAATGTAAAATGGGCTTAACGTCCCTTGTAACTGCTGCGCATAATTCATAAATAACACGGTGCTGCAAGTGATAAAAGTGCACACGTGAAATAAGAACACGGACTCACAACGTCATTGCTACACACACAGCAGAGAACTGGACTTCAAGAAGAAGTGTTCTAGTGCGACGCGCGCGGGACATACTGTACTGTACCACTCCGATATTGTCGAGCCTTGCCAGCACGGGTCAGTGGCCGCGTGTGTCAATAGATGATCGCCAGCTAGGACAGCACTTTTATACCGAAGGAACCCCAATTTCATGATAATTTTAAGGGACCTACCTGTTAAGAAAACTTGGAATGATTTTAAAATTGTTGTTGTGTACTTGGGTGTGTATTGAATTTCTCTGATAACCTGTATTTCTGAGGTGACTGTAGTAGTGTGTGCAACTGTAAATTTTAGGGTTGGTACCACCGGGTGAGTTAGCCGTGGTCGTTACGGCGTGGCTTCAGGCAGTCGCTCACATCCGGGAGGCGAGGAAGTTCGAATCTCCCCGCTGGCAACCTTGAAGATGGTCTTCTGTGGTTTCCCATCTTCCTTCCAGGCAAATGCCGGGGTTGGTCCATAACTATAGGCCACAGCCGCTACCTTCCAATTCCTCGTCCTTATATTCACACTTTCCTCCCCATACAACACTCCGCACGCGACGGTACTTGTAGCTCACCCCATGAGTGTCCGCATAGAAACAGCTACAACACTCTGGCGAGCCAAACATGTCCTCGGACACTCCTGGCACTAAAAAGCCATACGCTAAACAAATAATATAATAAAGGGTTGGTACCGACCCAGCATTTGATTTGAGGGAGAATACAAAATTCGGGGGAGATCCACTCAGCTTTGGGACTTGAACCTTCGATCTCTGCACCTCCAGTTTCCCCACGCAATCGTGGTGCGTGATTTGACGAGAACAGCTATGCTGCAGGGCGATTCTAAATATACTCCTTTGGTAACTGATAGTGCCCACTGAGTGGGGACAGGAGGAAGAGACAATGTGGATGCACCCCTGATGTTGTCAAAGATATTAGATATAGTACTTCATCCGGTTCTTGTTTGAAAATCAGGATTGAAAGAAAAGAAAGGATGCAACAAACTGAACTGGTAGCTCTGTGAAGAACTAAACTACCCATTTTCATTTGCTGGTTCTCTGCTCATATCACTCCAGTAACTTCACGTGAAAAAATACATGTTTTTAGTCCATTCCCATAATAAGAAACAGGTAATTCCGAGAAGAAATAAATAACCTATTTTCATATATCCTACTGGCCTTTTACATCAAAAACTCCCCCGGCAATTGAAAAGATTTTCCATGTGATGTATCCTAAATAGCATTTGATACACGACCTATGTCTCCACCAACACCATTGCATTGAGAAAGTAAGTGCTAGAATATATGACTTTCAGTATCAGAGAATAAGACTCCTCCCGCGGGATGGCATCTTCCTGTGACGAAACAAGCTAGTTTATTTCTTTGAAAAGCTAAATGCATCGCTTGTATGATTTACGAAAAGTAAGCTACAAAATGTAGTGCCATTAGATAATGATTATTTTAATAACCTAACCTACGAATCCTCTCTTCATTCGCTTGAATAGGGTCGTGAAATATAAAAAGAAATAAGGCTTTAACATTTCGAACTGATGGCATCTTGAATATTTTTAAATAATTAAACATGAGATGTCTCTATACTAAGTTCTGAATAAAGATTCGCTGGTCTTAGCATTACTGGTCTCGGGTGATTAGATCGTTGATAGGTTAAGCCTGAGCTCAGACACTACCAAGGGGAAGATGATTTGAAAAGAAAAGGAAAAAGGTTTAGGAGTGGAAACAATCCCAGGCAGAGAGGTAGAGAATCCAAGACCAATAATAAGCAGATAGTGGAAAAAAATAGTTATTTTGCTTAAAACTTGCGGAAGTAAGGTGAATAAGTGGGAGCCTAAGCATGAATAACGGAGAGAGAAGCGTGAGCTGAGTTTAACGGCAGGCTGTTGCTAAGTGCTCTTTCCCTCCCGAGTGTGAATTTGGGTATATTGTAGGAGCGTAGTGCACTAGCGAACAATGGTATGCCAGATGAAAAAGACTTATGTACTTTCCTTTCAAAGGGGTGAGATTTTAGAAAGCATTCTGAAATGCTAGAAAGATTTAAATCAGCCGGAATATTTTTACTACCCGACACGGTCGGATCCCCGACAGAAAGACCAAATGCCCCAAGAGTGGGCAGAGATAAAGCACCTTTAGAGATTTTAGCGATATTTTTCTTATTATTAGTAGCAATCGTTAGAGAGAACCAATTGTTGCGTTTAAAAAAGGCTAAGTTCATACCCAGCAGGGTGCCGACTAAATGTTTAGAAAGGATGACATACTCAAACCTAACTTGAACAAAACCAAAATTCTAAACAGTAAATCATAAGACAGAGCGAAAATCTCTTCAAGTAAGAACCTGGCTGAGCGAGCTGTACTTGCCTTAATAATTTACTAGAATTAGCTATGATAGCTAAACGAAACTTTTTAAGTGATGTTAGCAGAAGTTTTGTTCTAAACGCAACGAGTGATTGAGATTGTAGTAAACTTATCATTCGGTGATTTTGTTTATTTCTTTCAATATAGAATCAATTCAAGAGAAAAAAATAGGTAAGGAAAGGTCCTGCCTAACAGTTCTTCTAGCAATAGAAGTAGAAAAAACAAATAATAGAGATTTTATTTAACAAATAATTTTGATCTCTGATCTATTTTGGGCTAAAGAAAGAAGGTTTTAAACAATTTAAAGGTCTCAGACCTATAATAATAAATAGTTTTTACAAATGGTTTAAATACTTCGTTTGGAGATACATAAACATTTTGCTTTAGATTGGCAAGGCAAAATACCAATGCTTTAAGAATGCCTTTGTAGTGGGCAGAAGGCTACAAATAATGAAATGGAAATTCCTGGACACAGCAGGAGAAGAAAAAAGAGATCAAGAAGTGGATTTATAACCACTAAAATATTGAAACAGATTTTAAGAAATGCTAATTTCAAATGGGGCAGTTTGCATTAACGAAACCTGGATACACAAAATTAATTATAGAAGTTTAACAATTGGGAAAGTATAACTTCCTGGACGCAGCAGGAAAGTTACATATAAAAATGTGGGTATATAACCACATGGATATTTAAGAAGAGTGAATAAATGTGATACCTAACAAAAGTAGGAGGGAGACTAATTTTAGACAAAGCCTCGTTGTAATATAAGAAAATAGTTTAAATATACCCTAAATTGTTAGTAAAGGAATTCGGGAGTATAGGAAATGTGGGATTAGAGTCCTGGCCAATGTTATTGCTCTCATCGATTCGCGGCGCGGAAGATCGTTAACCGGGCACTGTTTTGTAGCACTAAAGTTTGTTGAATGATTATAAATTGTCACTATTGCAGTATGTATAGTTGCATTGAGTTAAACTTTGACGGGTTTCCAGCGTTATAAAGTCTTGATGTTGCAGTTAATAAGTTCACTTTGAATTGAAGTTTAGAAATAATTTGAAGTTATTGAGTACAGTTTTTCACAGTTTAGACTCTATTGCGAATGGAAATTTCCAGAGATGTCATGACAGTTGAGTAGGGCAGTAAAGATCCCACGGAGGAAAAAAGGTATGTTTTAGACAGCTATAAGTTTTAGCAGAATCCCACGTAGGAGAGAAGCATCTCCCTTATTTCGTACAAGAAGTACTAAATTTCAGGTTAGAAATAAGCTTAGTTAAGGATGACAATTCCCGCGTGGGGCAGTTATTGCACAATATTGCGAAAATCAAAATACTGCCTATAAAATCCATTAAAGCTTTTCTGTTTAGATTAAAATCCTTTTAAAACATGCTTAAGATCACTTGAAGGTAGGTACTTAGCTTTCCATGATGTTTCCTGCAGCCGTTTGATCCAACTTTAGAGCATGGCGTCTATTTGAAATTACCTCATGTGGAAAGGAGGCAAGCCTCTGAGAGAGGGAGGGAGGAACTTTTCACGTAGCCGACTAGACGAGAAGTGAGAAAGAGATTTACACACACGGAGAGCTTGAGCAAGTGGGGAGGGAGGGGGAGACAAAAGCGAATATGCACTGTGGGAAACATTGGGAAACAAAAAATTCGACACAATGAGAATTTGATACATCAAATAAATCTTCATGGAGATGGTAGATGATGACAAGGGCGACATCTACTTGTGTGGTTTGAAATCATTCTTGAAGTAGTGAAGTTCATCGTTTCGACAGGTTACCGCGTGGTGAGCTGGGGTTGAGTAGCAAAGAGTACACAACTGAAACAGACTTACATAAAATAAATGCATGTTCAAGGAAAAGGGAGTACATAAAGGGTCACTATTGGTGTCTGCCAGAAGGGAAATAAAAGAACTAATGAAAAAGAAGAAGCAAAGAGCAGCAACTTCTAACTCTAACTAAACGTGTATTCCAAGGAATACACCAAGCTGGGGGGCCAAACACCTACAGAGATGAGAAAAATAGTTTAATTTTCAAGCGGTAAAGGCGAAATTAGTGATATCGGTCTTACAATTTGACCGTTAGCAGTAAGAACCTTTACGACTCGGATTTTACCATCCCTTCCGGTATAGTATTCGACCACGCTGCCAGTGGGGAGATGCGTCCCTAACTAGAATTAAGTCTCCCACCTTGATATCAGGATTAGAAAGAAGCCACTTCTGTCTCCTCTGACAAGAAGTTAAGTACTCCAACTTCCACGTTTTCCAGAAATAATTACGAAGGGCTTCAATTTTGCGCCAAAAAGTGGGCAAGCGAGAATCTCTATGAGAGTTAGGCAGGGGGGAGGGGAAGATAGAGAACTACCAATAAGGAAAAGACCCGGGGTTAATGGAAGTAAATCATCAGGATCATTAGAAAGCGGGGTCAAAGGCCGAGAATTAACAACACCTTCGATTAGGATAGACAGTGAGTTAAATTCTTCATAGGTTAGAATACGATTGCCCAAAACCTGTTTTAGATGACGTTTGGTTAGCTTGACACAAGATTCCCACCTGCTGCCGTGATGAGGGGCGTATGGGGGTATGAATCACCATTTAAAACCTTTGGCATAAGAAAAATTAGAAATTTCTTCCATAGCAGGCGAAGATGTAAGAGCTTTTTCCACAATGAAGCCCAGCCTTGAAAAGTGGAGGCGTTGTCGGAGAATATATCAGAAGGAACTCCGTGCCTTGCAGTAAAACGAGAGACAGCTGAAAGGAAATACGATGTAGAAGCGTTTGTTACTAGTTCCAGGTGGATCGCACCAGTAACCATGCAAACGAAAAGAGAGAAATAGGGTTTTCCAAACAATTTGCGTTTAGCTTCAGGGGAATTACGCTGATATTGAAATGGACCCATGTAATCCACGCCAGTTAAAGCAAAAGGACGGCTAGGGGAAGAACGAAAAGAAGGTAGATCGACCATAATTTGAACCTTAGGTTTCACCTTAAAGCTGGGGATGCATTTGTGTATCACTGAAGAAACTTCACGAAGTCCGTTTATTATCCAGTACTTTTCTCTTACTAAACAAAGCAAGGTGCGAATACCAACATGCAGATTTCGATAATGGAAGTCACGTGTAATTAAGGAAGTTACGTGATGCTTAGAAGGCAAAATGACATAAAGTTTTTTGTGTTCAGAAAGTGAAGAATGAGAAAGCCTTTCGCCTGCTCTTAGTAACCCATTTTCATCAAGGGCGCAAAGACGACTAGATTTCGAAAGATCTTTCTTGGCTGAAAGCAAAGACAATTCGATAGGGAAAGCTTCTTGCTGGGTGAGTTGCAAAACTTTAGTGGTAGCGAGAGTTAATTTATTATTAGTTAGATGCAGTTTAGGAAGAACGGGTTGGTCAACAACGAGATATTTCCATCTAAGAAGATAAGCAAAAATCCGGATTAGTTTGTGAAAGGAGGAATAGCGAGACAATAAGGGAAATGGAACGCTGGTAATGAGACAAGAAGCAGTAGATTTAGCTACTTTGGCGTCAGGCAAGTTGGTCATTGGAGCTGAAGGTTTAGAAGGCCAACAAGAAGAGTCTTCGACTAACCACGAGGGCCCGTGCCAGTACAGTTGAGATACGGCTAACTGAGAAGGTAAGCAACCGCGTGAGATAATGTCAGCGGGGTTATCAGCGCTGGGAACATGTCTCCATTGACATCCCAAAGAAAGGGTATGAATTTTAGAAACTCTATTGGCGACGAAGGATTGCCAGTGAGTGGGGGTTTTGGCGATCCACGAAAGAGTGATCATGGAGTCGCTCCATAAATAAATTTGGGAGAATTGAATTTTTAAAACTTTTTGCAGTCTTTTAGAAAGTTCTGCAGCCATGAGAGCGGCACACAATTCAAGCCGGGGCAAGGTGATGGTTTTGAGCGGGGCTACTTTAGATTTAACACAAATAAGACTCGAGCGTGAAAATTGCAATAAATAAGGTATGCACAACAACCGTAAGCTTTTTCGGAGCTGACGGTAAAGACATGAAGCACGAAGGGTGTATTAGAAGAAGCTTTAATTAAATTTCTAGGAATTTCAATAAGCGAAAGGTTAAGTAAACTGCAACGGAAAGAAAGCCATCAATTTAGGAAAGAAGTGGGAACAGCTTCATCCCATTCACACTTGCATAAAAAGTTTGGCGATAACAATAACTGGAACAAGAAATTGAAGCGGGTCGAAAATTTTAGCTTTTTCAGACAAAATTTGCATTTTTGTGTTAGGGAGCTCTTCAGAAAGCGAGACTTTGTAAATGATAGTATCAGTGCGAGTGCACCAGTGTACTCCTAACGTTTTTATTGAGTCGGAATCGCCACCAATTTCGACAGAAGAGGGATCTACATCTTCGACGGGAAATTGAGCAAGAAACTCAGGAGAATTTGAATTCCACTTATGAAGTGGGAATCCTCCATTCCTTAACAATGCTTTTAGTTCAAGAGATATGAGAGAAGCTTCTTCAAGAGTTTGAAAGGATTGCAGATAATCATCTACATAAAATGAAGAGGTTAATGCTTCTGAAGCTTTAGCATGAAACAAATGACCATCTTGAGAAGCTAGCATATGTAAGGAGCGGATGGCTAGGAAAGCGGAAGGTTTAAGACCATAAGTAACGGTTTTCAAACGAAATAATTTGATGGGCTTACTTGTTTCGTCACGCCATAGGATTCTCTGAAGATCTTGCTGTTCAGATTGAATTAAGGCTTGACGGTACATTTGCTTTATGTCTGAAATGACGGCTATAGGGAATAGGCGAAAATTCAAAAGTGTAGTAGACAGATCGGACTGAATAGCTGGACTGGAGTGAAGAGTATCATTGAGACTATTGCCATTAGCATCAGGTGATGGCCCATTAAATACAACTCGAATTTTGTCTTTAACAAGAGGGTTTTTCCACACTGGATGGTGATTTAAGAAGACGGTTTCGACTGGAGGCTGTGATTCGTCATCAGATTTATTGACAACTTCCATGTGATCTAGACTTTCATACTCTTCCATGAACTCTGTATATTGTTGTTTGACAAGGGGCTCTGTTTTGAATTTACTCTCAATGGCGAAGAGAGCTTTACGCGCTTTGTGTTGAGAATTACTTAGTTTTGGAGGATTGAGTAGTCTCGGCATTTGGACTATGAATCTGCCTTCGGGTGTGCCAGTAGTGGTAGAAGTGAAGAGTTGCTCGCAGAATTCGTTTTCTGATGAGGTTGAACTAGGGGAATCGATATTTTGAAGTTTCCACAACTGTTCCAAATCGGTGCTTACAAAATGGCATTGTGACGCAGGTTGAGTGGTGTAATGCGAGAGTTGGCCAGTGACAATCCACGCAAAATGAGTGTCTCTAGCAAAAACGTTAGAAGATAATTGATGAATTTTCTTACGTAGGCGATTCCAGAAGACATTTGCACTGAAGAGTATATCAATAGGGCCTTGTATGTTAAACAGAGGATCGGCAAGCCTCAGGTTAGCGGGAATATTTAAGCTGAAAGTGTCAACAGAGTGACTAGGGGTATCTTCACCTATACTGTTGCGAATGAGACAGTTTAGTTTAAGGAAATTATTTCTCTGACAGGTATCCTTTATGGTTAATTTTGAAAATTGCAAAGCTTGCGATTTTGAACTATTGATGCCTGATATATTGATAGAAGTGGACGTTACTGGAAGACCAAGTTTTTTGATTCAGGATTTGGAAACAAAATCACGGGTCGCCGCCGAGTCGAGGAGTCCTCGGGCGTGAATCCAGTTACCTGATTTTTGTAATGGATTTCCTATGAGCTCCACATGAGCGTACACATGTGATTACGTTTACCTGGAGTACTGTAGATAAACCATTGTAAAGCTTCATACCGGAAGGGCGCCACCGGGTCCAATGCCATTAGGACACCGAAATAAACATATAAAAAGACTTACCATTTTACCTCAGCTATGTAGGCTCTTGTTACTCAGCCCGTGGGGAAACATAAGCTTCCAATCAGCGTGATACTTATAATGAGAAGATAGGTTCGGCGAATAGCTAATTCTAACTACAAGGAGGAAATACGGAAACTGAATTTAATGAATTGAATTTAATAATAATAAAAGGAACAAATATAGCAAACATGATAAAGGAAGGATTAGAGTTTACTATTAACGTGGCGGCTAAAACAAACGTATGCGGCGACATGAGATAACGTTAACTTATTACCAGAAGCTAAATGAATTTTAAGTTACTGTGCCTAAAAAATTGACTAATTAAAAAACAGAGAAAGATGTGATGTTGTCATTTGCGCTCACCGCTTGTTGTCTTCATGATGGGTTTTGCTCGTCTTTGAGCAAATCTGTAGTCTGCTGCTCGAAATTGCCGTCATCTTCTTGAAATGCTTGATGTTGTAAATTATTTAGTTGTGTGAGATGAAGACCTGGCTTCATAAATCCCATTTATGACGACAGTCAAATACACAACTGTCATCATTAATATGAGTGAACGAGATGTGTCCCCAACATATTACAACTGTCCTTGTACATGACCTTCTACATGCTCAAACGTAGAATAGACTGACAATCAGAATGATAGTCAGAATTGGGAATCTGAATGAATTAGAATCTCGAATAAGAATTGCATGTCTCAAAAAGGAGAATGAGAATGACTCTCGGTCCTCGGATTAAGTCTTATAAAACTTCACTTCAACCCTCTCTCAGTACCCCTCACACGTGACTGCCGACCAATCTCCTCTTGCGTTTCAAAGTAATTGCCTCCTACTCCTCCAACTTGTATTAGCGTCCAAGTTCTGATTCGCCCAGAAATGGCGTGGTGTATATTCTGAGAATTGCTGTGCTTGTAACCAAATACGGATGTTCTTGTCGTCATGAAGCAAGTCTGCATGGACTTGACCTCTGGCGAACCAAATTCTCAGAAAAGCGACCCAAGGTAGCGTCAGTCCTTGTTCCCTCAATTTCTCGGAAAGTCTACCGCGGTGCGCTCGGCCAGGTTTAACTTGCGATGCAACATACCCTCTGCCTACTGCTAGCTGACTTAAAAATCTCCGTAAATGCTTGATTCGCCCTCTCGTTAAAATTATTGAATATGTTTACTGAAAATCTTCCATTAAATCAAATTAAATATGTACATAATAAAACAGCCTTCTTCTTCCATATAAATTGATGTGAAAAATAATTACAATTATGACTTAAAATAAATTATGTGGGTGGCTATGATGTTTCCCAACGTCTTCAACTGTTGATTAATAATGATAATAAGGCACCACTATGCCAATATCACATTCGCCCTAGTTTATCGTGCGATTTTACTCGGTACAATCGTTACG
Source organism: Meconema thalassinum (assembly GCA_946902985.2). Classification (NCBI taxonomy): domain Eukaryota; kingdom Metazoa; phylum Arthropoda; class Insecta; order Orthoptera; family Tettigoniidae; genus Meconema; species Meconema thalassinum. The sequence goes on along the minus strand of OX336389.2, from coordinate 1,121,854,127 downwards.
ATAAACTAAAAGACACGTCAATAAAAACAATTAACACATTATATATATAACACTTGAAAAACAATGTAAATTACCCTTCCATACAGATCCTCCTCTCATCGACACTTTATGTCAGTGTTTGTTCATTGTTCTGGCACATCGTGCCTGTAAGAGTCTTTCTCAAAATATGTGGTGTTGCCGCTAGTTACAACAATATTACATTTATAAACCCTGAAACAAAACAAAAACACATTTATATATGACCCCTATTTACACCACACACGAGATTTTCTTGTATTATCATCATTATGTTGTATGATACGATTATTCTCAGATTTCTGCGATTTGCTTCACTCCCTTCGTGAATAATTGGGTGTGAATTCCTGGAGATTCACTCGGTGCAAGTGTTTTAAAATATCTCACTTTTCCAGAATTCAAACAATGATCCGTCATACATCCCACACGTGACCACACTGTACCTTTACGTTACGACACATTTCACACGTCAGGTGAAACGCTACTGACCCCATGACAATATTCTCTGTAAAGAATTTACATTAAAATATCCGATTGAAAAAATACAACATATAGAAATCTCTATAATCCGACCTTATTTCTGTGCTTCTTATGTAAACAAATCATCATCATTATCTTGTACAGTTTTCAGCCCCAGGCTGGATCTTTTTGGAACATAAGCCTCGCCACTTAGTCCTTTCTTCCCACCACCTCTCTGCTGTCACTCTGGTCCAGTCCTCGCCTCTCTTCTTGACACATTCCTCCACTCCTTTCAGCCATCTATCTCTTGGTCTTCCCTTTGGTCGTTTCTTCTGCATCTCTTGGGAATCTTCTTCTCTTCCATTCTCTTTAAGTGGCCATACCACCTCAGTCTTGACGTCTCAATCCTACCTTGCAAGGGCTCCTCTTTCACTATTTCCCTGACCTTTTCATTCCTCACCCTGTCTCTTTTTGTTACTCCGATCCTACTTCACAGGTACTTCATTTCACTTGCCTGTATTCTGCGTATGTCTCTTTTCTTCATTATCCACGTTTCTGAAGCATAGGTCAGTATCGGGATATAGTAGCTTTTGTATAACACTTCCTTGCTTTTTTGTGGGATATCTTTATTCCACACTAAGCTCCTAATGCTTCTTAGAAATGCTTCTGCTTTCTGCCACGTTCCGTAATCTCTTTGTTATTTCTCCCATTTTCCTCCACTATACTTCCCAAGTACTTGAGACTGTCCATCTTCTTCAGCTGTCCACCTCCAAGTATTATCCCACTCATTGGTCTGTCCTTTTTCCTGGTCGTTAACAGGATCTCACATTTACTGATGTTGAACTTCCATCCGTACTCTCCCACTGTTTCTTCCCAAGCCTTCAGTTGCTCCTGAATTTCCTCCTCCTTGTTTCCCCAGACCATGAGATCATCTGCAAACACCATTGCTTTCATCTTATCTTCTCCTATCTTTCCTGCTACCCGTGTCATTACCTCGTCCATAACCACAATAAAGAGAAGGGATGACAGTGCACTACCCTGTTTCAGGCCACGCATTTGTCTGAACCAGTCTGTTCTTTCCCCTCCAACTTTCACACAACTCACACTTCCACAATACATCTCCTTCACTCTGCCTACAGTCCCTTTTTCCACTCCCATGTTTTCCATTGCTTCCCAAACCTTCTCCCTACACACACTATCATAGGCCTTTTCGAAGTCCAGGAAGGCCATCAACAGATCCTCTCCAAATTCGTAGTGGTGTTCCTGGAGCTGTCTCACTGAAAATATAAGATCCACTGTTGATCTCCCAGGTCTGAATCCATACTGCTCCTCTTTCAATTCTCTCTCCACTTTGGCTCGTATTCTACTTTCTAATATCTTTTCATATATCTTGGCACAGTGTGGTATGAGTGTGACTCCCCTGTAATTTCTGCACTCCTTTCTGCTTCCTTTCTTAAATATTGGGAAAATTAATCCTTTCTTCCAATCTTCTGGGGGTCTTTTTCTCCTTCCATACCACCCTCATCACACGGTACAGCCACTGTTTCCTAACCTCCCCTGCTGCCTTCACCATTTCAACACTCACTTCGTCCACACCCGGTGCCCTTCCTCCTTTCCTCCTGTCTATAGCAATTTCCAGTTCTCTCCAAGTCAGGTCCTTTTCCATTCCTGTGTTGTCTTCTCCATCTTCCAATACGTTGTCTTCCTCCCTATGACCATTTGGATTCAGCAAATCCTCAAAGTACTCTTTCCACACTGTCTTGAGTGTCTCTTTGTTGTGTACCTCATTTCCGTTTGTGTCCACCATTATCAAATCCTCTCGCAGACCTCTTCTCTCACTTTTGACCATCCCATAAAGTATTTTCATATTTCCTCTGCTGTCTTCCTCCATCATCTCTGTCCACTTTACCATCCACTTCTTCCTCTCCTCTGCGACAATCTTGTTTGCTTCTTTCTTCTTTATCTTATAATCTTCCCTTGCCATATCAGTTCTTTCCTGGAACCATACTCTGAAAGCCTTGTTCTTCCTTCCCACAGCTTCTTTTACTCTCTCATTCCACCATGGTGTCTCTTTACACCAATTTCTGTTGCTTGTTCCTCCACATACTGCCACTGCAGCTTCCACCATTGTATTTTTGAATTGCTTCCATTCCTGTTCCCCTGTTTTAGGATTGTCTGTTGGCATCCTTTCCCTTATTATCTTCTGGAATTCTTCCTTGACTTCCTTTTCCTTCAGTTTCCATACTTTGATTCTCCTTTCCTGGTACTCTGTCCTCTTGCTATCCTTAACAACTCCCAGGTTCATTACAAGTATTCTGTGATCGCTATCTAAGGCCTCTGATGGTATTACCTTTATATCTCTGACACTTCTCTTCATTTCCCAGTCGTACAGCATGTAATCTACCAAAGATTGCTTTGTTAAATCACTGCTGTACCACGTTAACGTGTTGCTTCCTTTCTTCTGGAACCAGGAGTTGCCTACCACTAAACCGTTTCTCTTGCAAGAATCTAGCAACTTTCTCCCTTCTTCATTCCGGCTGCCCCATCCTTCTGCTCCCATTACATTTTCATATCCTTGCCTTTCACTTCCTACATGTGCATTCAAATCTCCCATGACAATGATGCTCTGACCATTCAACTGCTGTTGCAGCTCCTCCTCAATGTCTTCCTTCTCTTGAGCTGTACATCCAACTTGAGGGGCATATACCTGGGCTATCTCCAGGCTTCTTCCCTCTACAGTTACTCTGATCTTCATGATCCTGTCACATATTCCCTTTACCTCTTCCTTCATTCCATCTCTCACAACTACTCCTACTCCGCTGCTCCTTCCTTCACTGTTCCCACTCCAGTACAACCGGTACCCTTTCCTCAATTCTCTGCGACCTTCTCCTTTCCATCTTGTTCCTGCCAAGCCCAGTACATCCAGTCTTCTTCTCTCCATCACATCTACAATCTCCTCCACCTTTCCTGTCAGTGTCTGAATGTTTAATGTCCCAACTCGTAGTCCATTAGCATATCCGAGTCGTCGTCGTTTGCATCCGTCCTTTCCGAGGCAGGTTCCTGTTTTGAAAGCAAATATAATATCCACTACTGGCTTGCTAGGTCTATCGTAGCTTCACCAGAGCCCCGTCAGCCGTCACTTTTCAGCATTCCCATAGAGCCTTCACAACTACCGTAGTGGTCCCGGGGCACACGAAGTCCCCACTGTACTTCACCCCTACAGGCAATCCCCTACTTCATGCCGTTGCCCGTCTCCCACCACGTGGAGGAGGGGTTAGACTTGTGGGAGATTATGATTTTTTAAAATGTAAACAAATGCTCTCTTTAAATATATGATATGTCACACCACCTGTTGTACGCACATCAGCAAACCCGTATCTTCTCCGCGATCTCAGTACCGGACTTCCAATTAGTCCATCTCTTTAAATGACTACCTCATTCTTACAAACTAAGTAAGGTCATCAGCCTTTTCGCCCACTTGACCTCCATACGTAGTCTACACTCCGTTATCTCAGCTGCCTCTTATCTGATTGAGTCAGACCACCTGAACTGTCTGGACTCACCCGACCTAATTATGTGTCTACAGACACACGCTTGAATACACTGCTCTGACGTCACCTGCCTGACTCAGAACATCTGTCACTCATTCCGTAAACTGTTTATTATTATTATTATTATTTCATAAAAAAACTTACCAGATATTACACTTCTGTTTATTGTACACACAATACCTCATATCCTCACGATATGTATCTCCTCAGGCTATTAATATTGTACGTTCCATACAGTCCCTCACCTCGTTCATTCTCAAGAACAAATGCAGTGTTGCCAATCCTCTTAGCTATAAAAACTTACCTTACCTTACCCCGTGGCACTACAGTCCATGACGGACCTTGGCCTGCTCCACCACAGTCTTCCAGCTTTTCCTATCCCGTGCACGCCTCCTCCAAGCTCTGACACGTAGCATCCTGAGATCCTCTTCGACATCGTCCAGCCAGCGCTTTTTCGTTCGCCCCCGTCCTCTCTTTCCAGTGGGCCGCCCATGGAAAACCTGATACACCATCCTTGACTCCGGCATTCGCTCGACATGTCCAAGCCACCGAATCCGGGAACTCTTGACCTCTGCGGCTAGAGTAGGGTCCCCATACAGATCATAGATCTCCTTGTTGGTGCGGAGGCGCCACACTCCACGATCACACACAGGCCCATAGATCTTACGGAGTACCTTCCTCTCCTACCTGTTCAACAAATCTCATTCCTCCTAGTCAACACCCATGTCTCACACCCATAGGTGACAACAGGTCGGATGACTGTCTTATAGATAGTTTTCTTACAACTGCGTGATAGCGTTCTTGATCGCAGCAGATGGGAGAGACTGAAGTAGCTTCGGTTCCCGGAGCGCAGTCTCTCATTGATTTCCTCGAGACAGTCAGATCCCTCGGTGATAGTCGATCCAAGGTACTTGAAAGTGCTGGTCTTAGCGAAGGTCTTATTATTATCAATAACAAGCTCCTGAGGTACCTCACCCTGCCTCACGGTGGTCATATACTTTGTCTTCGTGCTATTCACCCTCAGCCCAGCTCCTGAAGCCATCTGGTCTAATTCAACAAATGCCCTCTTCACATCTCCTGATGTCCTTACCAGCAACGCAACATCATCCGCATATGCAAGACACTGGATTGGCCTATTAAACAGTGTTCCTGCCGCTTCACTCTGATATCCAACGAAACTGCGCTTTGTACCCTTATCACTTATAGTGATATTTCGAATAAGCCTCTCCATTACTAGGTTAAACAAAACACAGGAGAGGGGGTCACCTTGCCTCAAGCCTTGGTTGACACTGAACTCACGTGAATATTCTTGCTGAACTTTTACTTTACACTTAGTGTTCGTAAGTGTCATCCGTACTAGCCTGATGATCTTCTTAGGCACTCCAAGATGGTCCAATGTTTCATACAGAAAACTCCTCTTAATGCTATCGTATGCTTTTTGAAAGTCGATATACAACTGATGGACTGGTATGTTGAATTCATAGCATTTCTCCAGCATGCATCGGATGGTATATATATATGGTCCGTGGTTGAGCGATTCCTTCTGAAACCACACTGGTAGTCCCCAATACATTGCTCTGCAAACTCTTGTAGCCTCGCTGCGATGATACTCGTTAGCACCTTGTAACCCATGTTGAGGAGTGAGATACCTCGGTAGTTATCACATCTCAGCTTCGAGCCCTTCTTCTGCACAGGGAATACGATGGCTATCCCCCACTCATCAGGCATCTTTTCTTCTTCCCAAATTTTCTTTATCACAGTATAGAGCTGTCCATGAAGATAGCTGCCACCTTTCTTCAACAGCTCTGCCGTGATCAAGTCTTTGCCTGGCGCCTTGTTGTTCTTTAAACGCTTGATGGCTTCGCTTACTTCAGCCCTGGAAGGCGCCTCGACTAATGGGTCGGGCCCCCCTTGGTAGATGTCCTCGTCCTGCCCACCCTCACTCTCACTGAGTTCGTTCAGGACATGCTCGAAGTATACAGCCCATCTCTCCAGGATACGTCTTCCTTCTGTCACCAGATTGCCTCCTGAGTCCTCGCACATGGTAGTCCGCGCTTGGAAGCCTCCCTTCTCTCTCGTGATGCACGAATACATTCCTCTCACATCTTTCTTCTCAGCACATTCCTCGATGATTTCGATCTTCTACTTTTCCCACTGGCGCTTCTTCTTCCGGCAGGTCTTCTTTGCTTCTCGGCGTGCTTCAATGAAATCTTGTTTCATGCTCCTGGTTTCCCTCTGCAACGCCTTTTGTCTTGCTTTATTCCGAACTGCCAGAGCTTCTTTGCATTCTTCATCAAACCATCCTTCATTCGTTTGAAATTTCTTGAACCCCAAGGTTTGCTCTGCGGCCAATAATATAGACGTCTTGATGGTTTGCCAGTCTTCAGGGTTTCCTTCCTCCTTCAATTCTTTGACAGTATTTTCATATTCTTCAACTTTTTCCCCACTCAGTTTGTCCTTATCAAACTTCTTCTGCTTACTCCCTTTGACATTCTTTAGTTGGCTAATTCTTTGCCTGTACTTCACACGCACCATAAAATGGTCCGAGTCGACGTCTGCCCCTCTACATGTACGTATATCCAGGATGTCTGTTGCATGCCTCGTGTCTATAAGGACGTGATCAATCTGATTCCGTGTGATGCCGTCCGCTGAGCACCAGGTAGCTTTATGTATGTTCCTATGGGCGAAAAATGTGCTGCTAACAGCCATTCCCTTGCCACATGCGAAGTCCACTAGCCTCATTCCATTATCATTGCTCTCATCGTGTAAGCTTCCTCTTCCGATAGTGGGTTGTAAGTACGCTTCCTTCCCCACCTTGGCATTTAAATCACCCAGGATCACTTTGATGTCATGTGTCGGTGCCTCCTCATATAGAGACTCAAGCTTTTCGTAGAAATCATCTTTATCTTCCTCAGAGGAATCTTCCGTAGGGGCATGGGCACATATAAAGGTGATATAAAAGAACTTGTCCTTCAATCGTAGCGAGCACATGCGCTCATTCTTTGGTGTAAATTTGGTCACTGCCCCTATCCATTCCTTCCTTACAGAAAAACCAGTTCCACTTATACTCTTCAAGCCACCACTGTAAAATAGAGTATATTTCTCTCTGGTTATACTTTCAGCCTCCTTCCATCGTACTTCTTGAAGTGCCATGAGAGAGATGTTATATCTCTCAAGCTCGTCAGTTAGATTTTCAAAGGCTCCGATCCGGCGCAGGCTTAGGACGTTCCACGTTCCAATCCAAAAATCATTTCCATGTCCAGGCAAATGTCGTATTCCATTTATATCCATCCGGTTTTTCTTCTGTAGGGTAGTTTTCGTAGCAGGTTAATTTTCTGTGGTAGGGTAGCTAGCCCTACGCACAACCTTCTGGGGGGCTGCGCCTCACAGCTTTCAGGATAGCTGCCCATTGATGTCAGAGTGGGTCCCTTAGCCTTCTGAAGATCCCTCTTCTACCCACAAGGCAGTGGGTTCCGACCATTTTACCTCGTCTGCAGGTTGCCCCTTCCGCCACTTTTGCCGTACCGGACCACTGATCCTCCGCCTTAGGTACTGTTGGGGACTTCTCCCTCCTCCTTTCTCATCCGGGCTTGGGACCGGCAATGGTGGAGTTTAGCTATAAAAACGGCCCGGAATAAAGTAAAAAGGACTTAGACGTAACTTTCTCTACAGAGTTTAATGTTTCAAGTCCCTCAATAATACACGGTCTCCAGGGTTGAAAGGATCGAATTTAGTTTGTTTTTTGTTGGCGAATTCTTTTAGCTGCTGATTTTTTCAAATTCTGTTTCGCCAATTGGACATAAAAATCCACTCCCAGTTGTTTTCCCACATTTAATCCCAAACTTCTCGCTAATTCATTCTGGGGCTTCCTACCATAATGAATTTCAAACGGAGTAATACGAGTACTCTCATGTTTAACGGAATTCAACCAGGACTCAACCTTTGACAGCTGAGCTACCCAGGAGTGTGCCGATCATGCACCAAAGCCCTAATGAAATGAAAATCCACAGCCTGCTTCCAGTCTCCGACCGGGTCAGGAATGGAATGAATGAAGCCCCCATCTAGCGGCGAGGATATGAACTGTGCAAGCTGCCGAGGCCTGACGCACTCCTCTGGGGCAATGATTAAATGAATGACAGATGAAATGAAATGATAGTGGAGAGTGTTGCTGGAATGAAATTTGGACAGGGAAAACCGGAGTACCCGGAGAAAAACCTGTCTGCCTCCGTTTTGTCCAGCACAGATCTCACATGGAGTGACCGGGATTTGAACCACGGACCCAGCGGTGAGAGGCCGGCGTGCTGCCGCCTAAGCCACGGAGGCTTCCCAAAGCCCTAATAATACGCGAAATTTCTTTAATCGATCTTTCTGATAAATTCCCTTGAGGATATCGAACCGATGAATTAGCATGTGCGATACCGGCTTTCTCCGTGCTGGTTCTCCAGTATTTTGAAGTAAACTGCGGCCCGCTGTTAGACAACACTCTGAGTGGAACGCCAAACTCAGTTATATATTTATCAATGATAAGTCGACTACATGCTTTCCTGGTGGCTTTCCTTAATGCATAAAGTTTGACAAATTTACTGAATGCATCAACCAGTACAAAAATGTATTCGTAGCCAAACTGACCTTACACTACAGGACCAAATAGATCAACACAAAGTAGTTCGCTGGGACTATTTGTGATGACCGCCTGCATTGGACCACACAAATATCTAACTGGAAATTTACTTCTCTGACAGAGGTCACATTTAGCGAGAATCTTCCCAATTTCCCTTCCCATCTTTTCCCAGACAAAGTCATGACTAATTTCATAATACACCTTGTTAGCGCCAAAGTGGCCCAACTCCCTGTGAATGAACCAAAGCAGTTCTTCCCTTAATGAGGTTGGTACACATATCGCCCAGCGATCTTCCTTACACTTACGTGCGAGAAAGCCGTCCTGAATTTTATATATGTGAACCTACCCACTTTCACCGTAGCTGAATCACCTACCTCTAACCTGGCCAAAGGTTCCAGCAACACTACATCTTCCATCTGCTCAACCAACTTATTCTTAAGTACCTCAAGTGGCTGCTTGTTAATTGGATCAATACACGCACACATTAAAATACCCTGATCAGCCTTCAATACAGGTCCCTCCTTGCTTAAAGCTGCATCAGCAGATAACATATCCGCCAAGATGTTATCTTTACCTTCAATATGCTTCACCTCGAAGTCATATTCCTGGAGAGCCAAAATCCACCGACTTACTCTATTTGAGCTCAACTTACAAGTTCTTATAAATACTAAGGCGTGATGATCTGTGTGTATCTCAAACTTGCTTCCCAGCACATATATCTTAAATTTACTAAGACTGAACACAATGCCTAAGAGTTCCAATTCAGTGATGGTATACCTTTACTCGGCGGCTGACAAACCACGTGACGCTAAGGATACAATCCTCAGGTCTCCTTCCTCATCACTTTGACATAGCACCCCTGCTATACCAATATGTGACGCGTCTGTCATAAGGACGTACTCCCTGTCCCTTAGTGGATAGCGGAGTACCACTGCTTCCTCAAATTCACGCTTCAGCGCCTGGAATGCCTCGGCATGAGATTCATCCCGATACCATCTAGTACCTGCTTTCAAGCACTCTCTGAATGGCTCTACCAGACATGCATACTTCACCACGAAGCGGCGAAGGAAATTACATGAGCCAAGCACCGATTTCAATTCCCTTATGTTCCTTGGAGCGCTAGTATTCAGTATTTTCTGGACCCTACTTATCTCTGGTGTTACCCCTAATCGTGATACTTTATGACCCAGAAACCTGACCTCTTGCTTACAAAACTCAGATTTAGACAGCTTCAGAGTGAAACCTGCCTTGTCCAGCTTCTTAAAAACATAATCTAAATGACCCAAGTGCTCCTCATAAATTCTGGAACTTATGACCATATCATCAATATAAATATAAATAGTAACGAACTCACCTGTGTCCCTGCCTAGTGCAATATTAAGTGCCCTTATAAGAGCAGCAGAGCTACTTTTCAAACCATAGGGTGCCCTTTGAAACTGGAAAAGATAATACTGGTGACTGAATGTCGTGAAGGGCCGATCTTCCTTCCTAAGCGGAACCTGCCAAACACTAGATCTGAGATCCACGCACGTGTACCACTGTTTACCTTTAAAACTCTGCATTAATTCTTCAATAGATAAATATCTCAACTGGTCAAAACTGATATGTGAGTTGAGGGTGCGTGCGTCAAGACAAATCCTAACTTTCCCATCTGCCTTAGGAACAATTATGAGTGAATTTAAATTCTGACTATTATAGTACTCAATTATGCCATCTTCTAGCCTCTGATCAATTTGCTGTTGAACTAAATTCTGATATCGAAAAGGAACTGGGTACCTGTGTCCTGCAAACACTGAATAATTATGCACGTTTAACGAGTGTGTGTAACAATCGGCCTTACCAATTCTATCCTCAGAAATCCTCTTGTTGTCTAACAACACATTATAGAGCTGAACACTTCGTTGTTCCCCTAAATCATCACTAAATGCAGCCATCCGTAAGGAGTCTTCCAGAGTCCTGTACGTCTGCGCGTTCCCCACAAAAATAATGGCACAGGTTCTATAGCCTCAGACACCTGCCCGACGTCTTCGACACTATTGGCCGAAATCACAGTACTTAATGTACACACCTCTTGAGACACCCCACACTGCTTACCTGGATCGTTAAATGGTATAATTACTTCCTTCTTGTTCCAATTCACTTTTACACACTCCTCTTCGTAGCATAATTTAGCTTAAAATTTGCTTAACCAGTCAGAACCAATGATAATTTCTTACACTAGGTTCGGTATTACCAGACAAGCCTGCCTCTCCACATAACCACCAATTTCTAGTTCCACCAGTACTTGTTTTGAAATTTAATGGGACGTCTTGCCAACTGCAGTTATTACATAAGTAGATTTAATAGGCAACTCCTCAGAAATGGTACCTCTCTCCTTCATTTTAGAATAAAACATGGCACTCAAACTGGACCGTGCACACCCGGAGTTAAATAATGCAAAGACGGGCACCCCAGATACATAGATCTTGGCTATAGGGTATATATTCTTGCTCTCAATTACTTCCTGGACATCTGTTAGCTCCCGTAGTAAATCACTTTTCACATCTAGGTCATCATTATTTCTATATATACACGAGTACCGGTTGGAAAAACGACCTACAGTACTGCAACCCTACATACATGCTCTACTTTTGACTATTACTTCCTTAATTTACACTGCCCACTTTATCTCTTTCTCTATTTATCGTCACTCTCTCATCTCTCCTTACAATTATTGTTTCCCCCTCCTCTGTACTACACTTATCAATGGTGATACTACAGTTCGCTTCTCCTCCTATTGTTCCGTTCATCTCGGCTACAATTTCCTTCCACACCACATTATTTTCTTTCTCTTTCTTTCAACCTGGCTTCCAACTCCACTAAAAATTACTGTTATTCTGCTCTTTCTTTCTACTCCTATGATTTCTATCTTCCTGTCGCCCCTCAACTCCTATGATAACACCTTGCACCATTTCTTCTAATACATTAGTTTTGTTCTGATTTTTTCTTTTATTCTTCGAATTCCTAATTTCAGCCCTCTGTCCTTCATGTCCCTTAACTATCTCTTTCTGGCTGTGGCCTAACATCCGCTTCTCCACTTCCGCTAATCTCATACTAAATTCCTCTATACTTGATTTAAGGCTGTCCCTAATTTGCATATACTCTTCATCTATGACTTTTTGCATTTTAATTTCCCGATTGCTTAATGCTTTCTTTATTTTATCTATTTTCATTCCTATCTTTTCTTTAGTCTTTTTTTTATCTTCTTTCTCATTACGTTCCAGAATCTCTACCCTTACTTCCTGACTCTTTCTATCACCTGTTGACTAATCATGTCTACTTTATTGTCTATAATTTTAAGCTTCTTCTCCACCTCTACCCTGACTTCCTCTAGGGTTTCTATTAACTGACCTCGCACCTCTTCCAATATCGTTTCTTTGAACTCCGACAAACTTTCCTTCATGCTCTCACATTCCCTGCGCACCTCCTCGTTACTTTCCACTACGCTGTTTAACCTTTTATTTCCTCAATTTTATTATTAGTTTCCGCCCTATGCTTTATGCTATGCTTACTTCTCTATTATCATTTTCCACCTTAATATTAGTGCTTTCCAATTTGTTGTTAGTGCTTTCTAATTTACTGTTAGTAGCATTCAATTTAGTGTTAATTTATTGATTATTAACCTTCATCTCCTCCTTAGTAGCTTCTAATTTATTATTCGTTGGATCCAATTTAGTGTTAATTTCTTGATAATTAACATTCATCTTCTCCTTAGTAGCTTCTAATTTATTATTCGTTGCATCCAATTTAGTGTTAATTTGCATGAGTAACGCCATAATCCCATCACTAGTGTTCTGTGAACTTTCCTTGTCAACCTCACTCCCTGGAAACACCTCCGCTATTTCCTTTGAGCCATTCTCCCAGCCGGACTACCCTCATTAGTCTCAACATTCTTCGCCACCTCGTCACCACCCGTACCTGACCACTTCTAAGTTTCATTTCTCCCTCTTTCCCCGTCATACTGATACAGCACACGATATGTATATTTCCCCCCAAAACACACACAAAGCACAGAAATAAAACCTTTCCTCTCTCCACAAATACCAGCTGATTTTCGGCCACACGTTGGGCGTTCAAATAGAATGGTTTGCCTATGTGCTACACAAGACCATGACATGTGATTGCGTTTACCTGGAGTACCGTAGATAAACCACTGAAAAGCTTCATACCGGATGGGCACCATCGAGTCCAATGCCATTAGGACACCGAAATAAATATATAAAAAGACTTAAAATTTTATCACGGCTATGTAGACTCTTGTTACTCAGCACGTGGGGAAACATAAGCTTCCATTCAGCGTGCTACTTATAATGAGAGGATAGGTTCGGATTATAGCTAATTCTAACTACAAGGAGGAAACACGGAAACTGAATTTAATGAATTGAATTTAATAATAATAAAAAGAACAAATATAGCAAACATGATAATGGAAGAATTAGAGTTAACGATTAACGTGGCGGCTAAAACAAACGGATGCGGAGATATACGATAACGTTTACTTATTACCAGAAGCTAAATGAATTTAAATTAACTGTGCCCCCCCAAAAAAAAAAGATTGACTAATTTAAAAAATTACGAGACTTACAGTAGTCGCGTATGATGTGTAACATCTGACATAGAAGAAACTTCACGCGAAATTGTTGATACACCGGTATTTTGTACTATTATTGGCACAAATATTAATACGTCGTAAAAGGGAGTGTTTTACAGTGTTCGATTCCCGGCTCTGCCACGAAATTTGAAAAGTGTTATGTGGACTGGAACGGGGTCTAATCAGCCTCGGGTGGTCCAAATGAGTAGAGGGGGTTCGATTCCCACCTCAGCCATACTCGAAGTGGTTTTCCGTGGTTTCCCACTTCGTCTTCGGGCAAATGCCGGGATGGTACTGTACCGTTTTCTTTTATTCGGCCTGATTTACGGTACATGTACCTATACGAACCGCTACACCACACGGCAGGTTTTGACCTAGTTTTGAGAGCGCGCATAGCCATGTGATCGTTTGCTCAGCTGTTGTCTCATTAACAACCTTCGGAAGAGAGTGTTTCGCTTGGAGGCCGCGAGGATGCGCAGGTGTCCTTGAGCTGGCAGTAGTGGGAGATCGACATTTACATTTGAATATTTTTTGGAAATGTGATACAGATATGATGTCAAGTATATACTTGAGTTCGATATTACAGAAGAGAGGGACAGTGCAGTCGTGCTTTTTAGTAATGGCATCTGCAACATCAAGAATATAGATTTATATATCGACCTGTCTCAGAGAGATCGTCTCGTCATGCGCAGTAGAGACAGTGCGCCAGTTGCCTCCTGCAGGCAGACACAGGCGACGACGGACAGAGCACGTTTCAACTCAGACGAATACACGCTTAAGCAGAACTTGTAATGCAATGTTGTTTCGGCTGGAAGAAGTGTCAAGCTATTTTGAGTTCACGGCGGTGCTAGTTGACATTTATACATCGTGTGGTGACGGATTAAGGTCATTATAATAAAAGTTCAGTGTCGAATGAGAACTTCAGTCGTCAGAGCACCTGGCATTGTATGCGGGCAGTATTCTGTTAGTGGAATCACTCTTTTCACGAGTTACGGAGCGAGGTGCAGTGATACGTAAAGGAGGCTTGCCTCTGAAGTCTATGCATACTGAGAAGGCGTGCTATCTTTTCTCACGCCAAGACTATTGCAACTAAATATCAAGTACATTCCGAGTGAAGCATTTTAACAATGTATAGTGCTTGGAAGTCCAAGGTGTTGGGGGAGATATTTAGAATGCATATAAACATATTAGCCATGAGCGGCTAGGCATTTTAGTGTGGACATCGCTCTCCAAGCAAATGCAGCGGACGTCACGAGTAACCACAATGCTGTTTGCGAAGTGGAACATAGCATATTCGCGACGCGGGCTATTAGCTCGTGCAACATGAACTTTTGGTAACATGCAGCCGAAAATAACTCAGGCTACCGTCATGTGTCCACCTGCTTATTGCAATATTGCATTCGCGCGCGTGACGTATTTTCGAGCCGGGCTGGAACTATTCGAAATTCGGGCTAGGACGATTTCCGAGATGAGGAAACAGTTCGTTTACTACCAGTGGACTTGGGACATTGGAGTAAGGGATCCCCAGTGCGTTCATTGGAAATTGGAATGGAACCGTGTAGTCCTGCTACACCATGGTGGGACCAGGTGGTGGGCATCTTCACGCTCCATATTGCCTTCGAGAATCTTCAGCCAGGTAGAGAATCTACTTTTCATGTAGTGTTGCAAGGTAGATAGTCCAGTTTAAACACTTTGCCATCTATTAATTTTTTTATTTTGAGTAGTATGATTGTGGAGTGGAGTTTATGCATGGCTATTCCATGTCATGTGTGACTTCATTTTCAGTCGAGTTTAGGCCTGATTAACAAGGTACACTCATTTCATAATATTTTATTATGAATTAATTGTTCATTTTTCAGCTTAATAATCTATTAAATATAAATTCATTAAATGTATTCCGAACTTCTTGATTGTGGAGAACAGATCTTCGTAGGAGAAGAAATCTACGTTATTCTCATAGGGAATTGTTACTGTTTTTATTTTATTTTATCAAGCTTTGGCTTGAGGGGTCGTCGTTCCATTATCTTAGTGTTCGACAATTGCGAGCTTCGATTTGGCTTATGCGCTGTTGCATTATAATTATTAAATTACAGTATAGAATGTGGAGTTTGATCATTCTTTTAGAATGGGAATTTTCTTTTCTCTTGAGGGTAAACGCTGTCATACTGCAATTCTAATGTATCAACAGAATTTAACTGGAGTCGTTATCTGGATACATGCTGTAGATTCAGTTTGATTTTCGCGGATTCTCTTGAGGGGACATTTCTATTTTTGTCTGATCAATGTTAACGTTTGATTTTGTAGTCACGTGTACTTGGATACACTTCGTTGATTTTTATATTTATTAATATTGCTATAACTGAACTTTGATTCAGTATTTCGAGTTTTTCTTGTTTAGAACATTGCTTTAGAGAACTATTTGAAGAACAAGAATCTTTTACTAGACAGATCCCAGGGATTAACTTTAAGGGGAAATGAATTCTTATGTGACTGTGAATACAACTCTGTAAGGCAAGCTTTTTGTGATCCAGTGCACTTGATTAAGTAGCCACTCATGTTAAATTTATGTTGCATTGGATTGAGAAATCATAATAATTAAGAAATACAGCTGAATATATCTGATTACTTGTTATCGAATAAAATAATCACCATGTGGGTGATAGTGTGTGAAGAAACGTCAATGGGCGTGTTATATATATTTACGATGGTACTCGTTGAAGTACGTTCATATTAAAATGATAGTAAAAGCATCATGTGTAATGCGATTATAAAATATAAACTTGGTAATGTTGGTGGTAATGCCCACCGTATTCAGAAATCGAGGTCATGAGTGACCATTATTATGACAGTAATTCTTTTATCAAGCCTCAGAGTTTGTTTTTGTGTGGCATCCCCATTTAATTAATTCTTCGGTTGTGCTCAGTTTATAAGATTTAAGCAATGCTAGATATGATTCACGATCGTTATATTTTAAATTCTGGATGAATTTAAATAAGTACATTCATACTGAAATATTATTGAATCTTTGGAGATTCTGAATTACGAATTTCACGTCTTTTTAGCTTGAGTGCTTGATTGATAAAAATACATTTTGAATACATTGCTAAGGCAATATGAGTTATGCAATTTCAATTTTGACAAAGCAGATAAGGAGTACAGAATTACCTGTTTGGAAAGGCATTTACATCGGAAGGTGTAATAACATAAATAAATGATTTCGCTGTAAATAAGTAAATATATATATATATATATATATATATATATATATATCTCTCTGAAATAATTCACGTGTTCCCTTATGTTGGAATGGTGGAAGAACCATTAAGGCAATCTATTTTTGTTTTTTGTTTTTTCTATTGTTCACATGATTAACGATTTCTATTGAGGGTTAAATGCACTCTTGGTCCATGGGGACTGTTAATGCATTTATTGGCATGATTCTAGTGCCCAGTTTCTTCGTTTGTGTCCAGTCAAGGACAATTTGGTCTGACCTTCTGTCAGATTTCTTTTGAAATAAATACTTTGTCATTTCTTTTAATCGTGTGATGTGATGATTTACAGAAGTATGAAGAGGTCGCATTAAGGGGGGCCACAGCTAGATATTTCTAGAGTTTCCCACACTCCTGAGAGGGTGTTTGCCCACGATTCTCGTGTTCTTAGAGCTGTTCGCTGTTATGCTTTGGTCGTGCTTAATGCCACCTCTGTTAGGTTTTACTGCACCCTGTTACTCCTTTTTCCTGTTGGTAGGATTTGGGGACTTTTCTAAGCCGGGTGGGTTTTCAGATCCTACGATCCAGCTACCTTCGTGGGATTTCAACAGGTAAAGGGTAGGTAATTCGGGCACAGTACCTACTGTAAGGCCACGGCCGCCTCCTTCCCTCGTCCTAGCCTATCCATCCCAATCATCCCTCCCTTCCCATCCCTCATGAGGCCCCTGTTTGCTTTACAGGTGAGGCCGCCTGGGCGAAGTGCTGATCACACCTCCCCAGTTGTATCCATCCCGACCAGATGTTCAAAGCTCCAGGACAGTGGCCATAGAGGTGGTAGTGGTGAGTTCCCTTGCTGAGTCCGTGGGAACCACCAACCTAGAGGTTAAATTGACTAAATAAATAAATAAAAAAATAAACGATATGGATCAACTAGATTAATAGACGCGACACCGCTCATAACCTTAAATTCCTCATAAACAGGTCCTCTTCATTCACAGACCAACACGTAATTTCATATGGATTCTGTTAAAATGAGTCATATTGATATGATAAATATCGTTTAAAATGATAATCTGGTAGCAAAAATATCTACCCCGTCCGGGATTCGAACCCGAGATCTCTAGATTCACAGCCATTGGCGCTAACCACACGGCTTTTTCGACTACGCTAATATTGTGCACAAGATGGTGACTTATTTCCACGTTCCAATAATACTGCATTACGGAATTAAGTTTCATTTATATTTTACTTGTTTCGATAATGTTCCTGCGTGAAATTGAGTTTTAAATGCCTTATGAATAGGCCCTCTTGTGATTAAAGAGAATGTATTCAGCAATAGTTTATGAAGGCTTGCTCAATTCTCGTATAAACACGACGATTATATTATATTGATGACTGCATTACCGTTATGTGGGTTAATATTTGAATAGCCATTGTGCAGAAACATAATACCGGCAATGCCAACTATTTACAATGTTTGATATTAAGGCATTTTACCATTTAAATACTGATATGAAGACTTCGAACATGTACCATGTGCTTTGTTTCAATCACTTGACACCAGAGTTCGCATGTGCGTTTACCGTTCAGTATGTCATATACATTCCACATGGCCGAGAGTACGTCATGGTATCAATTTCCGACATCGCGCCCTCATTGTTTCTCTTACCACTGCCAGCTGGATCGATCGATTGAGTTGGCAGTGCGTCTTACACTTCAGTTCGATCCACCACTGCCAGCTAGCACACTTCCGTTCGAGCACACTTCCGTTCGATCGAACGGAAGTGTGCCAGCTGGTGCCACCTCGATCGTTTCGATCCACTTCCGTCCCATTTTTCAAAATCACTCCCACACAAATATCCAGCAACCGAGTGGAAAAATGTTACACATTTAAAAAAAAACAGAGAAATATGTGATTTTGTCATTTGCGCTCACCGCTTGTTGTCTTCATGATGGGTTTTGCTCGAAATTGCCATCATCTTCTTGAAATGCTTGATGTTGTAAATTATTGAGTTGTGTGAGATGAAGACCTGGGTTCATAAATCCCATTTATGACGACAGTCAAATTCACAACTGTCATCATTAATATGAGTGAACGAGATGTGTCCCCCAACATATTACAACTGTATTTGTACATGAGCTTCTACATGCTCAAACGTAGAATAGACTGACAATCAGAATGATAATCAGAATTGAGAATCTGAATGAATTAGAATCTCGAATAAGAATTGAATGTCTCGAAAAGAAGAATAAGAATGACTCTCGGTCCACGGGTGAAGTTTTATAAAACTTCACTTCAACCCTCTCTCAGTACCCCTCACAAGTGACTGCCGACCAATCTCCTCTTGCGTTTCAAAGTACTTGCCTCCTACTCCTCCAACTTGTATTAGCGTCCAAGTTCTGATTCGCCCAGAAATGGCGTGGTGTAGATTCTGAGAATTGCTGTGCTTGTAACCAAATACGGATGTTTTTGTCGTCATGAAGCAAGCTTCCCTTGTCTGCATGGACTTGACCTCTGTTGAACCAAATTCTTAGAAAAGCGACCCAAAGTAGCGTCAGGCCCTGTTCCCTCAATTTCTCGGAAAGTCTCCCACGGTGCGATCGGCCAGGTTTAACTTGCGTTGCAACGTACCCTCTGCCTATTGCTAGTATTCTTGATTCGCCCTCACGTTAAAATTATTGAATATGCTTCTTGAAAATCTTCCATTAAAACAAATTAAATATGTACATAATAAAACAACCTTCCCCTTCCATATAAATCGACGTGAAAAATAATTACAATTATGACTTAAAATAAATTATGTGGGTGGCTATGATGTTTTCAACTGTTGATTAATAATGATAATAAGGCACCACTATGCCAATATCACAGTGTATCTGAACCGTGGACTATAGTACTTGAGCGCTACGCAATGACTTGGCGGTTTGAATATAAGATGATGCGTTGGTTCTGCTAGTATTGCCACTTTGTCTAGAAGTAGAAGGTACTGATGACCTCGGTTGATCATGACGATGCAATAGTGTGTGATGTGCTTTTTCGAAATGAAAGCAAAGTCTATAGTGCGTCTCTACCTTAAAAGGCAGTATGGAATTAAATGTAGTAGTTGCCTCTCTCTCGCACTCACATGTCCTGCTTCGTTCTCTTCTATGCCGGCGATGTTGCAATTTCCCAATAATTGAAAGTGACAAATCTAAGAAAATGTTTGCGCGGTCTTATAGAGAATTTTCCGCTCTTTATGATGATGTAAAAAATAAAAGCCATAAATAATTAACACATGACCCAATTTTCACAATTACGATATTTTCGCTCGAATCAATATTTTTGAGGATATAAAACTTATCACGCCATAGATAATGAACTAATGATCGCAACAGATCAAGAATTTATTTTTAGATTGCCTGATGTTGGTAGAAGATACCCGAATTCTCAGGGCAGTAATTATTTTCTAAATAAGAAAGTTATGATTTTTTTTCTTAAATGTTACTTCAAAAATCTGGGATGGTGTCACAGTCAAGTTACGTAGCGAGAAACGTTTTTGCTGTTGACTTAACGTTGGTGACTAAGGGAGAAGAAATGTTCATTAATGTCTGAAATAGTTAAAAAAAACAGAGCTCGACATCAGATAGCATTCATAAGTTATAGCACTTTGCGTACTCCTCCCGCCCAGTGCTGACGGACCGAAGGTTTATTTACTCTGGTGGCTATCTCCTCGACTGCGTTTTGGAGGGTAGGTTATGGTATGAAGTTAAACTGTGAAATGAAGTGGTCCTTATGTTCTTTATAAATTGTCCGCCTCGTTGCGTAGTGGCTAGCATTCTTGGCTGTCACCACGGAGGCCCGGGCTTGAATCCCGGCTCTGCCAAGAAATTTAATTCTGGTCTGAGGGCTGGAACGAGGTGTACTCAACTTCATGAGACAAAGCTGAGAAGAGGCGGGTTCGATTCCTACCTCAGCCATCTTCAATGTGGTTTCCGAAGTTTGCCTTTGTTCGTCCCGGGAATGAACAAGGTTTCGATAATGGTGCAGAGTTAACGTCTTTGTGCCAAAAGAACATGGCAGCCACCCACGACAAAATGACAGATGAAGTAAATGAAAAGTGGTTCGCCGAGCAATTGTTGCCCAATGTTCCCGAAGGATCTATCCTAGTAATAGACAATATAGGCTATCACAGCAGAGAAATATGTTCCTTGCTTGCCACCATACCGCACCACCATACCACAGTGAACTTAACCCCATAAAAATGGTATGGACGCAAGTGAAGAACTATATAAAATTGAACAACGTCTCATTCAAGAAACAAGAAATTAATAATTTCATTTCGGCTGCACACCACCACTTGACCACAAAAAATTGGATAAATTACGTGGACCACAATAAAGTATTATTATTATTTTTATTATTATTATTATTATATGTCATATAATAATTTATTATAACCTATGATAATCGAGAAAATGTAATATTATAGCATGTTATAATATCATATTCATGAATAATTGAACATTATAACTTATTATGTGTGCATTAAAATCACGCTCTGAGCTTCGGTGTATCATATCTAAATATTGTACCGTCGTTCGCTTCAAGGTATGCGATACAGTTATATGCAACAAACAAATATTTTCGAAATTTCCCGAGTTTTGCGGAAAAGCACGCCTGAATACGAGTTATGTTACATCATGTGCCCAGCATTGCAGAACTTTGTATATGCAGCAGATCTGGCATCAGCGCGCTCCATTTACTGCGTACTGTCTTTTAAAGTAGAGACGCGCTATAGTGGACTTGCAGTTAGAAGCGGAATGTTTAGGTGAAAGACAATTGAAACAGAACTTATTTTGAGATACTAATTTCCTTCTGTCATCCTCTGATAGCTCTTTGAAGGATTTACATAAGTATAAGGCGTGATGATCTTTACACAATATGCATTTTACTGGATCGTTAAGACTTTTGCGAGGTTCGCCTTGAGTACTTCAAGCGAGACAATTTGTAGTACGGTGTTCGGTGGACCTAGTTTTGTAACCAATGGCGAGTGGGTTGGATTTAGAAGAGCTAGACCCATGTTTTTGAGTACTAGTAGATGCATATTCGCGTCTAGATTTCGGTGACGTGGTTTCACGTTTAGAACTGGAAGAGGCGGGTTCACTTTGGTTAGCTAAGGCTGTTAAAAGCTGACATCTGGTGTTTATAAAAGTGACTAAATGCTCATAGGAATAATCATCGTTATTAGAAAACTCAATCTCCCAGGCTTTGAGGGTGGCTGTATCAAATTTTGGAATTACTAAATGTATTAAGAAGGTGTCCCAATGTTTAGTAGTGTGATCCAATTGAGATAATGCCTTCAAATGAAGCTGGGTTATGTCAACGAGGGTACGCAGGCTAATGACGTCATTATGACGTGAGGGAGGCACGTTAAACAAAGATTTCATGTGACGCTGAATGCGTAAACGTACAGTATATCACCATATCTTTCTTTAGGTAAATTAAAGGCAATAGGGTAGTTTTCGGTGCTTAAATGAAGCACTTCGACTAGCTGTAATGCTTGGTCGTCTAGAGTTGCTCTTAAGTAGTGACATTTGTGAATATCTTGAATATCCTTATTGCCATGAATAAGAGAGCAAAAAAGCTCATAAAAGGAATCCCTTTCGGATTTTTCACCTGAAAAATTAGGCAAATTTATTTTAGGGAGTAAGGGTTTGGGTTTATGCATGCCCTCACGAGCAGAGGTTTGTTGTTCTTGGGGTGAGCTAGGAACTGAAACGTCCTTTTTTTATCTTCTCCAAGTTTACGTATTATTTTGAAGACAGCACCAATGCCTTCATAGTATTGAGTTTCTACGTCCACTCGATCTTCTGTTTGACCGAGCATACATGTTTCAATTCCTGTTTGAACCATGTTATAGTTCTCATAAAACCGTTCCTAATCTTTTAATCCATGGGAAATTACGTCTAAATTAGACTCTGATGGAGCCAACTCCTGTGTATATTTTTTAAATCGGGTGATTTTCCCCTTGTAGGACGCCCGTTTGGCGATGAGCTTATCATCTTTATCTTTATCTTTGTCCCCTGGCGCCATAATGAGATTGAAAGTTTGAGTACGACTTACGATACTGTAGAATTTGTGGAAATTCTGTCAAGTTGGCAGCAGCAAGCAGGTTGAAAGGTGATGAACACTGTAGGAAACAGGAGTGACCTTTTTCTCCTTCCACCAGCCTTGAGTAGTTTGAGTTATAGCTGAAAAAATCCAAATAAATATTAGCAATTTGTAAAATATTGACAAATTGGATTCTCCCAGGTCTCGGCACCAAATTTCAGTAGGTTAAGCCTGAGTTCAGACACTACCTAGGGGAAGATGATTTGAAAATAAATGGAAAAAGTTTTAGGAGTGGAAACAATCTTAGGCAGAGAGGAAGAGAATCCAATACAAATAATAAGCAGATAGTGGAAAAAGTTATTTTGCTTAAAGCTTGCGGAAGTAAGGTGAATAAGTGGGTGCCTAAGCTTGAATGACGGAGAGAGCAGCGTGAGCTGAGGTTACCGGCAGACTGTTGCTAAATGCTCTTTCCCTCCCGAGCGTGAATTTGGGTATATTGTAGGAGCGTAGTGCACTGGCGAACAAAGGTATGCCAGATGAAAAAGACTTATGTACTTTCCCTTCAAAGGGGTGAGATTTTAGAAAGCATTCTGAAATGCTAGAAAGATTCAAATTAGCCGGAATATTTTTATTACCCGTCACTGTCGGATCCCCGACAGAAAGACCAAATGCCCCTAGAGTGGGCAGAGATAAAGCACCTTTAGAGCTTTTAGCGATAGTTTTATTATTATTAGTAGAAATCGTTAGAGGGAACCAATTGTTGCGTTTAAAGAAGGCTAACTTCTAACCCAGCAGAGTGCCGACTAAAAGTTTAGAAAGGATGAAAAATTCAAACCTAACTTGAATAAAACCAAAATTCTAAACAGTAAATCATAAGACAGAGCGAAAATCTCTTCAAGAAAGGAACTGGCTGAGCGAGCTATACTTGCCTTAATAATTTACTAGAATTAGCTATGATAGCTAAAGAAACTTTTTAAGTGATGTTAGCAGAAGTTTTGCTCTAAACGCAACAAGTTATTGAGATTGTAGTAAACTTATCATTCGGTGATTTTGTTTATTTCTTTCAATATAGAATCAATTAAAGAGAAAAAAATAGGGAAGGAAAGGTCCTGCCTAACATTTCTTCTAGCAATAGAAGTAGAAAAAAAATAATAGAGATTTTATTTAACAAATAATTTAGATCTCAGATCTATTTAGGGCTAAAGAAAGAAGGTTTTGAACAATTTAAAGGTCTCAGACCTATAATAATAAAGAGTTTTTACAAATGGTTTAAATACTTCGTTTGGAGATACATAAACATTTTGTTTGAGATTGGCAAGGCAAAATACCAATGCATTAAGAATGCCTTTGTAGTGGGCAGAAGGCTGTAAATAATTAAATGTAAATTCCTGAACACAGCAGGAGAAGAAAAAAGAGATCAAGAAGTGGATTTATAACCACTAAGATATTGAAACAGATTTTAAGAAATGCTACGTTCAAATGGGGGAGGTTGCATTAACGAAACATGGATACACAAAATTAATTATAGAAGTTTAACAATTGGGAAAGTATAACTTCCGAGACGCAGTAGGAAAGTTACATATAAAAATGTGGGTTTATAACCACATGGATATTTAAGCAGAGTGAATAAACGTGATACCTAACAAAAGTGGGAGGGAGCCTAATTTTAGACTAAGCCTCGTTGTAATATAAGAAAATAGTTTAAATATACCCTAAATCGTTATTAAGGGAATTCGGGTGTATAGGAAATGTGGGATTAGAGTCCTGGCCAATTTTATTGCTCTCATCGATTCGCGGCGCGGAAGATCGTTAACCGGGCACTGTTTTGTAGCACTAAAGTTTGTTGAATGATTATAAATTGTCACTATTGCAGTATGTATAAATGCATTGAGTTAACCTTTGACGGGTTTCTAGCGTTATAGATTCTTGATGTTGCAGTTAATAAGTTCACTTTGAATTGGAGTTAAGAAATAATTTGAAGTTATTGAGTACAGTTTTTCACAGTTTATAGTCTATTGCGTATGGAAATTTCCCGAGTTGTAATGACAGTTGAATAGGGTAGTAGAAATCCCATGGAGCAATAAAGTTATGTTTTAGACAGCTATAAGTTTTAGCAGAATCCCACGTAGGAGAGAAGCATCTCCCTTATTTCGTACAAGAAGTACTAAATTTCACGTTTAGAAATAAGCTTAGTTAAGGATTACAATTCCCGCGTGTGGCAGTTATTGCACAATATTGCTAAAATCAAAACACTGCCAATAATATCCATTAAAGCTTTTCTGTTTATTTTAAAACCCTTTTAAAACATAGTTAAAATCACATGAAGGTAGGGACTTAGCTTTCTATGATGTTTCGTGCAGCCGTTAGATCCAACTTTAGAGCATGGCATCTATTTGAAATTACCTCATGTGGAAAGGAGGCAAGCCTCTGAGTGAGGGCTGAACTTTTCACGTAGCCGACTAGACGAGAAGAGAGAGAGAAATTCACACACACGGAGAGCTTGAGAAAGCGGAGAGGCAGGGGGAGACAAAAGAGAATATGCACTGTAGGAATCGTTGGGAAACAAAAATTTCGACACAATGGGAATTTGATACATCAAATAAAATCTTCATGGAGATGGTAGATGACGACAAGGGTGACATCTGCTTGAGTGGTTTGGCATCCTTCTTGAAGTTGTGAAGTTCAAAGCTTCGACAGGTTACCGCGTGGTGAGCTGGGGTTGAGTAGCAAAGAGTACACAACTGAAACAGACTAACATAAAATAAAATTCATGTTGAAAGAAAAGGGAGTACATAAAGGGTCACTGTTGGTGTCTGCGAGAAGGGAAATAAAAGAATTAATGAAAAAGAAGAAGCAAAGAAGCAGCGACTACTAACTCTAACTAAACGTGTATTCCAAGGAATACACCAGTTGTTAGAAAAATCATTTTAAATACTTGAAAATCACTTGACCACCATGTTGTTTTAGTTCTTCTCAGGATTTGGAAAATCACATATATGAACTGAATGGTCCTCTATCACCACACAAACATTCAGTTTGATTGCTAAATTGGTTTCAGAGATATTCTGAACCAGTTGAATATATTGTATGGATGCCTTGTTGGCTATAGAATGATACGCCAGCAGATGAATATTCTAATGATAGTTCATTATAATTGCACAGCCGCCATTTTGAACTTCTCATAAAATTCCATTAAATAAGACTTCAGTATATTAAGGCTATAAAGATGTAAGCTACCGTGCAAAGCTTCACAGCGCTCGGATGAATAGTCGAGAGAAAAATCCATTCAAATATTTAAATTTTGCGTTTTGCGTCGCCACCTTGTTGGTTTTGTGCTCACTAGGTTATTGAAAGTCCCATAGGTGAACTTGTGTTAATAGCCTCTATCAACATAGAAACTTTCAGTTTGATTGCTGTAATACATTCGTATATATTGAGAACCGTCTAAATATGTCGGATGGTCGCCATGCTGGATTGTTATATATGCAGACCATAGAGTTATGTAGCATTAGATTATGATCATTGCGCGTAGGTTCATTATTCAAACGTTCATTTCGATGGCATGATTAGGACACAAAAATAAAAAACTCAATTTTAAAATTTCGCACTGCCGCCATCTTGGGGTCATGAAAACAATTGAATTAAATTAGATGTCAGTAGATT
The DNA here is from genome assembly GCA_946902985.2 of Meconema thalassinum. Classification (NCBI taxonomy): domain Eukaryota; kingdom Metazoa; phylum Arthropoda; class Insecta; order Orthoptera; family Tettigoniidae; genus Meconema; species Meconema thalassinum. The sequence continues at coordinate 1,121,827,888 of OX336389.2, read as the reverse complement.
ACATTCCATATGAACATTTACCGTACTAAGTTTCACTGCACTGCACTCTGTTGATTAAATCGCGAGTAAATTCCATTAAATATTTTAACGTCACATGGCCACCATGTTGATTTTATGCTGACCAGGTTATTGAAGGTCCCATAGGAGAACTTATATTAATAGCCTCTATCAACATACAACCTTTCAGTATAATTGCTCTAATAGGTTCGCAGATATTGAGAACCATCTAAATGTTTCGGACGGCCACCATGTTGGATTGTTATATAATTGCCCTTAGAGTTATGTACAATTATTGCGTAGGTTTACTATTCAAACGTTGACTTCGAGTGCATGATTAAGACACAAGAAATAAAAATAATAATTTTAAGATTTCGCCCTACCACCATCTTGCAGTTAAAAAAAAATGAATTAAATTAGATGCGAGTAGATTAAATTTTCAATGAACAGTTACCATACTAAGTTTCACTGCGCTTGGATGATTAAATTGCGAGAAGAATCTATTTAAATGTGTAAACTTCGCTTGGCCACCATATTGGTTTTGTACTTAACAGGCTTTTGAAAGTCACATAGGGGAACGTCTAGTAGTACATTTTATTACCGTACAAAATTTATGTTACTGTTGTGTGGATATAGAATGCCAGTGAAATATTTCGCTCGGCCACCACGTTGGATTGGTGAAACGTATTAACGTATTAGCCTCGTGAGGTCTCCCAAATAATATGTAGTTATAAGTTGTACAGACATTAGGGAAGTGACGAATAAGTATGTGTTCAGTGCTACTGTCAAGTATCAAGTAATGCATATGTAACCGATACAGAAAAGTGTTATTTTAGTGGTAAATATATGTGTTCAGTGCCGGTGTTAAGTGTTAAGTAATGTATGTAATTGAAGAAGTGTGTCGCCGTAATTTGGCCGGCTGAAGTAATGATGGGCGGGGCTGAGGCCTACCCTGACCTTTGCCTACAATTCCGACGGTAGCTTTGCTGGCTAACTGCAATATTCTTTGCTCTATACTTCGTAGATCGACGTACATTAATGTTCTGCGATATATTGTTTGCAAATACCCTTGATGTTGCTCCTACTCAATCCAGAGTAACCCTCTGGTCCACAGAAATATATTTATCGTGTTCTCACTATTCGGAGCTTTTTCAATAACTATTAATTGTTTCCTATGTCGCCCAAACCTTGGGTCAACTGTCATGGGCTGACGCCCATAATGGCGTGATGCCAACTGTTCTAGGACTGTGTACGGCCCTGCTATATATTCGGCCATTCAATGAGCTTTGGTTCCTGACCCTTATTTCCGTGGTAATCATTTTAAAGTTTTGAGATTAATGTTTCCTAAAAGTAGATGTTTGTCAGGTTTCATTGATGCTACTGGATTTGCAATCCGATCGATGAATTTCACGCAAAACGATTAGCGTCCTTTTTTATGGCATAAAAAGGTAATTCCCCTGTTCAATCTCGATATCCATGACTGGCCCTGAAGTGGGAATAAGGTATTCGGCCTGCTGTGTAACCAATTAATTTGATGAATTAATCTTAATCAATTTAATTTGCTTCTAATTTTTCTCTTATATTTAGATAAATGAATATCTATTTAGCATTTCTCTGCGCTTTTTATTTAACCTGTTACTAGGGGAAAGATGTACATCACGTGGCGCATGTGACCATAAGTCACGCCCACATCCCCCTCCTACTTGCTCCAGTGGTTCTTCTGCAGGAATTTTTCTCTGTGTCTCGCTGAGATAAGGCCTTTTGAAGTGCGGTAACGCGATCTGGTGAATCCCCATCAGAGAATGAAAGAAGTCTCCTTGCTCTGCGTGATTTGGTATTTCAACTCAACTACGCATTACAATTTCTTCGCTATGAAACCATGCCAATAAAGTTTTACAATATCAACTTATTGTAATCCAAGTGGAGCTGGTACAGTTACAATTGGCTGGGATGTTATGGCATAAGCTCCTTGGAAGGTTACAATGTGCACCAAAACCATATTCATGAAGAATTCATAAAGTTTGTATTATCTGAATATGCTGTTTCTTGAACTGTAGCGGTTAAAATATTTAAAATGTGCAGATAACGTACCACATATCTGTCACCCTTGAGGCTTGGGTGGGATTCAGCTTTACTCTAAGTTGTTCCTAAAACGAATTAGGCTACTTTGTTGTCATAAAGGAAAAAGATTGCTTGGTTATACTCGATATGTTATTGAAGTTACGGTAAATGTGATTAATCGGGTGTTAATGTATAATTTTCTGTAATTATATTAGTCACCATTCAATTTGGTAAATGCTGTAAATTATTGAATATTTATCAAATTAACCGGCGAGCATATATAATTTACAAGTCATAATGGCGAATGTGATAAAAGTCAGTTTGACATGTGAAATTCTATGTGTTAATAAGGCTTTATATACAAGCACAAACCTAACCTGGGGCTTATGCCCCAGACCCCTTCCTTGTAGTAGAGCAGTTATTTTCGTCGAGACAGTAGTCTAACCTAGTAGCGAGCAATGATTTCGTCCAGACAGTGGTTTAACCCAGTAGCAACGAATGGTTTCGCCCAGACCGTCGTCTAACCTAGTAGTGACCAATGGTTTCCCCGAGACAGTGGTCTGACCTAGTAGCGACCAATGGTTTCACCCAGACCGTCGTTTACCTAGTAGTGACCAACGGCTTCGCCCAGACAGTCGTCTAACCTAGTAGCGACCAATGGTTTCGCCCAGACCGTCGTCTAACCTTAGTAGCGACCCATGGTTTTGTCAAGATAGTCGTCTAACTTAGTAGCGACCAATGGTTTCACCTAGACCGTCGTCTAACCTAGTAGCGACCAATAGTTTCGCCCAGACCGTAGTCTAAACTGGTAGCGACCAATGGTTTCGTCCAGACCGTCGTCTAACCTAGAAGCGACCAATGGATTAATTTAATAAATATTCAATAATTTATCACATTTACCAATTTAAGTGGTGATTACATACAATAACCGGAATTTATAATTAATCTCCAGTTTATTACATTAACGATGGGTAAATATGTCGACAACACAGTAGGAAGTATCTTCTAATACCAAACATTTTAATTTGCTGCAATGGCAAGAGTGGAGGTGCACCTGACTCCAAGGAGGGGCATTGTCCTGCTATTGGGTCCTCCCACGTCGTCTAACCTAGAAGCGACCAATGGATTAATTTAATAAATATTCAATAATTTATCACATTTACCAATTTAAGTGGTGATTACATACAATAACCGGAATTTATAATTAATCTCCAGTTTATTACATTAACGATGGGTAAATATGTCGACAACACAGTAGGAAGTATCTTCTAATACCAAACATTTTAATTTACTGCAATGGCAAGAGTGGAGGTGCACCTGACTCCAAGGAGGGGCATTGTCCTGCTACTGGGTCCTCCCACGTGCCGGGAAGACCGGTCCTAATGTGACATGTCACTGTAGGACTGGCTAGGGTGTGTCGCGAGCCGCGGTAATCTATCCTGCACGCCACAGAATGGTGGTTGAAGGAACGCCTCATGGCGTAGTGGTTATCGTTGTTGGCTGTAGCAGTCAGTGTATCTGTAACAACGAGGGTAAGGAATTTTGATGGCCCGCCTCTTTGCGTAGTGGCTAGCATCATTCTTGGCTACCACCGCGGAGGCCCAGGTTTGATTCCCGGCTCTGCCAAGAAATTTAATTCTGGTCAGAGGTTGGAATTGGGTACACTCAGCCTCGTGAGGCAAAACTGACAAGAGGCGGGTTGGATTCCTAACTTAGCCATCATGGAAAAGGTTTTCGAAGTCAGGTGTGTATTTGGTCACATGCCAAGAAGAAGGATGTAAAGCCAGTTATATTGGACAACGTGGAAGACAGTTTGCAACACGATAAAAAGAACCTAAAAATGCAATAAAACACAGCAAACACTCAGCTATTTGTGAACATACGAAAGGCAACAACCATCGTTTCACAAAAATACACGTATATATCTTAATCACATATCATTTATTTCAGGTTATTTTTCACATATTCAAGTAATTGAAATTGTTTTGTTGACCGACTGAAGTTAGGCTACAATATTAGTTGACAACAAAATTAACCACAACCAATATTGAAACTCCTCTCCAGGCCAAAACCAACTCCATCCTAACATCAACGATATTTAAGCACGTGAATTATGTCAGTGACAACACACGCAGTCGAAAGGTCATTAGGACTGCAAAATCCTAAGATGCAGTTTGCGCAGGAGAGGCTGACTGCTCTTAGCGTATATGTTGGTATTATAAAAGCTGAATGGGAAGCTTATTTACAACAACACATCAATGGTTGAAGTCATTCTCAGATCTTCATTTGAAAAATTAAAAATTGCCTCCAAAAACTCAGCGTAAATTGTAATTTCAAGTAAATAAATTAAGGGCTGAGCAGTTCCATCTAAGCTTGGAAACAGCTACTACGTAAAGGTAAAGCTGTGGAACTATTTGATGATTGGCACTAATCTAATAGCTGGATGTAAAAAAAATCCCAAGGACTTTCCTCACCGCGGTGGTCGAATGCAATAAAAATGAACTGTAATGTGGTTGCAGTGAGAAGTGTCAAGTTTCCTGTTGCCGAGTGTGTAACGAATATGAAACCCTTATCCACAATAGTTCTCTAGTTATTTACCTTGCCCGGTATCAAACCAGGGACTATGTTTCCCAAGAGATTCCACTTGTGAATCCCTTTATTATTATTCTTTGCTACTGTTGAAATGAAGGCAGTGTGGAAATTCACCACAAGCCGTGTGTAACACTTTAGGAATATAACCACTCCTTAGAGAGCCATGTACTGTATTTGTTATCAACTTTAAGTAAAACACCTTGTAATTCCATAAGAACTTGCCAGGCCCTTCTCCGAACAGCCAGGTAGAATCAATGTCTCCATTTCCGAATCAACAGGTGAATACCCCAAGTAGTTTAAGTGAAGACGAATGTAATGTCATTAGAAGTTTCTCGGAATAACCAGAAACAGACTAGTATTGTTTTACAGAACATCAATAATATTTCAAACCCCCCCTACTGCTTTACTCAAAGCATTGTTTTCTTCCACAGAATACTGGAATATGTCATATTGAGTTCAAACCGCCCATAAGATAATGTTATATAATGTTATATAATGTTATATAAGGACTGGCTCAAGTGAGCTCAGGGCTCTATATTCAATAACATTCCGTTGTGTCACGATGATGTGACATTAACAAGCCTTAGGGCTCTATATTTAATAATCTATTGTCGTGTTACGATCACGTAACAAGCCACACGGCTTCTGTAACTACCCTGTAAATATGTTCTAACTAAATAAATATATCAAGCATTTCTAAAAGTTAGAATTTGCATTCATTTGAATACGATACTACTCAGTGCGTAAAGAATCCCAGAGGACCTTAGCTTAACAAACAAAACGAGCTAAGTACGCATATTAAGCTAGAAACTTATCTCTCTCACTTTCCTGGTTAAAGAGCGGCTCGCCTTTGAAACCTACTGGGCGGTTATGTAGAATAAACATTCCATGTCTGTGGGGAGCCAAGGCTTTCCCAGCACGAGGCACAGTGTCTTCAACTCTCCACCATAGCCACTGAGAGCAAGCAGCGAGACTGGAGAGAACTAGAGCTCAGCAACACCAACTGAAACCCCGGAGAAAATGTGAACTACACGTTCGCTGTCCTCTCTGTCACACTGGCTGACGGAGATAGCGCTCACACAGGGTCGCAAGTCAAGTTGCTGAGCTCTACGTGCAGCTGTGCAACACTGGACACTTGACACGCGAGCAGGCCACCATGGCCTCTCCACGTGGAGAGATAGAGGAAACATGCTATTGGCCAACAGTGAACAATCAACAATGTTTATTGACGGATCGTGCTACTGCCTAACGTTTAATTAGCCGCTCATTAACCAGGAAAGTGAGAGAAATATAGTTGATTTTTGTCATAAAGGTGAACTTCTTCACAACAACAGACACTAAAGACTGAGATCCACCATCACCGATTCTCTGGAAGATCTTAAGAAGTACAACGTGTGTGAGGAAGTATCCTACGTACTGGACACGGGATTGTAGTTATTGACCATACAGCCAACATACTTGATTCAACAGCACAATTTGAACAGAAGGAGGTTGATTTAAGAAATTATAAGCCTTGCATAGGTCATAGTTAAGAAAAGTATGGGAAACTGGGAAACCATTGGATTAGTTTTCAACGGAGAGGAGTTGTAACGTGTTTTTCGAGGGGTTTTATGCAACTGGTATAAGTCAGTAGGAAGCCATTCTATATTTATTTACGCGGCAAATTGTTCAGCCAAGAGAATTTTTCATGTTAATTTATTATTATTATTAATTTATTATAATTATTATTAAGGTATTTTCGGAGCATTTTATAAAAATTATTAGCATTCAGATAGGTTTTCTATGTCTTAGAAAACGCTATCAAGCAAATTATTACGAACGACGATATCATAGAAAATTATCTGATTACGGAATTTTACGGAGTTTTCGTCAGTTAGGGTATATCGAGAGACGTGACTCACTGGGATTTCAAGTACACGCTTAATCTTGTCGAGAAGCATGACGCAACCTTGGGTCGCAAGGTCTAGAAAAGACGAATTGTTGGAACGGAACCCTCCCGCCGAGTGTAATGACCCGGAGGAGGAGAAGATCGCGTGGTGGGTCAGCCAATCAGGGGAGACGACGTAAGCTAGTTGGGACTGAAGAGTGGGGAGCCGGCGTGTGGTTATATCGTTCGACGCGCCGTGAAACAAGGACTATCTGTGAAATACTTGAGGAGTATGGAGGCGCGTGCGTGTCGCTCCGATGTTCAGTGGAGTTAGTGACTATCTGTGAAATACTTGAGGAGTATGGATGCGCGTGCGAGTCGCTCCGATGTTCAGTGGAGTTAGTGACTATCTGTGAAATACTTGAGGAGTATGGATGCGCGTGCGTGTCGCTCCGATGTTCAGTGGAGTTAGTGACTATCTGGGAAATACTTGAGGTGTACGGTCGCAAGTGCGTGTCGCTCCGATTTTCAGTGGAGTTAGCGACGAACTTTTGTAAAACTTGGTTGTACGAGTGTTTGGGTCCGAGGTACGGACCATAGAATTATCTAATCTACCAGAATATCATCAAATTCCGACGGAGATGACGACGTCCAGGAGACTGTGGGAGGCTCACAACATCATCAAGAACGAGGGAAATGCTTTGGCAATTTCCAGTGGTAAGCGCCAATGATGCAGAAATACGCAATCTCTCATTTTCTTTGTTTTACATTTCATATTTCAGTAACTTTATAGCTTGGAAATAAGAGTAAAATCAATTTATCAGACTCCGTTTTCACGTAATTTTCTATCGGTAATATTCAAATCACAACGCTCCAATTTAAATTTTATACTTATTATTATTAATTTTGCTATTCTTGTTTTATATAATAAATTCATTTCTTTTACAATGCAATCTTTGCTTTCAGTAGGTAGCATTAGATATAGACCAATTCCTTCTCCTGATACAATTGTTTGTTGGGTTAATGATCAAATCATACCACGATCTGAGTGAATAGAGTCTTGAAGGTGTTCTGCCAGAGCTAGACGTTGTTAAATACAAATTTAGATTTCAACATTGCGTTGAGGTCTTGGCGCCCATTAAAACAACATAGCTTAGGCAAAGGTAAACAGTTACATTTCTCACCCAACAGTTAGGAGCTAGCAAAACGTTTCATTTGTCGCTACCAACATGGGGCAATAAAAAGACGTTTCACTTGGCGCCCAACGTGGGGATGAAAACCTAATAACATTTGTGGAAGGAGAAGGGTATATATTTCTGTGCCTGTATTTTGGGGGTTATTTGTCTGTATCAGTGTATATCATTATGGGGGATGAGAAAGAAAGACAGATGAGGTTACGTAGTGGTCATCAACGGGAGAGTGATGATACGAGCAGTATGTCGAGTGATGGTAGTACCGGGGTAGCGGAGGTAAATCCCGATACTGAAACAGGGAGTGTAGGCGGCCAACCAGAATTAAAAACTTTACTTCGCGAGTTTATGTATCAGAACAAAGTTAGTAGTGATGCCTTAAATGCAAAGTTAGAACAGAATAACGCTAAATTAGAACAAAACAGTAGGGAAAATAAATAAAGTACAGAAGCTTTAAATGCAAAGTTAGAACAGAATAACGCTAAACTAGAACAAAACAGTAGGGAAAATAAAGAAAGTACAGAAGCTTTAAATGCAAAGTTAGAACAGAATAACGCTAAATTAGAACAAAACAGTAAGGAAAATAGAGAGAGTACTGAAACTTTAAATGCTAAATTAGAACAAAACAGTAGGGAAATGAGTGACAAATTCGAACTGATTAGAGGTGAGATCAGGGGGGTGATGGAAGAAAAGGCTAAAGAGATTATTGCAGATGTAGACAGAAAATTAGGAAAAGTACAGGAGGAGTTGGAAATTAGAATCAGTACACAGGCTGAAAATTTAAAAGAACTAGTGCAACTGGAAACACAGCAGGTCAAAAAGCAATTGGGGGGAGAAATTGACAAAATTCAGGTAGCTACTAAAGAGGTTAAGGAACAGCTGGGGGGTAGAATTGAGAAAGTCCACTCGCAAATATTTGCAGAAGTAAATGATTTAAGAGAGAGTAATAGAGAGAGCATTAGCAAGATTGAGGAGAAACAAGCAAAGCTATATGATAAAGTAGAAGAATCAGAAGGAAACATTAAATTAACAGTAAACAGTATTGAGAGGAAGGATGAGGAGAAAATTGCAGAATTAGAATTAAAATTAAAAGCTGGGATCAGGCAAGAAAATAGTCAGAATAGGCCAGTTTTTGTGAATAGCACACACAGGGAGGTAGAACTGGGTAAGTTCAGCAATCGACAGGGGTGCCCAATGGAGTTCATGAACACTATAGAAAATAAATTCGGGGAGAGGTTGGAAAATGGTAGTATTGAGTGGTGCCAGGTAGTTGAAATTTTAGAACAAGTGTTTGTGGGGGAAACGAGGAATTGGTTTGCTGTCTACAGAGACAAGTTTACTGATATTAATGATTTTAAAATGAAATTCTGTGAAAAGTTCTGGAATGAGGTTATTCAGTCGCAGCATCGTGAGGGAGTAGTGTGTGGTAAATATAACCCTAAAGGAAGCTCCACCATGACCGAATACTTTTTAGGGCAGGTATTAGTGTGTAAATATCTGGATGGCTTGAAGGAGGAAAGTGATGTGGTAAGGTTGCTACTTAGGCACTTTCCCTATAGGATCAAGGAGGCTGCTTGTATCCAGAATGTAAAGACTATATCACAAGTAGAAAATTTGTTAAGCACATTTGATGCACTAGGGAGAGGGGGTTATGAGGACAATTTCAATAGGAACCAGGGTAATAATAATAATAGACCTAATGAAGCCAGGCATCAGGAAGTTCAAGGGAACGGTGGCGAAGGGGCCAATGCTCAAAATAGAAATAATAATAATCAGCTAAATCAGAACAGAGGAAATGGCTATGGTAATCAGTATCAAGGGAGGAACAATGATTACAGGGGAAATCAAGGGAGAAACAATGATTTCAGGGGAAATCAAGGGAGAAATTATAATGACAATAATTACAACCAGAATAGGGGTCAAGGAAGAGGACAGCCTAGTGGTAGTAATATACAGCCAAACAATGACAACACAACTCAGAACAACCAGACCAGTGCAGTAGTAACTAGTACTACGGCCAGCTGTAGCGGTTCTTTAAACGCGAACCAGGCTGCGAAGTAAGGTCAGAATCTCAGTCTGTAGCATGCCCTGTCCATACAATTATACAGGAACCCTATGACCTAAATGTGAGAAATGGATTATTACATGAACTAAATGATGAAGGTATTATTCAGGAAGTGGTTAGTAAGAGCCCCATAGTTAAATTTAACGTGTCCGAGGCGTACACAGATGTTTTAATTGATAGTGGTTGTATGAAGAGTTGCATAAGTTGTGCATTTTATGATAAAATGAAAGGAACTGGAGTAAATTTTGAGGAGATGCCAATTAAAAGCACTTTTGTTATCACAGCTGTTGGGAAGAGGTCTAAAGTAATTTCTAAGCAAGTTTTAGTAGACATTAAAATTAATAATCATGTAGAGAAGCAGATTTGCCTTGTAATTCCAAATTTAGTATTCAGTGTTATCTTGGGTTCAGAGTGGCTAAGTAGAGTGTCTGGTAACTTATGTTATGATGTAGGGAGTTTGAAATTTAAATGGGGAGATTCTGAAGTAGAAGTAGCGTTCAATGACCATATTCAGAGGAGTAGTATTGTAGGTGTGATTTGTACTTTAAATGAGATATCGCCAGCCGTAGAGCGGGGTTCTCCATGTTTTGTGGGCAGTGTGATTACGAACGGAAGTCTAGAGGACTCGTTACGTGAGGCTGCATTTCAGGGTAATATAGAGGTGGAACAATGTGTTCGGCTCTATGATGTGTTATTGTGTAATAGGAGAGTTTTTGAGGATCGCATTGGTATGGCCAATTGCTATACACATTCATTGAACGTTATTGATAGGTCAGTATTCACAGGACATAGATATCCTGTACCTTTCGCTTATCAGAGTGCAGTTGAGGCACAAATTAATCAGATGCTTGAAGATGGGATTATTGAGCACTCTAACAGTCCATATGTTAATTCTTTGATCACGGTACCCAAGACCGACGGCACTGTTCGTATTTGTTTAGACGCTCGTTTGGTTAACAGTAGAATTAGTTCAGATCAGCTGAAATCTATGTCAATAGAGGAATTAATGCAAACATTTGAGGGGAAGAAGTATTTCACTTGTGTAGATTTGAGTTTCAGTTTTTGGCAAGTGCCACTTATGTACGAAGATAGACCATTTACAGCTTTTAGTCATAAATATAACCTTTATCAATTTTGTAGAACACCTTATGGGTTAAAGAGTAGTTCAGCAGCTTTAATTAGGGCTTTAAACATCGCATTAGGGGATGACACAGGAGAGTTTGTAACCATTTACATAGATGATATGGTAATTAGTTCACACAGTTTTGAGGAGCATCTACGTCATTTAGATATAGTTTTTCAGAAGTTAGATCAGGCAGGGTTCACTTTGAAGCTGTCTAAGTCGTCATTCTGTCAGTCAGAGGTGACATTTTTAGGTCATAGAGTGTCGAGTAGAGGTGTGACACCATAGGAAGGTAGGGTTAGCATGTGTGGACAGTAGCAACAGGGCATCGTTACAGAAACTGAGTAATATGCTAGTAGAGCAACGTGATGACGTTCATTTAAGGGAGCCACTTGCAAGGTTGGAAGCAGGTGAAGCAGTAACATTTATAGTTTCCAAACGTATTGGGAAAACAGCATATGTGCTGGAGAATAGTGAGGGAAACAGATTATACGGAACGTATAATATACATAGTCTACGAAAATATGTGTCATAAAGTGAGTGTGTTTAGCTGGCGAGCCAGCCTATCAAATGAGTAAGTGTGGTGTCTGGTGCGTGGAAGATCTGGTCTCAAGGCAGGCGTATCAGAAGTCACACAGGGGGGTAGTATGTAAGTAAATGAGAGTTTTTAAGGTACAGGGAAATATGACGGGATTGTCGGATGCTGTTGAGCACTAAATTGTCTCGATGCACCAAGGCCATTTTGGCAGCGCTGATGGGTTCCCATTTATCTCCAAGAGATGGGGGAGCGCTTGAATAGGGCTTGTTAGCTTAAGGCGTCCACGAGATAAAAGATGGGCCATCAGAATGCGAGACAGTCCTTCATGAAACTCATACATATCAGCACACGTGATTTCTGTTTACGGCCTCGCCATGTAAGATTTGTAAGTGTGTAATTTAAGATAATATGTACAATGGTATTATTTGTGTGAGGAGAAATGGTCTGTGTTGAGAACTAGTATTAAGTAGAATATGGTTAACGGGAACTTAACAAGACAGGGCGATTACGGCACAGAAATATTTGGTGTTATATGTAATGCGCATTTACTGTTTTTTTTTTCAGAAGTCAATATTAATTTAATCATCTTTAAAGAGAGATTAAGTATTATGGTCACGAGGCGCTGCCACAATAGTGTGATCGTGTGCTCAGTGATAAGTGGAATTAAATGTCACCATAAGGAGGGGACCTCCAGTGAAATTAGGGAGTTCTATGGTGATATAAATATATCAGAACACCTTCAATGCGTGTGATATGACATCATAAATACATAGTGCTCACACATTAATTATGTCTATTTCTCCAACATAGAGAAATTTGAGAGGCGGAAATATCCGTGGAACACTATTCCATATGTAAAACATTGGACTGGTTGCAAAGTGCAATCCATTGTGACAACAAACTTTGACGCAAAGTGCGTGAAGAAAAATTATGAGTGTATATATCTGTAATTTAGGGTGATTTCATTTATGTAATATGTATTTTGGATGGGGATTATTAACGTGTCTGGGATAATCGGATAATGGACCGTCGTCACGGTAAATCATCCGATGATCCGAGGCGAATATGTAACGTGTTTTTCGAGGGGTTTTATGCAACTGGTATAAGTCAGTAGGAAGCCATTCTATATTTATTTACGCGGCAAATTGTTCAGCCAAGAGAATTTTTCATGTTAATTTATTATTATTATTAATTTATTATAATTATTATTAAGGTATTTTCGGAGCATTTTATAAAAATTATTAGCATTCAGATAGGTTTTCTATGTCTTAGAAAACGCTATCAAGCAAATTATTACGAACGACGATATCATAGAAAATTATCTGATTACGGAATTTTACGGAGTTTTCGTCAGTTAGGGTATATCGAGAGACGTGACTCACTGGGATTTCAAGTACACGCTTAATCTTGTCGAGAAGCATGACGCAACCTTGGGTCGCAAGGTCTAGAAAAGACGAATTGTTGGAACGGAACCCTCCCGCCGAGTGTAATGACCCGGAGGAGGAGAAGATCGCGTGGTGGGTCAGCCAATCAGGGGAGACGACGTAAGCTAGTTGGGACTGAAGAGTGGGGAGCCGGCGTGTGGTTATATCGTTCGACGCGCCGTGAAACAAGGACTATCTGTGAAATACTTGAGGAGTATGGAGGCGCGTGCGTGTCGCTCCGATGTTCAGTGGAGTTAGTGACTATCTGTGAAATACTTGAGGAGTATGGATGCGCGTGCGAGTCGCTCCGATGTTCAGTGGAGTTAGTGACTATCTGTGAAATACTTGAGGAGTATGGATGCGCGTGCGTGTCGCTCCGATGTTCAGTGGAGTTAGTGACTATCTGGGAAATACTTGAGGTGTACGGTCGCAAGTGCGTGTCGCTCCGATGTTCAGTGGAGTTAGCGACGAACTTTTGTAAAACTTGGTTGTACGAGTGTTTGGGTCCGAGGTACGGACCATAGAATTATCTAATCTACCAGAATATCATCAAATTCCGACGGAGATGACGACGTCCAGGAGACTGTGGGAGGCTCACAACATCATCAAGAACGAGGGAAATGCTTTGGCAATTTCCAGTGGTAAGCGCCAATGATGCAGAAATACGCAATCTCTCATTTTCTTTGTTTTACATTTCATATTTCAGTAACTTCATAGCTTGGAAATAAGAGTAAAATCAATTTATCAGACTCCGTTTTCACGTAATTTTCTATCGGTAATATTCAAATCACAACGCTCCAATTTAAATTTTATACTTATTATTATTAATTTTGCTATTCTTGTTTTATATAATAAATTCATTTCTTTTACAATGCAATCTTTGCTTTCAGTAGGTAGCATTAGATATAGACCAATTCCTTCTCCTGATACAATTGTTTGTTGGGTTAATGATCAAATCATACCACGATCTGAGTGAATAGAGTCTTGAAGGTGTTCTGCCAGAGCTAGACGTTGTTAAATACAAATTTAGATTTCAACATTGCGTTGAGGTCTTGGCGCCCATTAAAACAACATAGCTTAGGCAAAGGTAAACAGTTACATTTCTCACCCAACAGTTAGGAGCTAGCAAAACGTTTCATTTGTCGCTACCAACATGGGGCAATAAAAAGACGTTTCAGAGTGTTTTCGAAATTCACAGTTAATATTTTCGGACAACTTGGTGTAAATCGTTCATACCCGCAGTTTTGTCTTTACCATCTTCTCTTCAATGCTCATTGCTCAACAGAATTAATTAGTAGGCTGTATCTTTGGGTAATGACAGCTATCCGTTCTGGGTTTCTCTCTTCAATACTCGGGTAACCCCGGATGTGACAGTTGCTATTTTTGCGAGAAAACTCCAACAGCTTCATTGACCCGTAAATTGCAATTTTATTAAATAGGCCTATATAGATCATTTCCTAGTGCATGTGATCTCTTAAGATGCAAAACTCATTGAATAAATACAACATGATAGTTATTTTAATGGAGGTACGCCTTGTTGGGCAGTAGCTAGCATTCTTGGCTGTCACCACGGAGGCCCAGAAGTTAAATTCTGGTCCGAGGGCTGGAATGGGGTACTCTCAACCTCTTTAGGCAAAACTACTGCTTGGGTCCAAGCTCTGTGAACTTGCAGGGTGAGGGGAAGGGGCAGGCGGGAAGAGGAGGGTCTGTCAACAGCCCGCCGTGTTATTTGGTATTCCTGTCTATTCCAATACTGCTAACATAGGGCCGTTGCCTAAACCACTGTGGCGTTGCGAATGAGTGAGTCACCGACCAATGTATTTGGTTCTGTTACTACGCACGATCCAGGAACCCAGCACGTCTGGCATCATAAATCATCAACGTCCGCGATCCAAATTCTTCTCAGGACCCGATCAGTATCTCGGACATCCTGGAAATGGTTTTCGAGGTTTCCAAATTCTATTCCAGGCAAATGACGGGATGGTACCTAACTTAAGAGTGGGTGGTGGCGCAGCGGTCAAACCGTTGGCCTCTCACCAAGGTGGACTGGGTTCGATTCCCGGTCAATGCATGTGAGATTTTCGAAGTGAAATGCGATGTCCTGTGGTTCGGATTCCACAAAAAGAGGAGGTCCCGTGGCTCATAATCACAAGATTCACGGTCACGTAAAACTACAAGCTTCCTTTACCTAACTTAAGTCCACGGGAGCTTCCTACCCAAATCCTAACTAATTTACAAATACACACACTAGCACAGACATCACAATGACCAGGGTCGTAGAGAGTGATCAGGGGCCCTCGAACAAGGTGTTCCGGCCCCCTCCATTTTCTTCAAATTACGGAATTAAGCTTGCAAATTTATCCCCCCCCCCCCCCGCCAAAAAAAAAAAAAAAAAAAAAAGAGAAGAATTCCTTGGAGTTTAGCTTCTCCAACTGAATATTATTTTTATTTTTAATATCTTATTCAGCCACTCTCCATCTTTTATTCTCTCTCTCTCTCTCTCATTGGTTGTTCCTTTACTTTGAGATTTTGACCACTGTGCCCGTTTTCCTTGTAGGCTATCTGAACATGTTCAGCCACCACAAAAATAAACCATACTCCGTTCAGAAATGTATGAAGTAAACAGTAAATGTTTCTAGAGATTGAATTACAAATTTACGCTCCACAAAGAGTTCTTGAATATTAGCACATTATAAATTAAATAGACAACTCTGGAAATTTGCCATTTCCCTGGAAGAAAAACTAAAAACACAATAATTGTTATCTATAAAATTAATTGTATGTTCTCATCGTAATATTATGGATACTATTCACAGAGTGTATTTACATCGAACAGAGCCATATCAGTAAATTTCATAATAGTTTAGACATTAAATTAAAGAAAGCTGTCCACCGCGTTGGGCCCCTCAGAAAATCCGGGCCCCGGGGCTACAGCCCCGCTTACCCCTCACTCTCGTCGGGCCTGACAGTGATACAGGTTATCAGAAAAATTCTACACTCACCCAAGTACACAGGGCTACATGATCTTAGGGCCCGGATGTTGATGACATGTCATCTTTTTACTGAGCTGTCTTAAACAATGCTGAAGCACGTAGAAACTTTGGACGGGCCACCCCGTCTTCAAATATGTCATTTTTATTTTGCATCTTTTTGAATTTTTTGCTATTTTTCCATTTTAAGAGCATTTTTTAAGTTTGGTAGATTTTTGGGTCTTATTTTAGAGAAATCGGCCTTTTGAGGTTATTTTTTCCCAATTTAGTCATGTCACAGCTTTATATGAGGGAGTTACGTGTCTCAGAGTTAAGAAGAAGTTAGTAGCTGATACAAGATAATTTAAAATATTGAAATATTGATTCCATTTCCTTAATGAACCGGGTGGAAACTAGTCTTAGCAACAATCGTGGCGAATTTGCTGCGGGTATTGCATCAAAACTGAAAAAAGTGCTGGACTAAACCACCGGGTATAAAACATTCTGCAAAATTTCAGACATTCTTTCTTGTGAAAACTACTGCATGGATGGGATTGAGGAGGATTTAGCAGAAAACGACCTTCCTCACTTCAAGTACGCTCCGATCACATCAGTTGATGTTGAACGCAGCTTTTCGAGATATAAAAACTTGTTGGCTGATAACCGCAGATCGTTTACATTTGACATCAGAATGACGTTCGTAGTGCAGTGAAACTCAGACTAAAGTTAACATAAACCTTTTGTTAAGTGCTAGAATTCTATTTTGATTGACGTTTCAGTTTGAGCTTAAGATTTCATTTTTGAAATATTGGCGAGTTTATTATTATAAGATCATTTTCTCCATTTTATAGTGCAGTTTTCAAATTTTTGAAATATTGCTGAGTTTAGTCTATTATTTTAAGATCATTTTCTGAATTTTATAGTGCATTTTTCGAATTTTTAGGTCATTTATTACAGTCATTTTTGAAAGTTTTACGTGCATTTTTTAATTTATTTTACGGCATCAACATCTGGGCCCTATATGATCACGATGTCTCAAAGCCCCTAAAGAATCAACAGCAACTTTTTAAATGGAGGCAGAGTGTTTACGTTGATGTGCTTTGTGGACATTGGATATGTACATGCAGTATGACTAGGCGGCCCTGGACGCTGGGCTTCCTACCAGCAAAGCAGCGGCACCGGGCCACGGCCGTGGTATGTGCAGACGTGACACGCAGATGGGCAAGGCGCGCCTCTACACATACCAATTAGCAACTGACTTCCGGTGCGAGCCTGACTCATACCTGCAGGAAGAGACCTTGAGTACTCAGTCGAACCTATGTGGCGGCTAGCATTTTTGGCTGTCATCCCGGGAGTCCGGGTTCAATTCCCAGCTCTGCAAAGGATTTTAATTCTGGTCTGAGGGTTGATACGGGGTACACTCAGCCTCGTGAGGCAAAACTGAGAAGAGGTGGGTTCAATTCCCATCTGAAACATCCTGGAAGTGGTTTTCCGTAGCTTCCCACTTCTCTTCCAGGCGAATGTGGCCACGGCCGCGTCTGTTCTAATCCTCACATTAATTACAAATACACAGCCATGAGACACATTTCCTCATTCACCCAAGTACACGAGGCTAAATGACCATGATAGCCTAGCCTCTCAAATCAAACAACAACAACATATACAGTATACTGGCACGGATTTAGAGGGGAGCACTCCGTACGATAGCTGGCCCCGTGGTGTTGGGGTAGTGCGCCTGCCTCTCACCCGGCGGCCCCGGGTCCGATTCCCGGCTCCGTCAGGGATTTTAGAAACTGGCTTGAGGGCTGGAACGGGGTGCACTCAGCCTCGTGAGGACAATGAATAGCTGTCTGACAGTGAGGCAGCGCCCCGATCACGAAAATCAAGATTAACGGCCGAGGGGACCCGATGCGCTGCTCACGTGTCACCCAAATGGCTGGGCACCGGTTGCTTGGTAAGCCTAGGTCCTTCACGGGCCTTAGTGCCAGGGGTTATTATTATTTATTTGTAATAGATTAATCTACATATCATTTCTCTCCCGATAAGGAAAGAAAGAACAATTAATTGCCCTTCTATGATGATGATGATGATAATTGTTGTTTTAAGGGGCCTAGCATCTAGGTTATCGGCCCCTAATGGTTCAGATGAAAATGAAGGATGATAACATTAAAATTTAGTATTGAACCTAACTACAAACTTACAACTAACTTACGTACTAGAAGAAGAAATAAGTAAATAAGAAAGGTAAAAGAGAAATAAAAGACAGGAGGAATAGAATGCCCTCAATCCATGAAGAATGAGGACATAGAAGGAAGGAGAGACATGCAAGGCAGAGAGTAAAGGGAAAGAGGTGAGGGCCCGCCCCAAAGTCAGTAGGAAAAGGGGAAAAAATGGACCAAGCTCAGGAATCCCTCGGGGTCGCCAACTCCCAAACTCACGAGCCGTGAGCCCTTGCGGGTGAAGCACTATTCAGGGTGCACCAGAAGTGGTGGGGCTACACTCACCCTGCCTCCTTGAGGGCCTGGAGCTGAAGGCAGGAGATACAGTGAACCCTAGAGCAGGGGTTCTCAAACTTTTTCTGTCGCGCCCCCCTTCTGAAACATGAAATATCTAGCGCCCCCCCCCCCCTCCCTCCCCCCTATTCTCATTTCCTTTCTTAGCACTTCTCATAGGCTACTTCCCACACACACACAAAAAAAAAGGATCACACAAGATCTACTGTGTATGCTACTGCCTAATTAGGATTTCAGCTACCAGTTACATTAATAATAATAATAATAATAATAATAATAATAATAACACACAATTCATTATTCTTAGAGCACATCAAAGTACAACAACGTTTTGTAAAGAAAATGTAATGCATATATATTACTCTTGCTTATAAAAATAAAAACAACTGCTGCACGTGCAGTTATTGGAATTGAGCAAATTTTGTTTGTTTCACTAATTAGCTCTTTAGCAGTGACACCTGTGTTCAGTAATGCTTTTCATATTTGAAAGCTCGTGACTTATAAATGACAATAGAAATAATATATACAATTTTCAACATTTCAGTGTGAATTTGAAAAATGCTATGTTAAAACTCTTCACCCATGACAAAGTAAAACAGGAGAATAAAAGTGTACATGGATCAGAATTCGGTAATTCTCAGACACTTACGGAGTTAGTGTGATGTGTGAGCTTGAATTTGAGATGAAAGTAAATCCAGTCTTGGATGTTTGAAACAGCAACCCGCAGATCGCCTTCCAGCTGCAGCCGAGACGATGCTTCGTCTTGACGAATGCCATTGCGGAAAATGTTGACTTACACATGTAAGTTGAAGCGAAGGGTAATAACAGGTCCACTACTTTTCTTGATAAAAAGGGATATTCATTCCGAATCTGCACCCAAAATGTTTCAAGAGACTTCAACTTAAATTCATTTCGAAGTATTCTGTCACTTGAGAGTTCTTTTAGTTCCTCCTGTTCTGCCGTTGGCAAGTGGGCTGTTACGTTCATTTCAAACGGACTGCGAATCCAGCCATTCTCGGTTGAAGGTTGTGGAAATCTACCCTCGAATTTTTGACGAAGGTTTTGGAGGTGTTCTACAATTCCACTAATTTGACAAATATCTAACTCATTTTCTTCCAGGAATTCATTCAGACAATGAAACATCTCCTAGTTACCTTGTCCATCTGGGCTTTCCAAAGTTCAAGTTTTCTCTTTGTCGCTTAGAATGAAAATATTACTATTTCGTCCTTGAAGTGACACGTTAAATTCATTCAGTTTTTCAAATACGTCAGCCAAGTGGCACAGTATTAGAAGCCATTTCTCTTCCAGAAACAGGGTTGCGAGTGTAGGACTGCTGTCCTATAGGAAAATACCAAGTTCATCCTTCAACTCCACAACGCGACGAAGGACTCGACCACGAGACAACCAACGTACCTCCGTGTGCAATAGAAGCGAATCATGTGTAGATCCCCATCTCCTCGCAAAGAATGGGAAATAGCCGACTGTTTAAAGCCCTTGCTTTCACAAAATGTACAGCACTAATTACATCGTTCAGCACTTTATTGACTTCCGGTTGGAGTACTTTTGAAGCCAATGCCTCCCTGTGTATCATGCAATGTGTGAATTTTACAGAATTAGTAACAGCACTCACTCTTGCTCTGAAACCCTTTTTAGTTCCAGTAAATGCCGACGCCCCATCAGTACATATACCAACGCAATTTGTCCATGAGAGATTTTTGTCAATAAAAAAGGAATTCACAAGAGAAAAAATATCTTCGCCTGTAATCCACCCTTCCAGAGCTTTACAAAATGGAAATACTCGTGCATTTTATTTTCATGACAGTTGCGAACAAAATCAAGAAGCTGGGCTCTGTTTACGACATCAGTACTGTCATCAAGTTGCAGGGCAAATTTTGGGCTATCATGAACACGTGGTAGCAATTGATTTTTTATGTCAGCGGCTATTACATCAATACGACTAGTTACTGTATCATTTGAGAGTGGTATCGACATCAAACACACGCCGAACTTTTCTCCATGCATGATCGCACACATTTTCACGGCTGCAGGAACAATTAATTTCTCACCAATAATATAGGGTGATTTGGATTTTGCAATTACATAGGATACCTCCAAGGATGCTCTTAGTGCTTTTCTAGGAATGTAACATTTCCTTTTAGTTGTTGCTCGTGGCGCTTAAAAAATGCGAAAGGTTTACTTACACAGTCTGGATGTTTAGTCTGCAAGTGTCTCGTAAGTTTCACTGGCTTCAAACTGTCGTTTGCTAAAATCTCCAAACAAAGAACGCATGCGAAAGGTTTACTTACACAGTCTGGATGTTTAGTCTGCAAGTGTCTCGTAAGTTTCACTGGCTTCAAACTGTCGTTTGCTAAAATCTCCAAACAAAGAACGCATTGAGGATGTTCCTGATTATTATTCGAAAGAATGCTGGTAAAGCCTAATGTCAGATAATCATCTTGATATTTACGCACTTTCAATTTGTATGTAGAATTAATAATCCTGATGGGAGCAGAAGTAGACGCGGAAGAACAATGGACTTAGTTTAAATTCGAACCTTGTTCTTTTTCCGAAGGAGGGAAAGCACTATCACTTTCATGGGGTCTCTTTTTACCACTTCTAATAAGCCACTTATCCATGGGTAATGGCGTCACTCGTATCAGTTTATTGTAAAGTTGGCTAACCACGCACTAGAATTCACCTGTTCACTCACTGTCTTTAAACTGACTGGAGAGGCCTAGCTGAATTCGAATCGGCTACGGCAGAAATAGAAGAATCCGTTCTTGGAATCCATTCTTGAAAGGAAGTGGTGGTCACATTGTCAAGCGGCTTATAGTCATTAAGTGTTTGATAAGGAGATGTCACTGCGGGTGGCGAGTGAAAAGGAGCTGTGTGGAAAATGTTACTCGACACCTTTTCTCAGAATTCCTGCTGGCAGGATCTACTGGTTAGTTCTTGTGAAATAAGACAGTACGAGTTTATTATTCTTGAATGGTCTTGGGAGCCACCTGCCTATGATAGGTTCATGAAAATGAGGATAGTAATATTTGTTACAGAATATGAAATATAAATATTTCAATCAAAGCCGGCGCACCACTTTATCACTCTCTGCGCCCCCTGGGAGGGGGAAAGAACTTTGAGAACCCCTGCCCTAGAGGGTGTAGCACAATTCAGGGTGCACCAGAAGTGGCGGGGCTACACACACCCTGCCTCATTGAGGGCCTGGAGCAGAAGGCAGGAAATACAGCGAGCCCTTGAGGGTGTAGCACTATTCAGGGTGCACCAGAAGTGGTGGGGCTACACTCACCATGCCTCCTTGAGGGCCTTGAGCAAAAGGCAGGAGACATCATGAAAAGAAAAATAAGGCTGACTCCTCGAAGAATGAGGGTATCAGGAAAGATGAGACAAAGGCCAATTAAGGCGGGAAAGTGAAAGACTCCCTAGGCCTCTGATACCCCAATACCGTCAGTGTCGGAAGAGAACAAGTGTTGACCAAGTGAGGCCGACAGGAAAGATAACTGAAAGGAGCCCGGCACAAGTAAGTGGAAGCAATGCCGGACTCAGCTGGAATCCCGTGGTCGCAAACCCACGTCCCACAAGTCGCGAGCCCCTGGGGGTTATTGCTCTACTAGGAAGGATTTCAATTTATCTTGGGCTAGTTTTAGTGTATCGTGTTTTTCGAGGGGTTTTCATGCCACTGGCATAAGTCAGTAGGAAGCCATTCTCTATTTATTTACGCGGCAAATTGTTCAGCCAAGATAAATTTTCATGTTAATGTATTATTATTATTAATTTATTATAATTATTATTAAGGTATTTTTCGGAGCATTTTATAAAATTATAAGCATACAGATAGGTTTTCTATGTATTAGAAAACACTATCAAGCAAATTATTACGAACGACAATATCATAGAAAATTATATGATTACGGAATTTTACGGAGTTTCGTCAATTAGGGTATATTGAGAGACATGAGTCACTGGGAATTCAAGTACAGGCTTAATCTTGTCGGGAAGCATTACGCAAGCGGGGTTGCAGCGTCAAGAAAAGGCGAATAGTTGGAACGGAAATCGACTTCATCAGCCTCCCGCCGAGTGTAGTGAGCCAGAGTGGGGATCTAGCGCGTAGGGAGCAGCCAATCAGTGGAGACCACGTAAGCTGGAAGTCGGCTGAAGAGTGGGGATGCGGAGGTGTGCATATATAGTTCAGCGCGCCGTGGAACGAGGACTATCTGTATAGAACTTAACGAGTACGGTTGTACGCGGGAGTCGCTCCGATGTTCCGTGGAGTGGAGGACTAACTTTTGTAAAACTTAACCAGTGTGGTTGTACGAGTGTTTGGGTCCGATGTACGGACCATAGAATTATCTAATCTACCAGAATCTCAACAAATATCGACAAAGATGTCGACGTCCAGGAGACTGTGGGAAGCTCACAGCATCATCCAGTACGAGGGAAAGGCTTCGGCCATTTCCAGTGGTAAGCGCGAATGACGCAGAAATACGCAATCTCTCATTTCTCTTTGTTTTATATTTCATATTTCAGTAACTTCATAGCTTGGGAATAAGAGTAAAATCAATAATTTATCAGACTCCGTTTTCACGTAATTTTCTATCGGTAATATTAAAATCGCAACGCTCCAATTTAAATTTTAAACTTATTATTATTATTAATTTTGCTATTCTTGTTTTATATAATAAATTCATTTCTTTTACAATGCAATCTTTGCTTTCAGTAGGTAGCATTAGATATAGACCAATTCCTTCTCCTGATACAATTGTTTGTTGGGTTAATGATCAAATCATACCACGATCTGAGTGAATAGAGTCTTGAAGGTGTTCTGCCAGAGCTAGACGTTGTTAAATACAAATTTAGATTTCAACATTGCATTGAGGTCTTGGCGCCCATTAAAACAACATAGCTTAGGCAAAGGTAAACCGTTACACTTGTCGCTCAACGTGAGGGTCAAACTGTTACACTTGTCGCTACCAACATGGGGCATTAATTAACGTTACAATTGTCGCCGACAACTTGGGGCTGAAAACCTAATAACATTTGTGGAAGGAGAAGGGTATATATTTCTGTGCCTGTATTTTGGGGGTTATTTGTCTGTATCAGTGTATATCATTATGGGGGATGAGAAAGAAAGACAGATGAGGTTACGTAGTGGTCATCAACTGGAGAGTGATGATACGAGCAGTATGTCGAGTGATGGTAGTACCGGGGTAGCGGAGGTAAATCCCGATACTGAAACAGGGAGTGTAGGCGGCCAACCAGAATTAAAAACTTTACTTCTCGAGTTTATATATCAGAACAAAGTTAGTAGTGATGCCTTAAATGCAAAACTAGAACAAAACAACGCTAAACTAGAACAAAACAGTAGGGAAAATAAAGAAAGTACAGACGCTTTAAATGCAAAACTAGAACAAAACAACGCTAAAGTAGAACAAAACAGTAGGGAAAATAGAGAGAGTACTGAAACTTTCAATGCTAAGTTAGAACAAAACAGTAAGGAAATTAGTGTGAAAATGGAGCAGATTAGAGGAGAAATCAGAGGAGTAATGGAAGAGAAGGTTAAAGAGATCATTGCAGATGTAGACAAGAAATTAGGAAAAGTACAGGAGGAGTTGGAAAGTAGAATCAGCACACAGGCTGAAAATTTAAAGGAATTAGTTAAATTAGAAACACTGCAGGTTAAAAAGAAATTGGGGGAGAAATTGACAAGATTCAAGTATCAACTAAAGAGGTTAAGGAACAGCTGGGGGGTAGAATTAAGAAAGTCCACTCGCAAATAGTTGCAGAAGTAAATGATTTAAGAGAGAGTAATAGAGAGAGCATTAGCAAGATTGAGGAGAAACAAGCAAAGCTATATGATAAAGTAGAAGAATCAGAAGGAAACATTAAATTAACAGTAAACAGTATTGAGAGGAAGGCTGAGGAGAAAATCGCAGAATTAGAGTTAAAATTAAAAGCTAGGATCAGGCAAGAAAATAGTCAGAATAGGCCAGTTTTTGTGAATAGCACACACAGGGAGGTAGAACTGGGTAAGTTCAGCAATCGACAGGGGTGCCCAATGGAGTTCATGAACACTATAGAAAATAAATTCGGGGAGAGGTTGGAAAATGGTAGTATTGAGTGGTGCCAGGTAGTTGAAATTTTAGAACAAGTGTTTGTGGGGGAAACGAGGAATTGCTTTGCTGTCTACAGAGACAAGTTTACTGATATCAATGATTTTAAAATGAAATTCTGTGAAAAGTTCTGGAATGAGGTTATTCAGTCGCAGCTTCGTGAGGGAGTAGTGTGTGGTAAATATAACCCTAAAGGAAGCTCCACCATGACCGAATACTTTTAGGGCAGGTATTAGTGTGTAAATATCTTGATGGCTTGAAGGAGGAAAGTGATGTGGTGAGGTTGCTACTTAGGCACTTTCCCTATAGGATCAAGGAGGCTGCTTGTATCCAGAATATAAAGACTATATCACAAGTAGAAAATTTGTTAAGCACATTTGATGCACTAGGGAGAGGGGGTTATGAGGACAATTTCAATAGGAACCAGGGTAATAATAATAATAATAGACCTAATGAAGCCAGGCATCAAGAAGTTCAAGGGAACGGTGGCGAAGGGGCCAACGCTCAAAATAGAAATAATAATAATCAGCTAAATCAGAACAGAGGAAATGGCTATGGTAATCAGTATCAAGGGAGGAACAATGATTTCAGGGGAAATCAAGGGAGGAACAATGATTACAGGGGAAATCAAGGGAGAAACAATGATTTCAGGGGAAATCAAGGGAGAAATTATAATGACAATAATTACAACCAGAATAGGGGTCAAGGAAGAGGACAGCCTAGTGGTAGTAATATACAGCCAAACAATGACAACACAGCCCAGAACAACCAGACCAGTTCAGTAGTTAGTAGTACTACGGCCAGCTGTAGCGGTTCTTTAAATGCGAACCAGGCTGCGAAGTAAGGTCAGAATCTCAGTCGGTAACATGCCCTGTCCATACAATTATACAGGAACCCTATGACCTAAATGTAAGAAATGAATTATTACATGAACTAAATGATGAAGGCATTATTCAGGAAGTGGTTAGTAAGAGCCCCATAGTTAAATTTAACGTGTCCGAGGCGTACACAGATGTTTTAATTTATAGTGGTTGTATGAAGAGTTGCATAAGTAGTGCATTTTATGATAAAATGAAAGGAACTGGAGAAAATTTTGAGGAGATGCCAATTAAAAGCACTTTTGTTATCACAGCTGTTGGGAAGAGGTCTAAAGTAATTTCTAAGCAAGTTTTAGTAGACATTAAAATTAATAATCGTGTAGAGAAGCAGATTTGCCTTGTAATTCCAAATTTAGTATTCAGTGTTATCTTGGGTTCAGAGTGGCTAAGTAGAGAGTCTGGTAACTTATGTTATGATGTAGGGAGTTTGAAATTTAAATGGGGTGATTCTGAAGTAGAAGTAGCGTTCAATGACCATATTCAGAGGAGTAGTATTGTAGGTGTGATTTGTACTTTAAATGAGATATCGCCAGCCGTAGAGCGGGGTTCTCCATGTTTTGTGGGCAGTGTGATTACGAACGGTAGTCTAAAGGACTCGTTACGTGATGCTGCATTTCAGGGAAATATAGAGGATGAACAGTGTGTTCGGCTCTATGATGTGTTGTTGTGTAATAGGAGAGTGTTTGAGGATCGCATTGGTATGGCCAATTGCTATACACATTCATTGAACGTTATTGATAGGTCAGTATTCACAGGACATAGATATCCTGTACCCTTCGCTTATCAAAGTGCAGTTGAGGCACAAATTAATCAGATGCTTGAAGATGGGATTATTGAGCACTCTAACAGTCCATATGTTAATTCTTTGATCACGGTACCCAAGACCGACGGCACGGTTCGTATTTGTTTAGACGCTCGTTTGGTTAACAGTAGAATTAGTTCAGATCAGCTGAAATCTATGTCAATAGAAGAATTAATGCAAACATTTGAGGGGAATAAGTATTTCACTTGTGTAGATTTGAGTTCCAGTGTTTGGCAAGTGCCACTTATGTACGAAGATAGACCATTTACAGCTTTTAGTCATAAATATAACCTTTATCAATTTTGTAGAACACCTTATGGGTTAAAGAGTAGTTCAGCAGCTTTAATTAGGGCTTTAAACATCGCATTAGGGGATGACACAGGAGAGTTTGTAACCATTTACATAGATGATATGGTAATTAGTTCACGCAGTTTTGAGGAGCATCTACGTCATTTAGATATAGTTTTTCAGAAGTTAGATCAGGCAGGGTTCACTTTGAAGCTGTCTAAGTCGTCATTCTGTCAGTCAGAAGTGACATTTTTAGGTTATAGAGTGTCTAGTAGAGGTGTAACACCAGAGGAAAGTAGGGTTAGCATGTGTGGACAGTAGCAACAGGGCATCGTTACAGATACTGAGAAATATGCTAGGTAGAGCAACGTGATGACGTTCATTTAAGGGAGCCACTTGCAAGGTTGGAAGCAGGTGACGCAGAAACATTTATAGTTTCCGAACGTATTGGGAAAACAGCATATGTGCTGGAGAATAGTGAGGGAAACAGATTATACGGGACGTATAATATACTTAGTCTCCGAAAGTATGTGTCATAAAGTGAGGATTATTAGCTGGCGAGCCAGCCTATCAAATGAGTAAGTGTGGTATTTGGTGCGTGGGAGGAGATGGTCTTCCAGGCAGGCGTATCAGAAGTCACACAGGGGGGTAGTATGTAAGTAAATGAGAGTTTTTAAGGTACAGGGAAATATGACGGGATTGTCGGATGCTCTTGAGCACTAAAATGTCTCGATACACCAAGGCCAGAATTTGGTAGCGCTGGTGAATTCCCATTTGCCTCCAAGAGATGGGTGAGCGCTTGAACAGGGTATTTTTGCTTAAGGCGTCCACGAGGCAAAAGATGGGCCATCAGAAGGCGAGACAGTCCTTCATGAAACTCATACATATCAGCACACGTGATTTCTGTTTACGGCCTCGCCATGTAAGATTTGTAAGTTAGTAATTTAAAGGTAATTTGTACAATGGTTTCATTTGTGTGAGGAGAACTGGTCTGTGTTGAGAACTAGTATTAAGTAGAATATGGTCTACGGGAACTTAACAAGACAGGGCGATTACGGCACAGAAATATTTGGTGTTATATGTAATGCGCACTTACTGTTTATTTTTTCAGAAGTCAATATTAATTTCATCTTTTATAAAGAGAGATCAAATATTATGGTCACGATGCGCTGGCACAATAGTGTTATCGTGTGCTCAGTGATAAGTGAGATCAAATTTCACCATAAGGAAGGGACCTCCAGTGAAATTAGGAAGTTCTATGGTGATATAAATATATCAGAACACCTTCAATGCGTGTGATATGACATCATAAATACATAGTGCT
The DNA here is from genome assembly GCA_946902985.2 of Meconema thalassinum. Classification (NCBI taxonomy): domain Eukaryota; kingdom Metazoa; phylum Arthropoda; class Insecta; order Orthoptera; family Tettigoniidae; genus Meconema; species Meconema thalassinum. Next base: position 1,121,800,132 of record OX336389.2, on the reverse strand, counting down.
CACACATTAATTATGTCTATTTCTCCAACATAGAGAAATTTGAGAGGCGGAAATATCCATGGAACACTATTCTATGTGAAAAACATTGGACTGGTTGCAAAGTGCAATCCATAGTGACAACAAACTTTGACGCAAAGTGCGTAAAGAAAAATTATGAGTGTGTATATCTGTAATTTAGGGTGATTTCATTTATGTAATATGTATTTTGGATGGGGATTATTAACGTATCTGGGATAATCGGATAATGGACCGTCGTCACGGTAAATCATCCGATGATCCGAGGCGAATATGTAACGTGTTTTTCGAGGGGTTTTCATGCCACTGGCATAAGTCAGTAGGAAGCCATTCTCTATTTATTTACGCGGCAAATTGTTCAGCCAAGATAAATTTTCATGTTAATTTATTATTATTATTAATTTATTATAATTATTATTTAGGTATTTTTCGGAGCATTTTATAAAATTATAAGCATACAGATAGGTTTTCTATGTCTTAGAAAACACTATCAAGCAAATTATTACGAACGACAATATCATGGAAAATTATATGATTACGGAATTTTACGGAGTTCCGTCAGTTAGGGTATATTGAGAGACATGAGTCACTGGGAATTCAAGTACAGGCTTAATCTTGTCGGGAAGCATTACGCAAGCGGGGTTGCAGCGTCAAGAAAAGGCGAATAGTTGGAACGGAAATGGACTTCATCAGCCTCCCGCCGAGTGTAGTGAGCCAGAGTGGGGATCTAGCGCGTAGGGAGCAGCCAATCAGTGGAGACCACGTAAGCTGGAAGTCGGCTGAAGAGTGGGGATACGGAGGTGTGCATATATCGTTCAGCGCGCCGTGGAACGAGGACTATCTGTATAGAACTTAACGAGTACGGTTGTACGCGGGAGTCGCTCCGATGTTCCGTGGAGTGGAGGACTAACTTTTGTAAAACTTAACCAGTGTGGTTGTACGAGTGTTTGGGTCCGATGTACGGACCATAGAATTATCTAATCTACCAGAATCTCAACAAATATCGACAAAGATGTCGACGTCCAGGAGACTGTGGGAAGCTCACAGCATCATCCAGTACGAGGGAAAGGCTTCGGCCATTTCCAGTGGTAAGCGCGGATGACGCAGAAATACGCAATCTCTCATTTCTCTTTGTTTTATATTTCATATTTCAGTAACTTCATAGCTTGGGAATAAGAGTAAAATCAATAATTTATCAGACTCCGTTTTCACGTAATTTTCTATCGGTAATATTAAAATCGCAACGCTCCAATTTAAATTTTAAACTTATTATTATTATTAATTTTGCTATTCTTGTTTTATATAATAAATTCACTTCTTTTACAATGCAATCTTTGCTTTCAGTAGGTAGCATTAGATATAGACCAATTCCTTCTCCTGATACAATTGTTTGTTGGGTTAATGATCAAATCATACCACGATCTGAGTGAATAGAGTCTTGAAGGTGTTCTGCCAGAGCTAGACGTTGTTAAATACAAATTTAGATTTCAACATTGCATTGAGGTCTTGGCGCCCATTAAAACAACATAGCTTAGGCAAAGGTAAACCGTTACACTTGTCGCTCAACGTGAGGGTCAAACTGTTACACTTGTCGCTACCAACATGGGGCATTAATTAACGTTACAATTGTCGCCGACAACTTGGGGATGAAAACCTAATAACATTTGTGGAAGGAGAAGGGTATATATTTCTGTGCCTGTATTTTGGGGGTTATTTGTCTGTATCAGTGTATATCATTATGGGGGATGAGAAAGAAATACAGATGAGGTTACGTAGTGGTCATCAACTGGAGAGTGATGATACGAGCAGTATGTCGAGTGATGGTAGTACCGGGGTAGCGGAGGTAAATCCCGATACTGAAACAGGGAGTGTAGGCGGCCAACCAGAATTAAAAACTTTACTTCTCGAGTTTATATATCAGAACAAAGTTAGTAGTGATGCCTTAAATGCAAAACTAGAACAAAACAACGCTAAACTAGAACAAAACAGTAGGGAAAATAAAGAAAGTACAGACGCTTTAAATGCAAAACTAGAACAAAACAACGCTAAAGTAGAACAAAACAGTAGGGAAAATAGAGAGAGTACTGAAACTTTCAATGCTAAGTTAGAACAAAACAGTAAGGAAATTAGTGTGAAAATGGAGCAGATTAGAGGAGAAATCAGAGGAGTAATGGAAGAGAAGGTTAAAGAGATCATTGCAGATGTAGACAAGAAATTAGGAAAAGTACAGGAGGAGTTGGAAAGTAGAATCAGCACACAGGCTGAAAATTTAAAGGAATTAGTTAAATTAGAAACACTGCAGGTTAAAAAGAAATTGGGGGAGAAATTGACAAGATTCAAGTATCAACTAAAGAGGTTAAGGAACAGCTGGGGGGTAGAATTAAGAAAGTCCACTCGCAAATAGTTGCAGAAGTAAATGATTTAAGAGAGAGTAATAGAGGGAGCATTAGCAAGATTGAGGAGAAACAAGCAAAGCTATATGATAAAGTAGAAGAATCAGAAGGAAACATTAAATTAACAGTAAACAGTATTGAGAGGAAGGCTGAGGAGAAAATCGCAGAATTAGAGTTAAAATTAAAAGCTAGGATCAGGCAAGAAAATAGTCAGAATAGGCCAGTTTTTGTGAATAGCACACACAGGGAGGTAGAACTGGGTAAGTTCAGCAATCGACAGGGGTGCCCAATGGAGTTCATGAACACTATAGAAAATAAATTCGGGGAGAGGTTGGAAAATGGTAGTATTGAGTGGTGCCAGGTAGTTGAAATTTTAGAACAAGTGTTTGTGGGGGAAACGAGGAATTGCTTTGCTGTCTACAGAGACAAGTTTACTGATATCAATGATTTTAAAATGAAATTCTGTGAAAAGTTCTGGAATGAGGTTATTCAGTCGCAGCTTCGTGAGGGAGTAGTGTGTGGTAAATATAACCCTAAAGGAAGCTCCACCATGACCGAATACTTTTAGGGCAGGTATTAGTGTGTAAATATCTTGATGGCTTGAAGGAGGAAAGTGATGTGGTGAGGTTGCTACTTAGGCACTTTCCCTATAGGATCAAGGAGGCTGCTTGTATCCAGAATATAAAGACTATATCACAAGTAGAAAATTTGTTAAGCACATTTGATGCACTAGGGAGAGGGGGTTATGAGGACAATTTCAATAGGAACCAGGGTAATAATAATAATAATAGACCTAATGAAGCCAGGCATCAAGAAGTTCAAGGGAACGGTGGCGAAGGGGCCAACGCTCAAAATAGAAATAATAATAATCAGCTAAATCAGAACAGAGGAAATGGCTATGGTAATCAGTATCAAGGGAGGAACAATGATTTCAGGGGAAATCAAGGGAGGAACAATGATTACAGGGGAAATCAAGGGAGAAACAATGATTTCAGGGGAAATCAAGGGAGAAATTATAATGACAATAATTACAACCAGAATAGGGGTCAAGGAAGAGGACAGCCTAGTGGTAGTAATATACAGCCAAACAATGACAACACAGCCCAGAACAACCAGACCAGTTCAGTAGTTAGTAGTACTACGGCCAGCTGTAGCGGTTCTTTAAACGCGAACCAGGCTGCGAAGTAAGGTCAGAATCTCAGTCGGTAACATGCCCTGTCCATACAATTATACAGGAACCCTATGACCTAAATGTAAGAAATGAATTACTACATGAACTAAATGATGAAGGTATTATTCAGGAAGTGGTTAGTAAGAGCCCCATAGTTAAATTTAACGTGTCCGAGGCGTACACAGATGTTTTAATTGATAGTGGTTGTATGAAGAGTTGCATAAGTAGTGCATTTTATGATAAAATGAAAGGAACTGGAGTAAATTTTGAGGAGATGCCAATTAAAAGCACTTTTGTTATCACAGCTGTTGGGAAGAGGTCTAAAGTAATTTCTAAGCAAGTTTTAGTAGACATTAAAATTAATAATCATGTAGAGAAGCAGATTTGCCTTGTAATTCCAAATTTAGTATTCAGTGTTATCTTGGGTTCAGAGTGGCTAAGTAGAGTGTCTGGTAACTTATGTTATGATGTAGGGAGTTTGAAATTTAAATGGGGTGATTCTGAAGTAGAAGTAGCGTTCAATGACCATATTCAGAGGAGTAGTATTGTAGGTGTGATTTGTACTTTAAATGAGATATCGCCAGCCGTAGAGCGGGGTTCTCCATGTTTTGTGGGCAGTGTGATTACGAACGGTAGTCTAAAGGACTCGTTACGTGATGCTGCATTTCAGGGAAATATAGAGGATGAACAGTGTGTTCGGCTCTATGATGTGTTGTTGTGTAATAGGAGAGTGTTTGAGGATCGCATTGGTATGGCCAATTGCTATACACATTCATTGAACGTTATTGATAGGTCAGTATTCACAGGACATAGATATCCTGTACCTTTCGCTTATCAAAGTGCAGTTGAGGCACAAATTAATCAGATGCTTGAAGATGGGATTATTGAGCACTCTAACAGTCCATATGTTAATTCTTTGATCACGGTACCCAAGACCGACGGCACGGTTCGTATTTGTTTAGACGCTCGTTTGGTTAACAGTAGAATTAGTTCAGATCAGCTGAAATCTATGTCAATAGAAGAATTAATGCAAACATTTGAGGGGAATAAGTATTTCACTTGTGTAGATTTGAGTTCCAGTGTTTGGCAAGTGCCACTTATGTACGAAGATAGACCATTTACAGCTTTTAGTCATAAATATAACCTTTATCAATTTTGTAGAACACCTTATGGGTTAAAGTGTAGTTCAGCAGCTTTAATTAGGGCTTTAAACATCGCATTAGGGGATGACACAGGAGAGTTTGTAACCATTTACATAGATGATATGGTAATTAGTTCACGCAGTTTTGAGGAGCATCTACGTCATTTAGATATAGTTTTTCAGAAGTTAGATCAGGCAGGGTTCACTTTGAAGCTGTCTAAGTCGTCATTCTGTCAGTCAGAAGTGACATTTTTAGGTTATAGAGTGTCTAGTAGAGGTGTAACACCAGAGGAAAGTAGGGTTAGCATGTGTGGACAGTAGCAACAGGGCATCGTTACAGATACTGAGAAATATGCTAGGTAGAGCAACGTGATGACGTTCTTTTAAGGGAGCCACTTGCAAGGTTGGAAGCAGGTGACGCAGAAACATTTATAGTTTCCGAACGTATTGGGAAAACAGCATATGTGCTGGAGAATAGTGAGGGAAACAGATTATACGGGACGTATAATATACTTAGTCTCCGAAAGTATGTGTCATAAAGTGAGGATTATTAGCTGGCGAGCCAGCCTATCAAATGAGTAAGTGTGGTATTTGGTGCGTGGGAGGAGATGGTCTTCCAGGCAGGCGTATCAGAAGTCACACAGGGGGGTAGTATGTAAGTAAATGAGAGTTTTTAAGGTACAGGGAAATATGACGGGATTGTCGGATGCTCTTGAACACTAAAATGTCTCGATACACCAAGGCCAGAATTTGGTAGCGCTGGTGAATTCCCATTTGCCTCCAAGAGATGGGTGAGCGCTTGAACAGGGTATTTTTGCTTAAGGCGTCCACGAGGCAAAAGATGGGCCATCAGAAGGCGAGACAGTCCTTCATGAAACTCATACATATCAGCACACGTGATTTCTGTTTACGGCCTCGCCATGTAAGATTTGTAAGTTAGTAATTTAAAGGTAATTTGTACAATGGATTCATTTGTGTGAGGAGAACTGGTCTGTGTTGAGAACTAGTATTAAGTAGAATATGGTCTACGGGAACTTAACAAGACAGGGCGATTACGGCACAGAAATATTTGGTGTTATATGTAATGCGCACTTACTGTTTATTTTTTCAGAAGTCAATATTAATTTCATCTTTTATAAAGAGAGATCAAATATTATGGTCACGATGCGCTGGCACAATAGTGTTATCGTGTGCTCAGTGATAAGTGAGATCAAATTTCACCATAAGGAAGGGACCTCCAGTGAAATTAGGAAGTTCTATGGTGATATAAATATATCAGAACACCTTCAATGCGTGTGATATGACATCATAAATACATAGTGCTCACACATTAATTATGTCTATTTCTCCAACATAGAGAAATTTGAGAGGCGGAAATATCCATGGAACACTATTCTATGTGAAAAACATTGGACTGGTTGCAAAGTGCAATCCATAGTGACAACAAACTTTGACGCAAAGTGCGTAAAGAAAAATTATGAGTGTGTATATCTGTAATTTAGGGTGATTTCATTTATGTAATATGTATTTTGGATGGGGATTATTAACGTATCTGGGATAATCGGATAATGGACCGTCGTCACGGTAAATCATCCGATGATCCGAGGCGAATATGTAACGTGTTTTTCGAGGGGTTTTCATGCCACTGGCATAAGTCAGTAGGAAGCCATTCTATATTTATTTACGCGGCAAATTGTTCAGCCAAGATAAATTTTCATGTTAATTTATTATTATTATTAATTTATTATAATTATTATTAAGGTATTTTTCGGAGCATTTTATAAAATTATAAGCATACAGATAGGTTTTCTATGTCTTAGAAAACACTATCAAGCAAATTATTACGAACGACAATATCATAGAAAATTATATGATTACGGAATTTTACGGAGTTCCGTCAGTTAGGGTATATTGAGAGACATGAGTCACTGGGAATTCAAGTACAGGCTTAATCTTGTCGGGAAGCATTACGCAAGCGGGGTTGCAGCGTCAAGAAAAGGCGAATAGTTGGAACGGAAATCGACTTCATCAGCCTCCCGCCGAGTGTAGTGAGCCAGAGTGGGGATCTAGCGCGTAGGGAGCAGCCAATCAGTGGAGACCACGTAAGCTGGAAGTCGGCTGAAGAGTGGGGATACGGAGGTGTGCATATATCGTTCAGCGCGCCGTGGAACGAGGACTATCTGTATAGAACTTAACGAGTACGGTTGTACGCGGGAGTCGCTCCGATGTTCCGTGGAGTGGAGGACTAACTTTTGTAAAACTTAACCAGTGTGGTTGTACGAGTGTTTGGGTCCGATGTACGGACCATAGAATTATCTAATCTACCAGAATCTCAACAAATATCGACAAAGATGTCGACGTCCAGGAGACTGTGGGAAGCTCACAGCATCATCCAGGACGAGGGAAAGGCTTCGGCCATTTCCAGTGGTAAGCGCGAATGACGCAGAAATACGCAATCTCTCATTTCTCTTTGTTTTATATTTCATATTTCAGTAACTTCATAGCTTGGGAATAAGAGTAAAATCAATAATTTATCAGACTCCGTTTTCACGTAATTTTCTATCGGTAATATTAAAATCGCAACGCTCCAATTTAAATTTTAAACTTATTATTATTATTAATTTTGCTATTCTTGTTTTATATAATAAATTCATTTCTTTTACAATGCAATCTTTGCTTTCAGTAGGTAGCATTAGATATAGACCAATTCCTTCTCCTGATACAATTGTTTGTTGGGTTAATGATCAAATCATACCACGATCTGAGTGAATAGAGTCTTGAAGGTGTTCTGCCAGAGCTAGACGTTGTTAAATACAAATTTAGATTTCAACATTGCATTGAGGTCTTGGCGCCCATTAAAACAACATAGCTTAGGCAAAGGTAAACCGTTACACTTGTCGCTCAACGTGAGGGTCAAACTGGTACACTTGTCGCTACCAACATGGGGCATTAATTAACGTTACATTAGTTTGGAGAAAAGCTATATTTAACGGTGAAAAAGCTAGATTGGCAACACTGGGAGGATGGAGTTCTGGGGACAACAGTAGGCCTACATCACCAAGTATACTGATTTCCCAGTATGACCATGAGTTATAGAATCGTTAAGGAAATGTTTATTTAGCTTATTGTAAAGATTTCCCCCCAGTAACACTAATCAGAGATGGGAAGTAAGGACTTGCAAGTAACATCTGCTGTATTGTAATCGCTACATTTAGAATGGAGCAATTTTGACTTGGAATTGTTGTGACCATTGGTCATGTTATTTCAAATTATATTTATTATTTTTCAAAATTCGCATGAATTTCCCCACCTCTCAGACAGACCATCCCGTGGTGTAGCGGCAAGCATTCTTGGCTGATAGCCCGGAGTTCCGAGTTCGATTTCTGGCTCTGCCAAGAAATATTAATTCTGGTCTGATGGCTGGAACGGGGTGCACTTAGCCTCGTCATGGAACACTGAGAAGAGGAGGGTTAGATTCCTACCTCAGCCATCCTGGAAGTGGTTTTCTGTGTTTTTCCACTTCCACTCCAGGCAAATGCTGGGATGGTTCCTAACTTAAGGCCACGGTCACCTCCTTCCAAATCCTCATCTGAATTGACTATACACACACTAATACAGCCATCACAATAACTCAGTAGCTAAATGGTTAGCGCGCTAAGCTTTTGCCCGAAGTGCTCCGGGTTCGATTCCCGGCCGAGCCATCAGGGATTTTAATCTCCTGGGGTTAATTCCCGTGGCTCGGGGACTGGGTGTATGTGACGTCTTCATCATCACTTCATCCTCATTATGGCGTGCAGGTCGCCCACGGGCGTCAACTAGAAAGACCTGCACTCGGCCTCTCTGGAGGCCACACGATCATTAAGTCATCAGGCAAATTGCACACATAAAGACCAAAGTATACGGTGCTACATGGCCGCGATGTCGCATTGCCCCTCAATCAACAACAACAATTCCTCAGACACCTTAAAATGTCCATCTCTGTAAGGTTTGTATGTTGACCCTTTATTGTTCCTATTGCTTCTACAGGTCGAGGACTTGCTGGGAAAAACATCTAAATTGCAAGTTACCACCTCGTGGTGTTCGTAAGTCACCCAAAGTCAACACTAGGCTATGCCATTCGCCGAGCCACGCCGATCTTTCTCGACACCACGCTGGCCTTCCACGTAGATGTGGGGGGTCAATGCAACACGGACTCGTGTAACGTGCAGTGCCACTGGTGCTCGAATTTGCGCTGCTGTTACGCGAGAGTCCATCTGGGCCATCCCCGTGTCTACGACTGACCATTGCTCCAATATTCATTGAACTGTAGATGCCTGTTGGCCAACACGTGCAGCCACAGACCCACAGTCCGTAAAGATAGAGTCAACTGCGGTAGCTACGCTAGCTAACATGCAGCGCTGGTCCATGGTGTCAAGCTCTCTGTTGACTCGGTAGACGTGGTGGGTTCGAGCCCTGCTGTCGGCCGTCCTTGAAATAGTTTTCCGCGGTTGCCCCATTTTCAACTTACATGCATGCCCGTGCGTATTAAACAACCCCTTGTGATTTAGTCCATATTCTATTCTCTTTCACTACTCAGCTACTTGTAACAACATTCGACAAGATCTTTCTTGTTGATAAAGTAAATCCCACTACCTGTATGTCCATGCGTGTTAAATAACCCCTTGTGATTTAAAAGTCCATATTCGAATCCCTTACGCTACTTAGCTACTTGTAACAACTTGCGACAAAATCATTCTTGTTGATAAAGTAAATGTATGTCCATGCGTGTTAAATAACCCCTTGTGATTTAAAAGTCCATATTCGAATCCCTTACGCTACTTAGCTACTTGTAACAACATGTGACAAGATCTTTCTTGTTGTTAAAGTAAATCCATCTACCTGTATGTCCATGCGTGGTATCCTTTCCTTATCACCTCTCCAATGAGAGCATCCACCCACCGAGTTTTGCACTTAGGCCCTTGGCTTGTCCTCGATTAGGTTTGGTTATGTAGACTAGACTAGGTGAGATAGACTCAGTTAGGTAAGCTATGCTCACGATCTTTATTTGAAAAGCGCGCCACTCATGTGGGTAGTTGCACGTGGCCGCCATCTTGCGTCGCATCAAATATCAGTTCATTCAACGTTCTCACGTGCAAGAATTATGTTTTACACGCTTGCTTCCTGTAACACTACACCTAGCACCCAGTTGTGACACCTGCATCGCGTGATGTCATACACTGCAAGATTTTACTTGTTTCTGCAAGAATCATATTTCGCACGCTTGCTTCCTGTAACGCTACACCTTGCATCCGGTTGTATCAGCTTATTTGTTCTATTCCCACTACTCCTGATTATTATGATCGCGCATCTTACGATAAATTGCATGATCAACAAGAGAAATTAAAACAAAAATTCAGTTGTAAAACATAGCTATCAAACATAGTACAGGTGGGTAAAGAAAGTTGGAGGAGTCGGCGATTGAACCCGGGGCCTTTCACTTGCAATGCGAACGCTCTACCACTGAGCTAAACCTCCGTGACATAACTGAAACTCTTTTGAAATGACCATGTAATCGATGGGAGCGTTTTACAGTGGACATGATTCTAACATATTGGGATCGTTGCAGTAGTCAAAGCTTATTTAGGTTTGGTTTCGCTTCGGTTTAGTTGGGTGCACGAGTTTTACACTTAGGCCCTTGACTTGCCCTTGGGAAAGGGAAAGTTGAGTTAGCTTAGGTTAGATTAGCATACAGTAGGCTAGGTTAGGTTAGGTTTGGTTTGGTTTTGGTTCAGTTTACCACAGAGTGTGACCCCTTTTGTTTGTACCCTCGCACAACTTTCCCCGATTATTGGTTTGAGAAATCTTGGGTCAATGACCTAGTAGCTGATCAATAATCGATAGTGTATAATCGATAAATAATCATTTCAAATACCTCAGTTTCTTACAAGAGCCGCGAATGCACATGCATACTAAAAAACCGCTATTTCACCCCTGGGCTAGGGGTAGTTTTTATCTCCGGGTGGAGATGATCTGTCCTAGGGATAAAGAGGATAGAGACCTTTCATTTGAGCCTTAGCACAACTTTCTATGATTATTGGTTTGCGAGATATTGAGTATTTTCGGAAATCTTAGGCACATGATCTAGTAGTTGATTATTAATTGCTAAATCAATAGTTAATAATCTTTAGTCAATAATTGGCTACCATCTTACGGTTAAATTCAGTTAATTTAGGTAAGCTTAGGTTAAGTTAAGCTATGACCACCATTTTGGAACTTTTTGATCACCCCTCGTAGGTTAGGTTAGGTTAGTTTAGCTTAGGTTAAGTTAGGTTAGGTTAAGCTAAGCTATTGACAACCATGTTGGCACTTTCTGATCATACCTCATACGTTAGTTTAGGTTAGGTTAATTTAGGTTAGGTTAGGTTAAGCTATAGCTACCATCTTGGGAACTTTTTGATTACCCCTTGTAGGTTAGTTTAGGTCAGGTTAGCTTAGCTTAGGCTAGGTTAGGCTAAGTTAAGCTAATGACAACCATGCTGCCACCCCTCTTTAGCCATCTTTGCTCGACCGATTAAAAGTACTCCCCGCTCGGCTACCCTGACAAATAAATAAATAATAACTAATAAAATAAATAATAATAATGCTACCCTCACCGTCCCCTCCCTAGCCACTACTATCTTCGGTGACTGACTAAAGATACTTCCAATTTTTGGAAATCTCCGGCAGATGATCTAGTAGTGGTTTATTGATTGCTAAATCGATAGTTAAAATCCATAGTTAATAATTAGCTGCCATCTTGTGGTTCAGTTCGGTTACGTTAGGTAAGTTTAGATTAAGTTAAGCTATGACCGGCATCTTGGAACATTTTGATCGTATCTCTTGATCTCAGGTGGCTTCCTATCTTATACCATTTATCTATGGAGACTATATGCCTTCGTTTACTCATTCCTTCTTTCTTTCTTTCTTTCTTTCTTTCTTTCTTTCTTTCGTTCTTTCTTTCTTTCTTTCTTTCTTTCTTTCTTTCTTGACAAACCTTGATAAAAGGGCAAGCAGTTGTCTCGAAACGTCGGTTTTTTTTAAGTTTCACTCGACCTACTAGCCCCAAAACTCTATTATGTGTGAAATTGGTCAAGAGAGTTTACGCAACAGTATAAATACGAAGCGAAATTAAGATATAATAGAGAACTTACATACTGTATAATGTTAAAGTATTGGTAGAGTGGCATAGATGTTAATAAATATTTCTTGGTTCAAAGGAAATAGTTGTTGCTATGATACAGTGAGTGAAGCCAGGATCCAAAATCTAATTTAATCTAGGAAGCCAAGTGATAATACTTTAAAAAGTCGCTACTTCTAATATCGTCGTTTGATTAAATTAGCTACCGAATACCACATTATCGCCGTGAGTAAAAAAATGTCATTGATGTTTTTATCCGGGTTCAGTCCCTGTGCAAGAACCATTTTCAGGCTTCCTATGATATTCATAAGAGGGCCTTTGTTTAAACTGTGTATTGAAGTCATGTCACGATGTACGATGATAAAATTGAGCGTTGCGCCTTGCATATTATGATTAGCCATAGCTGAATATTTATTTTATTTAATGACATTTATATGATCTATGTATCTTGCACACAGACCTCTCCCAGTTTGAATTACATTCATTTCAGGTGAGTTTATAAACTCCTGATTTGTTGAAGATTTCCATTTGGTTTACTACATGATGGTAGCTTGTTGTTTGTGTTTGCAGTTCTAACGGCTATTTTGAAAGTAAATTCCTAAAAAGTTTTGTGAGTGAGTAAGTTGTTTTTGTTAGTGTAAGTGAAAGTTATATATTTTATATTTTCTGTCGTAATTTTCTGGAGCGTTGTCTTGGGTTTGCTCATGATCCGGGTAGTTAATGATAGTATCTATTCTTTTTTGTATTCATTATGATAAGCAATTTGATTAATGATTTGCAATTCCTTTTTTAGTTTATGTTGTGACATGGGCACATTTAAGGCTCTATGAGGTAAGCTTTGAAAAGTTAATCTTTTTTGAGACGCTGGGTGCATTGAGTCAAATCTTATAATGTTGTCTGTCTGTGTCGGTTTTCTAAAAATGCTGTTTGCTATACGTTCATTCACCCGTGCTACAGAAAGATCTAAAAGAAAATAAAGAGTTTTCATTTTCTGATTCACGTGTAAATGTGATGTTTTATCAAAGTTATTCAAGATGTCCAAAATTTATGTTGGAAGCAGTACAGATGAATTAATAATAGCCAATATATCATCAACATATCCACCCCATTATTTCATTCCAGGAATATGGTTCATTATGTTTCTTTGTTCAAAATTTTCCATGTAGATGTTAGCTAATATGCGAGATGCTGACGATTCCAAAGCTAGACCGTAGTTTTGTTGATATATTTGGGCATTGAATTTAAAACACTTGTTGTCTGACATGGATTGTAATATGTTCATAAATTAACTGTGGTGTATGCTGGAACTATCGAGTGACTTTGCCGTGCTTCAGTTCATTTTTTAATCTGTGAATGTAGTGTATGCTGGAACTATCGGGTGTCTTTGCCGTGCTTTAGTTCGATCTTCCTCTCTAACTGTGGTGTATGCTGGAACTATCTAGTGTCTTTGCCGTGCTTTAGTTCGTTCATCCTCTGTAACTGTGGTGTATGCTGGAACTATCGAGCGTCTTTGCCGTGCTTTATTTTGTTCTTACTCTGTGACTGTGATGTATGCTGGAACTATCGAGTGTCTTTGCCGTGCTTTAGTTCATTTTTCCTCTGTGACTGTGGTGTATGCTGGAACTATCGAGTGTCTTTGCCGTGCTTAGTTCGTTCTTCCTCTGTGACTGTGGTGTATGCTGGAACTATCGAGTGTCTTTGCTGTGCTTTAGCTCGTTCTTCCCCTGCAACTGTGGTGTATGCTGGAACTATCAATGTCTTTGCCGTCCTTCCTCTGTAACTGTGGTGTGTGCTGCAACTATCGAGTGTCTTTGCCGTGATTTAGTTCGTTCTTCCCCTGTAAATATGGGGTATGCTGGAACTATCCAGTGTCTTTGCCGTGCTTTAGTTCGTTCTTCCCCTGTAACTGTGGTGTATGCTGGAACTAACGAGTGTCTTTGCCGTTATTCCCCTGTAACTGTGGTGTATGCAGGAACTATCGGGTGTCTTTGCCGTGCTTTATTTTGTTCTTCCTCTGTGACTGTGGTGTATGCTGGATCTATCGAGTGTCTTTGCCGTGCTTTAGTTAGTTCTTCCTCTATGACTTTGGTGTATGATGGAACTATCGATTGTCTTTGCCGTGCTTTAGTTCGTTCTTCCCCTGTAACTGTGGTGTATGCTGGATCTATCGAGTGTCTTTGCCGTGCTTTAGTTCGTTCTTCCCCTGTAACTGTGGTGTATGCTGGAACTATCGATTGTCTTTGCCGTGCTTTAGTTCGTTCTTCCCCTATAACTGTGGTGTATGCTGGAACTATCGAGTGTCTTTGCCGCTCTTTATTTCGTTCTTACACTGTGACTGTGGTGTATGCTCGAACTAACGAGTGTCTTTGCCGTTATTCCCCTGTAACTGTGGTGTATGCAGGAACTATCGGGTGTCTTTGCCGTGCTTTATTTTATTCTTCCTCTGTGACTTTGGTGTATGCAGGAACTATCGAGTGTCTTTGCCGTGCTATAGTTCGTTCTTCCTCTGTCACTGTGGTGTATGCTGGAACTATCGAGTGTCTTTGCCGTGCTTTAGTTCTTTCTTGCTCTGTGACTGTGGTGTATGCTGGAACTATCGAGTGTCTTTGCCATGCTTTAGTTCGTTCTTCTGCTGTGACTGTGGTGTATGCTGTAAACCATCGAGTGCCCTCGCCGTGTCCGTATGCGTGTGTATGTACGTGTTTGTGTGCATGTCTGTCCCCCTATCAATTCAAACACGACGAAACCGAATTTAACCAAATTAGGTACATTGGTACTGTACCCGTAAAATCAAGGGGGTACTCGCCGGACATGCAAAGCAAAGCTGGATTATAACATAGTGAAAGTCCCGGCTGAATGATATTATCACAATCTCGCCAACGAGCTCTCCAAGATTATACACAGTAGGCTTGAAACATGTTATGGATAAAACAAACTAGCTTTTATACGGAAGAGTAAAAACTTACCTTCTTTTCTCGGGGCTTTGCTGGATAAAAAGACATCCTATCTATTTTAGGATGTTCCATAACACGTCTCCATTTATAGAATAACTAAGGTACACCGAACAAGATGTAGAAAAATATAAATTAATTAATAAAAACTAGATAACAATCACAAACAAAATAACACCCTATAATAAATATCCATTTACGCCACTGACGCTGTTAAAACTTCTCACATTCATACTAACATAATCGGTTAAAAAATAAAAATATTCTGTCGTCTACAAATTTTTTAAAAACAGATCTAATCATTCTACTGGTGCTTCATTGAGACGGGCATTCCATTTAAAATTATCGACATTCTTTGTCGCGTGGCGCTCTGCATAGTTGAACTGGTTATTATATAATGGCAACGGCTTGATCGTCAGCCCCTCACACACACAGCTGTGAGAACTGAGCTCATTTGTTTCACCAACCTTGCTATGAACGGGACTTGCTTGCCTGCCACCTGCTATGTTCTCTGTTCTTAGCATACAAATTGCGAGAAATGAAACGCGATGAAGCATCTCGTGTTTCAAACAATAACCTTTACAAACTTCATTCTATTTAAGCTAATTCTCATTTTAAAACATCCATACTCAACAAACAATCCTACTAACACTTGCTACCGTCGTTCATGACCGACGGAGCCTTCATACACACAGTAATTATAATTAAAATCAATCACTCATATCAAAAACATTCGCTCATTCTAACTATTATCGATATCAAAATCATTTAAAATATTAATAATTACAAATAATTCCAAACCCTTAATATAAACAAATGGAAATATTTATACACTATTTACATGTGTCTATCGCTTCAAAAGAATAACTCTTAAGCGATATGACCTTGTTAATATAATTATTAACGTTCCTTCTTCCATATAGTTATCTCCTACTATAATTTCTATTTACAAATGCTAAACCACTTTCATGTCTTATCAGGTTAATAGTCACTATCGGTATACAAATGACCGATCATTTAAGATTAGTTCATTGTTGTTACAATTCCAGTTTAATATAATTTAATAATAGTTTAGAGAGCAAGGTAATATATCTTTTTCCCACGAAGTTCCGCCTACAAACGACTTTCGTGTCGCATATCTGATCACATTAGGAGTCTTCCCTGACTCTACTATAATACAACAATGCTTCTATTATTCAAACCACAGTACTTCATGACAATTAATACGGTATCACCCTCGTATTCCAAAGAACTATATACGGCAAAAAACCCGTATATCTCTACTACAAAACTTACATGACATCAAATCAATTGTTCCCAACAATTGTTCCATAGTACTGGCATAACTTCCTTCTAGCATTGATCTTATTGTTGTTACAATCCACTGCTTATAAATGAACAGCAATATCTGTTTTACAATTACATTGTGCGTTCTCAAACAATTATATTGATAGATCTTTTAAGGTTTACTAACCATGGTTACTAAGGTATAAAATACCATGTCACTATACATTTAATAACAATAAAAACACATGTTCCTTCATACTGGTCATTCTTACAAATATACACGGCTGCAATACTACGTTGACAAATAACGTAGTGTTACATTTGTGTTTTAATAACACCTCGTGTTATTTTATCGCTCAATAAAGATCAATCACGACCGGATGAGATTTTATCTAACTTTTCCATATGGTCGGATGAATTATCTTTCAAAAGATATGTCTCATATAATTTACATTTAATGAAGAGCAAAGCCTCCCTTGAATTCAATATTGGTTTGTCATCGACTGAATGTATTTTCATTCCACACAAAGAATGTTCATAAATATATATCTTCACGTCGTAATCATAACGAATGTAACTTGCTAGATCGACAAATTGTTTATAGTATTAGGTGATATTTCACATTATATCACGCGTAGATTTCTTCTTCTAACTGTGAATTCTTCTTACAAAATGAGTGCCCATTTTAAACAAAATGAATTTACTAAAAATATCAAAGACAAAATGTCTGAAATCTTGAATAAAAATCGAAAATCGTCGAATAATAACTTCCTTAAAGATTTTCCCAAAGGAAAATAAATTTCTCAAACGGCTGACTTCAGTTCAGAAACTGAATCATAAAATATTTCTAAGTATAGATGGCCAATGACTATCATCATATACAATCTTGTAGAATAAAACTCATTAAACATCGAAGTGAAAATACATGAATCAAGTATGGAGAATTGTTGTTTACAAATGCCGTCAAAAATACTCAAACTATAAAATAATGCAAAACATTTCTACCTTAGTATTGCAGACAACTGAAGTTCATCATCAGGTATTCGAGAATACCTGGCTGGTATGATTTTCTGAAATCGAACCCATTCCACACCGTCGGATAAGAACTGCGACCTCGAAAATGGAAAGATTTCCTTCTCGGCATACACGTCTCCTCTGGACGTCAAATCTCGTTCCTCGAACATGGATTCCATCTCGAACAATCATCAGGCCAAGTATCTTCTATCTTCTGTCTCCCCGTTGATGATTCTTTAATAGACGACATCACTCGAAAGTCCTCCATCATTATCGAGCAATATTTTCTTAATAGCATCATCGTTACTGTTAGTTTTAATGTAAATCTTTATTTATCAAGTGAGAAATACAATACAAAATACAAATCATCTTTTGAGATGCTTGTCACATGTCACGCGAACACACACAGACTTTGCACTGACTCGTCTTTTGTTCTCTTCTTTATTGTACATGTCTATTTCACCAGGTGGCGCTACTGTGCTATTTTTCTTTCAAATATTAACACTTCCTCCAAAGAAAAATCAAATACAAATAAAAAATAAACAAGATGAACTATTGAACACTTTTCAGCCTCTAAGATATCATCTTCTGCACGCCAATCCTCTCACGCAGCATCTCGAATCTGACCTTCTCCAGAGTTTTAGTTAGAAGATCAGCTAATTGATTGGTCCCGTCAATGTGCTCCAGCTCAAGGTCTCCGTCCAAAAATCTTTCCCTCACATAGAAATGACGTACCTCAATATGCTTGGATTTTCGATGGTACTCCGGATTTTTAGCCAATTTAACTGCACCAGCATTGTCGATGTAAAGCGTAGGAGGTTTGTCAGCAGTTCCCAGTAATTCAGAAAACAGTCTTTTCAGCCAAATCAACTCCTTTGCTCCTTCACTTGCAGACACAATTTCAGCTTCAGTTGTCGATGTTGACACAGACTTCTGTAACTGACTTCTCCACGATACAGCTCCACGATTGTAGGTCGAAATGTCACCCGTCGTTGAACGTCTCATCCTCTTGTCACCGGCGTAGTCAGCATCACTGTAGACCTTCAAAACGTCCTCTTTCCTATAGACGATTCCATGGTTCACTGTGCTCTTTAAATATCGAAATATCCGTTTCACTTGACTCCAGTCTTGAACTGTAGGATTCTCCATGGCTCGAGCAGCTTTGTTGACCGCGAATGCGATATCTGGACGAGTAGCTGTAGTCAGGTACATCAAGGATCCCACCGCCTCACGATAAGGAACCCTGGCCGAAACCTTTCCTCCGTCTTCACTTTCTTCGCGTCCAACTGGGGTAGACACTCCATTTGACTCGGCCATCCCAAATTTTTCTAGGATTTTCCTCGTGTAATCCTCTTGACGGATTGCAATTGATCCATCATGGTTTTCTTGTATCTTCATGCCCAGGAAATTGTTGAGAGATCCTCTGGTCGTGTGAAATTCCTGCTGAAGTTTTTTCATGAACTGCTCGATGTCTTCTTCGTTGCCAATTACCAGACCATCATCCACAAAGATTACAACAGCCAACCACTTTCCATTTTTGTTGCTGTAAAAGAGACAAGGATCAGCTTTGCTGTTTTTGAATCCAGCTTTCTCCATGAATTTCTTGAAACGCTTGTTCCAGCAGCGTGGAGCCTGTTTTAAACCATATAAGCTTCTCTTTAGATGACACACTCGGCCAGTACCGTCCTGATGACCTTCTGGCTGTTCCATGAACACATCTTCTTCAAGCTCGCCGTTCAAGAAGGCCGTCTTGACATCAAATTGACCAAGTTTCATCTCCTTTTCAACAGCTACTGCCAACAGAGCTCGAATGGTATCATACCGCGCAACAGGGCTGAATGTTTCTTCATAATCGATTGTTTGCTGTTGCGCATAGCCTTTGGCTACCAATCGTGCCTTGAAGCGAACTTCTCCACTGTCCGTTGTCCTCTGTCGAAGAATCCACCGATTATTCAGGACCCGTGCACCATTTGGACGCTCAACCAATTTCCAGGTATCATTTTCCTTTAAGGACTCCAATTCTTCATTAATTGCTTTCAGCCACTGATTTTTACCACTAGACTGCAGCGCTTCAGAGTATGAGTCAGGATTATTTTCAACGATAGATGGTCCAGCCATGTACATGTAATTTCCACTGATCATCCACGATGGCTTCTTACTTTCACGTTTGCTTTTCCTTCTTTCTTCAGTCTCTCCTTCTTCCTCATCTTCGCTCCCTCCGAAACTGAATGCCGAAGCAAAATCTTCAATTTCGCCTAAGTTCTCATCTGACTCTGACCTCCTCTGTAGGCCTATATCAGACGATGAATTAGACTGATTCCTCTCCACACGTTCTTCAAGCGTGACTTCAACATTTCCGGCGTTGGCGCGCAGATTGCAGACAACTTCAGGTTTGAATTTCACATCATGGCTTAGAACAACCTTTCCCTGAGTTGGAATCCAGACTCTAAATCCATCCCTGTCGTTCACGTACCCAACCAGATGTCCAAAAACAACTTTGTCGTCGAACTTTGAGCGAAAATTCTTGTCGATATGCACGTAGCATTCTGTTCCGAAGATCTTCAGATGACTGAGACTTCCAACTGGTCGTCCATACCACAATTCATAGGGAGATTTGTTTTCAATGGATGACTTCCCAGTGCGATTCAGGAGGTACACCGCAGTGTTGCAGGCTTCAGCCCAAAGTTGTTTCGTTAACTTGCTGGGATTCAACATATATTTTGCGCACTCCACAATCGTCCGATTTTCACGTTCCGCAACTCCGTTTTGTTGTGGTGTGTACGGCGTAGTAATGCTGTGTTCTATGCCTCTGCTTGCGAGTAGTTCAGAAACCTTCTTGTTATCAAATTCTTTTCCTCCATCACACCTGAACAGCTTCACGACGTGTCAATTTGTTTTGGCTTCATTCAGGAACTGTTCCAGAACGGTGTAAACTTCGCTTTTGTGCTTTAAAAAGAAAACTCGTCGAAACTTGCTGAAATCATCCTTGAAACATACGTAGTAGCGTGCCTTTCCAAGAGATTCAGTAGACATTGGTCCATTCACATCGGCGTGGATTTGTTCACCGGTGGCTGTTGGTCGATTCATTCGTGTCTTGAATGACAGTCGATGCATTTTTCCCAGTGCACATCCATCGCAGAAATCCTCTTTACACATGTCTACATTGATGTTCATCTGTTTCAGTACATTCTTGACATGCGCTTTGTGTTGATGACCAAATCGTTCATGGTAGATCTGCAGTTTGTCCGACGATGTAGCTAAATTCACTTGAATGGGTTGCGCCGGTTTCACGACGCGCATGTCAAGTACATACAGACCATGACTCACACGTCCAGCCATCATCGCCTTTCCAGTAACCTTGTCTTCAATTCTAACAGTTAGGTCGTCAAGTCTTGCACAAAAACCTTTCCTTGCAGCAGCTTTCACAGAAAACAGATGAGCCATTGCATCGGGAACATACAAAACTTCAGTCATCTCAGCACTCAACCAAGCGTTGTTCAGCCGCAATTGAATGTTTACAGTTCCTTTGCCGTGAGCTAGCATGCTCACACCTCGTTTTCCTAGCAAAATCTTCTCTGGAGCAGCAAACTTGATGTATGTTGTAAAATACTGTTTGTTCGCGGTGATGTGATTTGTGGCGCCACTGTCGCAGTACCACTCGTCGGCTTGAACAAAGTCGCCGTCTAACGCACTCATCGCATGTGTCAGAAACGAAGCAGTGTTCTCCATATTTTTGTTTCTAGTGTCACCCTCTTTCTTCTTCACTGGACATTCACTTGCCCAATGGCCCAATTCCTTACATTTGAAACATGGAAACTTCTGCTTTACTCGTTGAACATTTTTCTTCGACTTGTCATCAGCGCTGCCTTTGCCACTGCCATACTGGGAATGCTTCTTGGGAGCACTACGTACCACAAACGCAGTCGATTCCACGTTTCCTTGGTCACGCAGTTCAATCGTGCACAATTTTTCAATCAACAAGTTCACAGTTTGATTTTCCGTCGGAATCGTGTCCCACACATCCTTGAAATTATCATATTCTTTTCCCAGCGTGGATAAAATTCGACCGTTCAAAATCCTTTCAGATAACGTGTTTTCGTTGTGCTTTTGTAGTTCGTCGTTCAGATCCTGATAAAGCTTCTGTAACTTCGCGACATGGGTGCTGATGTCCTCCTTGTCGTCACGTGTCACTCGGAAGAATGACTCGATCAACATGTTCAGTCGCTGCGTACTGCTTCGTTCGAACCGTGCGCTCAATTTTGTCCAAATTTCACTGGCATTGGTGCACGTCAACACGAGCTCGGCAACAGATTTTCCTAGCGCACCTGCTAGCAAACTGGCCGCTTTCGCGTCTTCTTTCAACCACTGCTTATATGCCGCTTTTTGTTGCGCAGTTGCATCTGCCGGCAACACAGGACACTTTTTCGAACCATCAACAATATTTTCCAGTTCATACGACCGCAAAACCATCAACACATGCCATTTCCACTTTGCCCAGTCTTCAGGTCCTTCAAGTTTATCAACTTGAACTTTGTAGTCACTGCCGGCTGCCATTTTGAGGTTATCCTTACTCACAAAAAAAATACAGCACATGTTCCACAAGCGCTCAGCTTCGGATCCACTCACGAGATAATACCATTTACACGTGGCCTCATAACCTGTTAGTTTTAATGTAAATCTTTATTTATCAAGTGAGAAATACAATACAAAATACAAATCATCTTTTGAGATGCTTGTCACATGTCACGCGAACACGCACAGACTTTGCACTGACTCGTCTTTTGTTCTCTTCTTTATTGTAAATGTCTATTTCTCCAGGTGGCGCTACTGTGCTTTTTTTCTTTCAAATATGAACAGTTACAAATAAATTTGTAAGTAGTACATCGAATCACTATCGTGGTTGTTAATGTTCATTTGGTTGGTCAATGAAAGATTATATCTGCTCATAGTCGAGAATTAATGTACATGAAAGTACATTAAATGTACTGGATGAAAGTGTACATAATGTCTTATGTTGTCTCGGCATTCTATAATTCTTGATGTTATTCATATTCTCGTTGTTCCTTAACATTGTTCCATGTTGCTATTCACAACCCTGTCTCGACATATCCCAATCGCGTAATAGTTTTAATCCATCATCTCACTCATACTTAAAGTGTTATAAAGTAATTCCACTATCGTCTGTAGCCATCATAGTGTTCATATACAATACAGTCATAATGTTTATACAATATCACTTTTCTTATTGCTGCAACGTGGACTTGACTATGTTGAAGTCTCACTACACTAAAATGATTCTCTCTGCGTTGAGATAAGTAACTTTCTTTGACGACACAATATGTCCTATAACTTTCGAATTTCTCGATGAATTTCCTTAAATCTTCTTATGATGAAGCCTTATCACTGGATAAATATAATATATACTGTTTAGTTTCCACAAAGTCGAACACTTGTTCGCTATTTAACTTAGTATCCTCCGCTCAACTTCACTTAGTTTCAGCGGGGCTCTCAATAACTATTGACCGGGATCGTCGCTGTCTCTAGTGTCGCGTAGGACCGCACTCAGTATCGTGTCAACGGGAATGAACTACCCCAGGTAACACGTCTTGTACCTTCGAAGTCAGTCGAGAGAACAACGCTTCTACAAGCCGTCCCCCCTTCAACTCGTCTGAAATTCGGTGCCATTGTTGGTCGCGCGTAATTATTGGCGCGCACTTGTAATACAGCTTATTACAGTGAAATTCTTCCCTTTTGCGTCTTTTAAAGCAGTAGTAATATCTTCTTTTAATTTTCTTGATGATTTCAATGCAGCAAAATTGTTACATAGGGTTTAAATGGAATACTTAATCACATTAACTAGGTAAAATCCATATCTGCTTCCATAAACCCTTCTCTCATTGGCTGTAATCATATATCCAATGATATATTTTATAACAATTAACTGGTAATATTTCGCGGTATTTCCTTGTTGCTAGGCACTTTTCAATGATCGAGGATATTCTGGGGCGTCTCTGATCACGTGATGGGTTTCTCCCACTGCCTGCGTTCGCTAACAAAGCTCTCTTGAGCCAACTTCCAAGATTTATATCGCAATGTTAAACTTTATCATGGGCTCGGAAAATAACATCATTTTCATCATGAAGCATTCAAATTTCGGGCGCAGTCCCAGCAAGGAACACTGCAGCGTCATGATTTATATCGCCACCATCATAACCAAAAACAAAATGGCAGCCAGCCAAATGTTCAAAGCTTGGATCAAATTATGACTAAACTAATCATCGGATCTCTAAAAAATTATATCATCATGTGG
This sequence comes from Meconema thalassinum, assembly GCA_946902985.2. Classification (NCBI taxonomy): domain Eukaryota; kingdom Metazoa; phylum Arthropoda; class Insecta; order Orthoptera; family Tettigoniidae; genus Meconema; species Meconema thalassinum. The sequence continues at coordinate 1,121,776,694 of OX336389.2, read as the reverse complement.
GAAGCGTCTGGCTCCCAAACTACATGTTCATTAGTCAAATAATTTCAAGATGTCAGCCGTGTTAATCATGCATGCATTATAAACCATATCTTATGATGCAATGAATCAAAGTTAACAGTACTTGGCCTTTAGATAGTTTTATATAAGAACCATCGGTTGCCAACGTGACACCAACCTGAGACTGTAGCCTACTCGTATGTTACGCGCGGCCGTTGTCATAAAAGTATAAAATACAATAACAAATAACTTTCAACACCTAAGAGCTACGGTACTGTAACGAAAATTAGAGACAAAGTTGGCCAGTGTATGTAGCCTTGTAAGGCCAAGGCAAATAATAGACTCTCCATACAGTCAAGATGGGGTCTGTGCGAACATTATAATCGACAACTCCAAATGAAATTGGGCAATGAAGACGAATCTTGCAAAGAGGTGACTAACATATTAGAGCTCTCACATGCGTTAGTCAGAAGATTATCACACTAAACATAGCACACACTGGCCATCTTGAAATTTTCAAATAAATTAATAAAATTCGGTATCCTAGAGCTATAATAAAATTTAGTAATGGAATAGAACCTTATAAGTCGCTTCGTGTGCACTAAACAAATGGCCAGTGAATCCATAGTTTCAAGATGGTGGCTAGGCGTACTATTAAAGCATGCTTAGTAACTCAGGATGTTATTGCACAATTAAGGCAAAACGTGGTCGTAGAGGAGTAATGTGTACAAGGCGTCAGTAGCGTTAGCGATACATGTATAAACTGAACATAGCGCGCATAACTTTCTATGTTTTAGAACTACAATAACGAAAATTAGTGATATGGTAGAAATCTATATCGAGTATCATATGCTCTAAGGAAAATAATTTTCAAGATAGCGGCCGGGCGTGAAATTAAAACATAATAGTGAATCATACAGAATGCAATTGTGAAATTAAAACGAAACTTAGTAAGGTAGACGTGACATATAAGGGACCTTGCTGAAATAAGCCTTAAGAATAACAGAATGAATACAACGCCTGATTGCCATCTTGAAAATATTGAATGTGATAATGAATAACTCAAAGTATTTTTATGATACAGCATCGAAAATTAACAGTGATGTAGAACCTTGTATGTGCCTTCCTATGACCAAGCTAAAAGAACAGCGACTCCGTACGTTCATGATGGTGGCTGAGCGTATTCTCAAAACTTGAATATCATTAAGTCACGAGATAATAGCAAAATTAATGCGAATTTACTAAGAGAGGAGTACCATATCAATGACCTAGCTACCATTATTCATGGTAATATGACACTGAATTAAGCGCGCTGCGGCCATTGAGAAATTATCAAATATACAAACAAATAATTCTATATGTAAGCATTAATGTAGACCCATAGATGGTGTTGGTACGCCAAAGACAAAAAACATCCCCCCTCCCCTCCATATATTCAAGATGGTGGCTGAGCATACTATTAAAACTTTAAAACCAATAACTCAGGATCCAATTGCACAATCACGAAACTATTTTAAAGGAAAGAAACAGATAATAATTTTTTTAATGGAAGTACACAGATCATAAACCTAATTCAGTGCCTTCTTGACACAAATACAAAGTAGATAATTGTAAATCTAAATAATAACTCTAGGAAAAGACAAGAACAGGAAAAAGAATGATAACTACAAAGTAATAGAAACATCATTAGTCACCCATATAGCTAATGCTTAGTTATGAATAAAACGAACTAAAAATAACACAAAACAAATACAAACTTGTTAGGAAAAGACAAGAAAAGGAAACAAAAGAAAAAAGAATTAAAACTAAAAAATAATAAAACATAAAAACATATGAATAAAACGAACTAAAAATAATAACTCAAACAAAACATAAACATGAACACCTTGACGAAGCATGGACAGTGCCTAAAAAGAGGTACAGCTTATAATTTAGACACAAAATCTTTTAGTTTGTTATTGAACAAAAGTCTGATTCAATAAATATATCTATGACTGCAGCAAATTTATTGTGGTTGGTTATTATTTTCATGAATGGTGAATTTAAGTGGTGGGAAGTTCTTGAACTTTGAATGTGAAATAATTTATAGCTTCGCGATCTAACGTGTGGAACGTGAAAAGAGAGAAAATTCATTAATTCTATAGAACCATATTTACTTGTTATTATTTTCCTCAATGTTTGCAATGAAATAAGCAGCTTTCTACTCTTCAGTGTTGTGAAGTTGAACATTTTTTCTTAACAGTTGCGTTGATGTATTGTACGGACAAAATATACTTTATGTTCTGTAATACATATACCTTAATAATTTGTTTTTCCTTCGAATGTGGATCCCAAATTACGGATGCATATTCCAATTTACTTCTCACAAGGCTCGTGAATTACTGAATAAGTGTTGAAGGCTGAATAAATAATTAAGAATGTCTTATTATAAACCCAAGCAACCGGTTGGCGTCATTCGTAATTTCTTTAATATGACTGTTGAACATTAATTTATTGCAAATATTACTCCTAAATTCTTAAATGTTGATACTATATCTAATTTAACATTTTGTATATAATAACACGGGTTCACACGTTCCTTTTTTGTAGTAACTGCCATCCACTTACATGTCTTCATATTTAGAGACAAGTGGTTCTTATCACACCACATTACAACACGATCTATGTTTTGTTGTAAGGCTACCTTATCCTCTATGTTCATTATGGTTTTATAAAGTTTTAAATTATCAGCAAATAGTACGCATTTGGCGTGACTAAGGTAATAAAGTAAATCATTAACAAAAATAAATAAAAATAGAAGAGGGCCCAGATTGGATCCTTGAGGAACACCGGAAGAACTAATAATGTGCTGAAATTTCACCTTTGAAGGAAACGAACTTGCATCGATATTTTAAATACGAACACAACAATTTAAGGAGTTGTTTTGAAAAACCAAACTGGTGCATTTTACTTGTCAAATGCCTTCTCAAAATCCATATAAATTATATCAGTTCTTCCGTTCACATCCAATGTATCATACAATGTTTGACTAAACCCCATCAGATTTGTAATAACAGATCTATTGGGCATGCAACCATGTTGAAATTCAGAAATGCCCAATTTGACATGATCATAAATTTTATAATATACAATAGTGTATGCTTGTATACCTTTGCAATAGCATCACTCACAGATACGGGACGATAATTAGAAATGTTTTCGAAAGTTCCTGATTTTAAAATTGGTGTAATTTTGGATAGTTTCCATTTTTCTGGAAATAATAAGGTCCTTAATGATAAATTAGAAATATATGCTAATTGATTAGCCAATATGTCTCCACAGCTCTTTATTATGTAAGGTGGTATGCCATCAGGACCGCTTGCCTTCTTAGGTTTTAACGTCAGTCGGATGACAGATTTCACCTCATCCACTGATATGGAAATAAAGTTGAGCATATCTACAGAAGGTAACACAGGAAACTCATCCAAAGACATATGATCTAAATTATAATTAAAGTCGGTGTTGGTATACTCCGACGAGAAATACTGTGCAAAACCATGGGCGATATTGCCAGACACGTAACTGTTCTCATTAAATACGTAAGTATTTTCCTCCGCTCTTGATTCCCTCTTACTTTTAACATGTGTCCAAAATTGATTGATATTATGTTTCATTGTATTTTCTAAATCATTGAGGTACGTTCTGTAAGCTATCTGTATTTTGGATTTCAATTCATATCGGAGTTATCTAAATCGGTAGGCGTATTATCAAGAAACCTTTCGCTTTCTAGCACATTTATTTTTACGTTTTATATCCTGTATAATGTCGTATGTTAACCAAACTGGGTATCTGGATTTTTGTATGAGCGTTCGTTTGGGAATACACGTTTCAAAATATTTAAACAGTGACTTGTAAACTAAGTCTACTGCAAGGTCCACATTTTCGAAAGAATACAACGAGCTCCAGTCGAAGTCTCGCACTTGAGATTATAGATGCATTAAATCTGCTTTTCTGAAATTGAAATATTCACGACTTATACTTTTCAGAAATGGATATTTTTAATTGGAAATAATGACAAAAGTTTGGTGCTTTTCAGTCGGTCAACACGATTGTACCCAAAAGAGTTGGGTAATACCCTAATCCTAAAAAAATAATTACATGAAATTAATAAATATCCTCGTGTATTTATTAATTTCATGTATTTTTTCCACGATTAGGGTATTACCCAACTCTTTTGGGTACAATCGTGTTGACCGACTGAAAAGCACCAAACCTTTCTTTACAAAGGCAACACTGAAAAATGGCTTCAAACCCCATAATGTAGAAATAATGGCAAACAGAGGGAAGGATGATGCAAGTCCTGAGGTACTAAAGTAAAATCTTGTTGTTTCAATTCAATTATTACGTTACTCAAGACTAAATTCAATGTCCTAGAATATGGGTGTGCGAGGTTAAACCCAAATATGACATGAACTGTACTAGACTGCGACTGGACGTTGATCCTTTACTAAAATCATAGTTGATATAATTATTTTCATGTAAGTTGAAATCACCCATTATGATACAATCAGACATCATAAGGTTTTCAATGTTTTCAACATAGTTAAAGTAATCCTGGTACACAGGAAGGCCGAAAGAGGGAGTTATATAAACAACATTTATAAATAATTTCATAAAATTTTTGGGAATATAAAGCGTAAGTGATTCACTTTGTTGCCTGTTATATACAGAACATATGTTGGCCCTGAAACCCTTATTAACTGCTATTAATACTCCACCTCCTCTAACCTTTTTTTGCTACTGATAGGTCCCCGTCATTTCCAAATACTGTGAATCTGTCGTCAAATAATTTGCTGTCCCTCATATCGTTTGTTAAGGAAGTCTCAGTCAATACAACTATATCAAACTAACAGCACAAAATGTTTTGAAAAATGCACCAGTCTTAGTTCTAAGACCATCAACGTTTTGATAATAAATAGAAAATTAATGTGAAGACATCTCAAAAAGTATAAATGACTGTACATAAAATAATTACTTGTAATTTAATCACGACAATTATCGTGGTATTTGAATGAGCTATGCCAAGAATACATTATAGCTTACTTAAATCAACAACACAACTAAGGGTGTGAACGAGAGTGCAATGTCCCTTCCTAATAAAAATTTTGCCACTCTTGTTCACCCATAAGTAATTATAATCCTTGTCACGCTGTGTTTGTTTAGCCTTACCAGAAAAACCTCTTATGGCGGGTGCTAGAGACTGGTTAACATAAGCAGGATTTGATACAGTAAACCCAAGTTGAGTGGTGGACAGGTTTCTTTCACATTCCGCCACTCAAGAAGCTCTTCTTTACGGTACCATCGGACACATTTTACAATTATTCCTGAAGTTGGACGATTATTTACTTTTGGAAGCTTATGACATGCATCTATCATCTCTTCTTAAATTTCTACGTCCAGTGCCCTAGCGACATCGATACCTATCTTGGATACATTTTCATTGGGCATCTCGGGAACACCATATATTTCCAGCGTATTAATTCTAGAATACTGCTCACTATCATTGCATCTAATAGATCACTGACGGTTTTCTCAAGGCGCTTACTCTAAAAGTTGGAGCCATAGTTATGCTGCTCAGAAATCTGAACGTTTCCGTAGGGCTCCTGAACGGAACCAGATTATTTGTAAAGAATATGTATGAAAATTGCTTGGGTTTGGAAATAATAAGTGGAGATAAAATTGGGCATAGAGCTCCTATCCCTCGAGTTGATTTAACACCATCCGACAAAGCCCTTCCATATTTTTTTAAGAGGCGCCAATTTCCAAATTCGCTTGGAATTCTGTATCACAATCAATAAAGCTCAAGGGGAAACTCTGGGACGTGTAAGTCTCTATTTATCTCAGCAAGTTTTCAGTCATGCCCAGTTATGTGTTGCAATGTCAAGAGTGTGATCTTTTGACGCCCTTGCAATAGTGCCAAAACGTAATCGTACAAAGAATGTCGTATATAAGGAAATCCTTCAGTAATTATTTTACCATTGGCCGTCATGTTTTGACGGGTTTCGACTAGTATGTGATTAATTTTGTAGTGCAGTTCAATTTCGTTACGGGAAACTATGTTTCGTCACAGTAGAATTAACGGGAATGAATTATACCGCGCCCCACAGGTTGAGTCGTGCCGGTTCAACCGCCCCCGCGGAATGTGCCGCAAGCTACTGAACGGGTTCGCGACAAGGACAAGGACCCAGACTTGCGGTGGTCAAGCCGCTCTGCCTCCGGCGCTACAGGTCTTTAACACGTGATGCATCACTTGTGTCAAATATTACTGCGATTGAAGAATGTGGGGGGTACTGACCACTCGGTCAACATGCGACTCCTCTTGTCTTGTTTCCGTTCCTGAAATATCTACGAGGTAATCGCTATCCTCTTCTTCGTATTCTGACAGGTCCAAAAAAGCAGACGTAGACTAAATGTGGCAAGTGAAAATATTCCAAGAACTGGATCATCTAGACCTGGCGCCAATAGTGCGTGCTCCAAACCTGCCGCTAGGGCTCTTCATAATGGAATTACAATACAGTAAATCCTGCCTAAAGCGGAACGCAATCGTTCCGGATTTATTTTTCCGTTTTCGCAGATTTCCGTTTTACAAAGGGCTGAGTTTTAATAAGACAAAATACACTACAAAGAAATACTGTATTATCGCATAGCATTACTATGAAATAATCTGAGATTTCCCACTTTAAATTACACAATTAATTCTTTAGCCGGACGTTTGTTTTTCCCGTGTTCTTCAATAACTTTTAATTTTCTCCTCCAGTGTAAGCGTCTTATGTTTAGAAGTCATTGTCACCTTTAAAGATTACTCCAGTTCAATGTTTTCTTCTACTCGTACTTCTACTCCCATTTGTCAGGAGAAAACTGTGTGTATTAAAAGAGGACTGGAGGAAGTAATGGTACAAAAGTTGTGAAATGTAGCATACCTGCTGCATCCTTGAGAAAAAAAAATAGAGTCAACGTTTCCTGGGACTTTGGTGCAAGTACAGTCGCGCTCAAAATTTAGTACATAACTTTGTATTATGGATAAGATTATTCATCTTAGTCAGGTTATTTACGCCCACAGTTCCAGAATTTCTTTCCGTTTCCACGTGAGGCAGTTTTCCGGTTTACAGTCTTATTTTACATAGGAAATACCTCTGTTCCTGATTTATTTTTCCGTTCGTCCAGGTTTCCGGTATATATAGGGTCCGGTTTAGGCAGGTTTTACTGAATTTGAAGTGTTCGAATAATTTTGAATACGAATATTTGATTCGAACATACGAATAGTTTGACTGTTTGAATTTCCAACCTCTTGGAATATCAAAATATTCGCAATAATCTGACTATTCAGTCAACAATTTCATTGGATGTGTGCAATTACGATGCGTGACGATATTTGAGCGTGACAACGTCTTCTTGGACTGATTTCTTTAAACTGTCGCTCTTGCCAAATTTCAGCTTCCTATATATTTTAATTATGTATTTTTCGGAACGGAAAGTTCACAGGCGAAATTAAGAAAAGCTGAGTTGCACTTCCAGGGAAACTCCAAACACAACCACTCTTCTATGAAACTCGACAGTTTGCTGCTGGATGTATCTGGGGTAATTTGTTCGCCCACTAGCTAGGCTGTAAATGGGGTGATAGACTCCCCCCTAGCCAGCTCGTAAACTCTCGCCTCAGTATTTGAATGGAGATTGTTGGAAGAAATGAAAACGTAAAAACACTTACAGTGGGCGATGTATTGAAGATAGAGATATGCTCTCATGGGCTTTTTTGTAGAACGTTTCATGCTGAACAATTCTTACACTCATAGTATATAGATATTTTTAACGTTTTGTCCAGCGTATGCTTAAAAGGCGCACGGACGCCATGTGTTTTTTTTCGACTTTTTCACTCAAATCGTTACTGCTTGGCTTCCTTTGATCATAAATAAATTATTTTCTACAGAAATCATCCTCAAGATATCCTTTACAGAATAATGAAAACCGCATCAAAATTCATCCAGAGGTTCACCCGTGACATTCAAATACGATAGTAGCGACACTCGAGCGCAGCAACAGAAGAGAGAGAGAGAGAGAGAGCGTTGCAGCAGAAGGGAGATAAAACGATATCATTACCTTTCTCTGTAACACTTTTTCACGAACGTCACTGTATTCCAACACTTTATTTGACGTTGTCACGTCAAAATAATCAAATGTCAAATGTTCCAATAATTATAATAAACATAGAATCAAAGAGAAAACAAAAGTAGAAGGAAAGAAATAAAGAAAGGAAGAAAGAAAGGAAGAAATAAATAACAAGTGAAGCTTGTGTTGAATGATATTTATTGATAAAGATCTACGAGTATCATGCTGAATGGGAAATCGCCCCTGCTTCGAACAACTCGTCCACTGGACATATTTCTTTACACTTATTGCTGTGATTTTCGGGTACTTATTATCATTGCATAATTCAAATATTTGAACTGCTCGATTTATTTTAATAATCCACTATTCGAAATACTTCGAATGATTCGAGCAACCGAAGTATTCGGACGTATGCAGTGTAGGCGGCTTCGGTGGCGTAATTGGTAGCATGCTGAGCTTCTATGCCCAAGATCGCGGGTTCAAATCCGGCCAAAGTCATCGGATTTTTTAAGAGCGTTAAAAATCCCTCGGTATGCCTTCCTTCGGAGGGGAAGTAAAGCCGGCGGTCCCATGTCATATAAGTTGCATTCAAAAAGTAACGAGCCAGAGGCTGGAATGCGCAAACCGGTGACTACATCGGCTAATCGGCGTGTGTAACGAGGTGTGGTTCCAACCAGAGCGTGGAAGGTCACAGCCCGTCGCTAGAGGGCACGAGTGCACGTCACGTGACGATACAAAGCGAGCAGCAGCATGCATCAATCGTTCAACGCAGCCTGTCGCATTGCTAACAGTGACATGGAGGCGTCAACCGAAGAGCAAAGAGGTGTTGTTCCGTTCCTGACAGCGGAAGGAGTAGGGAGAACGCACATTCATCGCCGAATGTCTCAAGTGTACGGCGAACACTGCATGTCCCTTGCAAGAGTCAAGGCGTGGCACAAGCGCTTCAGGGAAGGACGGGTGTCGTTAGCCGATGATGCCCGATCTGGGGCACCCCCTGCATTACAGATGACACCGTCCAGCTGGTTGATGCACTCATTACCCAGGACCGCCGAGTGACAGTGAACGCCATAGCCGCCGTGGTCGCTCCACGACAATGCACGACCTCATACGGCCAACACAGTCGTGGCACTCCTGCAGAAATTCAAATGGGAGGTTCTCGGCCACCCTCCATACAGTCCAGACCTCTCTCCCTGTGATTACGCCATGTTTGGTCCCCTGAAAAGGGCTCTGCGGGGCCAACGATTCACCTCGGACACCGACGTCCAGCTGTACGTGCGGAACTGGTTCACATCGCAGCACAGGGAATTTCATGAGACAGCCATTCACCGCCTCGTGTCACAGTGGGACAAGTGCCTCAACAGCCAGGGCCAATACTTCTAACATACAGGTACTGGTTTCTGTAATTATGCCTCCGGATCGTTACTTTTTGAACGCACCTTATAGATTTATCGCATGTTAAAGAACCTTCCACTAATTACACCTGTGTGAAGCTAAATTGTGTAGGTTAAGAATGTAAACAACGCTCTTAGGTTCCTATTTCGTTGCCAAGAGCCGACTGCGGTGGCACCTGGTAGCTAAGTTCTGTACTAGTAGTCGTTGACGGTGGCGTTTGGCGGCAAAAGTAGGAACTATTTGAAAAATTCAAAAGTCTGCAGTCCTTACTTGAATTAAAAAAGAGATAACACACACTAATACAGTCATCACAATTAACACCGGTTATCAGAGAGATTCTACACACACCCAAAGTACACGGGGCTACATGACCACGTTGTCGCAGCCCCTAAACTTAAGAACCAACCAACCATCCATGCAGTGTTGGAACATTCATATTCTTTCGAACATTCAAATACTTTTTTCGAATTTCGAATTGCCGAATATTCGAAATAGTCGAATTAATGGAATATTTGAATGAGACCTACAGCCCTAGTGGCCACCCTTTGGAAGGTGCGCTTTAGTCCTCCTGGGATAACAATCAGTCACCGAATTGGATCCATTTAGGCGATCTGCTCTGCAATTATGACGTTCTGCTTGAAGAAACATCCCTCTTCCTATTGAGCGTTCTGTGACTGAGATTTCATTAATTTGGTCTGGCAATCAGCAAACGCGCAAGCCTCCGTGGCTTAGGCGGTAGCATGTCGGCCTCTCACCGCTGGGTCCGTGGTACAAATCCCGGTCACTCCATATGAGATTTGTGCTGGACAAAGTGGAGGCAGACAGGTTTTTCTCCGGGTACTCCGGTTATCCCTGTCAAAACTTTCATTCCAGCAACTCTCCTTACTTTCATTTCATCTGTCATTCATTTAATCATTGTCCCCTGAGGAGTGCGACAGGCTTCGGCAGCCGGCACAGTTCATATCCTCGCCGCTAGATGGGGGGCTTCATTCATTCCATCCCTGACCCGGTCAGTCGACTAGAAGCAGGCTGTGGATTTTCAATCAACAAACGCGATACGAGAGATCAATATCGTACCGTACAACTCGAAGTGCCCAGGATGTTGTCTTGTAACATATGTAGTACGAGAGATCGATATCCTACCGTATAACTCGATTCACCGTGGATTGTTCTCGCCAATCTGATTTCCTCGACCGAAGAATCAAACCTTCTTGGGACCAAGAGGCGGACACCTTAACAGAACGCTTGTTTGGTAGAGCCAGGTCAGTCGAAGGAAAGAATGCTTGTTTCTTGTGAAATGTACGTGTTGCGTCTGGACAGGATCGTAAATCGTAGTATCCGCGTGACGGTCGAAACGCGTAATCCTAATATTCCCCATTTATCAGTGTAAATTGCTGGTGATACAACCACCTACATGCAACATGATGACGTGCAGTACCTTTGAACTTGGAAAATAAAACACAGACGCTGAGTTATGATCAAATAAAGGTTCTCTTGTCACAAAATAAACACGAAAGGAAGAAAAGCAATACTGTTTGTAAAATAATGCCAAAGGTTGTAGGATCAAATCCCGCGTTGGAGAGTGCTTGAATGTGAGTACACTTACGTTAAAGATCAACTTCGGGGCAAATATTTGGCACCCTGGTGCCTCTAAAAACCACCATGCTGGCGCATAATATCGATAACATTATTATTATATTAATTCATATCAAACCCCGTGGCACGTATTCCTCTTAAGGGCCTGGGCCTACCAAGAAACCGCTGCACAGCCCTGTCGGCTTACCGATTGTAGGGTGATGCATGGTCAGCACATCGGTACCCCTCGGCCATTTATCTTGGTTCTCTTGACCGGGGCACAGCCTCTCTGATCAGGCAGCTACTCAGTTGTCCTCACGAGACTGAGTGAAACCTATTCCAGTCCCCATGTCAGTTTCTAAAATCCAACCCGGGACCACCGATCATCATCAGATCCAGATCACTAGGGTTAAGGTTTGAATTTATACATGTATTTAGAAATAAGTTTGGCTACACTTGGCATAGGTTATCTGGTTAACGTTAGTATTTGTGACTCGCAGTGAATAATATTAAACCACGTTTTTTTTCTTCTTTCAGAAAGTGTCTTATCTATACTATTATAATAAATCTGAAGAGTTTGTGTGTTTGTGTGTTTATGTATTTAAACGCGCTAATCTCTGGAACTACCAGTCGGTTTCGAAAATTTCTTTTTGTATATGATAGCCTGATTCAAGAGGAATAGTTTAGGCTGCGTAGCATTAGGCTACACCTCTCAGGTAACCTTAAAGATTGCTTTTTCTTCAGTAAGTCGGAGGAACAAGCGCTCCAGAACGGCTTCAATAATACCGAAGTCTATTGTTGCCATGTAATGCGGGCTGCATCACGTCACCCCTACTAATGTTCTGGTGCAGAATTGCGAGCTGCTTATAAATTGCAGTCACGGGGAGTAATTAGTGCAAAAAGATTTCTTAGGCCCCTTAAATCAGTTATCATCATGACAACAGTATGCCTCTGTATAAGGGCGATGGTGTTGGTGCAGTATACTGAGGTTATCAGCTGCAATAAGCGTTGGTGCTTTCAAATTTACTTTCATTTATTCCGATCCTTATCATTGAGCGCTCCAGTTCTGTAAAACAAGTAAATCCACCGGGCGAAGCCGGGCACTACTGCTAGTACAGTATATAGGGGAGACTTTGTTAACTCTGCAGTACTTGAAATATAATTTTCTGCAGAAATACCCCAGTGCAAGAAACGAGTTCATCTCACCACTTGTGTTGTGTCAACTATTTAATACCGGGTGAGTTAGCCGTGGTCGTTACGGCATGACTGCTGGCAGTCGCTCACATCTGGGAGGCGAGGAGGTTCGAATCCCCCCGCCGGCAACCTTGAAGATGGTCTTCTGTGGTTTCCCATCTTCCTTCCAGGCAAATGCCGGGGTTGGGCCCTAACTATAGGCCACAGCCGCTACCTTTCAACTACTCGTCCTTACATCCAAACTTTCCTCCCCAACGGTACATTCTTCGAAGAAGCTACAAAACTGGCGAGCCGAACAAGTCCTCTGACACTCCCGGCACTAAAAGCCATACGCTAAAAAAAAACTATTTAATTTCTCTTTACAGTGAATTTCGAAACGACGAATGGCACCACCTGGTGGTAAAATTGCGAAAACCTGTGTTGTATTTCGGTGATTCATTCATGCGGTAGAGATTACAAGCATATTATTAGACTTATCATATTGCACATTTAGACAAGGTACCGTGGCTTTAGCCTTAGTACCAAGTTCTCAAGTTCAAAGTTACTACACGTCATCATGTTGCATGAATATGTGAGGGGAGACATGCATGTGAACTTGACCACGGGGGAAAGGATGAGTGTGGCGAGATTAAAGTGGTTTGGTCATGTGAAGCGGATGCATCAGACCCGAACTCCAAGCCAGTATTTGCAGATGGTGGTGCCAGAAAGAAGACCAATTGGACGTTCTAGGAATAGATGGACAGACCAGTTTAAGGAAGATCTCACGAGGAGAAGAGTAGCATGGGATGCAGTGGAGAGAGGAAAGCTATACCAGGACAGGACTAAATGGAGGCATATCGTTCACAATGTTCCTACCCGGCTCGCTGGAAGGATATCCTGATGATAATGATGACCACTACAGTAGTAGTAAAAAATGTTACCAAATTCAATTTTTCTTCTCAAATGTTGTTAATTGATTTAGACAGCACATGCCAGATGAAATATTAATAACTGAATGTATGTCACAAATGGGCTCTGTAGTAATTGGATTTCTATGTTAATTTTTGAAAAGCTTTCCATTAATTTAACTTGTAAGGACAGAAGGCAGGTAATTTCAATCAAAAAATGCTTTTTTTTGTTTTATGCCTTAAATGATTCTTCATGGTTTTCTCTACAAGGCTACATCTTTTTGGGTCACATTTTCCCGATTAAATGTCATAAATTGGCATTTTAAAAATGGCTGCCACTAGCTGACACCCCCCTTTCCTCATTCCAGTGCCTTGTACTCACGAAATATTTTCTCTCAGAACATTTTATTTCTCACATTATAAGTCTATGGTAAATGCACATTTGCTATGTTGGTACTGGCCATGTGTACAGCTGCTAGTGAAGGCTGCATTTGTATAGTTTACATGTGGATATTATTTGTTTTGAATCCATAGAAACGTGTTGTGTAGACTTGTACTTCATTTTTGTGATGGGTAGGATAAAGAAGTTTGGAAAACGAAAGTTTTACGGCACTCTGTACATTAAATCAGACAGTAGCACTGATAGAATACCTCTAACCTCACTCCTGTAAGTAGTTCATCAGAAACAGTGGATAGGCCTAGTTCATCCAAGAGGAAACTTTCTTATTTACAAACAGAGAGTAAGGAAGATACTGTACCTTTGAAGGTGAAGCATGTAAAGGAAATGTTATAGTTGATATTGGTTTGTTATCTGAACTAATAAAACAGTTTGTAAAGTGTAAATTTTGTGAAAGTGTTCAATACATTAATTTATTTGAAGACACTACAAGTAGAAAGGGACTAGCCACAAAATTAACCATAATCTGTAGTTCATGTAGGGCTTCTGCATCATCTATGACTTCAACGAAAGGTGTACTTGATGCAGTTATTTGCTTTAACGATGGAACTGCAGCCAGGAAATGTGTTTTGAGGAAGTTAGGGATAAGTGCTGGGGAAAACTTGTCAGCAGCTCTTCAAGCCATTGATAAACAAAGACTCAGAAAGGCAGAAAAGGATGTTCAGGCCCTGACTAAGAGATCAAGGACAAGCAAGGGAATGGAGAGAAAGAAGAAAGGAGATGAAGAAAGCCAAACACAAGCTGAATATATGGCAGGAATGTTCTAGATACTTGTGAGTGTTTTTTTTTTATTTCTTCATTTTCTCACACCTGAAGTTTTCTGACATTCAGGTACACTTTTCTCATCAACTATTGAAGATAAAATTGTGATTCTTTCTATGTTGTCCCTTGGAACCACCCTTACAGTGGTGAACATAAAAGTATGTCATTGAAATCAAAAATGCTTTAATTATAAAAATAAAATTAGCAACTTTTTATGGTAAATTAAGTTATGTACTTCACATTTTTTTGGATAAATGATTGGTCATGTTAAAAGTAATTTTTTGTTTAGTATATCACATTTCTTGTATTATATCCTCTTAAAAAGTTAAGTACATGTGAGATTTTTACTTTTAGAGAAAATTGTACCTAAAGACAAGCACGCGCAAAACAAAATTTATTTGACATATTTACAGAATAAATCTATTATGGGTGACCAAATAACACCAGAATTTTGAAAATGTACAACAACAGTCAGGAAGGTTCTACAAATGTGTGGTATAAATTTAATTAATATATCACGATTAAGAGCCTGGCTTTATAAGGTTTAAATTTGCCAAATATAGACTGCCAAATGGAGGTGATTCCCTGCCTTCTGTCCTATTGCAGACATAGCTGAGTCTGCCCTGAGTATTGTTAGTTGTTGTACGTCCCTGTTAACTACTGAGGATTTTAGAGACGCAACGCCGGGGTGCCGAAATGTTCCCCCGAGGGGGATCTTTAACGTGCCAGTAAATCTACTGACACGGCTTCCTCGCATTTGCGCACCTTCAAATGACAACTGACTGTGCCAGGATTCGATCCTGCAACGTTTGGCACAGCTAATCTAATTGGGCAAAATTATGTTGACCGAATGAAAAGCGCTTGGATATGGCAACACTCTAACAACGAAATAATATGAAAAATAACAATGGATAAAAGAAAAAGAAAGAGTAAATCTCTCCTATAAAATTCTGGAGGAGAGTTGTTGTTGTTGTTGTTGTTGATTCTATAGGGGCTTTGCGACATCCTGGTCATGTAGCCCCGTATACTTCGGCGTGTGTTTGATAACCTGTGTCACTGTGAAGTCTGTACTAGTGTGTGTATTTGTAATTCAGGTAGGATTTGGGTGGGAAGCGGCCGTGGCCTTAAGTTAGGTACCATCCCGGCATTTGCCTGGAGTAAGTGGGAAATCTCGGAAAACCACTTCCAGGATGGCTGATGTAGAAATCAAACCCGCTTCTTCTCAGTTTTGACTCACGAGGCTGAATGTACCCCGTTCCAGCCCTCAAACCTAAAATAAATTGCTTGGCAGACCCGGGAATCGAATCCTGGTCTCCAAGGTGACAGCCAAGTATGTTAGCCACTGCGCAACGAGGCGGTCCCTAGATGAGAGAGATCATCCTCCCGATTGACCGTTAATACGATTATTAGGTGTGAGGTAGCAAGGCCAATGGACTGGAACGTGCTTCTCTGTGATGGAGCAGTCAGACTACAAACCTTTCAGGGAGCCAATATCTAGTGGCGTGCGGTGACTTGTGGAAGCAATAACCATTTAGACAACGCGGAATTCTATAATATTTTGCCTGAAAATCAAAAATGTAAATTTGGTGCTAGTTCTTCACCCCGTGGCGTACCCGCGCATTGTGGTCAACAAGTCCTGAGATAGGTGGTTCTAATCCCGACGCTGACAGTGGCCATCCTCAGTGTACTTCTTTCTCGGGTTTTACCACACTACTTCTACGCAAATGTCGGGTGTTACTTCATTTTAAGTGGCGGGCCATCTACCCCACACACACTAATGCATTCACCACAGAAGAACAGGTTAACAGACAAATCCAAAACGCACCCAAGTACACGAGACATTCTGCCAATATGGCCAAGCCCCTTAAATGAAGCGACAACAACAAGTGTCCTTCAGGTTGGAAATCATGATTTGCAGTGCCTTACTACATTCCAGCAATTCCCTTACTCCTAAGAAGATAATCTAGTATAAAGACTCCCAAATTATGGCCAGCGGTTTGATCCCGTTCGGTCAATGCATATAAGAGTATCGAAATGGGAAATCACCTCCGTATGATTCGGATTACACGTAAGACTGTATGTCACATAGGTTGCAGCCACGTAGGACCTGATTTCTTCAGCACATTCTAATAATCGGAAATGAACAAATAGAGCTTGAGACGAACACTTCATCCTATTTGTGTCATCGCGCTGTTCAGTAAGTCAATGTCTGCTTAAAAGCAATATCGTATCCATTTAATATGTGCTTATACTAATCAATGTAGTTAAGAGAATCACATAAAGCATGAACTGTTCGAAGCCATGAATCAACACATGCATAATAATAATAATAATAATAATAATAATAATAATAATAATAACTAGTTGAAACCCATCAAAACATGTCGATCAATTGTAAAATAATTACTGAAGGATTCTCTTATATACGACATTCTTTGTACGATTACTGTTTGGCACTATTGAAACTATAGCTGCTTCTATGTGGACACCCATGGGGTGAGCTACAAGTACCGCCGCGTGTGGAGTGTTGTCTGGGGAGGAAAGTGTGAATGTAAGGACTAGGAATTAGAAGGTAGCGGCTGTGGCCTATAGTTAGAGACCAATCCTAGCATTTGCCTAGAAGGAAGATGGGAAACCACAGAAAACCATCTTCAAGTTTGCCGGCGGGGGGATTCGAACCTCCTCGCCTCCCGGATGTGAGCGACTGCCTGCAGCCAGGCCGTTAGAACCACGGCTAACTCACCCGGTATTGATTCTAATAAAGTATGCCAAGCGAATTGGGAATTGATGCCTCTTAAAAGAAAATGGAATGGTTTTGTCGGATGGTGTTAAATCAACTCGAGGGATTGGAGCTCTCTGCCCAATTTTATCTCCACTTATCATTTCCAAATCCAAGGAATTTTCATACATATTCTTTACAAATAATCTGGTTCTTTTTAGGAGCCCTTGGGAAACGTTCAGATTTCTGAGGAGTATAACTATGGCTCCAATGTTTAGAGTAAGAATATGTGAAGGCAAACCACTTAATTCCAAGGAATTCAATAATTCTGTAGGAAATTGAAGTAGCTGGCTTTCATCTTCAGTAATTAATCTTTTAACGCTGGTGTATGTTTTTAAACTACCGAATATACTATAAGTTCAATGACTTTCAAATTAATTTCATTACAGTGTTCATTTTTTGGTGTTAGAATGCATACTTTCGAGAAATTGAGTATATCTTTCGTAGAAATGAATGTTTTGCCATAGATCTCAGTCACGATGTCATTATGCTCTAAAATTATGGGTGTTAGTTCATTAACATTTGATTTCCCACCATCTACTGAGGGGGGTAATCACCGTTACCAATTTGTTACAAAGAATCAGAAAATTCAATTTCTTCTGGTTTCAACCGCATGTTTTTATGTAATAAGCGTATTTTGAAGAAGGGCCAGAGAGGAGATTATTTGATACAGTTTTGAAACTATTACTGATATAACTCTGATACTTTGTACAGTGTTAAATGGCACTACTAAACTTGCACCTATGTGACTTTCAAAAACCTGTTAAGTACAAAACGAACATGGCGGCCAAGCCAAGTTAAAGTATTTAAATAGGCTTTTCTCGCGATTTAACCAGTCAAGCGCAGTGAAACATGATACAGCAAATTTTTATACACATTGTAATGCACTGACATCTAATTTTGTTTAATTGTTTACATAACCTCAAGATGGCATCTGTGCGAAATTTTAAAAGTAAGTTTTTATTTCTTGTATCCGAATCATGTAATCGAAGTCAACGTTTGATAATGAACCTACACAATACTCTTTTTGTAATAGTACATAACTCTATGGCCTATATATATAAAAATCCAACATAGCGACCATCCGAAATATTTATACGGTTGTCAATATTCTCTAACCTATGACAGCAATCAAACCGAAATGTTGTATGTTGATAAAGGCTATGAACATAAGTTCACCTATGGGACTTTCAATAACCTAGTGATCCCAAATCCAACATGGTGGCGACGCTAAATTTAAAAATGTAAATTGACGTTTCTCGCAATTTAACCATCTGAGGGCAGTGAAACATGGTATGGTAAATGCTTATACAAATTTTAATCCACTGACATCTAATTTAGTTCAATTTTTTTCATAACCACAAGATGGCGGCTGTGCGAAATTTTAAAATCTTGTTTTTGTATCTTGTGTCCTAATCATGCGATTGAAGTTTGAATAATACACGTAAGCAATAATCTTCATGTAATAGTACATAACTCTATGGCCTACATATATAAAACTCCACCATGGCGACCATCCAAAATTTTTAGACGGTTCTCAATATTTACGAATCTATTACAACAATCAACCTGAAATTTTGTATGTGGATAGAGGCAATTAACATAGGATATATGAAAATAGGCTATCTTCACGGAACTACTTGGTTATTGTAGCATTTCCCCCCAAATTAACGTCGTATTCGTTTACACTATAGTGTCCTGCATCAACAGAGCCGCTAAATATTAAATGAAAAATAATACTCCCATTGCCAAAATCAACAGCGTGGGTAGACTCATTATTATGTACTCTAAACAAATAATCAATAAACAATTGGCTTATACCTTGAAGTTCATGACTAGTGTATTTACCATCCAGAGAATGCGATGAGACTGATCGCCAATAATAAAATCCTTATAGGCCTCTTTATCCCTGCCAGATACAATTTTTGCAATAGATTGCAAACGAAGCTCACGATGAGTTCTTCATTTTGATATAAACAGTACGAAACTGCTATAAATAAGCAATTTCCATCACCTGTTATAGGTTTTATCCTTTGGGTTTCCATGACAGTAAATTATGCAGGGGAGTATAGAATCACTTCGCCAACTACTGGAATGATCATAGACTCACTTCACCAACCACCGTAATGGAGGCAGTTTTAGATTTCTATGTCCCGTGCATGTCAAAAATCGTATTACCACAGGGAAGCTATCGCCCCGGAAATCCGGATTCGATTCCCTGCTCTGCCAAGGAATTTAATTCTGGCCTGAGGTCTGGAACGGGACGCACCCAGCCTCGAGACGCAAAACTGAGGGGAGGTGGGATGGTTTCCAAACTCAACCATCTTGGATGTGTTTTTTTGTGGTGTCCCACTTCCACTTCAGGCAAATACAGGGATGGTTCCTTACTTAAGGCCTCGGCCGTCTCCTTCCCAATCCCCCCATAGTTACAAATAGGCTACACACATTAATACTGCCATCTCAATAACACAGGTTATAAGAGAGAATATTACACGCCCACCAAAGTACACGGGACGGAGTGAGCACGATGTCAAAGCCTCTCAAATGAATTATGTTGGCCAATTGTCTCTCCTGGCGAAAGCGATTGTGCGAACGTGCGAGTGACTGGAATACAACATTTTCATTAGCAATTTGAAAGTAGGCTATATGGCAACGTAAATCGCATATAATTCGTTACTTTATGGAAATGATAAAAATAAAATATGTTTTGAGAATGGAATGCTGATAGCAAGAATACGGAAATACAAAACCATATCCGAGGTGGGATTCGAACTCCTTCTGTTTATTCTAATACTAGCAGTAGTGCCCGGCTTTGCCCGGTGGATTTATTTGTTTTATGGATGATAATGAATACTACTACAGAAGTGGCACATGATACTTATACTACCAGAAAATAAATATTTTTCAAATATAACTTTTTGTGATGGTGGTGGTGGTTGTAGTGGGGTTGATAAGCAGTACAGTATAATGGACGTAACATTTAGGTCATTTTCCCGTAAATATAATAATGATAATAATGAATAGGGAAACGGCTATTTACTAACTACAGCACTGACACATGTAATTTACAAACAAATTACTAAAAATGATTAGAAAGAGGAGTAAGTGAAATAAAAGACACTGCCTAGGGCCTATATCTCATTGTCTGTTAGAAATGTAGAGGCCAATAGTGACGTCTTTTGTCGCATAGCGCCGTAGGAAAATAATCAGAACACTTTGGAAAACTTCGGCTGTCCCGAGTTCCTGAGATAGCAATAGTATCATGTATGGCAACATAGCGCTCAACGATAAGTTTCGGCATAAATTAAGGTAAATTTGAAAGCACCAACGCTTATTGCAGCTGATAACCTCAATGTATTGCATCAACACCATTGCACTTATACAGATGCATAATATGTTCATGATGATAACTGTTTTAAGGAGCCTAAGAAATATTTATGCACTAATTACTCCCCGTGACTGCAATTTATAAGCAGCGCAAGATTTTACTATTTTCGCAATTCTGCACCAGAAAACTGGTAGGGGTGACGTGATGCAGCCCGAATCGCCAGTCAACAATAGACTTATTAAATTACTCTTAAAGTTAAACTACTACGGACATGAATGGTTCTAGGGCCTTAATACGTGGTTTCCAAGTTCAGTTTGTTTGTTAGTCTAAATGTAGCGAATGGAGCGCATTGTCCAAACTATCAAGTGGACAGTGTTACCAGCTGGGTTTCAAAGTGTGTGTAAAATTTGGTGCAATTAGGAGGAACGGTGTAGATTTGTGATAAAGGGCCTAAATGCAGTGAATGGAGTGGTCTGTCCGAAATTCAAAGTGGACAGTGTCACCCGCAGGGTTCCAAGAGGTAAGTGTACAAAATGTGGTTCAGATCGGTGAAACGGTGTAGATTTGTGCCAAAGGACCTAAATGCAGGGAATGGAGTGATCTGTCCGAAATTGCATGCAGACAGTGTTACTCGCGGGGTTTCAAAGCGTAAGTATACAAATTATGGTTCAGATCGGTGAAACGATGTAGATTTGTGCCAAAGGGCGTAATAGCAGGGAATGGAGTGGACTGTCCGAAATTTCATGTACACAGTGTTACTCGCAGGGTTCCAAAGGGTAAGTATACACATTTTGGTTCCGATCTGTGAAACGATGTAGATTTGTGTCAAAGGGCCTAAATGCAGGGAATGGAGTGGTCTTTCCGAAATTGAAAGTGGACAGTGTTACCCACAGTGTTCCAAAGGGTATGTATAAGGTGCGTTCAAAAAGTAACGAGCCGGAGACATAATTACAGAAACCAGTACCTGTATGTTATAAGTATTGGCCCTGGCTGTTGAGGCACTTGTCCCACTGTGACACAAGGCGGTGAATGGCTGACTCATAAAATTCCCTTGGCTGCGATGTGAACCAGTTCCGCACGTACAGCTGGACGTCGGCGTCCGAGGTGAATCGTTGGCCCCGCAGAGCCCTTTTCAGGGGACCAAACATGGCGTAATCACAGGGAGAGAGGTCTGGACTGTATGGAGGATGGCCGAGAACCTCCCATTGGGCACACACTTTGCGCAAGTGCAGGCGTTCCTTCATGATGGTGTGCAAACTTCCGACGCTCAATCCGACCACGGCGGCTATGGCGTTCACTGTCACTCGGCGGTCCTGGGTGCATCAACCAGCTGGACGTTGTCATCGGTAATGCAGGGGGGGTGCCCCAGACCAGGCATCATCGGCTATCGACACCCGCTCTTCCCTGAAGAGCTTGTGCCACGCCTTGACCCTTGCAAGGGACATGTAGTGTTCGCCGTACACTTGTGACATTCGGCGATGAATGTCCGTTCCTCCTACTCCTTCCGCTGTCAGAAACCGAACAACACCTCTTTGCTCTTCGTTTGACGCCTCCATGTCACTGTTTGCAATGCGATTGACAGCGTTGGACGATTGATGCATGCTGCTGCTCGCTTTGTATCGTCACGTGACGTGCACGCGTGCCCTCTAGCGACGGGCTGTGACCTTCCACGCTCTGGTCGGAACCACACCTCGTTACACACGCCAAGATTAGCCGATGTATTCACCGGTTTGCGCATTCCAGCCTCTGGCTCGTTACTTTTTGAAAACACCTTATATACAACTTTTGTTTCAGATCGGTGAAACGGTGTAGATTTGTGCCAAAGGGCCTAAATGCAGGGAATGGAGTGGTATGTCCGAAATTTAACATAGCCTAAACTTTTCCTCTTGAATCTGGCTATCATATACAAAAATAATTTTTCCAATCCGACTGGTAGTTCCAGAGATTAGCGCGTTTAAACACACAAATACACAAACACACACAAATACACAAACACACAAACTCTTCAGCTCTATTATATTAGTATAGATTTTGTTTCCAGTGTTTAGTTTCTTTGTACATGAAGACGTCAAAAACACCCAGTCCCCGAGCCAGAGGAATTAACCGCAGCAGATTGAATTCCCCAAGGCCCGGCCGGAACCCTTCGGGCCAAAGCCTAGCACGCTAATCTATTAGCCACGGAGCTGGACTGGGGCCTCCTCTACTTCTACACCTCTCACTTTGAGATCGTTAATCACTGAATCTGACCATCGCCTCCTAGGTCTACCTCTGCTTCTCTTACCCTCAACAGCCGAACTCATTAACCTCCTTCCCCATTCTCTTCACATGACCCCACCATCTGAGTGGGCTCATACGAACAGCTTCATCTAGCGTGTTCATTTCTAACAGAGCCTTTACCTCTTCAATACGAGAGTACCGTCCTGCCATTGCTCCCATCTATTTGTCACAGCAATGCTTTGTGCTACCTTTATATCAGTTACCTTTAGCTTACGTAGGCTATCAGATATCCTGAACCTGCCCAGCTCTCACTTCCATACAGCAAGGTTGGTCTAAATACTGAGCGATGTAAGGAGAGTTTCGTCACTATACTAATGTCTTTCTTGCAAAATACTGTAGATCGTAACTGAGAACTCACTGCATTGGCCTCGACCCTAAATAAATAAATAAATAAATAAATGGAAAAGTCCAGTTAACACTGGATAGCCACCTTCTGTATTACTGCGACTCTGGACCCAAAGGTCCTGGGTTGATTATAGGTAATTCTGGTCTGATGGTTGGAACGTGGTACACTGAGCCTTGTGAAGCAGAACTGAGGAGAGATGAGTTCGATTCCCACCTCAACTTCCCTAGAAGGGGTTTTCTGTTGTTTCACACATTTACTCCAGACCAATGCCGAGATGGTTCCATGTCCCCTCCTTCCCATTAAAAACACGCAGACATCTCAATGCCACCGGTTATCTCACACATTCTACACACACACTACTACAGACATCACAATGCCACCGGTTATCTCACACATTCTACACACTACTACTGACATCACAATGCCACCGGTTATCTCATGCATCCTACACACTACAACATACATCACAATGCCACCGGTTATCTCACAGTTTGTGCTATTGTAGATTATGAATGACGACATATAATGGTCACTGTACTAATTTCTCTTCTGAGTGACTAGGCAATGCCTTTCACTAATTTACAAGATCTTTTTAACTTGTACCTACGGTAGCATCTGACCATAGTCTATCAGACATACTTTCCTCTATCAGCCTGAAAAACACAAACTGCCTAAAAATTGCTCATATCAATGCTCAATGCTCAATCATTAGTTGACTCCTCTCACTATTCTGAATTTTGTCACGTCTTTGGTGGTTCATCCTTTGACATAATTACAGTGAGTCCTTTTGCAAGCCCTCAATTAGAGATGCTGCTGTTTCTCTCACTGGCTATAAAG
Source organism: Meconema thalassinum (assembly GCA_946902985.2). Lineage (NCBI taxonomy): Eukaryota > Metazoa > Arthropoda > Insecta > Orthoptera > Tettigoniidae > Meconema > Meconema thalassinum. The sequence continues at coordinate 1,121,752,721 of OX336389.2, read as the reverse complement.
TCATTAGAAATGAAAGATTAGCCGTAGGTGGAGGTGGTGTTGCAGTTTACCTTAGGGAAAACATTAAGTATAGCGTGCTAAGTCAGTCTCCTGGTGAATATAATAAGAGGCCTGAATACATTATACTTGACATTTCTCTTACCGAAACTAAAATTCTCTTTGCTTGTGTGTACCGTCACCGAAAGCTGGCTACCTAGATATTTTTCTGAATGACATGTACGGATTCATTCTTGATTATAAATATGTTTTTATCGTTTGGGATGTTAATGCTCGGTTTAGTAGTGGCGCTTTTGAAACTGAACACGTATGTGATGTGCTCTGTTGAATGTTTACCATTCGATACCACATTTCACTCAGCTACTTGTGACAGCTCTCTCGATATTACTTCTTAAAACTGTAATGATCTCGTTGTTGACTACGGACAAGAACCAGCTGCTGGATTCTCAGCCCATAATATCCTGTATAAAGTGTTTTCTCTATCTACCCCGAAACTTCGACCAAAATCAATCTTTGTACGTGACTTCAGCAAATTCAATTTAAATGATTTTAAAACGGACGCAGAACTACTCACTTGGCAGAATTTCTACCAATCCACTGACATAGATGAGAAAGTGACTCTATTTAATGATTGTGTAAATCAACTCAATGATAAGCATGCATCGCAAAAGAAAGTGGATATAAAACATAGCTCTGCTCCGTGGATCGGTAAAGAAATCAAAACGCTTTTAAAGAAACGTGATAAAGCACGTAGAACATTTATTAAATCTAAACCTACCATTGACTATGAAGAGTACAGAATTCTGCGTAATGAGACAAAACAATCAGGCCTTGTGAATGGGCCCTAAATCATAATCTTTACTTGAACATATCTAAAACACAGCTTATATCCATTGGATATACAAAACTTCTAAATTCAATAGATTTTAATTCACTACCATCCATCATGATACTAGATAATAATATTAAATATAGCAACACTGTAAATAATCTCGGAGTGATATTTGATAGAACACTGTCGTGGGCAGAGCATACGTCTAATGTAGTAAGGAAGGTTGTATCAACTATACATCTCCTGAAAAGAACTGTTTCTTACATCCCTCCTAACTTACGTGTAAGCCTCCGTGGCTTAGGCGGCAGCACGCCGGCCTCTCACCGCTGGGTCCGTGGTTCAAATCCCGGTCACTCCAAGTGAGATCTGTGCTGGACAAAACGGAGGCAGACAGGTTTTTCTCCGGGTACTCCGGTTTTCCCTGTCAAATTTCATTCCAGCAACACTCTCCACTATCATTTCATTTCATCTGTCATTCATTTAATCATTACCCCAGAGGAGTGCGTCAGGCCTCGGCAGCCGGCACAGTCCATATCCTCGCCGCTAGATGGGGGCTCCATTCATTCCATTCCTGACCCGGTCGGAGACTGGAAGCAGGCTGTGGATTTTTTCTCCTAACTTACGTAAGCTCTTCGTCCAAACTCTCATATTTCCAATCATTGATTATGGCTCTGTTGTATACAATGATTTACCAGAAACACAGAACATCAAATTACATAGAGTCCAGAAAGCATGTGTTCAGTACATTCTGGATGTAAAGCGAGATGAACATATCAAGCCTTACTACGTGCAGCTGAAGTGGCTGAGACTCCACGAGCGTAGACAGCTATGAGTTGCCATTCTGACAATAAAATATTACATACCAAAACTCCGTTATATCTCTACAATGCCTTTACACCAATGCATTCTGTTCATAATCGAGAAAATAGATACACAAAATTAACACTCCAGATTCCTATACACCGAACCTTGAAGTTCAATAAATCTTTTGTTTGCACCGCCTCACGCCTCTTCAACACCTTCGATTTATATAAGTTCCTCAACATTGCAAGCACTGCAGCTCTCAAAAGTCCTCTTTCATCGTGCTTCTTGGAGAGTGTACCTCTCACATCTGATTACTGCATTATATTGAAATACTTTTTTTTAGTTCAATTATAACATCAGGACAATAGCTGACAACCTGCCTACTTTAATAGCTTTTCTTGTATATGGTGTTTGTTTTTCGGGCTGATAGTCTGTATGCACTCATTTGTATATAATTTTTCTATTATCATTAGTATTATTATGATTACTATTATTGTATTATTACTGTCTTTTTGCTACTATAATTGTTAGAGTTTTATTATTATTATTATTATTATTATTATTATTTATATTGTGAATGTAAGTGAAATGTTTTATTTTCATAAGCCCTGATCTTATTTTATGTAAGGGGGGTGGGGGCGTGGTGGCGCAGCGGTCAAGCTGTATGCCTCTCACCAAGGTGGACCGGGTTCGATTCCAGGTCAATGCATGTGAGATTTTCGATGAGAAATGCCATGTCCTGTGGTTCGGATTCCACGTAAAACGGAGGTCCCGTGGCTTATGATCGCGAGATTAACGGTCACGTTAAACTACAAGCTTCCTTCCTTCCTTTTTATTTTATGTAGAGCGCTACTCTAAAGTAGCTCTTAAGCTCCAAGCGTAGCCTTGGAAATAAAATCAATCAATCAATCAATCAATCAATCAATCACACTGCCACCGGTTATCTCACACACCCAGTTGCCACCGGCAATCTCACACATCCTAAACACACCCAGTTAAACGATGCCACCGGTAATCTCACACATCCAGTTGCCAGCGACAATCTCACACACCCAGTTACCACCGGTAATCGCACACACCCTACACACACCCAGTTACCACGATGCCCGAAGGGCTGACTACGGAACACAGCCAGTTCAGTTCAGGGGGATGACAGTTCATAGGGAGCGCGTGGGTCGGGGTAAGGCCCTGTACTGGATGTTCTGCCAACTAATGAAGAATTAATTTTAGCACTAAGGTTCCGTAGTTGGCACTCATGAACGTTCACATCAAACCGACTGGCGGAAGCGGGAATAGTCTGTTTTGATTGATTTTCCTCGTGGTGTTGTTGGTTGTTATGATTTGTTCAGTATTTTGATTGTTTATTTGAATTGAATTGAGAGTCAATCATGCCACTGCAAGGGAGGAAAAATTGCCAAGCACCGGGATGTAAGAATTATAATGATAGTAAGAACAATACGGCAATTTTCATCTTCCTGGAGTTGACCATGTGTAAAACTAGTGGGCAATATTGACTACTCTCGAATAAAAATATATAGAGAATAAATGTGTGCATTTCATCTCTTGTTTGTTTTCTTACCCATTCTCCTTTGCATTGCAATAAAATTTGTGGTTTAGGGCTACGGGGAGGGGTGGGTGGCAGCGGGCATGCTAGGCAAAAAGTGAAGTTATGGCAATGTAGTGTGTGCATTTGGACAGTTTTCTTTATATTCATCGAATAGCCCAACAATTCTGTAGAGTATGAGAGCATTTCTAATTAGCCTAGAGGTGAATTAAGCTCTAGAACGGCATAACTGTGTCCTTCGTGACAAATCTATTGCCAACATTGATATATATCAAAATGTATTATTTTCCTATCTGGACGTATATTTCAGCGCCTCGCGAAAGGCGCAGTTATGTTTGTGTTATTTTCATCAATAATCAATAACTCATCGCAGAACGTACTGTTCATTTACGTGTAATAAAGGCTACATTCATATGGCTTTTTACTTTTTATGTTGCCAGACTTGCCAGTACAATCCATAGCCTCAGGCGGTGTTCTCTCTCGGAAATTCTATAACCAAAAGTGACGAATCTCTTATACTTACATGATCCTTGGTTCAGTTGTCGTTTGAGGGTGCCTAATTGCGAGAGAGATGTAATGGCACGCTAACGATTCTCAAATGTCTAGCACCCCGAGATCTCTAAAGCCGCAGTAAAGGGCGTTACTATTATCACTGGACAACCCTGCCGGCTACCAGTACTTCACAGCTGACAGTTTATATGAACTTAAGCAATCGGGCATCGAACCTGCATCAAGCTTGCAACTCGAACCGGCACAAGGCACAAGGGGAATGTCCTGGTAGGTTCAAGGTCAGTGTGAGGCAGGTCGACGTACTGACCAGTCCCGCCACTAGGCTATCGGAGCATCGCGCATCGCGCATCGTCCGGCTCCAGGAGTAGCGCGTGGTGGCAACGAACTATCCTACATTAGGCTACTCACATCATACCACAGTAATATGCGATGAGGCGAGACGAGCTTCCATTTGATAATGACTTTACTGTCAGATGCCCATCATGAGAGAAGATGATGAGGAATAAAGGGCAGGCGCGGATCTAGAGCTTGGTTTGGGGGGCGGGTCAGAGAATCGATCTAGAGTTTGGCTTTGGGGAGGGGGGGTCAGAGAATCGAAATTGTTAAGAAAAATGGTATCACTAAAAACGCAATCACAAAATAACCAAACGTACAAAACCAGACCAATTTTTTTGCAAGCTTCATGGATAGAAATTTGATGCGTTTAGCGAACCAAAAATATTCGTACAAATTGCAACAGCGTGTTTTGCGACTTTTACATCGAGCTTCGAGAAAAGTATCAAGGTAAGTTACAGTTTCGGCAAGTCAAGTTGGTACCGACAAAGGGAGAAAGTCACAGCTCAAATTGTCAACCAAGCTTGCAGTTTGGACGTCGGCAAAAATTTTTGATGCGAAAAAAGACCTAAATTCCTATCCGTTCATTGCTGCACATTCATCGTGACATCACTATAAACTTCGATTCGGTAATCACAAGGTTTGCTAAACAAAGTAGACGAGTTGATTTTGTTGTATAAATAATCGTTTTTTATATAAGAGGTTTGAAGTTGTAAATATGTACAGTTGTAACAGAACATAATAATTCGAATAAAGATATTTCAGTATTGAATAAAATGAAAAAAAAAACAGTTTTTCAGTTAAAATTCGTTAAGATTTATTTGTCTGGTAATTGTGTTTTCGTTTTTTGAGTTAGCAAAAAAATTTGGTCTCCGTTTTTTTGGGGGGGGTCATGACCCCCGTGACCCCCCCCCCCCCCTTGAATCCGCGCCTGATAAAGGGCCAGGAGTTGGCAGGAAGTGACCGTTACGTACTAGAGTAAAACCTGCCCAAACCGGACCCTTTATATACCGGAAACCTGAATAAACGGGAAACAAAATTCGGAACGGAGGTATTTCCTGTGTAAAATGACACTATAAACCGGAAAACTGCCCAACCCGGGCACGGAAAGAAATTTTGGAACTGTAGGCGAAATTAACCTGACTAAGATGGACCTTCTTATCCATAATACAAAGCTATGTAGGCCTACTAAATTTTGAGCGTGACTGTACTTGCACCAAAGTTCTAGGAAACATTAACTCTATTTTTTCCTCAAGGATGCAGCAGGTATGCTACATTTCACATCTGTAGGTGAATGGAAAAAAAACCGTTACTTCCTCCAATCCTCTTGTAATACACACAGTTTCCTTCTGACAAATGAGAGTAGAAGTACGAGTAGAAGAAAACAGTGAACTTGAGTTATTTTTAAAGGTGTACTTTTTACTGAGTACTGCATTTATTTACGTACTGTAATTCAGTGACAATGACTTCTAAACATAAGACACTTACATTGGAGGACAAAATTAAAATTATTGAAGAACACGGGAAATACAAACGTCCAGCTAAATAATTAACTGTGTTGTTTAACCCTGCAACAGTACAGTGGGGCACTCAATGCCCCCAGAGAATTTTCGTTCCTCGATTACGTTATGTTGGTACGCCAGATAAGCGGCCACCTCCTGTGACTTTTACTCGACTTTGACTGTCTTTCAGTCAACGTGTAAACTTCTTCTCAGTGACAGCTATTTATACCCAAAACAGAGTCTCCAGGGCATTGAGTTCTCCATCTGGCCACGAGCAAAATACACCAAGACCACTGTGGTGTGCTCAGAATATCTCTATTGTCTACAACATATCACCCAGATATCCAAATATGGGAATATCTACCACACAGTATCAAAAAAATCATCCTTACGATAACCCGTATGTCGACAAAAAAGAAAAGAAAAAGTTTAGTTAAAATGTGCTCACAATATCATAGCTTGGTGTTTTGTAGTGAGTGCGAGAAGTGAAAATGATTATTATGATTATGATGACCAAAGAAAGAATATCTACAATAACATTGAAATATTGCTTATATTTTTGTTTTCTATTATATTCACACAGTTATTTTTATTTAACAGCCGTAATGGTATTCTGTGCTATATGGTTGATTTAACTCAATTTTAATTGCAGTTATTAGTAGTCTAATACATAATTTTACTGCATCAGAGTTGTGTTTCTGTCCTGGGGAACCCAGGATACCATTACTGTTTCTGGAGAATAAGGGTACTGTTCCAGAGTTAAAGTGGAAAAAAATCAAATTATTTCATAGTACAGTAATCCTATGCGACAATACAGCATTTCTTTGTAGTGTACTGTATATTGTGTTATGAAAACTCAACCCTTTGTAAAATGGAAACCTGTGAAAAAGGAAAAAATAGATCCGGAACGATTGCGTTCCGTTTTAGGCAGGTTTTACTGTACAAGGCACCTTCTCGACATTTGCTTGGATTTGAAATGGGAAACCATTTCATTATTACGTTGATTATTATTAGTATTATTAACAATTCAGCTTCATATGAGACTTCTTTGCCTATCAGCATCCAGTCTAGTCTAATGTCCTCTGTTTGCGAACGAGTCACCTCCATGATCCCTTATTAGAAGTTAGTACTGCAGCCTCCTTTTTCTCCTTTGGCCCTCGCCTTAAAATCGTTAAACACACTGAATGTAACTAACACCTCCTAGTTCTACCTCTGCTTCTCTTCCACTCTAAAACTGAATTCATTATCCTCCTCCCCCAGGGGCTCACATCCAGTGGGACGTGGGTTGGCGACCACGAGGCCCCAGCTGAGTCCGGCATTGCTTCCACTTACTTGTGCCGGGCTCCTCTCCGTCTTCTTTCCTGTCGACCTCACTTGGTCAACTCTTGTTCTCTTTCGACCCCGACGGTATTAGGGTATCCAAGGCCTAGGGAGTCTCTTCCTTTCCCGCCTTAATTGGCCCTTGTCTCATCTTTTCTGATACCCTCCTTCTGCGAGGGATCAGCCTTCTTTTTCTTTTCATGTTATCTCCTACCTTCTGCTCAAGGCCCTCAAGGAGGCAGGGTGTATGTAGCCCCACCACTTCTGGTGCACCCTGGATATTGCTACAACCTCAGGGGCTCACGGCTGGTGAGTTCGGGAGTTGGCGACCCCAAGGGATTCCTGAGCTGGGACCGGTTTTCCACCTTTTATCCATTACCTCTGGGGCGGATCCTCTCCTCTTTCACTTTCTTATCTGCCTTTCATGGTTCTCCTTCCTTCCAAGTCCCTCAATCCGCATTCTTCGAGGGTTGAGGGCATTTCTTTTCCTCCTGTCCTTTATTTGCCTTATTCTCCATTTGTTTTCCATTTCTTCTCCTAGTATATAAGTTAGTAGTTAGTTTTAGTTACAGTTTACATTTCATTATCATCTTCGGACCGGGTTCGATTCCCGGTCAATGCATGTGAGATTTTCGAAGTGAAATGCCATGCCCTGTGGTTCGGATTCCACGTAAAAAGGAGGTCCCGTGGTTCATGATCACATGATTAACGGTCGCGTAAAACTAAAAGCTTCCTTCCTTCCTTTCATTATCATCTTCACGATCACCCAAACCACTAGGGGCCGATAACCTAGACGTTAGGCCCCTTAAAACAACAATTATCATCATCGTCATCATTAGCCTCCTAGGTAATCTATCCTGCCCCATTTTCACCACTTAACCCCTTATACGAACAGCTTTATGTAACGTCTTCTTTACATTGAACAAGCAATGAAGGAAATTGGAGAAAAATGTAATGTGGGAGTGAAGATTCAAGGAGAAATAATTTCAACTCTGAGATTTGCTGATGGCATCGTCATCTTGGCCGACACGCCAGAGGATTTGAATGAGTTTTTGAATGGTATGGACACCGTCTTGAGGAAAGAATTCATGACGAAAATTAATAATTAATGTAAAACAAAAATATATGAATGCAGCCGAAATAAAGCAGAAACCTCTATGGACATCAAATTGGCAGGTAAAAAGCTAAAGGAAGTAGGAGACTTCTGTTACTTAAGAAGCAAAATAACCAGTGATGGACGAAGCAAAGAGGTTATAAAAAGTAGGTTGGCTCAGGCAGGAAAGCATTTCTACAAAAAAGGAATCTGTTGACATCGAATATAGATTTAGGTATTAGGAAGTCATTTTTGAAAGCCTTTGTCTGGAGCGTGACACTCTATGGAAGTGAAACTTGGACTATTGGTGCAGCAGAAATGAGGAGAATTGAAGCGGTTGAAATGTGGTGTTACAGGAGAATGATGAAGATCAGATGGGTAGATAGGGTTACAAACGAAGAGGTATTAAGACGAGTGGGAGAGGAGAGATGTTTCTGGCAACTGCTAATGAAGAGAAGAGATAGATTGGTAGGGCACATACTAAGACACCCAGGAATAGCAAGCTTAGTTATGGAAGGAAGGGTCGAGGACAAGAGCTGTTAGGGGTAGGTCAAGGTTAGAATATGTTAAACAGATTACCTCGGATGTAGGGTGTGGTGGCTATGTAGAGATGAAACGATTAGCTCAGGACAGGGAGTCATGGAAAGCTGCATCAAACCAGTCAAAAGACTGAAGACTCAAACAACAACATTTCTAACGTTGTCTTTATTATTATTTGAATAGCTCTAATAGGTGAATCGTTGCTTGAGTCTTGAATTTTATGAAAGGTCGGCTCTGTAGTTCTTCACAGATCTAATATGCTTTATTGATTATTATTTGAAGGATTTATGCTATATTTATGTTTTCTTTGGATTTTGAGGATTGGAGCGGGTACCACAATTCCCTTCAAACACCAGCGATTTAGACAAAGATATTCTAAATTATACAAGATAGTAATTTTTATCCTAGTTTATGAGCATACTTCCTCGTGTATGTATGGATATTATTATGAAGTTTAATTTCGTCGAATTAGGGTGACCAACTATAGAAGTAAATTGGTGGAGCCCACTACCCTCGTGCAAGGGTTCTAAATTGACACCATTTGAGTCTACCGGTCTAGCACCTCAAAATTTCTCGGCAGAACTGAGGACGAACCCGGGCTTTCGGATTGGTAGCCGAAAACGCTGTACACTACAAAACGAAGCATACTAGATGGTCAAATATTAACGATACGTGCAGCCAGCACACTTAGTCAAGTAATACGCACAAGCATGTTTCATATTAATAAGAGAAATGATTGGAAATCTGACCACCCCGTGGCGCAGTGGCTAGCATTGTTGGCTGTCACCCCCGAGGCACCGGATTCGATCCCCGGCTCTGCCACGAATGTAAAAGTCTTGGTATGGTCTGGTACGGGGTCTCCCAGCCTCGTGATACAAAATGGGAACCTGCCGGATGCTATGGCAGGAGGAGGTGTGGAAAGGAACTGGCCACCCTACCACACGCAAACTCCGGCTCGGGATGCCTGGTTAGTGATCCATTGACGAAGTCAAGGGCTCTAATTCAGATCGCCTACGTCCCTGGAGGGGATATGGCACTCTATTTATTATTATTATTATTGAAAATCTACCAAACCGCGTAACATTATAGCATAAGGTGAGTGCATTGAACGTGGCCTAATACAGTGAAAACGTCATAGATGAGTTTTTTCCAACGTGATGCGCACAATCAACATCCTAACTGCTATATACTGTAGTGTGCATTATCGATTGGGCAACTTTATAGTTTCAAGATCGCGATCGCGAATAATTCACAGTTGAATGTTCTTGTAATAAACGTTAAGAACTGTATCGTATACAAGACTCCTCGTTTCGTAAGTTTCATTGTAATTCTGCTAATACACCCACAAGAATTGATCCTAACGTTAGAAAAGCACATCCATCCACCATCTTCAATGTATGGATTCGTTATCTTGTGTCTTCTGTAGAGAAGGCCTCATATGTGAGACTGTCTAATTGCTGGTGCTGCCTTTCGTCACTTAAACTGTAATGGAGAGTGGGTTATCAATATTAATATATTTCATATTCAAGATGGCAGATGCGTGCTGTGTGCAATGTAATGGTCCTGTGACAAGCTACCGAGGTCATTTCATTGTATGATACGCCACTTTTACACAGTTTCGTGTTAATTCCGAAATTAGGTTCAGAGTTATTGATTTTGACTATACGCTCAGCCGACATCTTGAATATATGGTGAGGCTGTTTCTTTTGCCTTTGGGCATACACACCCACAAATACAGTTCTACTTTATTATTAACTGTAGGTATTGTAGCCCTAAAATAAGGATACTTATTTCCTGTATATTTTATAATTTCAAGATGGCTGCTGCACGCTATATTCAGTGTGGTATCCCTATGAGGTATTTCACAAGGTTCCTCTTTCTCACCAAATTTTGTGTTTATTGTACAAATACATCCTGAGTTATGATCTTAATGTTTAAACAGTACGTCCAGCCGCCATTTTGAATCTATGGAGTCACTGTTATTTTACTTCGGGCATAGAAAGTCACATATATGGTTCTACTTCATCACTAATTTTCGTCATTGTAGCTATAAAACACAGTTATTTATTTTTAAATTTTGAAATTTCAAGAATGCCGTTGTGCACTGTATAATTGTGATAAATTCATCACTAACGCTACTGAGGTACCTGATACAATACTCCTATCATAGCAAGTTTTGTCTTAAATGTGCAGATACATTCTGAGTTAATTATACAGGGTTAGCACAAATGATTTAAGCGATTTCATGCACATGCATTATTGAAAGTATGTAGCTTACAGCATTGACACATATACCAATTAAGGGAGAATCTCATCAAGGTTTTTGCGTCTGATTGCCACAAATTCTCGATGTGCCCTCCTCGCGTCACACGGCAAATATCGATATGGTAGTCCATTACCGACCACACACGCTGGAGCATATCCTGGTCAATTTTAGCTACAGCTGCATGGATCCGATTCCACAGTTCAACAAGTACACAACTGATAGCGTCGATTATTGTCATCTTGTGACAGGTGCAGATCGGAGTCTTATGCGCTCACCTCCCTGGTCGCCTGATCTGATCCCGTGTGATTACCTTTTATGGGGGTTTATCACAGATGAATTTTATGTACCATCCATGCCAGTTAACCTTGTTGAACTGACGAAACGGATCCATACGGCTGTAGCTAAAATTGACCAGGATATGCTCCAGCATGTGTGGTCGGAGTTGGACTACCGTATCGATATTTGCCGTGGGGGGCACATCGAGCATTTGTAGCAATCAGACTCAAAACCCTTGATGAGTTTCTCTTTTAATTGGTATATGTGTCAATGCTGTAAGCTAACTTTCAATAGTACGTGTGAATGAAATCGCTTAAATCTTTATGCTAACCCTGTAAAAATATTTTCATAGAACGACAAGCCGCCATCTTGAATAAATGGCGTCACTGTTCTTTTATTTTTAACATACGAAGATACTTATAAGGTTCTACTTTATCGCTAATTTTCGTTATTGTAGCTCTAAAATACTGAGTTATTAATTATATTTGACCCTTCAAGATAGCTGCTGTGTGCTATATTCATTGTGACAATCTTATAACTAACGGTAATGAGTTGTTTTATATGATAAGCTCTATTGCCAAGGTTTAATTTGTTAGTGCTAAGAACAATTGCGCCCATTATTGGCAAGCATGCTATAGTGCGGGACAAACCATTGGAAGCCTGAAGGTCACGCGTAGTCGGTGCGCTGCTGTCCTGTACGTTTTCGCATCCAGCACGCGACTGAAGGTACGATGCAATAGCATGGCAACACCGCCGGGCGCGGGGTGGAGAGCGGAGCGGAGAGCCGGAGTGCTCATATCCATCGCTAGGTAGCGGAAACTTACCTTGTGTGTTGCATGTTACTATCTCACGAAGTGTGACCGCGTGCAAGACGTGCTAGAATGAGCTCCGTATATAAACTCAATATACAATTAACCACCAAGTGTTCAGAACTAACAGGTTTACAAATCGAGTGTGGGAAGACTGTTATGTGAAATTGTTGGTTGTTGATAGACGACGTACATCAACCCGCAAGAGATTGGTGAAGTGCGAGACGCCACACAGATCTAAATTAAATCCTTGAAAAAGTCATATTCAAATCCACGCAAACGAGGCAACCGTTATATCTAATCGATTATAGCAGACGACTTTCGCGCCTTTTAAGTGACCGTAAGTTCGATAATCGAAAGTGACGCTTGTTATATCGAACACAAATTGATTCTACTAGGCGACGCTCACGACCACGATATATCGAGTGACACGGACTTTGGAATACCCGGAGTGACACGGACTTTGGAAGACACGGAACGTCCAAGTGACTATTGTGATTTTCTGACCAAGAGGCACCATGGCAATGTCCGACGAATATATAATCCCCAAATTATCATCAGACAATTACCACGTGAGGTCAATCCGTGCAAGAGCAGCACTGATGCAGAAGGGATGCTGTGAAACCATTGACCCTGGATTTGGCACAGCTCCTTTGACAAATGAGCAGAACGAGGCCAACAACAAGGCGCTAACGTTTCTGCCCCTTGTGGTTGATGACAACTACCTAGATGACATTAACATGTGTACCAGAGCACAGGAGGCATGGGAAACGTTAAGGGACATGAACTCCAAGTACGGTCTACTGCACATAATTCAGCTGATGAGGGACTTCTTCAACATCACCATGCAGAAAGGTGAGGAGATGAAGAGCTACCTTGGATGGCTGATGGAGATCAACAGGAGACTGACAAGTGCAGGCCATGGATTCAGTGACCGAGATGTTGCATTGGTGATGCTGATGGGTCTTCCCGAAACGTATGAACCACTAATCCTCAACCTTCAACAAGATGAAGAGGACCTCACGACGAAAAGAGTCAAGTCAAGATTGCTTGTTGGTTGAAGAAAAGCGGAGGATCCGCCGTGATGAAGAAAGAAAGAAAGAAAGAAAGAAAGAAAGAAAAAGTGGTGATGATGAACCAAAGGCACTGATCACGAAGCAGCGTGATATACCTAGCTGGAAGCACAACAATGCGAGACCACCTGAGCAGGATCGAGTTCCCAAAACAAGACAGGAAAAGAGCAGACCCAAATAAAGTGAATGTCGACCTGTGAAGTGCTTCTGTTGTGGAAATCTTGGTCACATTGCAAGTGAACTCGGTGACAACTTTGTGGCAAAGACGTTTAATGATAACCTCACCATTGAACTTGAACTCGACGATGAACTTGGTGAGATGCACGAAGGAGGGATACAAGCGAATGACAACAGGAGAAACAATTATGAAAATGCTCAACCTTCCGAGAGAGAAGTTCCAAGACCAGCCAGAGAAGACATTGCTTGCATACGTGGATGTTCTGAAATCAGACAAGTGCCAAGGAGATCAGAGCGACTGGCAGTAAAGCAAGGTGGCCAACAACAGTTCAAGTGCCTCACTTGTAAACTAGCCAAGAGGAATGATGCATCAGATGACCCAATCACAGTGGAAGAAGCGCTTAACTTACCTGACGCGGACATGTGGAGGGCCGCCATGCTTGATGAACTGGACAACATGGAGATAAATCAGACATGGACGGTAGTTCCGAGACCAGCTGCCAGACGAGTAGTAGAGTGCAAGTGGGTGTTCCGAAAGAATTTTGACAATGATGGCACACTCGAACGCTAAAAGGCAAGACTGGTGGCTTGTGGGTATTCACAAGTTGAAGGTATCGACTTCAAAGAAACTTTCTCGCCCATGGTGAAAATAAAATCCATTCGGACTCTGCTGGCAGTTGCAGTTGAGAAGGAATGGAAATTTCATCAGCTGGATATCACTGCAGCATACCTAATGGAACTTTGAAGGAGACCATCTTCATGGACAAGCCAGTGGGATTCTACGAAGGAGGACCAAATGATGTTTGCCTGTTAAAGAAAAGTTTGTATGGACTCAAACAATGTGGTCAAGAGTGGAATCTGCGACTTGATGAATTCCTAAAGACATCCGGACTGCAAAGATCGAAGTCTGATCCGTGCGTCTACTATGAGAAGAATGGGGACTTCATAGTTGGAGTGTACGTAGATGACCTGCTAATGCTGGCAAAGGACGAAGAACGTATCGATAAGTTCAAGAATGAAATCTCTGGAGTGTTCGAAGTGAAGGACTTGGGACCGGTGAACCACATCTTATCGATGAAGATAGATCAGGCAGATGATGGATCGCTCACCCTAAGCCAAGCAGCTTCTGCCGATGAGCTCTTGGAAACTTTTTGCATAAAAGATGCTAAGGGAGCATCAACGCCTCTTGATCGTGGGATGCAGTTTTGAAAGGCGACTGGGGAGGCAGACCAAAGTCAGGGCACCAAACATCGACACGCAGTCGGGGGTCTGCTGTATCTCGCTGGAGCCACTAGACCTGACTTAGCCTTTGCGACGACATACCTCAGTCAGTTCAACGAGCGGCCAACAGCTGAACACTGGACAGGACTTCGTCATCTCCTGCGTTATGTAAAGCACACTCAAGACATTGGGCTGACATTTAAGTAAACGGGAGAACGAGTGACAGCCTTCTGTGATGCTGACTGGGCAAGTGTCAGGACAGATAGACGGTCATTCAGTGGGTACGTCATGATGCTTACTGGAGGTGCAGTCTCACGGTGTGCAAGAAAGCAGAGAACAACCGCCCTCTCCACAGTGGAAGCCGAATACATGGCTATGTGTGAGGCAACCAAAGAGGTCTTGTGGTTGCAACAGTTCCTGACGGAAATTGGAGTGGGTGAACTTGCGCCAAGGACATTGCTGGCCGACAACCAAGGGGCAATCGCACTAGCGAACAACCATGCGACTTAGCAGAGGAGCAAGCATATAGAACTTCAACATTTCTTCAACAGGGAGAAGATTGGAGGAGGACTGCTATCTCTGAATTATGTTCCATCCACCAACCACTTGGCCGATATCTTGATATAGACATTGCCAGGGAAGGAGACAGCTCTAAACCCAAGTGAAAGTGGGGCTTATTGTAGGGGAGGTGTTAGTGCTAAGAACAATTGCGCTCATTATTGGCAAGCATGCTAGTAGTTCAGTGAGTGCTCATATCCACCACTAGGTAGCGAAAACTTACCTTGTGTGTTCCATGTTACTATCTCGCGAAGTTTGACCGCGTGCAAGACGTGCTTGAATGAGCCCCGTATATAAACTCAATATACAATTAACCCCCAAGTGTTCATAACTAACATAATTGTACAATTATATCCTGAGATGGTTAAAAGGTTCGTCAACTATGAGAAATGGCTGAGTGGCCTAGTAAGTGGTCCTGACAGTCTAATACCAGTTAATATATAATAGGGGTGGGCATCATGGACATATTCTGAGTCGTGACCCTCCTTGTGCTCAGGTGACTAGGCCTACCCAACTCACTTGTTTGTTCCCTGAGGTGAAACTCAGGGGCCCTGTGAAAGTAACGCAACAACCTGCTTCACTTGTACTTTCTAAACCTGCTAAAAATGTGCTGGGCAAGTCTCAGACCTATGGGAGTGAAGGAGTCCCACTCCCATCTGACAGATCAGGGACGCCTTGGAGACAAACAGGCAATCGAACTGCTATTCGAAGGGGTGCTATTAATATCGAAGGGGGTTATTGAAGGAGGAAAGTAGAGCTAGGGATTAGTGTAGTTCAGGTAAAAGTAAATAGCGAAGAGTAAGCAGGTAAATACAAGGTGTAGCCTACCTGTCAGGTGTAAAATGAGGCAGGGAAAAGTGGGGAGTAACATACAGTAGTATCTGTTAGGTGCGTAAATGAACGATTAATGTAGGTAGATGTGGAAATGTCAGGAAATCGGGTCAGCATTGTTTCAGTGCAGCTCTTTGTTAAGGAGCGGATCAGGACGAAGTAGACAGACTTTATGGGGCACTGAGTGATGAGGTAGTGCGAGTTAACAATAAGGATAGTGTAGTACTGGTGGGCGATTTTAATGCAAGGTTAGGAAATAGAACTGCGGGGTATGGGAAGATAATGGGAAACTGGGGTGAGGATAGGGAAGCGAACACCAATGAGAAATGTTTATTGGACTTCTGTGCTAGCATGGGGTTATCTGTTGCGAACTCATTCTCTAAGCATAGGGAGATTCACAGATACACATGGAAGGGTAGAGGAACCAGGTCAATAACAGACTATATCGTCATTGACATTGAATTTAGGAAATTGATACTGTAAGGAAATTGCTGTGATTAAACACAGATAGACCTGAAGTGCAGAAAGTGAGGGCTGTTTGCATACAGATTAGGGTTGAAACTATCCAGGGCAAGGAACGTAGGCAGAAATACATGGAAATTAAATTCCAAAGAGTAGATGGTAAAGAATTGCAGGACATTGAAATGGAATGGCCAGGATACAGGGATGCAGTAATAGAAGTAGCAAGGGCATGTCTAGGGACTACATTGTGTGAAGGACCTGTTGGCCTCGTAGTTTGGTCCCGGGACGGTTTTCATTACAAAGGTCTGTTGTTCCAAAATTTGGTTAAGATTCGATGATGAGAATAGGCTCCGTGCGTTGGAGGGAGAAATGCACTGTCACGCTACGAGTTGCCAAACTTATAAGTTCTAGTATGCCACCATGGCCAATGTTATAATTACAGTGGGATTTCAAAGTGATTCTTATGAAAATAATTGGCCAAAAACCTTCAAGAATGGTCGATTACTTACAGAAAGTGGCCATGTATTGAATTTGAATGAAAGACAGTTTGCAGAAAGCGCTAGCAGTGTAATAAGTGCGAATGTGATACGGCTAACTTCGGTCAGGATGAAACCCTAGTATCTCAATTTAGAGGAGACGTAACTAATTTCACGTACCGGTAGATTTCCATTTATACATTGATTTCTCAAACATATATTCCGATCGAAATTATGTTTAGGCTGTCTTTAATACAATCATGTTCTCCCAGGTTCATGCTGAAAGAAATTTTCCTGCGAATGTCTTGCTGGAACTTCAGGTTTATGTAAGCATACTTCTGCAGTTATTTATTCTATAAACACAGAAAGTGGAACTTCGTGGGCAGATGAACCGTGCAAATGGTCACGACCACAAATTTCAAACGCGGGGAAAGAGAAATATTCGAAGGGGAAGAGATTGGAAGAACGTATTCCTAGAAAGAAAAACCAAAAGTTTGAAGTTGAGCCAAATGATATTCCTGATCTGGAAACCCCATTCATACTCTCAAATATCTTACGTGAGTAGAAAAGATCAGAACCTCTTAAAGTTGTAAAAGAATTGCTGAGACATATAATGACAGGTGTCACAGCTAATGTTGAGAAGGAGATTGTAGAAGGTTAATTACATAATTATTGGTAGAACAGGAACGTAGACCTTTATTAAATGACTGTAAAGGTACAAATTGCAGACTTCAAACTGAATTATATGATAATCACATTGCAATTAGTAAGACCCAAGCAACTAATATTTGTAATGAAAACCTTACACCAATCTAAATCTGATTTATGGTGTTCAGAAAGAAAATGATTTCTGCCAGTGAAACACATTCAATTTTAACTATGAAAAAGGAATATCAGAAGCTAGTATATACCCTCCTACAATCAAAATTTTGTTCATGGTAGGGGGCTTAGGAATGTCACTTGTGTAACTACATTGGAACACACTGTCCTTAAGAAATGCACAGAATTATACGACAGAACTGTTGCTGGTTGTGGCCTCGTCATTCATCTCAGACAAACTTGGTTGTGTGCTAGTCCTGATGGGATAATGATGGTGGCTGGGAGACCAGAAAGGGTATTGGAAATTAAATGTCCTCGTGTAAAGACAAGCCTATTGTCGGAGAAAATGGTGAAATAAATGTACCCTATATTATCAGGAACTCGCAAGGAAATTTGGAACTGAAAGGAAATCACATATAGATATATTTCACTCAATGTCAAGTATTGATGTACTGTTGTGGACTAGTAGCTTGTAATTTTTTCATTTATTCTGAGAAGAATGCATCCATACTTCTAGAAATTATAGAAATGACATGTTCTTGAAGGGTTGCAACTCTTTTACTTCACACATGATTTAAAGGAAATAACAAACATGTCTAATAATGAGCTTCAGAAACCAACGGAGGTTGTACATTTGTCATAACACAACATAAGTGCACTATCCAATGTAACAGTTCACTTGGAATCTTTTGAAGTATGTTATACCGGTACACTTTTACTCTTTGAATGTACCGTTCAACATGTATTCGTACACTAGCGATGTTATACGTGTCATCAACTTGATCAGCTGTTAGGTGACCTTCATTCACAAAGGGTGGCATTACCAAAATAGCTTTGCTTTCTTCCAGGACAGTTTTAATTCCTGGTAATCCTTTATCAGCCGTGATTTGGTCACCTGGCTCTACTAATTTCGAAATTCCACAATCATTTGTAATATAACTATCACTGGATCTACCTCCATAACACTTGGAAATGAATGTTACCATGCCACATGGTGCAATTGCTATAGGAACTTTTGCAGTATATGCACACTTATAATTAGAGTACATGTAAATACGCTGATTGATTTCAGGAAGTTGTTCTGTTTTAATCTAAGTGCAGTCAATAATAGCTTTACAGTTTGGACGTTTTTCTTTAAAAGCAATAGGCAATGTAGCATTAATAGTATCCTTGCCGGGCCAGAAAATGAACTTCTTAGTTGCCTCTGCATGTATTGGTAAAGCAGACTGGAATATCCTAGAAACAGTACTACGGTGAATATTGAAAATTTCACCAATGGCAGCAAATGGCAAGTCTAATTTAATTTTCATTAAGAGTCTAGTTTCTTTACTATTTTTTCGCATAGGAATGTCTGGCAGTATATTTAAAGATAAATTAAAGATCTCTGTATTAACACCAGTTAGATATAATAATGGTGATAATTGTTGTTTTAAGGGTCCTAACATCTAGGTTATCGGCCCGACACACCAGTTAGAACATTGAATTGTGATTCATTAGCAATTGAACTATAACCTAAGAATCTTCTTTCTTCATAGGAAGAGTCAGGTCCAGACAATTTACTAACATGTTTAGGTTTAGAATACAATGTGTGAAAGGCTGATATACATACTTGTGTGCTGAGACTGTTTCCATCCAAAACACAAGTGAATTCAAAATTGCTTTCAATGCCACATATTTTATCTGTGTTTCTGCGTCAGATTTGGTGATCACTGGGAAAGGTTCATTATTTTGAAAAGGGTGTGATGTAGGTCTAATAGGTATTTAAGATACATACTAGACAGTTTCACTTCTTTTCTTTAACCTGTCAAATCTGTTGACAGAGCTTGATCCTGTTCGGTTTCTCATATAACATTCAGGAAAGACACTTGGTACATATGCTGGACTTGACATGTTCACTGCAAATTCTAGATGCTTTTGAGGGTGCCCACAAAGTGCCATCTGCCCTATAAAAACAAACTATAGACGTGATATGCTAAAATTGTTTGTTTACATTGTTATAACTGATAATAAATAACATCAATTACTATTTAATTTGTCACTGTACACATGTTCCAATATTAAATACACACATCAAAAAAAGTTTTGCATCACCTCGGTTCCAAGAGTTCCGGAACCTTTAAATACAAAGGGAATAGAGATCAACACAAACAACATTTCAGCTCGTTTTATTGCTCATGAGACCCACACATTGCATGTTGTACCATCATACAGCTAGACTTTCAGCATTTGTGGTCCAGATTGCAGTACACACCACTACCTCTAATACCCAGTAGCACGTCCTCTTGCATTGATGCATGCCTGTATTCGTCGTGGCATACTATCCACAAGTTCATCAAGACACTGTTGGTCCAAATTGTCCCACTCCTCAACGACAATTCGGCGTAAATCTCTCAGAGTGGTTGGTGGGTCAAGACGTCCATAAACAGCCCTTTTCAACATATCCCAGGCATGTTCGATAGGGTTCATGTCTGGCGAACATGCTGGCCACTGTAGTCGAGCGATGTCGTTATCTTGAAGGAACGCATTCACAAGATGTGCACGATGAGGTCGAGAATTGTCGTCCATGAAGACAAATGCCTCTCCAATATTCTGCCGATATGGGTGCACTATGGGTCGGAGGATGTCATTCAGGTATCGTAAAGCCGTTTCGGAGCCTTCCATGACCACCAGTGGCGTACGTCGGCCCCACATAATGCCACCCCAAAACATCAGGGAACCACCACCTTGCTGCACTCGCTGGACAGTGTGTCTAAGACGTTCAGCCTGACCAGGGTGCCTCCAAACACGTCTCCGACGATTGTCTGGTTGAAGGCATATGCGACACTCATCGGTGAAGAGAACGTGATGCCAATTCTGTGGGGTCCATTCAGCATGTTGTTGGGCCCATCTGTACCGCGCTGCATGGTGTCGGGGTTGCAAAGCTGGACCTCGCCATGGACGTCGGGAGTGAAGTTGCGCATCATGCAGCCTATTGCGCACAGTTTGAGTTGAAACACGACGTCCTGTGGCTGAACGAAACGCATTATTCAACATGGTGGCATTGCTGTCAGGGTTCCTCCGAGCGGTAATCCGTAAGTAGCGGTCATCCACTACAGTAGTAGCCCTTGGGCGGCCTGAGCGAGGCCTGTCATCGACAGTTCCTGTATCTCTGTACCTCCTCCATGTCCGAACAACATCGCTTTGGTTCACTCTGAGACGCCTGGAAACTTCCCTTGTTGAGAGCCCTTCTTGACACAAAGTAACAATGCGGACGCGATCGAACTGCGGTATTGACCTTCTAGGCATGGTAGAACTACAGACAACATGAGCAGCGTACCTTCGTCCTGGTGGAATGACTGGAACTGATCGGCTGTCGTACCCCCTCCGTCTAATAGGCCCTGCTCATGCATGGTTGTTTACATCTTTGAGCAGGTTTAGTGACATCTATGAACAGTCAAAGGGACTGTATCTTTGATACAATATACACAGTCAACGTCTATATGCCGGAGATCTGGGAAAATGAGGTGATGCAAAACTTTTTTTGATGTGTGTACATGATAGGTCTGTTATAGCCAACTAGTTTACATAAGAATAAGTATCCTGGATACCATATCTGCTTCATAATATCATATTGGTAGACCAATTGTACTACTTTTATGACTCTGTATTTACATAGTGTCTGTAATCGTGACGGGTTTCTATCATGATTCTATGTTTGTAAGATAGTTCTGTATTATTTGGAAGACATATCTTTAAGGCTAGACTACAATACAGTAATATGGGCTCTTATGAAAATGATGTGCGTTTAATTTGGCGTACTGCAGCTTGCCTGCACTTCCCCGCTAAATTAAAAACGTATGACTGTCACACAATAAGTTGCTCAATTTTGTTAGCATGTGTAAATAAATGTCTTTCTTGAGACCCAGCACAGTTACGGCAAAGATGACCTAAATACTGTAGTTTATCCGTGGCTCATGATCGCGAGATTAACCGTCATGTAAAACTGCACTGGTGCCAAAATTAAAGCAACAAACTGCTATTTCTCCATCCTGTGGCTAATTTATGATATAATCAGACAAACTGTCAACAAATGACCGTACAATCGTGTTCTGCACGGAAGATGTCATACCTGTCATCGTACAACCATGCCAACGATGACGTCAGCGCACCTGTCGAACGGGCTGGTGTTTACTGGGTAGTTCCACATCAACACTCGCTGTGCACACATGCACAGAAGGTGCAGTATGGCACAGCGAATACGCCTAGAAGACCCTCTGAGGTAAAGGGCCATAGGGAGAATGGAAGCAGGACAGTCACAAATTGATGTGGTCCGATGTCTTAATGTGAATCGTTCTGTTGTTTCTAGGATGTGGCGACAGTTTGTAGAGACCGAAAATGTATCCCGACGATCAGGGCAGGGCCGACCACGTGTGATATCATAACGAGAGGACCGTTATTTGGCTGTAAGGGCACAACGGTACTGCAGTAGTACTGCACGGCAACTGGCATCTGACCTCGCAGCATCCACTGGAACAGTTGTTTCGAGGCAAACAGTGTACAGAAGGCTTCGGCAGAGTGGCATTTATTGTCGAAGACCTGCTGTGTGTGTACCCCTGACGCGTATTCACAGAAGGGAACGTCTAGAGTGGAGTCGTCAACATGCCAACTGGACGGTTGAACAGTGGGCCATTATTCTTTTCACAGATGAGTCCCGATTTGGTCTGGAGAGTGATTCTCGACGGATTCGCATCTGGAGAGAACCTGGAACACGATTTCGGGACCCAAACATTGTGGAAAGAGACCGATATCGAGGGGCATCCCTAATGGTGTGGCCAGGGATTATGTTGACTGCTCGAAAACCTCTTCAGGAAATTGCTCGGGTAAATCGGCAAGGTTTAACTGCTGTCAGGTATCGTGACAAGATCTTGGGACATCATGTTCAGTTGTTGCGAGGTACTGTGGGCCCAGACTTGGTGCTGATGGATGATAATGCCCGACCTCATAGAGCAGAGGTGCATGATGTTTTCTTGGAAAGAGAAAATATTGCACGCATGGTGTGGCCTGTTCGCTCTCCCAGTTTGAATCCCAAAGAACCTGTCTGGGACGCACTAGAGAGACGAGTTGCATCACGTCAGCAATCAGCAACCACTCTCCAAGACTTGCGAACTGGTCTGCAGGAAGGATAGGCGTTATTGCCTCAACATGGTGTAGCGTTTTTGCTAGCCCACACGTTGAGCGTACAAGTGTAGCAGTTATTAATGCCCCATGTTGGTAGCGACAAATGTAGCAGCTTCGCTAGCCCCTAACTCTTGGGTGATAATTGTAACTGTTGACCTTTGCCTAAGCTATGTTGTTTTAATGGGCGCCAAGACCTCAATGCAATGCTGAAATCTAAATTTGTATTTAACAACGTCTAGCTCTGGGAGAACACCTTCAAGAATCTATTCACTCAGATCGTGGTATGATTTGATCATTAACCCAACAAACAATTGTATCAGGAGAAGGAGTTGGTCCATATCTAATGCTACCTACTGAAAGCAAAGATTGCATTGTAAAAGAAATGAATTTATTATATAAAACAAGTATAGCAAAATTAATAATAATAATAAGTTTAAAATTTAAATTGGAGCGTTGCGATTTTTATATTACCGATAGAAAATTACGTGAAAACGGAGTCTGATAAATTGATTTTACTCTTATTTCCAAGCTATGAAGTTACTGAAATATGAAATGTAAAACAAAGAAAAATGAGAGATTGCGTATTTCTGCGTCATTTGCGCTTACCACTGGAAATTGCTAAAGCATTTCCCTCGTACTGGATGATGCTGTGTGCTTCCCACAGTCTCCTGGACGTCGCCATCTTCTTCGTTATTTGATGATATTCTGGTAGATTAGATAATTCTATGGTCCGTACATCGGACCCAAACCGTAAAACCACCACGGTTAAGTTTCACAAAGATAGTCGCTAACTCCACTGAACATCGGAGCGACACGCACTTGCAACCGTACTCGGCAAGTTCTACACAGATTCTCCTCGTTCCACGGCGCGTCGAACGATATATGCACACGTTGGCTCCCCACTCCGGAGCCGTCTTCCAGCTTACGTCGTCTCCACTGATTGGCTGCACCCCACGCGCTATACTCCCCTCCTCTGCCTCGTTACACTCGGCGGTAAGGGGAAGTCGTATTCCGTTCCAACAATTCGCCTTTTCTTGACGATGCGACCCAAGCTTGCGTCATGCTTCCCGACAAGATTAAGCTTGTATTTGAATTTCCAGTGACTCATGTCTCTCATAATATACCCTAACTGACGAAACTCTGTTAAATTCCGTAATCACATAATTTCCTATGATATTGTCGTTCGTAATAATTTGCTTGATAGCGTTTTCTAAGACATAGAAAACCTATCTGTATGCTTATAATTTTTATAAAATGCTCCGAAAATATCTTAATAATAATTATAATAAATTAATAATAATAATAAATTAACATGAAAAATTCTCTTGGCTGAACAATTTGCCGCGTAAATAAATATAGAATGGCTTCCTACTGACTTATGCCAGTTGCACAAAAAAACCTCGAAAAACACGTTACATATTCGCCTCGGATCATCGGATGATTTACCGTGACAACGGTCCATTATCCGATTATCCCAGACACGTTATTAAACCCCATCCAAAATACATATTACATAAATGAAATCACCCTAAATTACAGATATATACACTCATAATTTTTCTTCACGCACTTTGCGTCAAAGTTTGTTGTCACTATGGATTGCACTTTGCAACCAGTCCAATGTTTTACATATAGAATAGTGTTCCACGGATATTTCCGCCTCTCAAATTTCTCTATGTTGGAGAAATAGACATAATTAATGTGTGAGCACTATGTATTTATGATGTCATATCACACGCATTGAAGGTGTTCTGATATATTTATATCACCATAGAACTTCCTAATTTCACTGGAGGTCCCCTCCTTATGGTGACATTTAATTCCACTTATCACTGACCACACGATCACACTATTGTGGCAGCGCCTCGTGACCATAATACTTAAACTCTCTTTAAAGTAGATTAAATTAATATTGACTTCTGAAAAAAAAAAACAGTAAATGCGCATTACATATAACACCAAATATTTCTGTGCCGTTGTTCTTGTTAAGTTCCCGTAGACCATATTCTACTTAGTACTAGTTCTCAACACAGACCAGTTCTCCTCACACAAATAATACCTTTGTACAAATTATCTTAAATTACACACTTACAAATCTTACATGGCGAGGCCGTAAACAGAAATCACGTGTGCTGATATGTATGAGTTTCATGAAGGACTGTCTCGCATTCTGATGGCCCATCTTTTGCCTCGTGGACGCCTTAAGCAAAAAATACCATGTTCAAGCGCTCACCCATCTCTTGGAGGAAAATGGGAATTCACCAGCGCTACCAAATTCTGGCCTTGGTGTATCGAGACATTTTAGTGCTCAAGAGCATCCGACAATCCCGTCATATTTCCCTGTACCTTAAAAACTCTCATTTACTTACATACTACCCCCCTGTGTGACTTCTGATACGCCTGCCTGGAAGACCAACTCCTCCCACGCACCAAATACCACACTTACTCATTTGATAGGCTGGCTCGCCAGCTAAACACACTCACTTTATGACACATATTTTCGTAGACTATGTATATTATACGTCCCGTATAATCTGTTTCCCTTACTATCCTCCAGCACATATGCTGTTTTTCCAATACGTTTGGAAACTATAAATGTTACTGCGTCACCTGCTTCCAACCTTGCAAGTGGCTCCCTTAAATGAACGTCATCACGTTGCTCTACCTAGCATATTTCTCAGTGTCTGTAACGATGCCCTGTTGCTACTGTCCACACATGCTAACCCTACCTTCCTATGGTGTCACGCCTCTACTCGACACTCTATGACCTAAAAATGTCACTTCTGACTGACAGAATGACGACTTAGACAGCTTCAAAGTGAGCCCTGCCTGATATAACTTCTGAAAAACTATATTTAAATGACATAGATGCTCCTCAAAACTGCGTGAACTAATTACCATATCATCTATGTAAATGGTTACAAACTCTCCTGTGTCATCCCCTAATGCGATGTTTAAAGCCCTAATTAAAGCTGCTGAACTACTCTTTAACCCATAAGGTGTTCTACAAAATTGATAAAGGTTATATTTATGACTAAAAGCTGTAAATGGTCTATCTTCGTACATAAGTGGCACTTGCCAAAAACTGGAACTCAAATCTACACAAGTGAAATACTTCTTCCCCTCAAATGTTTGCATTAATTCCTCTATTGACATAGATTTCAGCTGATCTGAACTAATTCTACTGTTAACCAAACGAGCGTCTAAACAAATACGAACAGTGCCGTCGGTCTTGGGTACCGTGATCAAAGAATTAACATATGGACTGTTAGAGTGCTCAATAATCCCATCTTCAAGCATCTGGTTAATTTGTGCCACAACTGCACTCTGATAAGCGAAAGGTACAGGATATCTATGTCCTGTGAATACTGACCTATCAATAACGTTCAATGAATGTGTATAGCAATTGGCCATACCAATGCGATCCTCAAAAACTCTCCTATTACACAATAACACATCATAGAGCCGAACACACTGTTCATCCTCTATATTTCCCTGAAATGCAGCCTCACGTAACGAGTCCTCTAGACTTCCGTTCGTAATCACACTGCCCACAAAACATGGAGAACCCCGCTCTACGGCTGGCGATATCTCATTTAAAGTACAAATCACACCTACAATACTACTCCTCTGAATATGGTCATTGAACGCTACTTCTACTTCAGAATCTCCCCATTTAAATTTCAAACTCCCTACATCATAACATAAGTTACCAGTCACTCTACTTAGCCACTCTGAACCAAAGATAACACTGAATACTAAATTTGGAATTACAAGACAAATCTGCTTCTCTACATGATTATTAATTTTAATGTCTACTAAAACTTGCTTAGAAATTACTTTAGACCTCTTCCCAACAGCTGTGATAACAAAAGTGCTTTTAATTGGCATCTCCTCAAAATTTACTCCAGTTCCTTTCATTTTATCATAAAATGCACTACTTATGCAACTCTTCATACAACCACTATCAATTAAAACATCTGTGTACGCCTCGGACACGTTAAATTTAACTATGGGGCTCTTACTAACCACTTCCTGAATAATACCTTCATCATTTAGTTCATGTAATAATTCATTTCTTACATTTAGGTCATAGGGTTCCTGTATAATTGTATGGACAGGGCATGCTACAGACTGAGATTCTGACCTTACTTCGCAGCCTGGTTCGCGTTTAAAGAACCGCTACAGCTGGCCGTAGTACTACTAACTACTAAACTGGTCTGGTTGTTATGGGCTGTGTTGTCATTGTTTGGCTGTATATTACTACCACTAGGCTGTCCTCTTCCTTGACCCCTATTCTGGTTATAATTATTGTCATTATAATTTCTCCCTTGATTTCCCCTGAAATCATTGTTTCTCCCTTGATTTCCCCTGTAATCATTGTTCCTCCCTTGATTTCCCCTGAAATCATTGTTCCTCCCTTGATACTGATTACCATAGCCATTTCCTCTGTTCTGATTTAGCTGATTATTATTATTTCTATTTTGAGCGTTGGCCCCTTCGCCACCGTTCCCTTGAACTTCTTGATGCCTGGCTTCATTAGGTCTATTATTATTATTACCCTGGTTCCGATTGAAATTGTCCTCATAACCCCCTCTCCCTAGTGCATCAAATGTGCTTAACAAATTTTCTACTTGTGATATAGTCTTTACATTCTGGATACAAGCAGCCTCCTTGATCCTATAGGGAAAGTGCCTAAGTAGCAACCTCACCACATCACTTTCCTCCTTCAAGCCATCCAGATATTTACACACTAATACCTGCCCTAAAAAGTATTCGGTCATGGTGGAGCTTCCTTTAGGGTTATATTTACCACACACTACTCCCTCACGATGCTGCGACTGAATGACCTCATTCCAGAACTTTTCACAGAATTTCATTTTAAAATCATTAATATCAGTAAACTTGTCTCTGTAGACAGCAAACCAATTCCTCGTTTCCCCCACAAACACTTGTTCTAAAATTTCAACTACCTGGCACCACTCAATACTACCATTTTCCAACCTCTCCCCGAATGTATTTTCTATAGTGTTCATGAACTCCATTGGGCACCCCTGTCGATTGCTGAACTTACCCAGTTCTACCTCCCTGTGTGTGCTATTCACAAAAACTGGCCTATTCTGACTATTTTCTTGCCTGATCCTAGCTTTTAATTTTAACTCTAATTCTGCGATTTTCTCCTCAGCCTTCCTCTCAATACTGTTTACTGTTAATTTAATGTTTCCTTCTGATTCTTCTACTTTATCATATAGCTTTGCTTGTTTCTCCTCAATCTTGCTAATGCTCTCTCTATTACTCTCTCTTAAATCATTTACTTCTGCAACTATTTGTGAGTGGACTTTCTCAATTCTACCCCCCAGCTGTTCCTTAACCTCTTTAGTTGCTACCTGAATTTTGTCAATTTCTCCCCCCAATTGCTTTTTGGCCTGCTGTGTTTCCAGTTGCACTAGTTCTTTTAAATTTTCAGCCTGTGTACTGATTCTAATTACCAACTCCTCCTGTACTTTTCCTAATTTTCTGTCTACATCTGCAATAATCTCTTTAGCCTTTTCTTCCATCACCCCCCTGATCTCACCTCTAATCAGTTCGAATTTGTCACTCATTTCCCTACTGTTTTGTTCTAATTTAGCATTTAAAGTTTCAGTACTCTCTCTATTTTCCTTACTGTTTTGTTCTAATCTGGCGGTCCGGGTTCGATTCCCGGTCAATGCATGTGAGATTTTCGAAGTGAAATGCCATCTCCTGTGGTTCGGATTCCACGTAAAAAGGAGGTCCCGTTGCTCATAATCACAAGATTCTCGGTCACGTAAAACGACAATCTTCCTTTCCTTTGTTCTAATCTGGCGTTTAAAGTTTCATTAGTCTCTCTATTTTCCTTACTGTTTTGTTCTAATCTGGCGTTTAAAGTTTCATTACTCTCTCTATTTTCCATACTGTTTTGTTCTAATTTAGCATTTAAGGCATCTGTACTTTCTTTATTTTCCCTACTGTTTTGTTCTAATTTAGCGTTGTTTTGTTCCAGTTTTGCATTATTCTGTTCTAACTTTGCATTTAAGGCATCACTACTAACTTTGTTCTGATACATGAACTCGAGAAGTAAAGTCTTTAATTCTGGTTGGCCGCCTACACTCCCTGTTTCAGTATCGGGATTTACCTCCGCTACCCCGGTACTACCATCACTCGACATACTGCTCGTATCATCACTCTCCCGTTGATGACCACTACGTAACCTCATCTGTCTTTCTTTCTCATCCCCCATAATGATATACACTGATACAGACAAATAACCCCCAAAATACTGGCACAGAAATATATACCCTTCTCCTTCCACAAATGTTATTAGGTTTTCAGCCCCAAGTTGTCGGCGACAAATGTAGCGTTTTTGCTAGCCCACACGTTGAGCATACAAGTGTAGCAGTTATTAATGCCCCATGTTGGTAGCGACAAATGTAGCAGCTTCGCTAGCCCCTAACTCTTGGGTGATAATTGTAACTGTTGACCTTTGCCTAAGCTATGTTGTTTTAATGGGCGCCAAGACCTCAATGCAATGTTGAAATCTAAATTTGTATTTAACAACGTCTAGCTCTGGGAGAACACCTTCAAGAATCTATTCACTCAGATCGTGGTATGATTTGATCATTAACCCAACAAACAATTGTATCAGGAGAAGGAGTTGGTCCATATCTAATGCTACCTACTGAAAGCAAAGATTGCATTGTAAAAGAAATGAATTTATTATATAAAACAAGTATAGCAAAATTAATAATAATAATAAGTTTAAAATTTAAATTGGAGCGTTGCGATTTTTATATTACCGATAGAAAATTACGTGAAAACGGAGTCTGATAAATTGATTTTACTCTTATTTCCAAGCTATGAAGTTACTGAAATATGAAATGTAAAACAAAGAAAAATGAGAGATTGCGTATTTCTGCGTCATTTGCGCTTACCACTGGAAATTGCTAAAGCATTTCCCTCGTACTGGATGATGCTGTGTGCTTCCCACAGTCTCCTGGACGTCGCCATCTTCTTCGTTATTTGATGATATTCTGGTAGATTAGATAATTCTATGGTCCGTACATCGGACCCAAACCGTACAACCACCACGGTTAAGTTTCACAAAGATAGTCGCTAACTCCACTGAACATCGGAGCGACACGCACTTGCAACCGTACTCGGCAAGTTCTACACAGATTCTCCTCGTTCCACGGCGTGTCGAACGATATATGCACACGTTGGCTCCCCACTCCGGAGCCGTCTTCCAGCTTACGTCGTCTCCACTGATTGGCTGCACCCCACGCGCTATACTCCCCTCCTCTGCCTCATTACACTCGGCGGTAAGGGGAAGTCGTATTCCGTTCCAACAATTCGCCTTTTCTTGACGATGCGACCCAAGCTTGCGTCATGCTTCCCGACAAGATTAAGCTTGTATTTGAATTTCCAGTGACTCATGTCTCTCATAATATACCCTAACTGACGAAACTCTGTTAAATTCCGTAATCACATAATTTCCTATGATATTGTCGTTCGTAATAATTTGCTTGATAGCGTTTTCTAAGACATAGAAAACCTATCTGTATGCTTATAATTTTTATAAAATGCTCCGAAAATATCTTAATAATAATTATAATAAATTAATAATAATAATAAATTAACATGAAAAATTATCTTGGCAGAACAATTTGCCGCGTAAATAAATATAGAATGGCTTCCTACTGACTTATGCCAGTTGCACAAAAACCCCTCGAAAAACACGTTACAATGGAATTGATGACCTCATTCGCAGCATGACCTGCCGTTGTCAGGCCTGTATTTTTTCCAGAGGTGGTCACATCCCCATACTGAGCACATTAACCAGTTGACGGAATGTGTGTGCAAATCCATGAAGTTGGAAAAAACTAAGATCATTTTTGTCTACTGTTATGCATGTTGCAGTGGTTCACTTTCTGTATTATTCACATTGTTGCTACTTTACCATCACCTATTTATACTGTTTTGTGGCAAAATAAACGCCACCTTGCAACATTTCAGTTGGTTGCTTCAATTTTGGACACTAGTGTACAAACATCATCATACTGTAGTTTAAAGATACTGCTTGCAATTTGCCGCCAATATCCACCGCCGTTTCAGGTCCACTTCGCTAGGTCATGCAGAATAACTAAAGAATTTCACGTCTCACTGGGTGTTACAATATCTATTCTTGCAGTCAACAACACAGCACAACGTTCGGGCTGAATGTTTTGACATTTTCTAACAGAGTGAATAAATCCTCATACAGTTCGTCAGCTGATCGCGTGATACAACACTCGGACCGAGGAATACGGCAGCTTCTTGGAACGTCCGCTTACAGCAGCACATCAGCGTACGCATGGAGCCTATAGTCGGAATATCGATTAAATCATTGAACACTCCGGTGGCCACCATTTTGTTCTTTTTAAGATGGCGGCGATATAAGCATGACATTGAGGTGCTCTTTACTATGATACCTCTGTACCAAATTTGATTCAATTCATTTTCGTCGTTGGGGAATTCATAGGGTGTAGCTGACAAACATACACACTTACACACACAGACAGTGTACATCTCATATAATTTTTTTACAAAATTTGACAATAGACTAAAAACCTCCTAAATTACACCAACCACCAAAAATTACTCTTGTTTCTCCAATGGCCTACTCGAGGTCTTACGATATAGCCGTCCAAAACTGCGTAAGAAGGATAATTGTGAGTGAGAGAATACCCTGTTTTCACCCACGACCTCGTAAAATACTATAACATAGCATAACTGATACAATGCCATCTGAAATAGAAGGCCATGAAAGAAGCCGTCAAATAGCTCTAGCTCGGCCACTGAGAATTGCTGCCACTGGGAAAAGCCCGTATCGGGTGCACTGAGAATACATTTTCCCATAGCGATTGTAATTATTTTGTTATAAGCTGTGGTGTGCAGGAGGACAAATGCATATCAGTGTTAGCTTGCTGTTCGAAAATCTAATTCTGGTCTATGGGTAGGAAAAGGATACACTCAGCCACGAAAGGAAAAACTGAGAACTGAGTTCGATTCCCACATCAGCCAACCTAAAAGGTGCTTCCTAGTTCCCCTACCTCTGATTCTGGCATATGCCGAGATGGTTCCATACACAACATTTACATGCCAATTCCGTATATAAAATAGGGTAAAGATGTTTCGAAATATTCAAAATTTGTTGTTGATGATTCAGTTCATGTATTGCGACATCGTGGTCATTTTTCTTCATGTACTTGGGGAGCGTATACAGGGTGTTTCTAAATTCCCATTGCAAACTTTGAGGGCTTGTAGTGGGAACCAAGACACATAAGTTTAGGATAGGAACTTGTGTCCGGAAACGTACCGTCTTCCCGCTACCCGAAAAATACCAACTACAGCACACGTTCACAGCTCCCGCGTTTTAGGCACTCTTTCCGACTCCTGCTGCTTGTCTTCTGGGTCCAATTACAGGTGGGGCTCGATGTGAAGACCACCGACGTCAACACAGACACGGTACCTCCGTACCATGTTCTGGTACACACCATCACCAATCCCTCGTCCTCCAACATCTGCCGCAGCCATAACCCACGCCAGTAGGTCTTCATCGTATTCCACAGGGATCTCGTAAATCAAGGTTTTCACGTGACCCCACAGGTCTAGTGGTGTCAAGTTGGGTGAACGTGCAGGCCAAGCAATCGGGCCATCAAAACATATCCAATGTTGCCCAAATCTGTGGTGTAGATCTTGTACCGCAAGTGAAAAAATGAGGTGGTGCGCCAGCGTGTTGAAACCACATGTTTTGACGCACATGCAGTGGCACATCGTCTAAAAACTCATGCAGTGGGTCTTCAAAGACTATCAAGTACGCGGAACCTATGAGATTTCGTGGAAGAAGGCATGGAATGTCAACAAACATGTAGGGGATATGGGACATCAGGTAATTGGTCAATGACGTACGTACTCTTGTCAGTGCCGCCGAAAATGCAGGAGCTGTGAACGTGTGTTGTGGTGTTTTTTTGCTGGTAGCGGGAAGACGGTACGTTTCCTGTGCTAAACTTAACCGTCTTCGTTCCCACTACAAGCCCTCAAAGTTTGTAATGGGAATTTAGAAACACCCTGTATATTGTTTGATGACCTGTGTTATTGTGATGTCTATAATAGTTTGTGTGTATGTTCGTAATTGTGACTAGTTTCATGAAGTAGGAGGTCATGGTCTAAGTTGGGAATCATCCCAGCATTTGCCTAATTTAGAAGTGGGAAATCATGGAAACCCACTTCTAGTATGACTTAGGAGGAAATTGAGCACATCTCTTCTCAGTTCTGTCTCACAAAGCTGAGTTTACCCCATTCTAGGCCCTCAGACCAGAATTAAATTTCTTGGCAGTGCTGGAAATTGAGCTCGGACCTCAGCCGAAAATGCACCACCTGTACACAGCATGCCCGGATTAAGAGGACTTTTGCATGCCTTTCATTTTCCCGCCTTAATTGGCCGTTGTGTTTTCCTTCCTGATACACGTGATTCTCGAAGGGTCAGACCATGTATTATTATTATTGTTATTATTATTTTTCTTCTTTATTTGTTTCACCCAACTTTGGGGTACATGAAATCAATCATTTTTTTATTGTTTTGAGCTTTACTTATTACTATTGCCTCATCCTTTGAGATCTTACTTCCCTTTCTTCGGCTGAGATGTGGATCGTACGCTTTTGTTTTATTGTAACTTGGAACCGTTGTTTCTTATCCTTGGTGATGGTTTTGGCTGTTTTGCCCATGAGCATGGTGTCTGTAATTTGGAGTTATACGAGGTCTTTCTCAGTTTCCTTGTTTGTATTTTTATTACGAAAATAGTCGAAGATCTTTTTGGTTAGTTTATTTGAATTCATTCGGAGGATGTGCCCATAAAAGTCAATTCTCCGTTTTTCATTGTGTCCGAGAGTTTTTCAGTCCTTTGGTAAAGAGTTTCGTTCCTGACATGGATTAATTTATTATTATTATTATTATTATTATTATTATTATCAGTCTATTATTATTTTCATCATTTTCATCAACTGTATGAGGCCCCAAAGAAGGTAGGGTGTATCTGTGTGTAACATCACCACGTTTGGTGCACACTGAACAGTGTTACACCCTCAAGGGACCACGGCTGATAAGCACGGGAGTTGGTGCTCTCGAGGGATTGCTGAGCTACGTCCATTATTCGAATTTTTACATTGGCTTTGGGGCGAACTCTTTCCCATTCCTATCTGCCTTTCCCGGCTCCACTTCCTTCAAAGTATCCTAATTCTCGTTTTTCGAGGGTTGACGACAATATTTTTTCTCTGTCTATTACTTCCCTTATCCATTTTTTAATCATTTTAAATGATCTTGTCGACTTCGTCGTTACGCTGAGGTCTGGCGTACGTTACGGCGACGGGACGAAATGTACCGAGAATGCACTGAGGTGTGTGACGTCATAGTACCGCTTGGGCTGCCTCCTTTCCCCGCGCGCTTCGGTGAGCGTGACGTCATCCAGCCAGCTACCTCCTTTGACCTTGGTTTGCACTTGCTAATGGATTTTGAGTTCACGCAGTTCGCTGCATGATCATGAGGCTTTCACCCAGCATTTTTCAGCATTTGTAACATTTGTAGCATTGAAAATGATATAAAGTCTAGTCTTTCAGACTGACTATCACTCTTTTTTGTCCATTTCTTCTCCTGGTATGCGAGCTAATTGTAATTCAGTAGCTAGCTGTAATAAATAGTAATCATTATTCATATCATAAGGGGCAGATAATCTAGGTATTTCGCCCCTTAAAACATTGATCACCACTTTCACCCTTTTTTGACAACTGGTGAAAAGCAATTCTTCTCCAAACTACTCAATTTCTACTGGCTAGCACAGTCATTGATCAAAATATCGATTTCCCTCGTTCTGAAACAGATACGGATATTGTCAACACCAGTCTTGCTAACATCTCAGGGTAATACTTGCCTGCATGAATACTGAATCATGCAGTGGCGTGTGGTGGAATTTTACTTAGGGTAAGCAATGGTTTTCTTCGCAAAATCATTGAAGACCCAGTTGTAGAAGTTTGGGATATTTTGAACTTACAAATTGAAATCAATAATAAATGTTATACGTTTAGTTAAAATAGCGAATACAAGCTTTCACTTTCGTGTTAATAGGCCTACTCAATTGAGGAGTTGGACGACTTCCTAATAAAATTAATATTTTGTTCTCAAATTTACCGCACATCACACGCTGTCATCTCGAGACCAAACTCCCGGTGCCATATGTTTACAGATTTATCACGCCTACTAGAGCTCGCGTCAGCCCGGAAGGCGGCCGGCTCTGTGGGATTTGCGCAGAGAGAGAATGAGATACATTTCCACTGTTGCAACAGGTCCACCATGTCCGAGTTCCCAAACCGCAGGTTGCTGCCATGAGTTCCTGCGGTATGACAACACCGTCGTTTACCTCAACGAGCTTGTCTCCTTCACGCTGCTTTACACTTAGCTTTCCTGACAACACACTAGCTCAGATTCTCAAGACAGACTGACTGTGATTGGTGGGATGGAAGTGAGGCATGACGTAATGGTAGCGCTGTGTTCAGCGCACCATCTTCCCGGCTGGCTCGAGCTCTAGTGTAAACAAAAACGTCTACTGCATACTCGGTGTCCGGACAGTTCCCCACACTGACACTTCCACACACTGCCCAAAATACTGACACTTCCACACAGTGCTTGTACGTGGCTACCTGTTTAATGACTCAGAAATAATCTCGACTGACATTTCCACACACATCTCCCCTCTCCCCCACGGCTACTATGGAAATGATCAAGTTGAAATTTGGCCTACTGTTGTTTAGCACTTTTGATATCTCTGGAATCTCATATTATATTTTTTAACTACTGAACTACTGTATAAGGTTTGAGGCAAAAATGTTTAATACTCTTCAGCTATTATGAGTACAAGTACAAGTACTAGTAGGCCTACATTAAAAATGAGAAATTTGTATTCTTGCCGTGTTTGGATCGTGAGTACTATGGAGTTAGAATTTGGTCGGACATCTAAGGGAAGGGAGTGCGTTTACCATGAAGGTTACGAATACCAAAAGTTAAGAATGGCGAAAAGTGGTGTTGTGACCTGGGTGTGTGTTTTCAAGTATTCGAAAAAGTGTTATTCATCAATTCAGTCCAAAGAAAACATTTTAACCCGTGGACCAAACAATGAGCATCAGTGTGGTGTTCCTGATGTTGCCCGTATAGAGGTTTCGAAGCACGTCCAAGGGGCGGTGAAGAGAGCACGCGAAGAAGATGCCAGCATTAGTCAAATTTACAACAACGCCATGGGTGACCTTCATGATAAAGGTATGTGTTCTTAGCATTAGTTTGAGTAGTAGGTTACCACTGAGTGAATTTAGTAAACTCATTCAAACAACACATACGTAAATAATGTAGTTTCTTCTATTTAAAATTTATTTATTGATAATGCAGCCCAACGTACTCATCATATTTTACAATTATCAAAAATCTAATTAAAAAAATATTTTATATTAATTTATGTTCATGAACTATTTGGAAACAAGTTTCAAGCATTGGTCTTGTACTATCAATGTCAAAAGTGTGTTTTTTAAATTATAAAACATACGCGTGCAGAGCTGCTTTTCTACTCCAGGCGCGGATTGGAAGCATAACACTGCATTATTAACATTTCTTAGCATTTGTGTTTTACTGTACTATGGTGCTTTATTAATATATTTTGTTTACTCAGTTGGTATCCATGTTTACAACATTTTATAGATTTATAAAGCAGACCTCGGAATACAAAACATCATACAACGCAAAAGCGTTCCTCGGCGTGTTAGCGAAAACAGCCAGGAAGGCAATAGCGCTCCTCATGCAGGGGGTGTCAACCAGATAGGGATTATTTGGTACCATCGGTGTAGTAGCGCGGCCAGACGAAAGGAGCGGATTAAGCGCTGTATATCGTCTTGCCAACATATGCATGATACACGTTTTAATTGAATTGCAAATATATCCCTATATTTAGTCAATAAATATACACATAATTCCTAATTGACATTTCCTTGCAATTATCTTGCTCACAGACGATAATTACGGCACTTATCATTAAATAAACATTATTTCTACTGGGTTGGCGGCATTGACCAACATGGACGCTCTGTTTATGTCGTGCTTGGTGTAAACAATATTGGCCGTATATTAATATTTTATAATAAGCTATTGTTGTGTTCTTTCTCATCTTTCTTTCATCAAATCGTCTTCTTGGTAATGAGAAGTGAACAGTTCTTCTTCTGCTACGCCAAGTAAGTACGCTTATTTTAAGAGTTTAAGTGAAAACTTGTTTCTGTAGTGCCTGTGAAAAATATACCGTACCGGTAGCCTAGTTTTGAATTGATATTAGACGCAGTGTACAGGTGATATTCTACTTGACATATTAATTACACTTTCACTATTATTTATTCCACAGGTAGGCCTACCAAATTCTGTGAACAAACAAATCGTAAATTGCTGTTCTCGAAATAGCAGATGAATGTGGCAATTTGGCCTACTCTCCTGAGAAATGACCAGGTAAGAGTCTATGTTACCGTAATGTTTTCAACTTGATTACATCTTGCAGAGATACATACAGTACCATGAGCCTATTGCATATGTGTACTCAAGTTCTTGAGGAGTGTTAATAATTCATTTTACATTGCAGTAGATTAAAAATGTCATGGCTCATGGCAACGTGTCTAAGCTTTAATATTTTCCCCTTCCTTGAATTTCAAATTATTGGTACCGTATTCAAAAAAGATCAGTTCTTGCACATGTTAGTACTGGTGCAGTGGCAAGTATTCAGTTGGTCGAATATGTAGTAATGCCATTACTGATGTAGAACTGTAATTACAGGTTCTAAAATCTTAATACACACTGGTCCTATGGGTGGCTGTGTGCTCTTGTTCTGTGGAGCAAAGTCCAACATTAAATTTTATTTCAGAGGTCTACATTTTGGTCCAAATATACAAATGAGCGAAGCACCAAATGGTGAACGCATTTGTACTCTGAATTTGAAGCATATTAAGTTCATCAGAATGGTTTCATTTTATGCGTATGTTGTTATTTTAGAATAGGCTATATTTATTTTTCTTCCCATCATTCCATAATTATTTTTAGAAAATTCAGCAGCTACAGCACTGTATTCATGCGTTACAAAACTATTTCTCCTCTGGCAGAGGATTAAGAATAGAATTAGAAACGATGAGACATCTTTCAGAAGGGTGATACCTGCAGAAGCAGTAACAAAACCACTCACCAGACACATCAAAAATCTAGAAGATATGCTGGAGTTACCCTTAATTGTTGTGTAATAGAAACACACGTGGATTAGTTACATTAATCGCAGAATTAAAATTTTAGTTATTTTCTGAAAGGTGAGAGAGGCAATCTTATGGGTTTCATCAATCATAGATGTCTATTACATTAATAAATAAGCTTCTGTGTCTAACTAAAATAAATCCTCATCAGTTTTGATGTGGTGTTAACTCATAAAACAGTGTAAAGAAGATTGGTTAATATGTTTATGTTCGACACTGGCGAAATGTAAATAATATGTCAGAAAACTGTACTATAATGAGGCTCATTATAGTACAAGTTTTCATTATGATACAGTTTCTCCCACCAATCAGAGCTCAAGAAACAGTTGTGTGACCAATTAGGTGAGGATAGCATCGCACCTGCGCTCACTTCCATGGCCCCCTATTTTAAATTTCACTGCGTGGCGAGTGTCATAGTGAGGTATTCCGGGAGGCCATGGTCAACTACAAGGTATTCTCTGCATCCCATGCGCTCTGTTCAGTATATAAAACTGGTGAAATCTCGACAGATATTTATGAATATTTATGTTCGAACATAAAATAGTTATAATTATCGTCGAACATAAACAGTCGTATGCATCTCGTCTATAATTGTAATTAAGACACTCGTATGGAAATTATAAAACTCGTGTCTTAATTATTGTCATTATAGGCCCGTTGTATAATGTACTATTAAGTTACAAGGTGCACATATAATAAGCCACTACAGCAGAGATCTGAGTGAAATCACATGAAATTTTATTAACAAATAGGTGCAGGCTAGAACTATTACCACTGTGTTGTATTGTTTCTTCCAGTATCACAGTAAACAATTTGTTTTAAAGGACTCTTCACCTTGTATTATGTTATATCGTGGGATAGATAGATACAAAATAAATATAATTCATTTATTATATGCCAATGTAATGGTTGACATACCTATAGGTAGTATTTTATTCCTACACGTTACTTACAATATTTTTCAACACGTAGGATGCTAATGTCTAAGCCAGTCACAGCTCGTGCTCAGTAGCGGCTGGTGTAGAAAATTAGTTGTGTGTAGAGATGGGCAGCAGTCAACTGAAAACAGTCGAATTAGTCGATAGTTAAAACAATCGACTTATCCAACTGCTTTTAAAAAACAGTCGAATGAATTCAACGACTACTCACCGTATCATAAACAAGTCGTTTGCAAACGACTGATCTCAAAACAATCGTTGGAAATCATTGGAATGAAACAAGTCGTTGGCAAACGACTAATTCCAAGCGAATCGAATCATTCGAATTGAAGTAGTCGTTGTAAACGACTGATCCCAAAGAAATCATTGGAATGAAACAAGTCGTTGGCAAACGACTAATTCCAAGCGAATGGAATCATTCGAATTTAAGTAGTCGTTCTAATCAAACGACTTCTTCAGGATAACTTCATGCTACAATTCATTGTGCTGTATGTTTATTGTAGAGCTTTAATTAATAAGTTAAGTATACCTGTAGGTGCCTATAGTTTTATACAGTTTGTTGATTCTTTCAATGAAATAGCCTAAATCCAGTTGTCCAAGTTATTGGATATGTTAAGCATTCAATATTTAGGTTATGCTTGAACTCCCGGTTTTCTGGCCCATCATCCCAGGCAAGCCTCCCAGTCAGATGGATCATTTGGCTGTAATTTTGAATTAGAGTAAGGTTGTAGTATGCGTGGTCAGATTTAGACAATAGCCTACTCCATGAAGGGGTCATGGTTACGCCTTCTATGTTTGTTTATTGAATAGAGTAACTGAAATGAGGGATGTATACTGATTTTAAGATTTGTGGAATGAGTTTATGAATTTTTAATAGAATTTAATGAAGTCTTCAGTAAAGTTGAAGGAGGCATGATCGTGTTTAGACAATAGCCTACTCCATGAAGGGGTCATGACTATGCTTTCTATGTCTGTTTAAGGTGTAGTGTGGCTGAAATGAGGGAGGTTTACTGATTTTGGTGTTTGTGGAGTAGTCTTTTCGTTTATAATTTAGGTTTTGTGAAGCTCGTTGCGGAGTTGTTTTATGGATTTTATTGCTCTGCAAATGAAGTGTATTAGGGGGTTCTGGGTTTGGTTTAGCTGTAGTTTACAGGGTTATGGCTGAGAGTTGTTGTAGCAGGCCTAACAACTGTGTCAGAGCAGTGGCGTGCTGTGTGGGAGGGGGGGTTAGTGGCAAAGACATGAGGGCAGGGATGGGAGAGTTTATGTGTTCCCTCACAGTTGGCGCACTTAGGCTTATCTCGAGGTACCGTACAGATAGAGTGGTGATGTAAATCTCCAGCGGGTACTGTGAGGACAGCTTGACGGCTGTAGGTGCCTATAGTTTTATACAGTTTCTTGTTCGTAGATTCTTTCAATGAAATAGTTGTCCAAATATATATGTATGTCATTTCATTGGAAATGATAAGCATTCAATATTTAGGTTATGTTTGAACTCCTTAACACAGTCTATACACTTTTAATGAGAATTGGGTGCATTCTTGAATTATTACACAACTTGAACATGGGCTTACCAATTATGGCTTAGAGTTCTATTTATTTTATGATTGAATTTCATTCATTTATTCTACCGCGTGATAAATGAATTACAAGAAAATTATTATGAAATTCTCCCCAAAGCGTGATGGTAATGATCGATGCAAACATAGAATAGATTTTCCAGGAAAATTAAATCAGAAAATATTTTATATTGGGATCCAATATTAATAGCATTTTAGCAAGTCGGAGGGTGTGTACGCTCAAATTGATTCTGGTTGTCAATTGGTTTGTAGAGATGGGCATCAGC
This sequence comes from Meconema thalassinum, assembly GCA_946902985.2. NCBI lineage: Eukaryota > Metazoa > Arthropoda > Insecta > Orthoptera > Tettigoniidae > Meconema > Meconema thalassinum. The sequence goes on along the minus strand of OX336389.2, from coordinate 1,121,711,948 downwards.
AGTCGACTGACAAAAGTTAAAACCATCGACTTGGTTGACTGCTTTTAGAAAACAGTCGAATGAATTCAACGACTACTCACCGTAACATAAACAAGTCGTTTGCAAACGACTGAACTGATCCCAATTGTTTTAACATGCTCTGAGCGCTGGCATAGTTTTACGTTCTGGTCATAAATTGTTTGTATTCACATGGTTGCCAACATCTCCACTGAAAGTTCGCTCTCGTTACTGTTCTAAAGTGCTCTATTGTCGTGTCTCGTGTGTATTTATTCTAGGCTGTCGTGTTCTTGTTCAAGTTGTATTTCAACTCTACACTCTTAGTACGGTATTTTCTGCAAAACAACTAAGAAATAAAAGGCACGTCACAATTTTGGCTATGGAATTGTTACCGGTACTTTCAGTTCTAGTAATTTAATTAAGTATTGCTCTATTGCTTCACTTATTCAGAGTACATACAGGTAATGTGTCCTATACCAATATCGGGGAACATTTACTCATTGCAACATTGGATATAATGGCTGCACTATACACAACGCCGCAACCTCCATTCGAAGCACAGTAAAAATAAATAACTTGGATCAATTTCAATTTCTTTTTAGTACATATTATTCTTAAAAATAAATGAGACCAACCAGGTGGTATAGTTCTTGGTTGACACTTCTGGGGTCCATGTTTGATTGCTGAATGTCAAGAAATCTAATTCTAGTCTGAGGGTAAGAACAGGGTACACACAGCCTAGTGAGGTAAACCGGGAAATGTTGGGTTTGATTCTCCGCTTAGCCACCCAGCAAGTGGTTTATCATGGGTTCCCACACATACAGAATATAAATTTCTAGGTAATTCCTATCTTGACTGCCTCCTGTAAATCCGTAAACAAGTAGGGTAGTCGTATTCATTCATTCCTATTCATGAGCTTAAATGGCACTCTGTCAAACGCATACATGTGTCAGAATCCAACACAACACAAAATAACATAATGACTTGATTTTGTCTGCTGTTAATTCATTTTATGGGCTTGGGACATCTTGGTCATCAGCCCCATGCAGTTGGGTGTGGGTAGAATTGCTCCGATTATGTGATGACTGTAGTAGTGTGTGTAGCTTTATAAGGGACAGGCTTGGGGAGGTGCCCCAGGAGTTGAAATAAGGTACTACCGGATTTCCATCAGGAAAGGAATAAAATAAAATAATATTGAGGCCCACAGAAGAGATCTGCAGAATATCTTGGCTGAGTGGACAGGGAATTTGTAACTGTTCCTGTTGGTATTTCAATTTCATTTTAGTACATATTATTAAAAATTCTTAAAAATAAATGTCCCTAACTATGGCTGCCACCTTTCCAGTCCTCATCTGAATTACAGAAAGTATAGCCTACACACTACTACAGATACCACAATAACAGAGATTATCATATAAATCCTATACACTTCCAAATATATGGGGCTAAATGAATATGTTATCAAAAGCCCTAAAATTAATATAAAAAACACAATGATTCTACAATAAGAGATTCTTTTAAAATATAGTTATAGTAGGTGCAAACATACACATAACAGCAAATTCAAGTTCTCCATTTCAAGCATTACACATTTATTAAGTTAACTGTTTCAACATACAAACTTGCATGTGTTGTAGGAATTTGCGGTTCATCGGTGTCAGCCATGGCGTCAAGGAGGTAATAGGTCCATTATCATGTGCTGTAGCCTACCGTTATACCTTGGCAAGAAAGAAGAACATGCCTCAACACATATTTTTAAAAGGACCAGATTTGATTACTGTATTTTTGCTAAGTTTGATTTTGGCTCTCCCTGTTATTTTTTCTTAGTTGACAAACTTTTTAAATAAAACATGATGATTTCTAGCAGTATTGAGTGTGTTTCTTGTTTTTCATTGAAAGTCCTATTTCTCCTTTCCCCTTCACAGCATGTCATAGAATTTACTGCATTAGTGTGCCATGAAATTTGTTTATGTACATGTACTTACTGTATTTCACCCTTCAAAATTGGTGGACTGGATATATTTTAAAGGGAATATCAAATGAACTACTGTATATAAATTTTGTGATATCCAATTATTTTTCTGAAACTAATGAATTTGGCATTAATTACACTAACAATGTTAGTGTGATGAGGATCAGGTCACACCACCTATTTCCTTAGTATTCTCTCTTAAAATTTTCCTGTTATTGCGAACAGCATCAATCATTTTAAGATATGAATATTCTCCCTTCCCAGTACTTTTCCTTTCTAGTTTAATCTCGGAACTAATCGGTTATAATTGGGCCTACAGTGGTTAATTGGAAGGGACCATTTTTTTAAATTGAGTAATAATATGCTGCAGACCTTATAGTTGCCTAATTCTTATCAATGCAATATGCTCCAATTGCAACTGAAAGAAATGTAAACATGTAAATTATTGATGAGGTCATGTCCTAAATGCTGTGATTGCTCATTTCAGAGTTCCGGATTTCACAATTTCCCACTTTAGTATTATTAAAAAAAACTAATATTGCTATTTTGAATGTGATTTATTTCGTGTAGATCATATTATTATCTCCACACTTAAAAACGTGTGCTATAAGTATTGGGAAGATTGTGATTTTCGGAACATTGAAGTGGGCAGAGCAGTTAGGACGAGAATATTTAGCGGAACGAGGGGAAGGGGTGGGGTAGGCTACCCGCACGGCCGTGCTCAACTAGTACCGCGGTCAAACACCAGACAGCGCTGAAGTCTTAGGTGCCAAGAATTAGCATGGCTGTCGGCTATCTGTAGTAGTAGGTAATCTGTGTGCAGGCAGTTTTATATATGCTTGTAGTTCTCAGTTTTCTAACAGATCGTAGCACAATGCAGATTATCCAGAATCGGCAAAGCGTGCAGTTCCTAAATTTACCACAACTATCGCGGTAATAGTTTTATTTACGGAGATATGATATTTTTGAAAGCGCTCACTGTTTTGTCCACCACGCACTATTGTTAGTACGAATATGGCCTCAGCGGCGCGGATGTGTTCGTAAACGATGATGATCTAGCCAAGTATATCAATAGAGTGTGTGCCGATACTGATTACATCAAGTCTGATGAAGATGTAGCAATATCAGGGTCGTGTAGTAATGATGTTGGTGATTTTATTTCTGCTACAGAAGTGAGAGCAGCGATGACATTCCGCAGTTCCATAAATCTCGTGGTATTGTCATTAGTGAAAGTGACAATTTTACTGATTTGGAGAGTGACGGTGACGCAAATGAAGACAGTGTAGGCGGTAATGACAATGATGCCTGTGTACCTAATACAGGGTTTAGTAAAGTTCCAATTGATAGTGACCGTCGGTTCGAACCCATTTGACATGAGGTTGTACACGCACTTCGATGAGCGACGAACACTGAAATATTGGAAGAAGGTGGTATTTTGAATTTTTGCTCGATTGGTGATGAATGCCTATTTGATATACAAAGAAAATACTTCGAGTAAAGTTATGACACGGCTCAAGTCCATATAATACGAATGGGTCCAGGAGAAAAACCTACAGACCAAAATGTTAGCTAAGCTTCATCCACCAAGGGAAGGGGAACTTTAGGTGAAATTTTGTGGTATATTATTAAAAAGATGCATTGTGTGCAGCAAAATAGATGGAGGTCCAGTAAAAAGGTCACGAACTGCCCCGGAATACAAAACATCATACAAAAAAGTCCTCTCGGCACGCCGGAAGGCGGAGGTAGATTTCACCGGACAAACATGGGGATAGGCGAAAATAGGCAGAATATGCAGATTTTCGTAGAAGGATCAGACCTCATTTATTGCGAGAAGGTATTTTATAATTGGAGCTTAATTAACTTTGTTTTTCGTCATTTTATGCTTATTTTAAACATTTTATTGTCTTACGGGAACGGTAACCTTCTTGTCATTTAGGGTCCATTTTTATACTTGTGGTCACACTGTCCTTATGCAAGGTTTCGACACTGATGTGTAACTATGTAACGGTCTGTTACTTCTTCACGCAAAATTATATCTCCCGCAGAGATTTTGGTTGGTTCCTCAGTTTAGGGGCTGCGACAACGCGGTCATGTAACCCTCAGTACTTTGGGATGGCTGTATTAGTCTGTAATTCAGGTAAGGACTGCAGACGGTCAATTTCAAGCAGTAGTTCCTAATGTTGCTATCAGGTACTACCGTCAACGACACCTAGCTGTGAACTTGGCTACTAGATACCACCGCAACCAGCAACTCGCAACGAACGTTGGAACTTCCCCTCCAAAGGAAAGCGTACTGAGGGATTTTTAGCGCTCTTAGAAAATCCGACGACTTCGGCCGGCTTTGAACTCGTGACCTTGGACATAGACATTCAGCATGCTACCAGTTACGTCACCGAAGCCGCTTCACACTTAGTCAGATGGAAATCTGAATCTGATCTCGTGCAAATGCGTTATCTTGGCAACGTCTGATGGCTCATCCCTCATCAATTTAGTAGTGTTGCCATGGCAACCACTGATAGCTCTTGGCATTTTCTTATAATTCCGAAATTATTTTTCTCATCCCTTGGCATAATGGTGGGTCATATCAAAAATTCTTTCAGACAAAAGTTTTAGGTAATTATTAGGGGAATGTTGTCCATTTTGTACGGTTTTGATATTGTGCCTATTAAGAGAGATATGATTAATGTTTCCCGAAAAACCCACCTTTTCCCACCCCTTTGGTCAATGGTTGGTGCTATAAAAAAACTCTTCAAACATAAATTTTTGGGCTTTATCCGACACTTAGTATGAACGTTGAACGGATTCGATATTTCACATATTAAGAGAGTTATAGCAATATTTCACTTTTTCGAAAAAAGCCCCCCATTTTCACCCCCTTCGACCGATTTAGCCCAGTAACGAATTTGACCGAGATTTTATAGGTATACATATTCGGTAAAAAATTCAAAGTGATTGGTACAAAATTACGGCAGTTATCGTGTCCACAATAAACTGATATACATACATAAATTATATATAACTTTTGAACTGACGGTGGTTTTGGTGTCTGGGGGATGTGAAACGCGAGGATATGTCGAAATTTTCCGGAAGTGGAAACATGGTACCCATTGCAATAGTTAGCTTTCTAATGAAATCTACCTCTGGTTGGTTCCTCAGTTTAGGGGCTGCGACAACGCGGTCATCTAACCCCGTGTACTTTGGGTGAGTGTAGAATCTGTCTGATAAACGGTGTGAATTGTAATGGCTGTATTAGTCTTAATTCAGGTAAGGACTGCAGACGGTCAATTTCAAGCAGTAGTTCCTAATGTTGCTACCAGGTAACTACCGTCAACGACACCTAGCTGTGAACTTGGCTACTAGATGCCACCCCAACCAGCAACTCGCAACGAACGTTGGAACTTCCCCTCCAAAGGAAAGCATACTGAGGGATTCTAGCGCTCTTAGAAAATCCGACGACTTCGGCCGGCTTTGAAACCGCGACATTGGGCATAGACATTCAGCATACTACCAGTTACGTCACCGAAGCCGCTTCCCACTTAGTCAGGCGGCTTCGGTGGCGTAGTCGGTAGCATGCTGAGCTTCTATGCCCAAGATAACGGGTTCAAACCCGGCCGAAGCCGTCGGATTTTTTAAGAGCGTTAAAATCTATCAGTATGCCTTCCTTCGGAGGGGAAGTAAAGCCGGCGGTCCCATGTCATAGATTTATGGCATGTTAAAGATCCTTACACTAATTGCACCTGTGTGAAGCTAAATTGGATAGGTTAAGAATGTAAACAACGCTTTTAGGTTTCTATATATGTTCGTTGCCAAGAGCCGACTGCGGCGGCGTCTAGTAGCTCAGTTCTGAACTTGGCCTAGTAGTCGTTGACAGTGGCGCATGGCGGCAAAAGTAGGAACTATCTGAAAAATTCTTAGTTGAAGTACTTAAATTAACAAACAGATAACACACACTAATACAGTCATCACAATTAACACCGGTTATCAGAGAGATTATAAGCCTCCGTGGCTTAGGCGACAGCACGCCGGCCTCTCACCGCTGGGTCCGTGGTTCAAATCCCGGTCACTCCATGTGAGATCTGTGCTGGACAAAACGGAGGCAGACAGGTTTTTCTCCGGGTACTCCGGTTTTCCCTGTCAAAATTTCATTCCAGCAACACTCTCCACTATCATTTCATTTCATCTGTCATTCATTTAATCATTGCCCCAGAGGAGTGCGTCAGGCCTCGGCAGCCGGCACAGTTCATATCCTCGCCGCTAGATGGGGGCTTCATTCATTCCATTCCTGACCCGGTCGGAGACTGGAAGCAGGCTGTGGATTTTCATTTTTTCATCAGACAGATTCTACACACACCCAAAGTACACGGGGCTACATGACCGCGTTGTCGCAGCCCCTAAACTTAAGAACCAACCAACCACTTAGTCAGATGGAAATACTGAATCTGATCTCGTGCAAGTGCGTTGTCATGGCAACGTCTGATGGCTCATGCCTCATCAATTTAGTAGTGTTGCCATGGCAACCTCTGATCGCTCTTGGCATTTTCTTATAATTCCGAAATCATTTTTCTCGTCCCTTGGCGTAATGGTGGGTCATATCAAAAATTCTTTCAGACAAAAGTATTAGGTAATTATTAGGGGAATATTGTCCATTTTGTACGGTTTTGATATTGTACCTATTAAGAGAGATAAGATTAATGTTTCCCGAAAAACCCACTTTTTCCCACCCCTTTGGTCAATGGTTGGTGCTATAAAAAAAACTCTTCAAACAAAATTTTTGGGCTTTATCCGACACATAGTATGAACGTTGAACGGATTCGATATTTCACATATTAAGAGAGTTATAGCAATATTTCACTTTTTCGAAAAAAAAAGCCCCCATTTTCACCCCCTTCGACCGATTTAGCCCAGTAACGAACTCGACCGAGATTTTATAGGTATACATATTCGGTAAAAAAAAAAACAAAGTGATTGGTGCAAAATTACGGCAGTTATCGTGTCCACAAGAAACTGATATACATATATATATATACATACATAAATTATATATAAACTTTTGAACTGACGGTGGTTTTGGGGTCTGGGGGATGTGAAACGCGAAGATATGTCGACATTTTCCGGAATTCGAAACATGGGAGCCATTGCAATAGTTAGCTTTCTAATGAAATCTACCTAAAAGAGGTTGTCAACGTGTTGAAGACGGAAGCTGAGAAGACAAACTGCGCATTTTTAAAGGCCGAGCTCAACATGGAAGGAAAAAAAAAGAAGACGAAAATATGTCAAACTGGACGGACGGATTGAGAACATTCAGAAAAAGTTCGAAAATGACAAAAATATGAAAAGTTTTCTGAAGGCAGTTGCCTATTCACTGAAAATGGAGTAGGTTAATATTATTGTTGAACAAATATGACAAAAACAAAAAAAACAAAACAAAAAAATTAAAAAATATAAAACAACTGACGAAGCCTAGAAAGCTGATTTTAAACACGCCAAAACGATTTATTATTATTTATCTATTTATTTATCGTATGGCTTTTAGTGCCGGGAGTGTCCGAGGACATGTTCGGCTCGCCTGAGTCTGTAGCTGCTTCCAGCGGATACCCTAAAGGGTGAGCTACAAGTTCCGTTCAATTTCAAGTAGTTCCAACTTTCGCCACCAGATATCAATGATACCTAGTGGTGAACGTTGGAACTTTGATAGAGCGTTCTGACGAAATCTAACCTAACAAATTTTGCTTTACACAAGTTTAGTCTGTGAAAGGATCTTTTACATGCCATAAATCTACGACATGGGACCGCCAGCTTTACTTCCCCTCCGAAGGAAGGCATACTGAAGGATTTTTAACGCTCTTAAAAAATCCGACGACTTCGGTCGGGTTTGAACCCGCTATCTTGGGCACAGCAGTTCAGCATGCTACCGACTACGCCACTGAAGCCGCTAACAACATAACAACACCAAACTGATCGGTTTTGTTATTATTTTGCCAGTCCACAGCCTGGATTTTGATGGAAATTACACTACATCACAATGATATTTTCGAGACCGTGTTAGTAATGAAGTACATAGACCGAGCGCTTTTCTTCACTCCAAATGAGTATTATGTTAAGGTGCATTGTCATAGGTGCGGCTGTAACGATGATCACTGAAGCCTATAGCCTTAGGGGTGGGGGGATGTGTGTGGAACTGTCAGTCAGGAATATTTCGGGGTCATTAAACAGGTAGTCGCGTCCAAGGGCTGTGTGGAAGTGTCAGTATTTTGGGCAGTGTGTGGAAGTGTCAGTGTGGGGAACTGTCATGTAATCGCATACTCTACCCACTTATATTGCATTAGATAACATTATATCGCTGAACTATAAAAATGACGGCTTACCACTGTAAAACAATCACACGTGTTAACACAGCATATAAAAAGCTGTTTTACACAAACACTGACACGCTTTTTCAAACTATAATGGGCGAGTAAACACACTATCTTTGAACACTGACCGCTCCTTGTTTCCGGCCTAAGGTATGTAACTTAAGGAATTGCTTCCTAGCCTTCGCTTTCACTCACCCTGCAATACCAAGAAATACCAAAAGAGGGCATGTCACGCTATTGTGCTGCTGCAAGCGACTCCGCAAGGAACTCGCAGTAGGCATCAAAGAACAACGAAGTATGAAGTAGTAGGTAATCTGTGGTATGAATGGATTCATTAAAACAATACAGGACACAGAGTAAATAATTATTGTGCCCGTCATTATTCTACTTGGGTAAGCAATGCTTACCTTACATCCATGGAATACACGCGCCTGGAATCATGCCAACATAATTTATAAGTACAAGTGTCTGTAGTCAATGTCACTTTGTGAGTGCTAAGTCACCAAAGTTTCTGGTGGATAATAATAATAATAATAATAATAATAATAATAATAATAATAATAATAATAATAATAATAATAATAATAATAATAATAACAATAATAGTCTGAAGAGCCAAGGGGGTTATACCAAGCAGATGAAGGAAGAACTCTGGAGGCAGGAAATTACAGGTGACGACTGTCGAGACAGAACACAGTTCAGGGAAATACTTTCCAACATAAAGGTTCTTGTGGGAGAAAAGAAAGAACGCAGGGGAGGAAGGTGGACAGCAGAGAGAAAGGCGCAACACTCCGAAAGAATGAAGGAAGTGTGGAGGAAGAGAAAGGAAGAAAGAACTATGAGAAGGAAATGAAATGATATTTGCGTGGTCCTTTAGTTTTGGCCGGTTCGCATAATGTAATGTAATGTAATGTAATATAATGTAATGTAATGTAATATAATAATAATAATAATAATAATAATAATCATGACCTGTGTTTTAAGTCCCTTTTAACTACTGTGGTTTTGGAGAAGCCTGGGAGCCGGAATTTTGCCCTAGAAGTGAATTTTGACTGACAATGGTTTCTCCCATTTAAAGACATTCAAATGTCAATCGACTCTACCCAGATTCAAGTCTACAACCTTGGGGCCAATAGGCGATAGTCACGGAGTCAGTGTTGTATGTTCAGTACATTTACTCCGCGGCGTAGCTGTCCGCGTTAAATCGCTCCCCACGACCGCGATGGGGCGCTGTAGCAAGTCCTGAGATCGGAGTTTGAATCCCATTGCTTAAAGCAGCTGTCATGAATGTGTTCGTTTCTTCCAGTCAAATACTGGAATAGTATCTTGTTTCAAGTCCCGAGGCACCTACCTCTAATAATTACAGCTAGACACATTACTACAGTCACAACAGAAACACAGGTTATTAGACACATTCAACACACACCCAAGTACACTGGGCTAATGATCAAAGGTCTCCCAACCCCTTCGGAGGGCGTGGTGGCGTAGCAGTCAAGCTATTTGCCTGTCATCAAAGTGGACTGGGTTTGATTCCCGGTAAATGCATGTGAGATTTTTGAAGTGAAGTGCCATGTCCTATGGATCGGATTCCACGTAAAAAGGAGGTTCCGTGGCTCATGATCGCACGATTAACGGTCACGTAAAACTACAAACTTAGGTTCCCAATCCCGTCATATGAATTAACAACGACAACATGATCCCACACACAATGGAATTGTCTGAACGAACTTGAAACCAGCTGTAAGAGGCCTGCCTGTTAATCGTACGTCAGTGCTTTGCCTCAGGGGTTATGCAAGCAACCCAGTTATCACATCTGCAAAGCGGCCAGTATATTGCAGGATTGGACGGCGTACAATGAAAGAACCACGTATTTCAGTATCATGTACTGTAGCTGTACACTTTAAAAAATGGGTGTTTTATTAGAGTAGCTTATTGCAACACAACCCGCATCCTCCTTTTACGACCGCAAAGATCCTGCTATTGCAACGGCCTCATGCCAGAGTCATCAACTCTGATCCTTGTAAGACACGGGCGCATACTTTGGCCAGAAGTGATTTTGTTGTTTCATTTAGGGGTTTGCGACATCGTCGTCATTTTAGCCCCACATATTTGGGTGAGTGTGTAATTTGTCTAATAACCTATGGCTGTAAAAGTGTGTAGCCTATATGTAATTTGAGCTAGGATTGGGAAGTAGGAAGCCAGGACCATCTGAGTATTTATCATCCACTAACAATTCAATGCGTAGTAATAGACACGTAGCAATGGAAGAGTCCAACTTGCTGCGAGTCACAGAGTGAAGAGCACATATTGATACAACACAAATAAATCAGGATACTCGTACCTTAAAAGTATGTCACCTGCAAAGAGCCACTTCCCTTTTTGAAATGTAATAAGAACGATAATTACGTCAGTGATTCTACTCTCACTGAAAAATAAAAGTTATGCACACAGAAAAGAATGGTTGTATTTGGACAAAATGCGCCGTATGTGTATACCAACGATTGATGTAGAAATGATTCGCTTTGCAAGAAGGTGGATCGTCAGGAACGGTCACCAGAGGGCATGAGTGCTGTTACCGTGAATAGAGCTATCGTGTTATAAGTAGTTGCTGGACCATTCAACAGTCATTCAATACCGTAAAAGGTCATAAGACGCAGAGGATGTCTCAAAAACGTCCAGTCCAAATTCCCCTACTGTATTCCGTCTCTTCCTTTTCTCACTAATTCATTCCAGCCTTCCATTACTATAACATTTTCGTAATCCTTGTCCTCAGAGTTCTATCAATTTCTTCGTAGACCTTTTCAACGTCTTTTTCGTATGTTTGACTCATAGGCATATAGACTTGTATAACTGTGGTGCACGTATGTTCCGTATCGATTTTAGCTACAATAAGCCACTCACAATATTGCACATAATATTCTACTCGCTGTCCGAGTTTCCAAGTCAACATGTGACCTATCCCCTCATAACTGTTGTTTGATTTAGTGCTAATGATCCTGTAGTCTCCTGAGCGGAAGTCCTGTACTTCCTACCAGCGTACTTCACTAATCCCAACCAAACCAATCTTCAACCTATCAATTTCTCGTTCCCAGTTCATTAACCTATCACAACCAATCAAGCTTCTAACATTCCACGCTCCGATCTGTAGGATGTCAGATTTCCTCTTTGTCCCCTTTGGGATGTGAACCTCCTTTCCAGAAGTCCCCACCCGCAGTTCCGAGCGGGAGACTAGTTTACCACCGAATTGGGGAGGAGGCCTTCATCATGTACAGCTGTGCGTCGAGTGGTGCATATCCTCGAGCAGAGCATAACGGCTGTAGTTTTCCGTTGCATTCAGCCATAGGTACATTTACTTGTGTGTGTAATTGTAATTGCGGCTAGGATTGATAAGAAGGAGATTGTAGCCTCATGTTAAGTACCATACAATGACGGCACTTGCCTGGAGTATAATAAAAGGCCACTTCCACTCAGTTGTCTTCAAGAGGCTGAGTGTGGCCCATACTCGTCCTCAAACCAGAATTCAGTTTCTTGACAGAGCCAGGAATTGAACGTAAGGTCTTCGGGACAAACCATAAAAGGAGGCTAAGATGGAGATCGGATCTACTACCAAGTGCTCCCGTTAAGGAAAATTTGATCATTACCCTGTCAGGTTCACTGGCTTGCTTTTAGTGTTGTGACTCGTAATGTCCACCCCAATGATATAGGATCATGTTGATCAAAGTTTCTCTTTAGTCCCACTGTCTCAACTTTCACTCGTCATCATATGTAACAACAAGATGGAGCGCTGAAGATATTGCGATCTTACAAAATTATCTCTGTGAGTTTTGTGTAGTAATGCTGTGCTGATCTGTACCAATGTTTCAAGTGTTTGATTATATCGCTAATTTTATAGACCTGGTTAAATCAGAGCGATGACGCGTTGACAGTGGAGGTCACAATGCACTACTGTCGACCAAAGTATTATGTGCACTCGAGTTTGAAGGTTGTTTGTGAAGTAACCAATGGACCTACATAAAATAAAATAACATCATCATTTTCGTCGTTCTATTGTACGTTAGCTCATGTAGGTTTGGAATTTTTAATTTATATTTTAATATTTTTTGTCGCAGTTGGAGCACAAAAAGTGCACGTTTTTAAGCGTGTTTCAACCATGCGTCACATTTAAGAATTATTATCTCAAAAAGCCATCATCAGATCGAATCCAAATTTTAACACAATATACATTGGAATGTTGTATAACTGGTTTATTAATTTCAAAATTTTGCGTATCCAAGAAAAGAAGTTGTTATCATTTTTGTAAGGTAACTTTTTCTCGGCTCGGGGTGGTTGGAAAATGTAGTTCTTGGTAGCGATGTAATCCTTATACATCAAAAAGTTATGCTGTATGACTGTGAAATACGTAAATTAACTCACTTATTTTATATCGGTTTGTATTTGTAGACGGAAATAACACATCGTTCACCAGCTACCCGCTCCGGGAAAAGCTGTACAGCGTTGCCGAAATGGAGCCCATCACGCATCATGGCGTGCCTCACTAGGAAGTGATGGGCTCCCTAACTATAGGCCACAGCCGCTACATTCCAATTCCTCGTCCTTACATTCACACTTTCCTCCCCAGACAACACGCCACACGTGACGGTACCTGTAGCTCACCCCATGGGTGTCCACATAGAAGCAGCTACAAACTCTGTCGAGCGGAATATGTCCTCGGATAATCCCGGCTCCAAAAGCCATATGATAAATATATATATTGTCACCATTCCTGTCCAAGAACGTCTTCCAACGGCGTACCAAGAAATCGATGCTGAGACCTGGAGCCACGTCTAGATGGCATGCTGAACGACCGAATCGTTGTTGGACCGTTTAGCCTACTACCCTGGTGTTTCTTCCTCAATACGGAACACATTGTCATCTGAGCTGATGGATGCGCTCAGTCGGTTAAATCGTTGTGCATATGCACATCCATCCTGCTGTTATCGAATTCAGTGCAACCTGTTCCCGTGACATGACTTCGTGTCGTGCACCTCAACAAGTTTCCAATGATGGGGTTGTTACCCTTCAGGTGCAAAAACTGGATCACACTACCAACTAACATATGCACCAGCTGAGGGCTACAGGATAAAGCCGTGAAGCTGTGGTCTCCAGCATCAGCCCTTTGAACCCGAAGGGGATTATGTCACCCGTGAGACATCCCTTGTAACTGTGCTGCCGTTCACGTGCCAGCATTTTGAAGTTCAAACTACACATAGATCTACAATATCCGTCCTAAAGCCACAAACACAGTGAAGTATCTTTTATATTTTCTGGTAATTAATGGCCATAATTTTAGTGAACACAACTTGCGTAAAATCCTCCTTAAATGTCCTCTTATATTCGCTAATAAGTGCATTGATTTTCCCTAATTACTGTTAATTCATGCTAATTACAAGTCAGGTGGTGATCACGAAGATACATTTGCTTTGTCCATTTCTCTCTTGTTTCACTTTGAGCTCCTCAGCTCATAAACACGCGTCTGGTGAGGAGATAACTCCGTTAATTACGATACCAACCGCTGCGCACTGAGGTGGAATCTGGAACTGACACTCTCATTTACCTGACATCCACCACTGCTGCTTGCGGTGCGTAGTGTGGGTGTGTGTTCGTTTAGAGATGAGAATCGTATGCAAATCTTAATGGAATTTTGTAATTACATCTTATATAATAGTAATGGCCTCAGAAGTAGTCGCTTGTAACTCTACATAATGTAATATCTCTTCAAATGCGGCATTAGACTACTTCTAACATTCTGAAAAAATATGTAAAAGGAGGATTATGAGATCAATCAGGAATATTCTGTGCATATGTCTGTCTATCTACCTGCCTGTGCGTCCCCCTTTATTAATTTAAACGCCTGCAAAGAATTCCATAAAATTGGTAAGCGTCAAATCATACTTGAGTACATATAACTTTTTATAGTTTCAAATGCGCCATTTTTGCCAATCACATACAAACTCCATTTTGAATTCTGACACTAGACTCCATACCTCCGAAACCAATCACCACAATGATACGAAAATTAACATATTGATACAACTAGAAAAAATAAATAGTTTCACAAATTTCCAGATCAGTCAGTTTGAATATTACACGTATCCGGGATCTTGAATGTATAAAATATTAAAATCAATAAATCACTATCTAATAATTTTGCAGCTTCAAAACTTACTACGAAAATTGCATCGTTCAATAGCTCGTCTCTGCTGAAGTCATAATTCCATTGATTTTAAAAAATCAAGATGGTGGCCATGCGTACTATTAAAATGTAAAACTCAATAAAGCAAGATATAACAGAGCAATGACCTAAATACATTTTGAAAAAGGAGTCTTGCATAAGAGTATCACACTGAATAGTACGCAAAACCCCCATCGTGAATACATAAAGTGTATTTAAATTGATAAATCACAATATAATACATTTGCAATTTCGGAAGCTGGCAATAAGGTACTGTAGTTCAGTATAAGGGCTTTACTTGGCTAAACCATAAGTTCATTGACGTTATCGAGTTAGAGTGGTGGCCATACTTACTATTAAAACAGATATATACACGAGTTGACGGTTAAAATCCGTGACTTGTGCAAGCGAGGTCTATTTTACTAAGTTTCATGCCAATCACTGAGTTACATCATGCTAAATCGATATTAAAAGTGCACAACCACCGTCTTGACTGTATCGGTCGAGTGCCCTTAACGGAGTAAAGCTATTACACGGACTTCTTCTTGCGAGATTTTGTAATTGATCGTGTATTAGACGGAGCGTTATTGATTGAAATATTTGATGTATTCAAAATGACGACTATGCGTAATGTTTAGTTTGATATACCTGTGAGCCATGCTAGGAAGGACCCTTAAGTTGTGCAAGTCTCTCGTTTCATAAATTCTTGTTGCAATTACTCAGTTATATCCTACAATATCTATTTTATGTCCTAGTAGTATACATGGCTCCCATATTGAATTTATTAGGTCGATGAACGTGTGCCATTAACCAAGTAGATTACTTATACAGTACTACCCTCTTGCCAAATTTCGAATTTTCAAGTTAATTAAATAGTGAAATATCGATTTTAATACTGTGCATGTTCAAGATGGCCGTTATGCTCAATATTCAGTCTGATAATCTTATGCAAGTCAAGTCCCTTAAACAACAATCACAGAACTTTGTTGTCATTGCTCAATTATACCCTTTATAGCCTATGTGTACAGTATATAGAATTGAAAATGAAAATCCACAGCCTGCTTGCAGTCTCCGACCGGGTCAGGAATGGAATGAATGAAGCCCCCATCTAGCGGTGAGGATATTAACTGTGCCGGCTGCCGAGGCATGACGCACTCCTCTGGGGAAATCAGAAACAAAATTAAGAATACAAAATGTAAAGCAAATGAAAAGATGAAGACAAGAACATTGTGGACAGAACAACGTAAAGTTTGAAGAGATTTTGGGAAGAGAAGAGGAAGAAGGGAGAGAAGTGAAAATAGTGTCATCATGAGATATTTAAGTTCAAACACTGTCCATAAGAGCAAAAATGATATATAAACTGCTCAAAAAAATTAAAGCACCACTTTTTTCAAAGGCCACCAGATTTTGAAGAATTGACCGCTAAGCTCGAAATCTCAGTATGACGTTTGTCCTGACGCCTACCAAGCATATGCTTCAGCACAACTCCCCAATTTGAGTAGTTTCGGGGTAGCGCCCCCAAAACCAGCCCATTTTCGAAAACCGCAAATTGAAGGTTGCGCAAAACGCTGTAGGGCTTGTCGCAGGTTGCCAAAGCAGTCAAAAATGAATGAGTGTTGCTCTTAAAGGTTCCACAAACACGCTGAAATCGTTACATTTGACATTTGGGCATTTTCAACCCCCTTCATCATCCCCTAAACATGGACTACCATTGGGGCGTCTGAGAAGGCACCGGGTGTTTTTTACCATCTGAAAACCTGCACACCGTCCTCAGTTGCTGATTGCAGTAAGTTCTTAAGGCCTCCGGCAATGTTCACCCCCCCCCCCCCCCCCCAACACCCTCAACTGGCATGGAACCAAACCACCCCGTCTCAATTCACCCCTAAGAAAGGTTTTAATCGAGATGTTTATCAGTGCTCCGAATGGGGAGGTTTCCCCTAACGTTTCAAAAAAGGAGCTGTGCCTGTGTCACCACCCCTTCCCCTGCTACCCCCGTTTGTATGATTTTTCGAATCAGGCCCTTTTTAAGGGCTGAAACGAGGTTCTAATCGCTGAAAGGGTTGTAAAGGTCCTTAGAAGTAGTGGTGACACGAAATCAACCCCTTTCGATCGTTGATTGACATTCCATCCCTCAAACTTGACATTTTTGCACCCTCAACTCTCCCTGTCTGGACGCGTAACGCGTCATAGCAGAGTTTTCAGAGTTGGATGAAAATGAAGCTTATGGCCTGCAATCGAGCCCAAAACAGCAGGTTGGAGTGAAATTCATCGGTAGGGTGGGAAGCGAGACCAAAATTTTTCAAAAAAGTTAACAGCCTCTAGGAAGTACGCCCATGCATAGGCAACCCACATCACGTCATTTTTTCCCATTTCCTTCCTGTTTAACCCATTGCCGTTCATCAGCAACCCGCACGCATAAAATATAAAAATCAATAACAATAATAATAACGTTAGGCCTATTGCTTTTACTCGTACGTCTCTTTTAACTACTGCGGATTTTAGAGACGCCGGAATTTTCTCCGAAAGGGATGTTTAACGTGCTAGCAAATCTACTAACACGGCTCCCGCTCATTTGCGCTCCGTAGATGCCAACAGTGTGTGCCAGGATTAGATCCTACAATCTTGGACACAGCAGGCGGGAACGTTACCACTGCGCCACGCAGTCAGTCGTATTAAAGTGAGCAACACATGATGCAATTGAGTGATAATGAAGACAATTGACTGGAAAAGAGTATTTATAAGAAGCTCACTGCTCTAAATCACTGGATTATAAATGAACAACATTCATTACAGGTTTGTGGAGAAACGCGTTTCTAGTAACCAATAATGGTTAAGGTAATGACGTTACTGTATCGCCGTTACTTTTAACAGTAACGAATTAACGAAAATGTTCGTTACTTTTTCAAGAAGTAGCAATTTGGAGATTATCGCGGATGCAGAGAGTGAACACACATTTACCCGGCAGAACCGTTAGGCCAGTGCCAAAAACTACTACATGTATATTTTACGTGTGAGTTTCTGTTATACCTTAGTTTTAAAGCATGTATCTATTAGCACAAATGTGTCAGAAAGGATCGTGCGTATCCAAGGGCTACTGCCACTCAGCCTGCAGATTAAGGGGGGCGCGTGCCCTGCGCGATGACACTCTCAGCCACATTACTTTGGTTTAAGGTCATGGGACAATACTTATGATCTCAAACAGCTCACGTCATGGCACTGGGCAGTTCCAGCCTTCGCTCCAGATCTTAAATCTCTGGCTCAATCGAACCCGGAGCCTCCTAAGTAAGAGGCAAGATTGCAGCACTTACACCACGGGGTGGACTGTTTGACATTTAGTGAAATGTGTTCTTAAGGAATGGGTTTAAGGAGCTATCTCCGTAATAAGTTACACTAAATTCGCTTATTTCTTAATAGCCCGTGAGAATGGAAACCAACAATATTTTACCACGCCTGGGCGAGGTACAATGTATGTGATATATGAATAATAAGTAAATAACACTCCTGGAAAATTTCCTATATTAAATGTAATATTTCCTAAACTTTCCCCCTTATAATAGTGATCATGACTTTCATACTAATTATTCATATATTATATACATTGTACACTGAGCCACCGTGGTTTAGGGGCCAACACGCCGGCCTCTCACCACTGGGTCCGTGGTTCAAATCCCGGTCACTCCGTGTGAGATTGGTGCTGGACATAGCGGGGGCAGACAGGTTTTTCTCCGGGTACTCCGGTTTTCCCTGTCACAAATTTCATTCAAGCAACATTCTCCACTGTCATTCATTTAGTCATTGCCCCAGGGGAGTGCGACAGTCTTCGGCAGCCGGCACAGTTCATATCCTCGCCGCTAGATGGGGGCTTCATTCATTCCATTCCCTGAACCGGTCGGTTGACTGGAAGCAGGCTGTGGATTTTCATTTTCATATACATTGTACACTCACCCAGTTATTGGATAAATTCGTGTTGACCGACTGAGTGAACAAACTAATAGTTTGTATAGGCAACACTAAATGGTTTCTAAACTTTACATTCCATCATGAACCAGCACGGTAACCATAAACGAACCTTCTTTGATGAATTCATTGTGGATTTGAAAGGTTCGAGTGCCTGCGCCTATTCTATTTGACTGGCTGTGCGGCTCAGCGGTAATGTTCTCGCTTGTTGTGCCCAAGGTTGCAGGAACGAATCCTGTTGCAGTCATTTGAGGATGCGCAAATGCGAGGGAGCCTTGCCATTAGATTTACTGGCACATTAAAGGTTCCCCTTCGAGGCAAAATTCCGACACCCCAGCGTCTCTAAAAGCCGCAGTAGTTAAAAGGGAAGTAAAACCAAAAAAATTAATTAACTTCGCCGGGATATTAAACTTACTTCAAGATATCGTAAATACGACTGTAAGTAATCAAATGTTCCTAATGAGAGGGTGTTGCTGCAGTCAAGCTTCAGACACTCTGGTCGCATTAGCATTTGACCCGGAGCGCAAGGCAAGTCCAGCGAACTACTCTATAAATACCAGTTAGACAGCATTCAAAATTATGGCTGAAAAACCTTTCAACGCACAACCCATCATCATAACAGAAATATTATTGGCCGTGAACCCGAAGGTTAACCAGAGAGCGGGATCAATGGCACCACAAGTGACGAGCCTCTGCCAAAACAAACGGGTTATGGAAACAGCAGCTCAATAACAGGTTCACGGCAAGCGATAAGAACAGTGTTCTTCTCATATCGTTACACAGTAACTGCATTATATGCACTTCCTTCACTCATTGCTCCAGGCAATAAGAGAGCGAACAAGGACAAGGCCCCTCCATTTTTATTCAACTAGAGACATCATTTTGGAATTAAGGTATTAGGGCCAGGTTCTATCAACGCAGAGTTAACAGGCCATCAGTAAATGCCTCCTTAATTTTAACATCGGAATTAAACTCTTTGGCGTTTCACCGGCACATTCGCCGATTGGCATTAGCAAACGAATCGTTATGTTTAATGGCTGTACACAATTCATTGAAATATGATGTTTGTGGCAGTATTTGTACATTTTTGGTCATTGTTGAGAATTAAGTTTTACTCACGCTCCATTTTGGACCTCGAATTTATAAAGAACGGAGGAATTACTTTGATGAATGCGGTGACACAGAATTTATTACGAGATTTCTGGTGTCAAAATCTTCGGCGTTTCTTACAGAATCCACAACCTAGAACTCACTTTTTGCACCTCATAATACTGTCATCATGGGAGAAAACATAGACAATCTTACATTAGAAATGCCCTCCTGCTCCAATTTAGAGCATCATACGTGACATTCTGGTCTACTAGCTTATTTTTACCAATTTCTGAAATGCTACCTATTCCCTGCATTTTGTTTTCTTGAAGCATCAGAGTGCTAGCCTGGAAGTTTTCAACAGACTTGTCGTCTGCTGCCAACCTAACGTATTCTCCATTTGGCAATGTAACCACTTCACTAAATAATCGACCACCTCGTGGTGTAGCGGCTAGCGTTCCTAGCTGTCGCCCCAAACTTCTACTCCAGGCAAATGCTGGGATAGTTCCTAACTTAAGGCCACTGCAGCCTCCTTCCCAACCCTATCCCCAATTTACAAATGCACACACTAGTACAGCCATCAGAATAACACAGGCTATCTCACAAATTCCAACACAACCAAATACACGGGGCTGTATGACCATGTTGTCACAGCTCCTATCATAAGCAATAACAGTGGTGGGTTAAGCCTGAGCTCAGACACTACCTGAGGGAAGATGATTTGAAAAGAAAGGAAAAAGGTTTAGGAGTGGAAAAGATCTTAGGAAGAAAGGAAAAGAATTCAAGAACAAATAATTAATTAGATAGTGAGAAAAAAATAGTTATGTTGCTCAAAGCTTGTGGAAGAAAGGTGAACAAGCGGGCGCCTGAGCGAGAATAACGGAGAGAGCGGCGTGAGCTGAGGTTACCGGCAGGCTGTCGCTAAGTGCTCTTTTCCTCCCGAGCACTAATTTGGGTACTATGTAGGAGCGTAGTGCACTGGCGAACAAAGGTATGCCAGACGAAAATGACTTATGTACTTTCCCTTCAAAAGGGTGAGATTTTAGAAAGCATTCTGAAATGCTAGAAAGATTTAAATTAGCCGGGATATTTTTATTACCCGCCACTGTCGGATCCCCAACAGAAAGACCAAATGCCCCCAGAGTGGACAGAGAAAAAGCGCCTTCAGAGCTTTTAGTGATATTTTTATTATTATTAGTAGAAATTATTAGAGAGAACCGATTGTTGCGTTTAAAGAAGGCTAAACTCTTACCTAGCGGAGTGCCGACTAAAAGTTTAGAATGGGTTAGAAACCCAACCTAACTTGAACGAAACCAAAATTCTAAACAGTGAATCACGGGACAGAGCGAAACTCTCTTCAAGTAGGAAGCTGGCTGAGTGAGCTATACTTGCCTTAATAATTCACTAGAATTAGCTAGAATAGCTAAAAGAAACTTTTTGAGTGATGTTAGCAGACGTTTTGCTCTAAACGCAACAAATGATTGAGTTGGTAGCCATCTTAGCATTCGGTGATTTTGTTTATTTCTTTGAATATGAAGTAATTCGAAAGAAAAGGTAGGGAAAGAGAGGTCGTACCTAACAGCTCTTCGAGCAAAATTATATCTATACTAATATAATAAAGCTGAAGAGTTTCTGCGTTTGTGTGTTTAAACGCGCTAATCTCCGGAACTACCAGTCCGATTCGAAAAATTCTTTTTTTGTATGATAGCCAGATTCATGATGAGTAGTTTAGGCTATGTAGCATTACGCTACTTCTCTCAGGTAATCTTAATGATTGATTTTTGTACAGTAAGTCGGTAGAACAAGCGCTTCCAAACAGCACTATCCGCATGCGCTGGCGTTAAGGTTAGTGATACGTACACAGTTTCACCGATCTGAACCAAAATTTGTATACTTACCCTTTGGAATCCTGCGAGTAACACTGTCTACGTGAAATTTATGACAGACCAGTCTATTCCCTGCATTTCGGCCCTTTGGCAAAAATCTACACCGTTTCATCGATCTGAACCAAAATTTGTCTACTTAACCTTTGAAATCCTGCAAGTAACACTGCCTACGTGAAATTTATGACAGACCAGTCTATTCCCTGCATTTAGGCCCTTTGGCAAAAATCTACACCGTGTCACCGATCTGAACCAAAATTTGTATACTCACACTTTGGAACCCTGCGAGTAACACAGTCTGCATGAAATTTCGGACAGACCACTCCATTCCCTGCATTTAGGCCCTTTGGCACAAATCAACACCGTTTCACCGATCTGAACCAAAATGTGTATACTTACCCTTTGGAACCCTGCGAGTAACATTGCCTAAATGAAATTTATGACAGACCAGTCCATTCCCTGCATTTAGGCCCTTTGGCACAAATCTACACCTTTTCACCAATCTAATCCAAAGTTTGTATACTTTACCCTTTGGAACCCTGCGAGTAACACTGTCTACATGAAATTTTGGACGGACCACTCCATTCCCTGAATTTTGAACCTTTGGCACAAATTTACACCGTTTCACCGATTTGAACCAAAATGTGTGTACTTACCCTTTGGAACCCTGCGAGTAACACTGTTTCCATAAAATTTTGGACAGACCACTCCATTTCCTGTAATTAGGCCCTTTATCACAAATCTA
This sequence comes from Meconema thalassinum, assembly GCA_946902985.2. NCBI lineage: Eukaryota > Metazoa > Arthropoda > Insecta > Orthoptera > Tettigoniidae > Meconema > Meconema thalassinum. Next base: position 1,121,689,741 of record OX336389.2, on the reverse strand, counting down.
CACCGTTTCTCCTAATTGCACCAAATTTACATAGGCCTACACTTTTATACCCTGCTCTTAACACTGTCCACTTGATATTTTGGATAACGCTCTCCATTCCCCACATTAAGAATAACAAACAAAATGAAGTTGAAACTTGCGTATTAAGGCCCTAGAACCATTCATGGCCGTAGTAGCGTAACCGGAAGAGTATTTTAATAAGTCTATTGTTGACGGCCAGTTCTGGCTGCATGACGTCATTCCTACCAGTGTTCTGGTGCATAATTGCGAAAATAGTTGCATCTTGCGCTGTTTATAAATTGCAGTCACGGAGAGTAATTAATGCAAAAAGATTTCTTATGTCCCTTTAAACAGTTCTCATCATGAAAATATTATGCCTCTGTATAAGTGCAATGGTGTTGGTGCAGTAGACGACACTATTGGTCTCTACATTTGTAACAGCCAATGAGATATAGGTCCTAGGCGGTGTCTTTTATTACACTTACTACTCTTTCTAATATTTTTTTAAAATTTGTTTGTAAATTACATGTGTCAGTGCTGTAGTTAGTAAATAGCTGTTTTCCCATTCATAATTATCATTATTATCATAACGGGAAAATGACTTGAATGTTACGTTCATTATACTGTACTACTTATCACCCCCACAACAACCACCACCACGAAAATTATATTTTTAAAATATTTTTTTTCTGTTAGTGTAAGTATCATGTGCCAGATCTGTAGTAGTATTCATTATCATCCATAAAACAAATGAATCCACCGGGCGAAGCCGGGCACTACTGCTAGTAACTCAGAAAACTTGTGGCAATTTTAATTGCTTCAACAATAATAGATTTTGTGATAGTTTTTCAATTTAGAAGTAATTTTGAACATTTTGAAGTTCTCAGACTTATGACAAACAATAGAAAACCTTACAAGGGTTTTCGAACTATGCATACAATTAAAAGGTCTAGGACCTATAATAACAATACTAAAGGACTTGGTTTATATTTCGTTAGATTGGTTAGGTAGAATACCAATGCTTTAAGAATGCCTTTGTAGTGGGAAAAATGTTATAAATAATCAATCTTAAATTCCTATACACAGCAGGAGAAGACTAAGTGGATTAAGAAGTGGATTTATAACCACTAGGATATTCATACATAATGTAATAGATGCTAGATTCAAATGGGGCAGGTCGCTTTAACGAAGCCTGAATTAAACAAAATTAGATATAAACGTTTAACAATGGAGAAATTATTACTTCCTGGACGCGGCAGGAAAAAATGCGTATTATAATGTGGATTTATTACCACATAAATATTTAAACATTAATTACTAAATGATATACCAGAAAAAATTGTGAGGGGGCCTGTATAGGCTAAGCCTCGTTGAGATACAAGAAAATAGTTTAAATACTGTATACCCTAAATTGTTAGTAAACGAAATTGGGAGTATAGGATATGGGGAATCAGAGTCCTGGCTGATTTTACTAGTTCGAGCGAATCGCGACGCAGAAGGTGCTTCGATTTGAAGCACTGAAAGTTTGTAGAACATAAGAAAACTGTTCCTATTGTAGTTTATGGAGATGCACTGAGCTGAACTTTAATAGGTTTCTGGCGTTATAGAGTTTTAGGTTGCAGTTAATATAGTTCAATTTTACTTAAAGTTGGCAGTAATTTTGACGCTGTTGAGGATAGTTCTTCACAGTTTAGATTCTATTGCAAGTGGAAAATTCCAGAACTGTAGTTACAGTTTAAAGGAGTAAGCAAAGATCCCTCGTAGGCCGACAAGTTGGGTTTCAAACAGCTATGAATTGGGCACAAACCTATAAAACATGGTTAAAATCACTTGAAGGTAGTTATTTAGCTTTCATTGTAGATATGATGTTTCCTGCAGCCGTTAGACACAACATTAAAACATGGCGTCGATTTCAATCACCTCATGGAAAAAGGAGATGAGCCTCCATCAGAGGACTGAACTTTTCACTTAAGCGTCTAGACGAGTAGTGAGCGAGGGATACAGGCACGCCGATAGCCAGAACGACGAAGGGGAGGGGGGGGAGAGAGAAAGGAACAAAAACAGAGTGGGTAACATGATAAACTGAAAACACTCTACGTAATACAATTTTTGGTTCATAAATATAATCTTCATGGAGATTGCAGACAACGACAAGGACGACGTCTGCGTGCGTGAGTTGAAACCATTCTTGAAGTTGTGAAGTTCAAAGCTTCGACAGGTTACCGCATGGTGAGCTGTTGGTGGACTACATAGAAAATACACATCTGGAACAGACTTTCAAAAGAATAAACAAGTATTCAAAGGAACAGGAATACATAAAGGGTCCCTGTTGGTGTCTGCGGAGGTAAATAAAAAAACTAATGAAAAGGAGAAAAAGCAAAGAGCAGCGACTGCTAACTCTAACTAAACGTGTATTCCAAGGAATACACCAAACAGCAGTATTACTTAGACACTGGACTTAATTGTAAAATCTGATGTCAAGAAAGTATAGTGATGTACTAGCAGGTACCCGCGGCTTCACACGCGATGATGACAATGGGGATGATGCATTATTGCTGATAATTAGGCTATTCTATTACAGCAATCTCGGCTGGGTGAGTCTATTTTAATTCGGAAAATGATGATGCCTACAGTATATTAGTATGAACCTCGAAATGGGAATTCCATAGAGATTAGAAAGTCTACAGGGTACGAAGTTACCTTATGTGAACACATTTTAAAATGGAGTTTTTTGTTTTGGCATGTTTTGCTGAGACTTAACGATTTTGTTGTCTGGATACTCGTGGGCACGCCACATAGCCTACAGTTGCCCATGGGAAAAATGGTTTTGTCTAAATGTAGCCTACACCTGCTGCTTTTAAGTGTGTGTCATTGCACTTTGTTAATAGTAATTGCGAATATTGTTTGAAGAGGGAACTGCACTCTCGGACACTGGAATGGCAAATCTATCGGAATATGGGGAATTAAAAGTATCTTTCCTTAAGCTATTCAGGGTGTAATTTTCCCACAATTATTGATGATTTCAACGTCAACATGTCACTATTAATAGACCTATAATAAAATATCTCTCACCTTGGCCGCTGATGTACATTGTGCAGCCTCTTCCATTGTTACATTCTAGGGATTGAAATTCTCCAACAACCCTTTTGCCTCACCTGCCTCTCTAAATATTGAAAATTCCTGATATTGTGCTTTTAGAGATCTTTGAAAGAGGTTGCCCTCGCACATGGTGTAGATGCATTGTCAATGAAAAACATTCCATGTTACGAACATGGACCGTGTAATCTGTACCGAAAGCTTCTGCAGAGTTAACACCAGGCCAATTCTGAACAACAGTTCCTTGAACTCAGATTTGCCAATATTGTATTATATCGTCCCATGTGTAATATCTCTACAGGGTAAGTACGTAACATTTGGTTCAGATCGGTGAAACGGTGTAGATTTGTGCCAGAGGGCCTAAACGTCGGCAATGCAGCGGGCTGTCCGAAATTTCAAGTGAAGAGTTTTACTCGTCAGGTTCCAAAATGTAAGTAGGCCTACGCAAATTTAGGTTCAGATCGGTGAAAGGGTGTAGATTTGTGACAAAGGGCCTAAATGCGAGAAATGGAGAGGGCTGCTTGAAATTTGAAGTGGACAGTGTTACTTGTCGGGTTTCAGAGGGTAAGTATAAAAAACTTGGTCCAGATCTGTGAAACGGTGTAGATTTGTGCCAAAGGACATAACTACGAACATTGAGCTATAAATACAGTACATGGATGAAGAGCAATCTATGTGCTAATTCAGGGTATAAGCTATCAGTGTAATCCGCAGCGTTCCAAAAGATAAGTACGTAAAATGTGGTTCTGTTCGGTTAAACGGTGTAGATTTGTACTGTACCTGAAATTCACATAGCCACCACCTATTATCCGACGGATGGAAAGGATCGCAAAGGCTGTAGATACCCAGCTAGATAAATCAACAAATCCCCGCTAGATGGTTAACTAGGAACCTCTCGGTGCATGATATTTATTAAAACACGATAGTACTACTACCTAGCTACGTACAAACACTCCTACGATAAGGTATGGTAGGACGAGATTCTCGGAATCCCGAGGATGAACGGTTTAAAATGTGGGCACCAGTACCTAACTAGTAGTACCACCACAATTAATTATTAAATAAAGAGATCGTAATATTCTATAAAAGGAACAAGCAAACTAAATAGTGCCTGCAAGCCTTTATTCAGAACAACACATATTAACAATGTCCAGTATTAAATAATCAGATCACACGTTGAAGTACATAAAATGCTCAAATAAAATAAATATTGACTTCTTCTGGAAGTAAAATATACCGTGAATTTCGGCGTCATGGCCTCTCTCTGTCCTCATTAAGGAAAAATTAAAATATTTAAAATATACGTTACGTCAATGGAATGTTTAAAAATATCAACCACTTGTTGATCACACTGTAGTTCGAGAAATTATTATATCTCGTAAAAATACGCTGTTATATACATAGTTCAACCCTGCATGATACATAAACTCCTTAATATGTCGTTTCTATAAGTATTACATTCATAATAAAATATTTAAAACTATAAATTCTAATTATTTTTTATTTTTACACTATGTTCAAATTTATCGTGTCCCGCACGATATTTCTACCTTCTCTCCGTTCTTTCTAGATCACAATGTAAATTTCCTTACTTCTTTCTCATCGTAAGATACACAACTATCCAGTTTACTATCACTGTATTTGTCATATCACTATTGTACCCATGTGATGACTTTCCATGGCAAATATGCTTTCACCTCCAGCCAGCTGCAGTCCTCGGGCGTGTGCCATCCAACCCACTGAACGGTCGCATATTTAGGATTTGAAACTATCAGGTAGCAACTCTACAATGATAACACACAACTCTATTCTAAAGGGTTTAATTTGATCTAAATCATGGCTTTTCACACATTTACTTTAAAAACACACAAAGCAATGAAATCTGGAGCATTGAGATGACATAAACACATAATCCCTTACGTTACACTCATCTGCACTCCCATGGCTGGCATTCTAATCCTCTGACTAGATCTATATCAGTCCATGCGGTTTTACAACCATGCCGTGTCATTACACAAAAATGCAAAATATACTCCTTCCCTTAATTACTATTCACACTTTATCCTCTCACAAATTCAAATAACTGTTGGTTTAATTTTTATACTGCAATCACCATAAAAATCACTTCCTCGTGCGCTAATGCACTGATAACAAACACAAACAGCGTTAATCTCACAATATCTAATTAACTAGTGCATACAATTTTCAACTATACAATATGTGTACAATCATGTCTTATTCCTTTCTTCCCACCAAAACATTCGAGTCTACCATGCGTTTACCAACTTTTTAATTGTAAATCCACTATATGCCGTAATGAGTTCTCTTCCAAATTATCGTTCTGTTACTGTTGTGTTGAGTTGGGACTTACTGCTACCCGTCGCGTTGGTTTAGCGTTAAATGTGTAGTTTCAAACTTCGAAACTAGGTGTCTCTGTCAGTATACAAACGTAACTTTTACCATTTACAACTTGGCCACATATTAAGATATCAGGACGATTCTTAGTTAGCAATGTGTCTTACTACACATATATTTTATATTCATTAATACAATCATCAATTTATAACATTCAGGGTATCACACATTTATAATTCTCAACTCCTACTACAGTAATACAATGTTCGAGGTTCACCCCCCAACCTTTTATGCTGTATACAATGGACCCTCGCGGCGGGGAGTCAACAAGTATGGCCGCTACCTCCCCTCTGTCACACTTATTATCTCGCTTCTACTGAGCGATGTTCTGTTTTCGGACATAACAAACCTTACGAGGTCACAACGACCCCTCGTGCTAGTGGAATAATTATTACAGATTATGTTTGGAAAGATGGACTTGTTTAAAACATTTATACCTATCGTTAGGATTTAATGGCTAGCCTCACAGGCACATTTATTTCAAGCCGAGGAAATGAGATTCATCAAGCATGTAGTCCCAGCGGATTAGCCGGTCGCTAGTGTTAAAGATCACGGCAAGGGCACAACTTCCCTCCGTGTCGAATTCACTCCCACAGAGATGAATTAATTCATACAATTTGCCGGCTCACGGTCGATATCACGCGTAATGGCGAGGTGTCCACAGTTGCCCTTCTATACGCCTATGATTCGAATCCAAACCTCTTATTAGCATAATCTGAGCTAGGGTTCCCACTATGTACGCTCGATTGTTTATCATGTCATCGTATGCCCTCGGCTATACGAGACTTCACACGTCGACTAAGCAAACCTGACTTTCCTGACTACTCATGCGGATGAACTCTTCCTTAATTATTAAGACAATCTATATCAATTAATCTTATATGATTTTTCATCAAGCTGCAATTCAATTCGCTTTTAAACATTTCCTTTTTCCATATTCTTATCATCTTTCCAAAGATTGTTATTTATATGATTCTTTGTGACATCATAACGCTGATTTTTCATTTGAGCGGTCCTTTAAATTTTATAACATTGCTTCAACATACAGTCATTTACCTTATACATGTCTACATACATTTTCCCTGATGTTTATTTATTATTATTATTATTACTGACACATCTTCCCTTGTCCCGACACAACGTAACGGTAGTTAAATCATCAATAACTGAACTTCCGCGTTCATTACATGTTAACCCTTTTACATCAAATGCCATTTCTACGTTACTTGTAACGGATTTACACACAACTCGATATAAAACGAGCATCTTAACTTGACTATATTTCAACACAAAATTAGGGCATGAAGGTCATACCTTCCAAATTCAACTTTCATTGGCATATATTTTACATCTTTAGATATTTCGACATACATACATCTTACAATAAAATCATGGTTTTAGGTACTTACGTATTTTCCATGGCGGATTCGCCCACTTACGCTCCATTATGCCTGCCATATTGCACTTTAGCAAGGCATAATTACGCTTTGAACACACGTGTCGCGTGATTTTCCACTGAGAAATGCACTTCACTTTCCTTTCTCATATTGAAGCTACTGCTTCGTTTTTCCATACAACACATTTATATTTATCTCTACACTTGTAAAATATACATTTTAAAATATATAAAAATCACTTAAAACACACGATATTTATATACACTTTCCTCACTTAGTGACACTTCCTGCAGTATCTCAGAATTACAGGTTCCGTAGAGTATTCCTCCATGAATAATCCTGTTTCCTGATTGAAAGTCTTGTGACATCTGCTCGAAGATCCCTAGTGTATCCCTGCTCCTGGAAAATCCCTCATGATTCCCAATGTATAACAATTCCTATCAAATTGTACATTACCGATAATAGCATAGGTGTGCTTTAATATCGGTCTGAACGTTAACAATGTGGTATTCACGTTAAAATGCTCCACCCGTATTGACAAAGTATTTATACATGCGCGCTTCTAAACATTGTAAACTTATCTAACAGATATGTTCTGCGCTGTGCTTGCCTATTGTACATTCCACTTGTACATATACCACTTTTACTGTTCTTATACTGCGCCTACTGTTTCCGTGAGCGGTGCGCTCCTAACCATGTTTGTACAGTCACACGTCTATTTGTATAAAATACATTGTCTCTTCACTATGAGGTTCTACTGACGTATTGCGATTCTTCATTATACATCGTACGTTGTACTTTGAGAATAATACTCACTGATGACTAAAATGTTAAAGTATTGGAGCGCGTATAGTGTCCTTTCAAGGCACAGAGTAGCGTGCACCCTGCCCTGCGAATTGCCTTCAACTGTGTGTTAACTCGTACATTACACTGTACGGCTAATATACTGATTAATTCTTGACAAAGTTAAAGTATTGGCGCGCGTATAGCGTCCTTTCAAGGCCCAGAGTGGCGTGCACCCTGCCCTGCGAATAGCCTTCAACTGTGTCGACTGCCTCCTCTGGTGGGCTTATATGGCTTTCTACATGAAAAGTAGGTCCCTAAATCCATCGGAGCTCCAACTCTTCTCCAAATGCCTTTCCTGGCTCGAAATAACGTTTTTCTTATTCATCTTGTATCGCTGGTTCCATAGATGCCTGCGTGCTTGAGAATCGATCGGTCGATTAATTAGAATTAATTAACTTCTTCGGCGCATCCTGACGCCGAGTCGATGGTGATTCCCCTTTTGCCTCCTGCAATCTATCCGCTAACCTCCTGGAGGACGTGTTCCTCCGCACCTTCCTTAATCTGCTTCAATTTTGGCGTTTGATTGCTTGATAATTAGTCTCCTTGAATTCGATTCACATTGGTGTAACCTTAATGTGTGTCTGATGTTTCAATCGCGAGTAATCTTCAAATTAACTTTGCCGCTCCCCCCATTCCACTGCGTTCTCCAATTGTGTCACGGGGAGTTTTTGGTCAACATGTTCTTCTCTCACCCTCTCCAGACGGTAAAAAAGGATCCGAGTGACTGACATGTCGCCACGAAAACACGCCTACTTTCAAAAGTCATTTGTTGAGTGTCATGAGCTCCAAATCCTGGTGCTGGCTTCAGAACTTCATGCACTTTTCAACCATATTATGCCATATTCTTACATATTTTCTGTGTTATTTAGCAATATAACAGCAGAATTTGCTCCGTATCACCTTAGTGATGTAATTTAACCTGTCTCTAGGGGTTCGTCTTGATTAAACTCCCTCAGAGACCCTGGGTTCGTTTCTCTTTAGCAGTTCCACTCTGCTCTCACTTTCTCAGTGTCCCAGGTTCGACACCAGTCAGCCTAATGCCCTCGGGTACACTATGAACATATGGAGCGAGCAATAAAGTTTATTACTGTTCAAAATTGGACTTATCCATTAATAAAAACGATAAAATAATGAAAAATACGACAGACGATCATCGTGGTTATTGGTTACTCGTTCATAGTGGTTTGCGGTACTTGACATTACATTTTACAGATCGCGTCGTCTATATATCATTTCACATGGACAACATTGTCGCTTATACATTTTACAGTTCGCTATTCACACATCGTAAACATTTGAAATATTCATACACATCGCTTTTACTGAGCAAGTTCCTCATTTTGCGTTACCTATATGCATACAATTCAACAATACCATTTCTTCACATCGCAACTTAATAACAGCACGGAATTCCGATAATTAAAATAAAAACCATTTCTACACACCTCTGGGATGCATGAAATTCAGGAAGTCTACTAGCTATACACGACTGCGTGATATAACTTTCAAATTACAACACTTCTAACAATTATACATTTCTCCTCGTGCTTTAAATACTTTTAACTTGTTCCATCCTTTACGCAATATCATTTCATTACAAAACATTTCAACTCATTACACATTGTAACAATTCATTCCGGGATATTACCTTGTCAACTTTACTTATTAAAAAACCACGTTCATTTAACCATTACATTATAAGATCCCTCTGCGCATAATCATTGAATTAATAAAAATAAATTTCATATCCTTACATTTCTTATTATATTTACTGAACTACTGTTCATTTCAACCTTATCAAACCTTTCATAACATTGGGTCGATGTATTTCAATTATATCTCATTACTTTATATTTTACCGCTAGCTTAGCGTTGTTATATTTCCGCTCTTATAGATGAGCTATTAATTCCTCTGTCAAATAAATTGTAGCCAAAAACTTGTTGCTTTCTTCCTATTAAATGCACTGACATTCGATATTGGATTCAGATAGTTGCATTAATAAATCCTCAGATTTAAATAACTCCGTCTTTACGAACAACGTCATAAAATTACTGACATATTCCTTTAATTCGTCGAATAAAATACATTGAAGTATTTATAATATTTCTTATGCTTCCCAAAGCACTGTACAACTTTATAGTTGAATAATTAAAATATTATGTTGAAGCATAATCATTAAACATTCCTAAAATATATCGAAGTATTATGATGAAGTATTATGATGAAGCATTCCACACTTTATAAAATGGATTCGAATACGATCGACAAAATTATTCGCTATCAAAAATCGCAACGGAGAATAAAAAGAAAATTTACGGAACGTCAAAAACGATACACGCTGATGTTTAAAAGTATTGAATTTAAATTACAATTAAAATGAACTATCAACGCTAAATAAACATGAAATTACAATGGTCACATAACTACAAAAATATTGGCCATTCTAGATATCACAAATATGGCAATCAACTACTAAATATATCAAAACGCTGTATCTACCTTCAGCCCGTATAAATCTTCTGATAACCTGGGTTATTGATGAAGAAGACGCCTGCATTCCTTGACTACATTCCAGGGATTGTTGAAAGTCAAGCGGGATTGCCTGGCTGCTAGGAGTTCGAAACAGCGACATCTCTCCGTTCGCCTGGGGTCGAACCAACGGTGCCATCGCTCGTTCCTTGGGTCTCGAACCTGGATCGCCCGTACGCTTCCGAACCAGAAGGTTCTGTCGAAAATTCTCTTCAAACGTCTCCACTCTCGAAGATCATCGGTCAATTGATAGTATATCGAGGTTGTATATTGAGACTTCCGAGTTGATGTTGGAAACTCACGCAGTTGCATATTTGTTAGTGACTTATGTGGACTGCTGATGGTAGTGCAATTCCACATTTTCGTGTTAATTCCATCGTTCGTTGCTATTAGGTCACCTCTGGAATCCACATAATTATGTATCGGTTAGTTCACCTCCATGTATTTAGTAGCTCATGTATCCACTTGTAGTGTTCATGTTAAAATTTCCTTGCCGACTCAAATTCAAAAGCATGTAGAATATTTTGAAATGATGGATATAATATTCTAAGTCGCAGGTATTTCTCTGTAGATTCGTTGTAGAATTCTTGTGCATTAATTACGTCGTACAGTATATGCTTCTTCTTCTGTATATCTTATATGTGTCGGCTTCTTTATAAATGCAGAATAACGAATTCACTTCGTTAATAGTTGTAGATATTTCAAGTACCTCTCAGTCTAAGTCGTTCTCTTGTATAATGGAATTTAAGCGAAGCTGCTTCACGTTGCTTGACCGATGAAGGTGTCGTCCTTCCCGTCAAGTTTGACTTTCTCTGCGGATCTCGGTTCAGTGTGCTTCTCGGAACTCGAAAATTATACGTCTTGCTTCAACTCGACTTCGAAGTGGAATAATCTCTCTGTCAATCTGCGTCTCCCCTCCTTGATTTAGAAAATGGCGTCATTCAATGACTTTTCCCTTCATAATTAATTATTGCCTCACCGGGCTTTCAGCTTAAATGTTATACAATCCAATGAGATTTATTTTCCAATAGCTCTATATTTTTGTAGAGTAATTACTTATAATTGTCTTAAATAATAATTATAATTAGCTGTGTATTTTATACTGTATTAATTATTTCACTGGTTTAAGCGGTGTCACATGACTTCTCCATCCACACGTCAGAGAGTGGGGTCGTGTGCAGAAAGGCTCGCTTTTGCAAAGTCTTGGGTGCATCCAGTCGCGCGCCGTAAACAATCTCCCCTCTCTCTCACTCGCTTGACCAAAACTGGTTTCTCCTCACTAAACCTCTCAAGGACTTGTAAAAGTGTCGACTTCCAGCCTACTATAAATCTCATTTAACCAATGCTAAAAATATTCTTCAAATAAAAACATCATATTTCTCTGCACATTTTATCATTTCATAAAGCTACGCAGTGAAGTCTCTACTTCTGGTTGCGTTTAAATGCATGCCTGTAATGCAAATAGTATACTCGTTCCCTTTAAATGGAAACATATAAATTGTTAAGTAAAACAGGTTCGATCCTCGCCTCGTGTCTTTCATTGGACTCCTTTAAATACGGGTTCAGTACCAAAGGGCTCAAATGTAGGGAATGGAGAGGGCTGTCTGAAATTTCATGTGACAGTGCTACCTGAAGGAATCAGACTAAGTACGTAAATTTTGGTTTAGATTGGTGAAACGGTGTACATTTGTGGCAAAGGGCCTAAATGAAGGGAATGGAGAGGGCTGTCCGAAATTTCAAGTGAGCAGTGTTACTCGTCGGGTTCGAAAATTTAAGTACGTAAATTTGGTTCAGATCTGTGAAACGTTGTAGATTTGTGCCAGGAATGGAGAGGGCTGCTTGAAATTTGAATTGGACATTGTTACTTGTCGAGTATCAGAGGGTTAGTATGTAAAATTTGGCGCAGATCGGTGAAACGTTGTAGATTTGTGTCAAAGGGCCTAACTACAAACATTGAGCTTTATATACTGTATATGGATGAAAGGCAGCCCATATGTTAATCCAGGGTATAAGCTATCTCCAATTCAAATTTCATCCAAATCCGTCCAGCCGTTTTAGTGTGAAGAGGTAGCAAACACACTCACGCACTCACATTCACAAACTTTCACAATTATAATATACCAGACAACACGGCGGGCTGCTGACAGTCTCCTCATGGCACCTCGCGATGAATCAGCAAACCATTCTCACACCTGGCATTGCGGTGTGATAAGTATACAGATTGTGCAATTGGGTTACTGTGGGATTTAAGGGTTGCTGTTAAGACCATCACCCTTTTGTGTTACATAAATAATGTGCAGCTAGAAATCTTCCCAGGAGAGCACACAACAACTCACCCAAGTTTCATCGCAACTGGATGAATGGTATATGAACGCATAGGGACATACCTACAGACATACAAACTAACACGTAACATTGATCACCTTTTGTCCGTGTGTGTGTGCGCGTATGTGTGTGTTTCCCCCTTAATAACGTCTAAATGGCTGGAGCGATTTCAATGAAACTCAGTAAGGTCATAGCACCATTTAGGTCGACCCCGACCGTGCCCTTCAAATGTTACTACGTCTACCAATCCAACATGGCGGCTGTGCGAAATATTTAACCAGCATTCAATATCTCCGAAGCTTTTACCGATATCGCCCTGAAATCTTGTACGGTAATAAAGGACACTACTAGAAATTCACCGATGAGACTTTCAAAAACCTGGTGACTACTAAACTAACATGGCGGCCAAGCAAATTTGCGACCTTTAAATAGACTTTTCTTGCGATTTAACCATCCAAAGGCAATGAAACGTGGTGCAGCAAATGTTTATATACATTGCAATACAGTGACATTTAATTGAATTCAATTGTTTACATAACCTCAAGATGGCAGCGGTGCGAAATATTTCACTGGCATTCAATATCTCCGAAACTATTACTGATATCACCCTGAAATTGTGCTCGATGATAAAGGGCACTACTGCACGTTTATCTTTGTAACTTTCAAAAACCTGTAAAGTACAAAACGAACATGGCGGCCAAGCGAAGTTGAAACGTTTTAATAGATTTTTCTCGCAATTTAACCATCTGAGCGCAGTGAAATATGGTACAGTATATGATTATACATATTGCAATGCACTGTCATCTAATTTAGCTCAATTGCTTACATAAAATCAAGATGGCGGCTGTGCGAAATTTTAAAATTAAGTTTCTATTTCTTGTGTCGTAATCATGCGATTGAAGTGAAACTTTGCATAATGAAGCTACGCAATCATTTTCCTTTAATGGTACATAACTCGATGACCTATACATATCCTGTATATAGCAAACCGACATGGCGACCTTCCGAAATATTTAGACGGTTTTCAATATCTGCGAATCTATTACAGCAATCAAACTGAAATTTTGTGTGTTGACAGAGGCAATTAATATAAGTAGGATATATGAAAATAGGCTTTAGTTCTTCACGGAACTACTTGTTATATACCGTATAGAGATACTGTAGATAGCTATATCCGGCATGTGTTGCAATGCCAAGGCAGAAAGGAAGATAATAATAATATTATTGGTTTTACGTGCCTTTTAACAACTGTGGCTTTTAGAGACGCCAGGGTGGCGGAAATTTGACCCGAAGGTCATCTTTAACGTGCCAGGAAATCTACTGATACGACCCCCTCGCATTTGCGCACTCTCAAATGCCAACTGACTGCGCCTGGATTCGATCCTGCAACCTTGGTTAGAGCAGGCGAGAACGTTACCGCCACGCAGCCAGCCCAAGAAAGAAAGAAAGAAAGAAAGAAAGATAGAAAGAAAGAATAAAAAGGAGTGTTTGAATTGTTTCGTTTATTGAAGCGCCCTTGTGTAAACAATAGTCTTTGTTTTTCTGTCTGGTGCGTATATAAATACATTCGAAGGCTCTCCGACGCGTGAGCTCGCTACATGTGAGCATTTGTTGAAACTACTCGTGTGCCATCTAATGAAATGTATATAGGCCTACTTATTCAGAAACAATGGTGGGAGCGTGCACAACTACTCACCAAACTTTCACTGAAATTGGTGGAATTGTATATGAACGCTTACGGGACTCTCCTGAAACGATTCGCTGGCCAACACTCATTTGTTGAAACTACTCGTATGCTACCAACTATCAAATGGTTGTTCTAATTCAGAAACCTTTGCAGTAGTGTGCACAACTCACCTAAATTTCATCGCAATCAGATGAATGGCATATGAACGCATACAGGACTTTGTTGAAACGATTCGCATACCGTCACTGACTTGTTGAATCTACTCGTGCGCTACCTATTGTGAAATGGATTTACTAAGTCAAAAACTTTCCTTGGAGTGTATTCGAACCGGCAGCCAAGCGTGAGTTCAGTTTTAAGAACTCACCCAAGATTCATCGCAATTGGATGATTTGTATATGAACGCATACGAGACTTTGTTGAGACGATTCACGCGCCGTCACTCATTTGTTGAATCAGTACATATTGTAAAAGCCTTTCCTGGAGTGTACACAACAATTCACTAAAGTTTAATCGTAATCGGATGAATGGTATATGAACGCATAAGGGACTTGAAACGATTCGCGTGCCATGACCGTACTCGAACCGGCAGCCAAGCGTGAGTTCAGTTTTAAGAACCCCCGATCAAAAACCGTGGCGTGAACTGTATTGGAATAGACAGCAGTAGCAGATAACACGGCGGGCTGCTGGCAGTCCCCTCATGTCACCTTGCGATGAATCAGCAAGCTATTCTCACACCTTGCATTGCAGTGTCGTATGTACGAGGTACGTTCAGAAAGTAAGCTCCGTTTGGTAATAAAATTAAATTGTGTACAGATACAGAAAAAATATTTATTGCACAACATTCTACACCTCTTAAACTACTTTTCCACATAACTGCCGAACTTTTGCAGGCATTTGTCATAGCGTGGCACACGTTTTTGGATATCTTCTTCATAAAAGTTTGCCGCCGACCGTAAACGAGAGTGAAGACTCCCCTGTAAGATATGCTACCGTTTTGCCACCACTGTTAGGCAAATTGCGTGCTTACCAGGAGAACTGCGTATGTTTAGGAGTTCTCCTGACCTCATACGCAATTTGCCTAACAGTGGTGGCTAAACGGTAGAATATCTTACTGGGGAGTCTTCACTCTCGTTTACGGTCGGCGGCAAACTTCTATGAGGAAGGTATCCAAAAACTTGTGCCACGTTATGACAAATGCCAGCAAAAGTTCGGCAGTTATGTGGAAAAGTAGTTTAAGAGGTGTAGAATGTTGTGCAATAAATATTTTTTCTGTATCTGTACACAATTCAATTTTATTACCAAACGGAGCTTACTTTCTGGACGTGCCTCGTACATAGATTGTGCACTTGGGTTACTGTGGGATTTAAGGGTTCCTCTTAAGTCCCTCACTCTTTTGTGTTACATAAACAATGTGTAGCCAGGAATCTTCCCTGGAGTGCGCACTTCTACTCACCTTAATTTAATTGCAATCGTATGAACGCATAGGGGACATACATACAGACGGACAAACTATCACGTAACATTGATTTATATATACAAAAGGATCGTATACCAGTTTGAACCAGAATTTAGTTTTCTACACTGTAGGATCGTATCCAAAAACTGAAAATTTAAAGGCAAATTTATAAAACTGAAATATTTTGTGGGAAATGCCAAATACGTCTTTAAATTTCTGTCATGTCATAGTGGTGCTCGACATTAATTAGTTATTTACGGCAAACCACACAGATTGGTAAGCCATTATCATCTTTGGGAATGAATAAGGATTTTGGATTGTCATTGAATGTCACAGGTAGTCTTTCTCTTGACTTCCCACTCCGGATTACATGTGCACTTTCTTTTGTCCGTGGTGGATGGATTAGATCCTGATGATTGCATTTTATATAACTGTACAGTGATAATGACGTTAATGAATTACAAATAAGACGTCCTGTAAACCCCTAAAGCTATACAGTGCACGTCTACTGCTCTCGGCAACTGTTTTCACCTATCTCCTTCCACACACTCTTTGATTATATTCGCAATTGTAGTGTGAGCCTCACTACGAATAACTTCCCCACTCTTCCTACTACTCCACTATGACTGGGGTTTCCATTAGAAATTTTTCTTGGACCCCCTCAAGTGATCGTTATGTAAGCACGGACCCCCTGCTCCAAAATATTTTAAGTCAAGACTTAAAATATTTAAATTCCTAATGGGAACCTCTGCCTTGGAGTACTGTGCTGTATTATTTGTATGTTAATCTTTAATTATTTAATCTTATTACATCATATACAATTTCTAAGTCGTAAAGGTAGGTAGTGCTACAGACATAAAAATTACAATGCAGTGGTTGAGAAAAGAAGAAGGAACAAGTCCTATTTATTATCATTTGGTTAACAGCATTAATGTGTAGAAGGGACCGGCGTTTAATGAGACGTACGTAACCTATTCTTTCCAGCAATTTTTTCCCGAAGGTCTGGTTGCAATTTCGAAATGTTCACCCTGAAATCAGGCCCCATATCTAGTATATTTCTATATTTTCTTTTCATTACGCACATTGTGGAAAAAACTTGTTCGCACAAGTAAGTTGTTGTGAACGGAATAATAATTTCTATTGCCTTATCGATGATTCCCATGTAGTCCTTTCGAGCTGTCACCCAGAAGTCTGCTAGCTTTCCTTCCATTTTCTTTTCACCACTTGAGGTCAATTCAACGAGTTGGTCTTGTTCCTCCTCTGATAGTAGCTGAATATTTTCAATTTTGAGATTGGAGCTGAATGGGTCTCTAATCCAGCATTTAACTCCATCGGGCTCGGGAAAATAATCCCGAAAGGTAGTTGCAAGACTATGAAGATGTTCGGTTATATTTTCTTTTACCTTGCAAGGCAAACCTTCGTTAGATGACTGAAAAGCGTTTTTAGTGTGGGGAAATGGGCATGTGAGCCATTTTGAACCCTTGCTGCCCAAATATTACACTTTTTCCCAGTCGCAGTGATCTTGTATTCACTGCTGAAAACTCAAATTCAATGCATTCGAGTGATTCTGCAAAGCGAAGAAAAGTCATTGAGCAAATCCTCATGAATCGCCCCAAGAAGAAAGATCCGTACCTCATCTCTCAGCTCGAAAAACCTCGTTAAGATCCTGCCCCTTGAAAGCCATCGCACTTCAGTATGATTGAGAAGCTGCTCATACTCACTACCCATGTCTTTGCAGAGCAATGCCAATAACCTGCATTTTAAGGAGCTGGTTATGACATTGTTTATTATTTTCACCACTTCATTAAGGGTGCTATGCAGCAGTTCAGGCGGCCTTTTGGCTACTAATGCTTCCCGGTGAATACAGCAATGTGTCCACTTCATAATTGGACCTAGATTTTACACTTCAGCTTGAAGGCCCTTCCTGCATCCAGACATAGCTTTCGCACCATCTGTAGACAGACCCACATATTTCTTCCAGGCGATATCGTATTATTTACATTAATCGTTCAGAGCTGCGAACATATCGTCTGCTGTTGTGTGTACTTGCTCACAGGAGGAAAGGAAATCTTAATATATTTCGTCATGACATTAAAAAAATGTACAAAATCTAACATTATTGCCTTTTTGATATGCCAGCACTCTCATCCAACTGCAGAGCAAACATGTCACACATGTGGAGCCTTGCCAACAACGTTTCTTCAATTTTGCCTGACATATCTGTAATTCACCTTTGAACAGTATTGTTAGACAGCGGGATGGTACTTACAAGCTTTGCGGCAGCATCGCCCAGCATTCTCTTGCACAAAATAATTGCTGAAGGTAGAATGAGCTCTTCAGCAATGCGACAAGCTGAGATACTTCGTAGGATGCAAGCGTTGCATTTTCATTCACATTTGCACCAGAACGTTTGGGAATTACTTTCTGGCATGATTTCAGTTCGATGAATTCAATGTATTTACTTTTGTGCTCCCAGTGTTTGGCATCTAGATGCCTCCGAAGGTTTGCAGGTTTCATACTCTCGTTGTCAAGGGCTTCAAAGCATATCACGAATTGAGGCTTGGGACAATCTTCAGGTCCACAATACGTAAACCCAATTTCCAAGTATTTTATGTGGTAGTTCCCACTTTTCGCAGTAAGCTTACTCTTTGAATGGCTAGGCTCAAGAGAAGCAGCAGACGTCCCATTCGCTTCTATATTTATTACCACAGATTTCTCTTTGTCACTATTTGTAGCAGCGGGCCTACTTCGTTTTTAAGATTCACTCTTCAACCAACGATCCATACTCAATGAATTTTTAACAGTTAAAACAATCAAAAGTTTCAACTTTCACAACTCGTGTAAATACATAGTATGTAAACACTCAAATTGGCTGCGGAGCAGAACTCAAAGATAAAAGAGCAGAACGCTCTCTAGCGGGAAACTTGAAAAGCTCCAATTACGCTGCGCCACATATGAGTGCGCCACTCATGCTGTGGGTGGCAACACATTGTTTTTAAGGATCTCTTTTTAGTTTCTCCGTTTTCCATTTCATTATTATTTCTTGACGACTCTTCGCGGACCCCCTGGCCAACCGTCGCGGACCCCGACCTCTGCACTACTGTATGACATCGCAGTTAACTCAGTCACTACCAAAGGGTGACTGATGTCCTGGTACAGACTGCAGGGATCCCAACTCTCCCGTGTGAAAGAGGCTCAAGGACATGGGATGAACACAGAAAATGTCACATTCCATTCAGAACCAAGCCGTGTGAAATTGTAATGAAACAGCATTGAAGACTACACTATCAACAGGGCTCGGATTTTGATGACCTATAAAATGGCTGCAAAAATCCAATAAAATGATCCGAAAACTGTTGATGCCTCTTGGCATCATTTCAACTAACAAAGAGAAGCTAACACAAACTTTCACTTTACATATTTTGCAGAAAAGAATTTCACCATCGGTAGTAAAAATATCCTCGCCGAATTCCAAAATTATTTGTTTGATATGAGCAGTCTTTAACTCCGACGTTTTGGATACACTCGAAATAACAATCGCAGCCGATTATACAAATTCACACAACACGCGTATGGTTGCACTGAGACTGGCACAACTTGGCACAGCAATGCTCGGTAAGCCAGCCAGGTTGGCACACGATTGAATTGGGCCTATTGAATATCCATAGTATTCCCTCCGTTCATCAGTGCACACAATATTAAGATAACTGTGTTGGTGGATGTGCGCGTGTGTCTTGTGTTAGTGGCTGTTTGTAAGGGTGCATATATGTTCACTGACAATAACAATAATAATAATAATAATAATAATAGTAAAATACCAGAAGGTACGGTGGAAATGAAATGAATCTGTTCGAGATGGAAGTTGATGTGACTTTATTTCAGTTATTACAATATCAGTCCCCTTTCCAGGTCGGGCTTGGATTGGATACATGCGCTGATTCTGTGCAGAATGGAGTCGTATCCCCTCCTGTAGCTAGAGATGGACGCGGGTAAACTGTGAACTGTGTAAGTTGCATAATCACGTAGGCGCAGGTAAGTTCCTCGCACAGGCACTAGGTGAGTCCCTAGTAGCTTTCAACCAATCAACATTCTTTTGTTAGTGTGGGTACGGCGAATAAAGTAATAAGTGGTGAAAATTCCATATGACTCAATGGTTAAGATGAAGTAGTTCTAAATTGCAACACCACGCGCCGCACCGAGCGTATTGTCTCAGCAGATGACGGCAGTCAAGCAGTGATGCATTACCGCGGGCAAATTGTACTAACAATACAAGTATGTTTTAACTGCAAAATTAAATCAAGATCCATTTCAGAGGCATTTTGGACTTAAACGAGGTTTAAGCAGTGACGATCATCCTACTTCTGACGACTTCTTTCGCCTCCATTTGCTTCAGTCTATATACTGTACACAGGCCTACCAGTGAAAGAGGTCCTTTCTTGACAAGCGAATTACGAGGACGTTATTGACAATAAGCTTTGTTCCTTTAATGAATACGGTCAATGGCGAGAAATGAAATACATACGAACAGAGAGGTGAAGGATAACAAGTGTCAGCAAATTAAAGAAACTATTACACTGACAGACATTGAACCCGAACTGGATCCTATAATCCAGTCAGTTAATGATGACATTTCTGAGAGAGCAGGCGATAACGTTGTTTATTATTTGTGTGGTTACCAGATTCACACAGCAGTAAAGAAGATTGTGAAATGTACATCCAGCATTAGGTCATTGGAAAGTGATTCCGAAATATATAATGCTGTTAGTGATATATGTATCCTCGCCATGCTGAGAGACTTTGGCGAAAGTGAATCTAAGTTTCTCAAATACCCGTCTTTATCTTTATTTCACGTGAAGAAACGTGTACTGCTCGAATCTAAGCTGCGTGAACCTGAGAGGAATGTGCATCGCGGACTATGAGAAACGGTGTTGACGAGTGATGAGGTTTCTCGGTCCATGCATAGTACAGAACCAAATACATTAGTCCGTGACTCACTGACTCATTCGTAACACCACACTGGTTTCAGAGAAGACCCTATGTTAGCAGTATTGGAATAGACGAGCATGTCAAGTAACACTGCGGGCTGTTGACAGACCCTTCTCTTCTCGCCTGACCCTTCCCTGCTCTTTCTCCTCACCCCGCAAGTTCATAGAGCTTGGACTCGCACAGTAGATGCAGTAGTGGACGCTAAGTTGGAGCAAGAGGGTGGGTTGTGGGGCGATCTCTTTTCAGATTGTGTGGATATGATCTGTGACTTCCTGTGTTCCGAAATGTGTGCTGCTCGGAGAAACACCTGTTATTACATTTCCCTAGGATAGTGTTTCATTACATTAAATGCCGGTGAATTTTGCGGGCGAAATAAATGTCCAGGGAACTGAGATCCAGATCGTCTTCAAAATCAGCGAGAAAAATAATGAAGATCTCTTCTGTTTAGAGGTAAGCTCTACACTTGTTAGAAATGTATTTTAGTGTGTTCTGGAAAGTATTTTAATATGTTCGTATTTCCTTGAAGATTTTTTTCTGTTATTCACAACTTGCTTCGTGTTTAGTACAATACTTCTTTTAATAAACAACCAGCCAGACTGACCGTTCACATGCACGTCCAGGCCAAGGAACGCTAGTAGCATCTAGTGGCGGAAACGGTCAACTACCGGAGTTCCACCACTTATTACTCTATCGCCCTGATGTGGGGTTGGGGTGCACACATGTATGCACACACATGAACAAATATGATGAAAATAAACTAATAATCCAATGAATTGATCTAAAAATTATCACATGAGTAGATATTGACGAAAAATTGTCAAGAAAGAGTACATAATATCTTATTAGACAAAATTGGTGAGAAATACAAAATAATGCTACATAAACATTATATTATTCCTCTTCATCACAAAATACAATGCGTTTTATAGTACCTGGAATCGTTTGAATGTGAGGAGAAAATATGTGGCATTTCTTCAGCATCCGCTTCTACTTCAGAGCATAGTTTCTAAAGAATATGATGGAACTAAGCAACCCCACGATTGGGCCCAGAAGATCACTGCTACATAGCTCAGCCTACGTATTGCACCCGTCAGCATGGAACCTTCTAGAATAGGACTCTATCATGGGGGTCACGTTCAGTCCACTACTTAACATTAAAAATAATCCTTGCCATTTCTTATCTGAGATAATAGGGACTGGATGCAAACAAAACACACGGGCATCTTTAACAACAAATTTATTCCACTAACACAATACAAAGAAATACAAATATACTGAAATAAAATAACCTTTAACTTAGGATTGGGCGAGAAAAAATTCACCTGACGTTTACGAAATCAACCACGATCTCAAATATCGACATGAAGTCACACAAAACAAAGATTTAAGAGTTCATCCAAACAAATAATTAAAGGAATGAAATAACATTTCAACATTTAACATCTCATCAAATGTATCAGTGATCATTTGTTATCTTCCAGTAGTAATCAGACTAACCTTACTAATTTGCAGTGTGGTTGGTTGGAACAGGGATGAGTAGCCATAAACGATGACCCTAAGTTATAATGTGCACCAAAAGGGTTAACTAGAAAAATACTTAAGTCAGCAAGAAACGTGCCGTAACAAGAATAGATGCAAAAACTTATCAAATGTAACAAGAAAAAAAGATAAGTTTGTTTGACAGTAAATCTCAACAAGCAGGAAGCTTGCAGAGCTTGCAGAGCTAGCTTTACTTGCCTTACTGGCTCATTAGAATTAGCTATGAAAGCTAAAAACAACTTTGAAAATGTTTTACGGAGAGTTTTTGTTCCAATGCAACGAACAGTGAGAATCTTATTGATTGTATGTTTGATTTTCTTAAAGAGGGCATAAGCCGATGGGAAGAGTCAGGGAAAATAGGGTCTTGCCTATTCGTTATTCTATAGAAAAGGATAAAGCGAAAAGGAAATATGGTTTTATTTTACAATAAAAGCAGTTGACGTAACAAACCATATAAAGTTGGTTTAGATTTAAATTAATAACAATAAGTAGTTTTAACATAAGCCTCCGTGGCTCAGGCGGCAGCACGCCGGCCTCTCACCGCTGGGCCCGTGGTTCAAATCCCGGTCACTCCATGTGAGATTTGTGCTGGACAAAACGGAGGCAGACAGGTTTTTCTCCGGGTACTCCGGTTTTCCCTGTCAATTTCATTCCAGCAACACTCTCCACTATCATTTCATTTCATCTGTCATTCATGTAATCATTGCCCCAGAGGAGTGCGTCAGGCCTCGGCAGCCGGCACAGTACATATCCTCGCCGCTAGATTGGGGGCTTCATTCATTCCATTCCTGACCCGGTCGGAGACTGGAAGCAGGCTGTGGATTTTCATTTCATTCAAGTAGTTTTAACATACAACTGTCTAAGACTTAATGCTAACAAATTCGATTTTTTTGACAATGTGAATAGGACGCAAGTTTAAAACTTGTTTCGAGCACCAAAATCTGAATAAGATTTTAAAAGTTGTGTAAAATTGAAAACTTTAACTTTTCTAACAAAGATTACAAATAAATAAAGCTTTAGTAATTATATCAGGTACAAGGTGAGCACTTTTGAATTCCTATTGGAAATCTTTAAGGCTATGAAAAATTACAACAACAAAAAGAGAGAAAAATAAAGAAGACGTTTCTATAACTTCATGTATTTATACAGTAATTACGACCGTCATATATCAAATCGTACAGGTCACTATTTGTGAAGCCTGGAGAAAAAAATTAGTTTACTCAATTATGAATAGAAAAAATAGAATTCCTCCCTTTAAAAAGGTGAAAAGAATTAGAATGTGGACTTGCCACCGATTATACAGAAGTTAATTCTTGAAATGCGAAACAAAATTGGGAGGGCACTTGTTATAGAGTGACACCTCGTTGAAAAAGACATAAATTTATAATTTAATTGTATTAAGTTAGCAAGGTATTTGGGAAGGAAGAAATGGGAGTTTTAGGAAAATGTCCTGGCCAGATTTATATTGCTCTCATTCGAACGCGGCACGGTTGGTGGTTTAACGGGCACTGTTTCCACTATAGTCTATTGATGTTTTTGAAAAGTTCACTATTGCAGCACAGAAAGTTCACAAGGAGAAAAGTTATTGCAATTATGTAAATCACTAGTTGAATTTTAGCTTGAGAGAGTTTATTTCGTTAGAAATTTGTATGGGTTGTAGTTGAATGCGGAAGAGAAGTTCCCACGGAGGAGAACAGATCAGATTTTTAACAACAGTAACTGTGATGCAAATTCCTCAGTGAGGAGGAATAATTCCATGTTAGAGTGGAAAATACTAGCTTGCTTTACTTTCGTCGTTTGACCCAGAAAGTTCCAGAATTTTGATGATTGTTGAATTGGGCGAAAAGGTCCCACGGAGGAACAAAGCTAAGTTTTATATAGACAGTGGGTGTTTTAACAAGAATCCTACGGTGTGAGAAGCATTCTCAGTTAAATCGTGCAAGAAGTACTAAATTTTCAGGTTTTAAAGTCAGCTTAGAAGCCATGGCATGACTAGAAAAATCCCTCGAAGACGGTTATAGTACAACAATTTGAAATTTCTCACACTGTCTATAAAATTGAATTAAAAAGCATTTAGCTACTTAAAAACCATTAAAATGTGGTGGAAACCATTAGAGTTTGGTACTTAGCTCATTGTTTGTAGAGTAGATGATCCATGGCGACCGTTAGCTTAAATCCACAACATGGCGTAGATATTTAAAAAAAGTCTCGAGTAGACAGGAGACAAGCCTTAGGTAGGCTCCAACTGTAAGTGTTGACGTCTGACACACAAGTGAGCGATGAAGAGGACGAGACCTCCTGAAGCCTTGCCGGCTTGACCACAAGTAGATGAGTGAACGAGCGGAGCAACGCGCGAAGAGGCGAGCGGCACTGCACACGTCAGAGGTAGGCGAGTGATGGGAAGGGAGAGCGAGCGGGTAGGGGAAGCAAACAAAAGAGGTTATACAAACATGGGAAACATTATAAATACAAAATTTCGCATGTAAGTAATGCTTCTTCACGGAGTAGTTGGTTGGCGATGATGACGAAACCTGGTGTGTTGATGAGGAAGTCCTCTGGACTTGAGGCAATGGAAGGACTTCAGAAGGCAGCTGCAAGGTGTTGCCAGGCTGGTTCCACAGAATATGCGCTTCTGTAACATACTTAAAACAACCATGAACAAGTGCACGGGGCAAACAGAACATATAAATAAGTGAATTAATATAAGAGAATGAAGAGCAGCAAATGCCAACTCTGCCTTACCGTGTATTTCGAGAAATACACCATATTGGGGGGCGACGGGAAACACCAACATACAAAGAAAACACGATATTAAGGATTGAAAAGAAGAGTAGCACTGATAGAGAGGGGTCTTATAATATACACATTGGTTATCAAGATCTTTTCCTCCCTGACTCTTCCGTTCCCTCCCGGGTAGCAATCGATCACTCCGCCAAAGATCCACGCTAGAGGGGGAAAGGAAAAAAGGAGAGGAGTCTATAAGGAAGTCACCAAATGTTAAGAAAAGTAAATTATCAGAATTCTTGGAATGCGGGGTCAACGGGCGAGAATTAACAACGCCGTCAATCAAAAAGTAGCTAGAAGCTGCGAGAAACAAAGCTTCAATAATGATAGCGACAAGATGCGAAAAGAGGAGAGATAAATGTAAACAAAGCGTATAAGAGCAAGTACATTGATTAAGGCTAATAATATACCAAATAAGTAAGAAAACTATGCGAGTAGAAGGCAAGAACGCCATAGGTACCAATAATCTAGTAGCCATAAACGATGACCTTAAGTTATAATGTGCACCAAAAGGGTTAACTAGAAAAATACTTAAGTCAGCAAGAAACGTGACGTAACAAGAATAGATGCAAAAACTTATCAAATGTAACAAGAAAAAAAGTTTGTTTGACAGTAAACAGCAAAAGTGCAAAATAATTACAAAAAATACAAACGGTACGCGCAGCAAGAATATATAACGATTTCATTGAAAAACAATCGGAGGAAACTTCGGCTACGAGTATGGACATGTGAGCGAGATAGGTAAACACGACCTTGACCCACATAGTATAGCGAGATAACGAATATAAATAACTAGACATGTCAGTGACCAAAACCAGTTTCTCTTGGCAAGGAGGCGAGCGACTTCCTGAATTACTGGAGCAACTCGGATTTCCTACTGTTTTACAGTAGTTGGCTGGTTGCTTAACTTCAGATAAGACGAACACACTATGACCTTTGTCATATGTGGAGACTATAGATAAGGACTTGTTATTACTTGAATTCGTAAATAAACAAGTCTGTGAAGCATCAGGTTGAAGGTAAACAAAAGGGGAAAATACAACCAGCCAAACATTAAAGCAGAACAAGTACCACATGCAGTCATACGTGGTTTGGACATGAAAACCCAATTTAAGGACATATGAAACAAAGCAATTAATCAGTTTCGCATAATTTTGAGGATCACGGAATCCAACAATTGCCAACAGAAAAAAGCTTAATTCTTCTAAACGGCGAAGAAAAGCCAGGAGGTTGAGAGAGAAATTATGACTAAGAATTATTGTCCTTAAAGTTAAAGAACGCAGATTATCAAGCGGCTTTAAATGCGGCTTCCAAGTGTGAGGAAGAGGGAAGGAGACGACCGTGGCCATCCTACTAAACGGCGAAAGGATTGAAAAACAGCTCACAGCGAAGTGATGGTGACTGATAGCCGTGGTTTGACGCAAGGCAAAGATGGTTTTCGATAAAAGGTTTAACCAATTAGTAGCTACCAGGAATGGCACGAGACAATAAAACAAACGACTCAAGGCGAGGCGAACTTGAATTGGCATTTTGTGCGAAAATGGAGCAAAACCCATGGAGTAGCTTACGGTGGTGGCGTAGTTGTTGACACCAAGACATTGTTTCGGCGAGTTGTTTTGAAACGTACTGAGATCGGAAACATAAGTGTTCTCTTTTTTAGAAAAACAATTTGAATCAGCGGTAACAAAATGACATTGCGAGTTAGTTCGAAGACTGGGATGTTGGATTTGACCAGTAACAACCCAACCAAAATCAGTGTCTCTAGCGACCACGTTTGAAGATAGTTTACGAACTTGTTTACGAAGGCAATTCCAAAAAACATTGGCACTGAAGAGTATGTCAATGGGATTTTGAACATTAAACTGAGGATCAGCTAACCTTAAATGCGAAGGAATCTTTAAACCGGAAGTGTTAATAGAGTTGCTAGGGGTGTCTTTACCAATACTGTTAAGGATGAGACAGTTTAAGTTAAGATTGGTGTTTCTTTGACAGATGTCTCTAATTTTTAATTTTGAAGACTGCAAAGCTTGAGTTTTCAAATTTTCAATGCCGGATACATTGATGGAATTAGGTGATGAAGAAAGACCTAGTTTTTAATTAATGATTGTGAAACAAAGTTGTGAGTTGAAGCGGAGTCGAGAAGATCGCGAGCTCGAACCCAATTTCCAAATTTATCCTGAATTTCGAATTGTACAGTGGACAACAGGACTTGCGCACTGTGAGGGGTCCTGGCATTAGAAATGCAGGAAGACGCACTCGTTTGTTCAGAGCTGATCTGCGTAGAGTTTGAAGAAGCAGGTACTAATGACCTCGATTGATTATGACAGTGCAGTAAACTGTCATGCGGTTTTTCACAGTGGAAACAAAGCCTGGCGGACGTACAATTTGAAGCTGAATGTTTTGATGACAGACAGTTGAAGCAATATTTATTATTGGAGACAAACTTCCTTCTGTCTTCAACAGACAATTCTTTAAAGGATTTGCATGAATACAAAGCGTGAGACATTTTGCAAAGTGTGCATTTTAAGAACTTGTTGAGCGGCCTAGTATGCTCTCCTGGACGGTTGAAAGCGGTAGAACGAGTTTGCTTGTTCTCGACAGATGGGGGCTGATGACCATTTGAAGATACAAGTTTGGTATCCAAGTTGTTGTGACACAGGGGACTAATTTTAGCACTTTCACACTGAAATGAGAGTGCGGTAAGGAATTGGCACCGGCTGTTAAGAAACGAGATGAGATGTTCGAAGGAATATTCGGTTTTGTGAGCTAATTCTATTTGCCAGGCTTTTAGAGTGGAATAATCAAATCTAGACGTAGCTAGATAGATTAAGACAGTGTCCCAAGATTGAACCGGTTGTTCAAGCCGATAGAGTGCTCGCACATGCAGTTGCATTGTGTCGACCAAGTTTATTAAAGAAGAAACGTCATTAGGCTTTACGGCTGGCAAGTCAAACAAACAGCGGATGTGGCGAGCGACACACAGACGTAGATTGCCATATCTCTCTTTAAGAAGGTCAAAGGCGATGTTGTAGTCCTCTGGGCTTAAAGGAAGTGTTCCACGAGCGTAAGAGCTTGCTCTTTGAGACAAGATCTCAGATAGTAAAATTTGTGGATAGCGGGAATAGCTTTGTTATTGTGTATGAGAGAGCTAAATAACTCGTAAAAGGAATTCCATTCACCTTCCTGGCCTGAAAAAACAGGCAGGCTTATCTTCGGAAGTGAAGATTTCGCTTGATGAGTGTCTTCACGGACTGAAGCGGGTGCGAACTGGGCCGGATTGATGACCCTAGTGTTCGGTTCTGAGATACTGCGAATCAGTTGGTGGGCTTTTGCGATCCCTTCAAAGTACGAAGGTTCGACTTCATCTCGATCGGATTGAAGTTTGGGGCAGGCGGATTCGATGTCGTTTTGGATTTGGTCATAGTAATCGTAAGACCGTTCGTACAACTTTAAGCGTTGAATTAAGACATCTAGATCACAATCGGCGGGAGTTATTTTATTAATGAAATTTCTAAATCTGGTGAGTTGTCATTTATAGGAAGAACGCCTAGCAATGGGAGTTTCATTCTTTTCAGTTGACATGATGAAATGGGTAAATTGAAGTAAAACTTACGGAAAGGTGGAGTTTTTGAAATGCTGACAGGTTGTCAGCAGCGAACAGGTTGCAAGTAAGACAGACTGAAGAAGACAGGAATGACCTCTATCCCCTTCACCAGCTTTGCACAGTGAAGTTATAGCTGAAAAATTCAAAGTGGATTTTAATAATATGCAAAATATTGACAAATGGACTCTCCCGGGTTTCTGGGACCAAATTTTGGGTAGGTTATAGCTAGAGATTAACACTACCCCAGGAAAGATGAAGAGAAAAGGAAAGGGAAGTGGGTTTCGGAGTGAAGAACAAGTGTGGGTAAATAGGACGAGAGTCCAATACTAAGCATAACCTTAAACTAAAGTGAACGTTTAATCACCATTTTCACTGCGCGAGCCTGCGGGATACCTAAAGTGGGTATGGACCTGGTCACAGCTAACGGGAAATGCGGCTGGAGCTTTGGCTATTTGCAAGCAAGCGGCGATCGTACTTTCCCTTCCCAGCCTAAATTTGGATACTATGGGGAAGGGTGGTAGTCTGGCAAGACAAAGAATGACAGATTTACTGTATATCCTTTCAATGGAGTTAAGTTTAAAAGAATGTTTTGAAAGGCGCAAATAATTTGAATTTGCCGTGGTGATTTTAGTTCTTGGAACTGTAGGATTTCCGACGACTGATCGAGTACTCCCAGGAAGGGTAGTGATGAAGCAGTTATAGTGCTTTTGGGAACAATTTTGTTGTTTTCTTTGAAAATTTTGGTAAAAAGACCAATTGTTGCATTTAAAAAAAGCTAAGCAAAATGCCGACTAAAATTTTAGACAAGATGAAAAACTTTGACTTGAAAACGAACCATAAGTTATAGAGAAAATCTCAACAAGCAGGAAGCTTGCGGAGCTAGCTTTACTTGCGTTACTGGCTCATTAGAATTAGCTATGAAAGCTGAAAATAACTTTGAAAATGTTTTTAAGGAGAGTTTTTGTTCCAATGCAACGAATAGTGAGAATCTTATTGATTGTATGTTTGATTTTCTTAAAGAGGACATAAGCCGATGGGAAGAGTCAGGGAAAATAGGGTCTTGCCTAATCGTTATTCTATAGAAAAGGATAAAGCGGAAAGGAAATATGGTTTTATTTTACAATAAAAAGGAGTTGACGTAACCAACCATATAAAGTTGGTTTAGATTTAAATTAATAACAATAAGTAGTTTTAACATACAACGGTCTAAGACTTAATGCTAACAAATTGGATTTTTTTTGACAATATGAATAGGACGGAAGTTGAAAACTTGCTTCGAGCACCAAATCTAAATAAGATTTTAAAAGTTGTGCTAAAATTGAAAACTTTAACTTTTCTAACAAAGATTACAAATAAAAAAAGCTTTAGTAATTATATCAGGTACAAAGTGAGCACTTTTGAATTCCTATTGGAAATCTTAAAGGCTCTGAAAAATTACAACAAAGAAAAGAGAGAAAAATAAAGAAGAAGTTTCTATAACTTCATGTATTTATACAGTAATTTCGACCGTGATATATCAAATCGTACAGGTCACTATTTGTGAAGCCTGAAGAAAAAAAAAAGTTTACTCAATTATGAGTAGAAAAAATTAGAATTCCTCCCTTAAAAAAATGGGAAAAGAATTAGAATGTGGACTTGCCACCGATTATACAGAAGTTAATTCGTGAAATGCGAAACAAAATTGGGAGGGCACTTGTTATAGAGTGACACCTCGTTGAAAAATACATAAATTACAACAAAGAAAAGAGAGAAAAATAAAGAAGAAGTTTCTATAACTTATGTTAGCAAGGTATTTGGGAAGGAAGAAATGGGAGTTTTAGGAAAATGTCCTGGCCAGATTTATGTTGCTCTCATTCGAACGCGACACGGTTGGTGGTTTAACGGGCACTGTTTTCACTAAAGTCTATTGATGTATTTGAAAAGTTCACTATTGCAGCACAGAAAGTTCACAAGGAGAAAAGTTATTGCAATTATGTAAATCACTAGTTGAATTTTAGCTTGAGAGAGTTTATTTCCTTTCGAAATTTGTATGGGTTGTAGTTGAATGCTGAAGAGAAGTTCCCACGGAGGAAAACAGATCAGATTTTTAACAACAGTAACTGTGATGCAAATTCCTCAGTGAGGAGGAATAATTCCATATTAGAGTGGAAAATACTAGCTTGCTTTACTTGTAGAAATGTCGTTTGACCCAGAAAGTTCCAGAATTTTGATGGTTGTTGAATTGGGCAAAAAGGTCCCACGGAGGAACAAAGCTAAGTTTTATATAGGCAGTGGGTGTTTTAACAAGAATCCCACGGTGTGAGAAGCATTGTCAGTTAAATCGTACAAGAAGTACTAAATTTTCAGGTTTTAAAGTCAGCTTAGAAACCATGGCATGACTATAAAAATCCCTCGAAGACGGTTATAGTACAACAATTTGAAATTTCTCACACTGTCTATAAAATTGTATTAAAAAGAATTTAGCTACTTAAAAACCATTAAAATGTGGTGGAAACCATTAGAGTTTGGTACTTAGCTCATTGTTTGTAGAGTAGATGATCCATGGCGACCGTTAGCTTAAATCCACAACATGGCGTAGATATTTAAAAAATGTCTCGAGTAGACAGAAGACAAGCCTTAGGTAGGCTCCAACTGTAAGTGTTGACGTCTGACACACAAGTGAGCGATGAAGAGGACGAGACCTCCTGAAGCCTTGCCAGCTTCACCACAAGTAGATGAGTGAAGGAGCGGAGCAACGCGCGAAGGGGCGAGCGGCACCGCACACGTCAGGGGCAGGCGAAGCGAGGGGAAGGGAGAGCGAGCGGGTAGGGGAAGCAAACAAAAGAGGTTATACAAACATGGGAAACATTATAAATACAAAATCTCGCATGTAAGTAATGCTTCTTCACGGAGTAGTTGGTTGGCGATTATGACGAAACCTGGTGTGTTGATGAGGAAGTCTTCTGGACTTGAGGCAATGGAAGTATTTCAGAAGGCAGCTGCTAGGTGTTGCCAGGCTGGTTCCACAGAATATGCGCTTCTGGAGCAAACTTAAAATAACCATGAACAAGTGCACGGGGCAAACAGAATATAAAAGTTCGCTGTTGGTGTTTGCGGGAAGGAAATCTAAATAAGTGAATTAATATAAGAGAATGAAGAGCAGCAAATGCCAACCTTGCCTTACCGTGTATTTCGAGAAATACACCACATTGTTGTAAATGTTGTTGCTTTATTTGTGATCAGGTTTAAACTTCACCCCTTATACTTGACTCTGAGTGAAATTCCGGTTTATATAATAACATGTGTGGTGTCAGTAGGCGAGTGCGTATAAGTAATGTTATTTCAGAGTACCGGTTCAGTAGTTTTGAGAAGAGTGTCCTGGAACATGAAACATGATACAAACATGGTATTTCTCTGAAGATAGTGTTGAAAATATCGTACTAGGGATGGCTGCTGTAAGCGTCAGCAATCAAATTTCGTATATTTAGGTATAGGCCAGTCATCTAAGACATTCTAGGTCGCAAAAAATTGCAAAGTTCTGATTTTTTGTATGTTGTTAGGATAGATACCAATAGTGTAAAACCAAATTTACAACCTCGAAAGACCTGTGATAACTTCGTGGTGCTCGAAAAACCTCGACATTTTCAGACGTTTTTCGGTTTTTGGCATAAAACTTCCAAAATATGCATTCTATGGCAAAGTCACCCATTACACTTTTAAAGACGACACAATTACCAACAATTTGAGCGCAACTCCAGCTCTTTATGTCTTATAGATCGTGAGATACAACACTTCGAAAATGGGCAATTTTTTCCAAAATGATCGAAATTTGTAGTAAGCCAGTCTTTCGAAAAAATTACCATCGAAAATACTCATTCTACGAGGATAGTCATCAAAAGTAAAGTTGCAGAGCAGTTATTAGCTTTAATTTAAGCATTAGCAAAACGCTATGAGACCAATAGTTCTCTTGTTATCAGGTAAAACTCAAAAATAGGAAAAGGATTTTTCAAAAAATGTAGCCTGACGAATTGTAGGATTTTTAAAGGATAAGAAAGACATCAATCAGTGGAAAATTGTTTTTCATGCAAAATGAAATTGAATACAATTAATGATAATGAGTAATTTCTTATCAATATTGATGTCACAGTGCTGAAGTGATGGAGAGACCCCAGTTAACACCTGCAACAGAAACACGCAACACGTCAAATACCTACTTAGTATTGTACCCGATACCTAGTTGAGGCTATCGGCTACGCCAGCAGACATTAAGCCGTAGTTGAGATTATGGGAAGAGTTATGAAAAGATAGCGCTCAATCGAGTCAAGAGGAATGTCAGGATGACGTAGGAGGTCTAGGATTAAGAAGGCACTGACCGCAGTCAAACAGATGGAATTATGGATGGAATTATGAAGCTTTATTAAGATCTATATGGAACATGGTATTTAAACATCTCAGAAGAGAAGATATAACAAGCATTATATGTGGTAATAATTTGAAGGAAGTCAGATAACCCTTAAGTTATTTTATAACTTAATAGCCGAGATGATGGGGGTTCGAGATTATATTTGTGACGCAAGACCACAGAGGTGGGGAGAACGTCACGTGACTGCGCCAGGGAGGTACAGGTCATTGCAGTCCAGAGACAGTCAGTCGAGCTCTGTAAGCAGAGTAGTCAAGTACAGTTAGCACGGCAGTCGAGGTCAGACAGCGAGCTGAGTAGGACATGCCGAGCGTATGGTAAAAGTCGCGCGGTGAGCAGCATTTGTCACGGAAAGTGAAAGCGACAGTTTTGACTTCACTAAGCAGCCAACGAAAAGTAGGTCATTGAGCCGGGCGGACACCCGCAGTAGGCAGCGTGAAGACCGGTTACAGAACCAGCTGTACGGCCGAGCAAGTATAGAAGGCCGGGGTTTAGAACAGCACGGTAAAACGAGTTGGAGAACTCATTTCAAGCTGCAATTTGGTAACGCAGAACAGCATAGTAGAGCGACATGGCGAGGCCAGCTTTAGGCGGAGATTTTTCTATAGCATTGCAGTAGGGACGAGATGGTTATTTCCAATTTTATACGCAAGCATTATGACAGAAGCTGAACTTCATTACAACATTGAGTTGGAACGTTTATTCAGCATTTGAATTGTACAAGCAGATAGTTACGAGATACTGCAACTGTGAACTTCAACTGAACATAGTTTTTCAATGACATTACGACTATGCATTTCATAACGCATTCCAAGTAACATTAACGATTATAGGCAAACGAAATGTTTCAGGCATATGCACTTATGAACTTTGGCACGTGCATTAATGCTATTATTTCTTATGAAGTGTTATAAATTACCGAGTACGAACACAGCTACAGGGTGTTTCATAAACTTAGACACTCTCATATAAAATTTTATTTTATGAAAGTGAGACTTAGCAGTTATTGGAGATTGACCTTTCAACACCCAAACCGAACATTGTATGGAACAGTGGCGTAACGTAGAAGAGGAATAGGGGGTCCGCTGTTTCTATGAACTTAGTCGTGAGGATTTGGACAGTATCCGCAATGGATAACCAGAAGTTCATCATGTCGGAGTAAACGCAGACAGAGACGCGATGGCACCGCAGAGCGATGGATTCGATTCCTGACGAGGAGGAGGTCCACCAGCTGATTCACTTGGGATTTGAAGGCAATCGTCATTGCGTGGGTGGAATGATATTCACGCCGATCTTTCGAGAAATTCATTACATAAGGAAAATCGACGATCTTTGAAATTTAAAAACAGCTGATTATGAAAAGGTACTGTAAGAGTTATAACTTCCTGATACGATTATTTTCATGAATACTGGGCATACATGTATATTTTTCTAATAGGAGTGATACGATTATTTAGACATGATTTTGACTTTATATGCTTCAAATTTTGCTAGAATATGGCGTGACCATATGATATGGCAGGCATCATTATACGAAATTCTCACCATTGGTTGGCTTTATTAAGCAGATGTTTGGTCTTTTAGACATTTTTCCAGCAAGGATAGTTTTCATGAATAGTTTTTTTTGTGTGACGAGTATTTCGAACTCGTGATCTGCAATTGATTATCTATATTACTTCGTCAGTTCATTGCATACTAGCGAGTGTGTATTATTCATCAGTAGGGATTTTTTCCATTGGATTGTTTGGAGATAATAAGATGTTATTCACTTTAGTGAATGAATATCGCTTTTATATGACAACTAGAGACTTGTTGATTCCGATCTGGTACATTCACTCATTTAGTCTTCGAGATGGGGTCTTTCGTATTTATACGATTGTATGGTGGTTACTCATCTTACCCATCGTTCAGGGCATTATCATATTAGTCGACGGGGCGAGGTCTTTCGTATTTATACGATTGTACGGTGGTTACTCATCTTACTTGCCATTGAGGGACTCATTTTTATCATCCGAGTGTACATGAGATTGTAAAAGAATCAAACAAGGAACTACTAGTCACATATCAGTCGAAATTTTGTTAAATAAATTAAAAATACATGTCAGCAGGGTTACGTTTCGTAATTCTTGTTTGCCAATCCAATATTGTGTTGCTATACTCTTTTGAGAGTACTTTCAGTTTAACAGCTGGTACAGCTGATTTTTATAATTGTGTTTGTTACCTTTGAGAAGGATTTAAAGTAATTGAATCTTGTAAGATGAATCATTAATGGTCAGATTTATTTTAAGGCAGATCAGTATTGCAGATTTTGATATGAGAAATTATAGCACATTGGTGTTTTTCTGTGATGTGAATTATGAGAATTGTAAGAGAATTTATGCTATTTGAAAGCAGATCTTGAATTACTAAGGTAATATTTTTTCCAATTGTTTAAGAAGTTGTCTAGATGTGATCAGAGTAATTACAGTTATTGGAGATTGTGTGTGTTGATAATTTGAAGCCAGTTATATATTTTTGTAGACCATGCAACATGGTTAAGTGAAGTTTGTGATAGGCATTTTGTGGAAGTTGCCAAGTGATAGTTGCAATGTTGCTAATGTATTTTGAGGCAGACATGAGGTTGTCGAACCCAGTCTAGCGTAATTGTTGAGATTCATGCTGTGTATGCTGAATGTTTATGGAGTTTTGTGGAATAATTGTGGTATTCAAATGTGATATTTGAAGAAGTGCGGATATATAATGTAGTTGTGGATAGTCAGATCCAACGTGATGTCGTGAAGGCAATAATATTTTTTGGCATGATAATTAAACACGAGATATAACTTGGAAGTGATAAAACTGTAAGACAACGTT
This sequence comes from Meconema thalassinum, assembly GCA_946902985.2. Classification (NCBI taxonomy): domain Eukaryota; kingdom Metazoa; phylum Arthropoda; class Insecta; order Orthoptera; family Tettigoniidae; genus Meconema; species Meconema thalassinum. The sequence goes on along the minus strand of OX336389.2, from coordinate 1,121,653,824 downwards.
CTATAACCCATATTAAACAATTTGTTAGGAAATTAAACAAATAAATAAAGTTGATAATACAAGATTTTCTGAGAATAATAATTAATGAAATAATAATCTGAAATTTAAGCATATTAATGATCTGACCTAATGAAATAAAAATCAGAATGACTAGATGAGATAATAAAAATCTAAATAACCAGAAGAATAAAATTTATATAAATTGATAAATTAAATTTTGGAATAAATCAATGAATTAAATAAATGGATGAATTGAAGATTGGATAAATAAACTGATTTAAATAAATTAATAGATGATTGGATATATGATGAATAACTGAATTAGAAGGTGATAATTAATTAAAGGAGCTGATGATTAATGAATTTATATGGATTAAAAATAAATTTAATTGAGAGATGATTTGAGAAATTGTAACTTGAGTTGAGGAATTAAACAATTTGTATTGATGATTTAAGATGATTTAATCTGAAGTAGATGATAAAATAGGAGAGTGTGAATAATTAGATAGTATAACGAAGTGATGATAATAATTTTCATTTAAATGATTTAATGGTGATGAGTTAATGATTCTGACAGGAATATGTTGAATTTTGAGATGAGAATTAATGTGAGAAATATTTAACTTTGATGATGATGATGATCACAACCAATGAGCAGTGGATTTTCTGTAATTCACGAACAAGCAATTATTAATGACAATGTAAATAGTGTAAATTAATTATTCGATGTTTAGGAGCATTTTACTAACGTGTTCAACATTTAAATTATGCCATGCAAGCCATAAAATACGTGATATTTAAAATATGTGATTATATAATGTGTATGTTTAGACAGATTAATAATTTTTTCAAATCCACATTTCTGATGTTAAATTAAAGAGAAATTAGGTCTCAGGTATCACAAATGTCAGTGACGAAAGACATAGTGCTGCAGTGATCCTGAGAACCCAAGAGAACTTTAGAGATTTTTCACGTTTTATGTGGATTAAATACTTTTGATTAGAAAAGAGATGGTTCGATTTTTGGACAATGACAATTTAACGTTGGCATTCGACCATGCTCTCAGGTAGGATGAATATTTAAAATGTCTGTCTGACTATCAAAGTGAAATAAATTTGTTTTTATCTTAGTTGTGATCTGATGATGGTGTGATTTTCCTTTTTCTTTCCTTGTCTTGATTAAGGCTTAACCGGAAAGGATGTGGTTTGCTAGGAGTTCAGTTGATGGCGCCCATTTATATTTGCATTTTTTAAATTAAACTTATGCCCGTAACGACCCTAGAGATACTTTGTCTCGTGTTACCCACTGCTTTTTCGATAACTCAGCTGAATTTCCGACACATTCCTTATTTGACTAGAGGTTCATTTAACTCCGCTCTGACCTGGAACTCCAGGAATGCGATGTAATAGCAGATGGGTCATCGCATCCCCAGGACGAACGGGTACAGAGAGAAAGGGAGAATTGGCTTTACCCACCTGTGGGGCTTCGATTTTGTTTATTCTATGGAATCACATCAGATTTAGATTACTGAGAGATTGATCTCAAGTTCATTTAATTGTGTTACAAAATTTATTAAATTTAGTCAGACAATATACTTGTGTGCCCATTCCAGTGTTCATGTTAATCGTATTAGTATTATATCATGTTAGTTATAAGTCATTTTTCCTATACCCAAGTGAATGCAGGAATTGAGATATTGTGATGTGTTGTTGTCTAACGTCTCTGAATAAAACGTCTATTGAAAATATAATTATGTTGCCGGAAGATTTAGCTAAGGTGTTAGGAGAATTACAGAGTGGTATGTCTGGTATTGCAGAAACTATTTCTAAAATGGAAACGGAAGTTAAAGAACAGATAAATAGTTCAGAAAGTAGGGTAGAAGGTAGATGTAAAGAAAATGTGCAGGCATTACAGAATAGTAATGAAGAAAATTTAAAGTCATTAGAGACTAGATTACAGACTAGTACTGAAAGTCATTTGAAAGCTAGTGAAGCTAACTTGAAGGATAGTTTTAAATCATTAGAAGAAAGATTACAGTCAAATAGTAAAGATGAGTTGATGTTATTGGAGACCAGATTACAGTCAACTAGTGAGGATAATTTAAAGTCATTAGAGACCAGATTACAGTCCAGTAGTAGGGATGAGTTGAAATCATTACAGATTAGTAACGAAGCTAATATAAATTTATTACAGTCAACTAGTGAGGATAATTTTAAATCATTGGAAGGGAAATTACAAACTCGTAGTGAAGAAACTAACACTGAATTGGAAAACAAGTTAACTAGGTTAGAGAATAGATTAACTTTAAATAATAATGAAATGCTTAAGACTTTACAATTAGATATAATTGCAGTAAATATGAAAGGAGAGGAAAATGTTCAAATATTAAGAAAGAATATTATTGAATTAGAAAGTAGAGGAGAAGGAAACATTCTTACTTTAAGAACAGACGTTATGTCTATACAGAAAGACATTAAATCGGATGTATCGAAGTTGAGATTCGACATCGATGGTTTAGTGGCAGATGTAGGCAAAATTCAAGAGTGGTCTACCGAAGTATCTTTCGAAACTAAAATCAAAGGTCTAGAGATGAATCTAGGTAATGAGATCAAAGATTTAAAGACAGTAATTGGGACCATTACAGAGGATGTCTTAGGAGGGGTTAATTCTAATTTAAAATCATTAGAGAATCAATTGCAGAAAGATATTAGGAAAATGGATGATGATATAGAGCAAAAGGTTAATGAAAACTTAGCTTTATTCAAAAATAGAGTCGGTGCAATCGTGGAAGAACGGTATAGTGAGGTCGATGCCGAAGCAAAAGAAAAACGTGCAGGATTAGATGAGAAATTAATCGCAGGTATGGCGAACTTAGAAGCGAGATTTACGGAGAACAAGGAAGCGATGAAGATAGATTCAACTCTATTTAGGACAGATGTTGATCTGTTAAAGGAACAAGTCGCGTCAGTAAAGAATACATGCGAAGACAAGATAGACAAGTTGAAAAACGATTTAGACGAGAGTAACAAAACGCAGAATGTTACGTCGTTAGACGAGTTGAAGACTCAGGTCAAGACCGTAGAGAAATTGGCAGAAGATAGGATAACTAAACTAGAATCAATGATTAATAGTTTCACCAGTCAAAATATTACATCAGGGGAAATATCGATAAATCAGACAGCGATAGACCGCAGTATGAGTAATCAAGAAGTTAGCATGGGAGAAGACCGTCAAACGCAACCGAATGTGACATTCGAAAGGGCAAGTTCAACCTCTCAGGATAATCCGAATTCGAATAGGAGTACATTGGGTACAAGTGAACGATACTCAGGTCCAGTTACCATTATCAGAAATCTGGATGACAAGCCGAGGAAGTTTTCTGGAAATACAGGAGTCACACCAGTCGAATTTATGCGAGATATTCGCGATTACATGGCGGAACATAGAGTAGCCAAGGAGAGAGAACTAAGGATAGTCGAACGCGCCTTAGACGGGTCTGCGTTAACTAGGTTTAGAGCATTCAGAAGCAATTTTGCGAATATGGAGCAATTTGCAATAGCATTCTTAAGGAGATTTTGGAGTGCAGAGGATCAACTGAACGTAAGAGCAGAAATGTACTCGAAGCGTTATTCTACGTCACATCCGACGCATTATGCCAATTATTTTACTTCACAATTGGCTAAATTACAGTTTCTGATTCCTCCATTGCCAGAAGAAGAGCTTTTGCAAGCTATAGCGAGACAGTTACCGATTGAGGTACAGCGATCACTCATAGCGTCGGGAGCAAACACACTTGAGCACTATGACGACATTTTACGGCGATTAGACTATACAAGCGCTCAAGTTACACCTAGAAATGCAAGAAACGACAATCGAAACACGCAAGAGGTGAATGCGGTAGTCGTTGATAACGCAGCTCAGACGGACAGAAGAGATTCCTGGGAAAACAGAAGGAACGAAGGAAATCGAGGAAACATCCGTAACGTTCGTGGAAATGATCGATATAGAGGACCATATGAGAGGCCATACGATCAGGAAGCAAGAGACAGCCGATACAGAAATTATAATCAGAATTCCAGATATCAAGATAGGAATCGATACAACAATGGATATCGTGGTAGAAACAACTGGGGCCAAGGTCAACAGTATAATCGGAACGACAGGCAGGATGGCCGAAGAAATGAGCCAAATGAAAGACGAGATAATCGTGAATATGAGAGATCGAGGCAAGAAAGTAGACAGCCTAGTGCACCACCCGAGGAGACAGTCAGAGATGTCAATCGAGCAAGCACGAGTGGCGAAGAAAAAAAAAACACGTCAAATTAACTTTAGAGCAAGATGCTAATCATTGGGAATCGATCATCATTGTGGAAACGTATCAGGTCAAGGACGAGGATTTAATTGAAGAGGAAGACGTAGTACATCGAGGAAATAGACATGAATTGCCAGTTATCAGCGTGGAAGTCATGGGAAAGGAAATAAAGACACTAGTAGACACGGGGGCTATGGTGAGCTTGATATCCATAGGTTGCCTGGATGAGTTGAAATTATCAGGAGAAATTACGATGTTGCCAACTGTTGTTAGCAAGATTCAAGGGGTGATCCCAGACAGAAGTATGAAGTGTAAAAGTCAGGTACTTTTAGATGTTGGGATTGGAACCAGAAGTTTTGAACAGATGTTCCTAGTAGGGGGTCAACTACATTTCGACATGATCCTAGGAGTGGATTTCTTAAGTGAAAGTGGCCTGATCATAGATATGCAGAGTAGGCGCATGTACTTTCAAGAAGGGGTCATGGAAAATCAGGAATCTGAGATGACATTCTTTAGAGAGAATATATTGGAAGAGATAGTATGCAGCATTGAAAGGTCTATAGAAGATAGAACTAGCATAACAAGTAAAATAAATCCAGAAATTAAGGAGCAGTTTGATCAAGTAATTTCAGAATATGAGGACATATTCAATGACAAACCAGGTCTCATAGAAAACTTTACCTACAGCATCAAGTTGATGGATGACAAACCATACCATAAGAATTTATATCCCATTCCGGATAAATGGAAGGAGGAAGTTAGTATAATGATAAGCGACATGGAGAAAGATGGAATAATCAAGAAGATGCCAACTGCTTATTTGAATCCTTTAGCTGTTGTCAAGAAACCTAATGGTAAGCTGAGGATATGCCTAGATGCTAGAGCCCTTAATGAAAGAGTTCTTCCTGAACACGACAGGCCACCTGTTATTCGTGAATTGTTACGCAGATTCAGAGGAAAGAGTTTCTTTTCGACAATCGATCTGACTAGTTCTTATTATCATGTGGAGCTAGCAGAAGACTGCAAACAATACAAAGGGTTCTTGTTTGACCATAAAACATATGTATTCAATAGGTTACCTTTTGGAGTGAAAAATAGTGGTCCGGTGATGATCCGAGCACTAGATGAAAATTTGTCAGATGCAGTTAAGGAGCATGTAGTGAGCTATATTGATGACCTGATTATAGCGTCTGAGACAGCGGAAGAACATATCAGGCACCTTCGAATGCTTTTTGAAGATCTCAGGAGGACGAACTTCAAGGTGAATTTCGACAAATGTCAGTTCTTTCATGAAGAAATTGAATTTCTTGGACATAGAATCGATGGAGATGGTTATAGGCCCAATCCAAAGAAGATTATGGCTATTTCAGAGTTTCCAACCCCAAGAAAGATTAAAGAGGTACGGCAGTTTTTAGGCATGTGTCAGTTCTTTTCAACACATTGTCCTGAATATACTGAAACGATGGCACCTCTGCAGGATTTACTAAGGAAGGGAAATCGATGGAAATGGGACGATAGATGCAATCAAGCGTTTTTAGCGGCTAAGAAAATGTTGATCCAGAATATCAAGCTTGAGTACCCAGATTTTGCGAGAAGATTATTTGTGGAGACAGACGCATCCAAAATAGGTATCAGTGGGATCCTATATCAGCTGGACGATAACAAGAAACATAGGTATTTAGCTTTCACCAGTCGCAAGCTCAGGAATTGTGAGAAGAATTACTATGCAACTGAGTTAGAGGCATTAGCAGTGGTTCATGCTCTTAAGACGTGGAAGAAGGTGTTGTTTGGACATGACATAACAGTGATCACAGATCATAAAGCCCTCCAATTTATTATGAAGACAGACTTAGCGAGTGACCGCATCACCAGATGGGCTCTGTTCTTACAACAATTTAACCCAACTGTTGTACATAGACCTGGGAAATTAAATCTGTTAGCAGATGTGTTGAGCAGAAACCCTTGTGAGGAAGTAATTGTCAACCATATAAATTTGATTCAAGAGGATAATGGTACTCTAGAAAAGTTGAAGATGTTAGCGCAAACTCAGAAGAGATATGCACCTTTGCGAAGAATTTACCGTTTTTTGACACGCAGGATGGACAACGCTGGTCCAGATTTTCAAAGAACTGAGATAGAGGCTAGAAAATATCATATTATGGGAGGTGTTATATGCCAATATATCGACCAGGATCATACTAAACTTAGAGTAGTGATCCCACCCAAGCTTGTCAAACCAGTTATTTGGATGATACACCGAACTGCAGCTCATGTAGGTGTAGACAAGACTTAGGCTCTCGCTCAAGAAACCTTCGTTTGGAGACAAATGGGACAAACGATTCGCGACGTCATAAAGACCTGTGACAGTTGTCAGCGAAGTAAATATTCATCTAAGCTAATGAAAGAAGTTCCTAGATCAATATTACCCAGCAAGCCAAGAGAACATTACGCTACGGACATTTTCGGTCCGATTCCTCGTTCGACGAAAGGAAATCAGTTTGTTTTGGTAACAGTAGACGTATTTTCTAAATACGTATCTCTATGCCCTATCCAGAAAGCTACATCCAAGTACGTGATCAACAGATTAGAGAAAACAGTTATTCCAAGTATGGGGAAACCTGAAGTTTTGTTGAGTGACCATGGATCACAATTTACCAGTATGGAAATTTCTACTGCTATGGAACGTTTAGGAATAAGGCATGTGTTTAATTCTGTGCGGTATCCAGAGGGAAATCCAGCCGAAAGAATTATGCCGGAAATCAGTAAAATGTGTCGCTTATATGTGTCAAGGCAACACCATAGATGGATGGAAGTGATACCCATCATTAGTCAATGCTTGAATTCCACAGTAAATGAAAGAACAGGACAGATTCCGTCCATGCTTCATCATGGATTGAAACCTGATAGACCATGGGACCGAGTCGTGAGGGCACCAGTAGATCCTCAACCCACACAAGAAAGAAGAGTCGAGATGGCAGGAGAGAGACTCAGAAGACAGGCGGAGAAGAGAGCCAGGAGACAAGCAGGAAGGAGGTTCCACGAGCCGTTTCAAGAAAATGATGAGGTGCTGATTAGGAAGCCAGTCACTTCGAATCTTCAACTGAAGATCTACCATAAATTTGCGCCATTGTACGCTGGTCCATTCCGTATTGAAGAAACGTACCGAAATAATAGCTACAAGATTGTCAGAATGGATACTAATGAAGTTGTGGAAACTTTTAATGCAGCTAGCATTAGAAAGTACCATCATGCTGATTAAGAGGATTGTAGAGCTATCGTGTACATGGGTTATATATAGAATGCCTGAGAGTGTATTTTTTTTCTCAATCCTGATAAAAAAGGAGATGTACGGGAGAGATGTACCCGATACCTAGTTGAGGCTATCGGCTACGCCAGCAGACATTAAGCCGTAGTTGAGATTATGGGAAGAGTTATAAAAAGATAGCGCTCAGATCGAGTCAAGAGGAATGTCAGGATGACGTAGAAGGTCTAGGATTAAGAAGGCACTGACCGCAGTCAAACAGATGGAATTATGGATGGAATTATGAAGCTTTATTAAGATCTATATGGAACATGGTATTTAAACATCTCAGAAGAGAAGATATAACAAGCATTATATGTGGTAATAATTTGAAGGAAGTCAGATAACCCTTAAGTTATTTTATAACTTAATAGCCGAGATGATGGGGGTTCGAGATTATATTTGTGACGCAAGACCACAGAGGTGGGGAGAACGTCACGTGACTGCGCCAGGGAGGTACAGGTCATTGCAGTCCAGAGACAGTCAGTCGAGCTCTGTAAGCAGAGTAGTCAAGTACAGTTAGCACGGCAGTCGAGGTCAGACAGCGAGCTGAGTAGGACATGCCGAGCGTATGGTAAAAGTCGCGCGGTGAGCAGCATTTGTCACGGAAAGTGAAAGCGACAGTTTTGACTTCACTAAGCAGCCAACGAAAAGTAGGTCATTGAGCCGGGCGGACACCCGCAGTAGGCAGCGTGAAGACCGGTTACAGAACCAGCTGTACGGCCGAGCAAGCATAGAAGGCCGGGGTTTAGAACAGCACGGTAAAACGAATTGGAGAACTCATTTCAAGCTGCAATTTGGTAACGCAGAACAGCATAGTAGAGCGACATGGCGAGGCCAGCTTTAGGCGGAGATTATTCTATAGCATTGCAGTAGGGACGAGATGGTTATTTCCAATTTTATACGCAAGCATTATGACAGAAGCTGAACTTCATTACAACATTGAGTTGGAACGTTTATTCAGCATTTGAATTGTACAAGCAGATAGTTACGAGATACTGCAACTGTGAACTTCAACTGAACATAGTTTTTCAATGACATTACGACTATGCATTTCATAACGCATTCCAAGTAACATTAACGATTATAGGCAAACGAAATGTTTCAGGCATATGCACTTATGAACTTTGGCACGTGCATTAATGCAATTATTTCTTATGAAGTGTTATAAATTACCGAGTACGAACACAGCTACAGGGTGTTTCATAAACTTAGACACTCTCATATAAAATTTTATTTTATGAAAGTGAGACTTAGCAGTTATTGGAGATTGAGCTTTCAACACTCAAACCGAACATTGTATGTAACAGTGGCGTAACGTAGAAGAGGAATAGGGGGTCCGCTGTTTCTATGAACTTAGTCGTGAGGATTTGGACAGTATCCGCTATGGATAACCAGAAGTTCATCATGTCGGAGTAAATGCAGACAGAGACGCGATGGCACCACAGAGCGATGGATTCGATTCCTGACGAGGAGGAGGTCCACCAGCTGATTCACTTGGGATTTGAAGGCAATCGTCATTGCGTGGGTGGAATGATATTCACGCCGATCTTTCGAGAAATTCATTACGCAAGGAAAATCGACGATCTTTGAAATTTAATAACAGCTGATTATGAAAAGGTACTGTAAGAGTTATAACTTCCTGATACGATTATTTTCATGAATACTGGGCACACATGTATATTTTTCTAATAGGAGTGATACGATTATTTAGACATGGCTTTGACTTTATATGCTTCAAATTTTGCTAGAATATGGCGTGACCATATGATATGGCAGGCATCATTATACGAAATTCTCACCATTGGTTGGCTTTATTAAGCAGATGTTTGGTCTTTTAGACATTTTTCCAGCAAGGATAGTTTTCATGAATAGTTTTTTTTGTGTGTGACGAGTATTTCGAACTCGTGATCTGCAATTGATTATCTATATTACTTCGTCAGTTCATTGCATACTAGCGAGTGTGTATTATTCATCAGTAGGGATTTTTTCCATTGGATTGTTTGGAGATATTAAGATGTCATTCACTTTAGTGAATGAATATCGCTTTTATATGACAACTAGAGACTTGTTGATTCCGATCTGGTACATTCACTCATTTAGTCTTCGAGATGGGGTCTTTCGTATTTATACGATTGTATGGTGGTTACTCATCTTACCCATCGTTCAGGGCATTATCATGTTAGTCGACGGGGCGAGGTCTTTCGTATTTATACGATTGTACGGTGGTTACTCATCTTACTTGCCATTGAGGGACTCATTTTTATCATCCGAGTGTACATGAGATTGTAAGAGAATCAAACAAGGAACTACTAGTCACATATCAGTCGAAATTTTGTTAAATAAATTAAAAATACATGTCAGCAGGGTTACGTTTCGTAATTCTTGTTTGCCAATCCAATATTGTGTTGCTATACTCTTTTGAGAGTACTTTCAGTTTAACAGCTGGTACAGCTGATGCTTTTGATGATTTTTATAATTGTGTTTGATACCTATGAGAAGGATTTAAAGTAATTGAATCTTGTAAGATGAATCATTAATGGTCAGATTTATTTTAAGGCAGATCAGTATTGCAGATTTTGATATGAGAAATTATAGCACATTGGTGTTTTTCTGTGATGTGAATTATGAGAATTGTAAGAGAATTTATGCTATTTGAAAGCAGATCTTGAATTACTAAGGTAATATTTTTTCCAATTGTTTAAGAAGTTGTCTAGATGTGATCAGAGTAATTACAGTTATTGGAGATTGTGTGCGTTGATAATTTGAAGCCAGTTATATATTTTTTGTAGATCATGCAACTTGGTTAAGTGATGTTTGTGATAGGCATTTTGTGGAAGTTGCCAAGTGATAGTTGCAATGTTGCTAATGTATTTTGAAGCAGACATGAGGTTGTCGAACCCAGTCTAGCGTAATTGTTGAGATTCATGCTGTGTATGCTGAATGTTTATGGAGTTTTGTGGAATAATTGTGGTATTCAAATGTGATATTTGAAGAAGTGCGGATATATAATGTAGTTGTGGATAGTCAGATCCAACGTGATGTCGTGAAGGCAATAATATTTTATGGCATGATAATTAAACATGAGATATAACTTGGAAGTGATAAAACTGTAAGACAACGTTTTATAACCCATATTAAACAATTTGTTAGGAAATTAAACAAATAAATAAAGTTGATAATACAAGATTTTCTGAGAATAATAATTAATGAAATAATAATCTGAAATTTAAGCATATTAATGATCTGACCTAATGAAATAAAAATCAGAATGACTAGATGAGATAATAAAAATCTAAATAACCAGAAGAATAAAATTTATATAAATTGATAAATTAAATTTTGGAATAAATCAATGAATTAAATAAATGGATGAATTGAAGATTGTATAAATAAACTGATTTAAATAAATTAATAGATGATTGGATATATGATGAATAACTGAATTAGAAGGTGATAATTAATTAAAGGAGCTGATGATTAATGAATTTATATGGATTAAAAATAAATTTAATTGAGAGATGATTTGAGAAATTGTAACTTGAGTTGAGGAATTAAACAATTTGTATTGATGATTTAAGATGATTTAATCTGAAGTAGATGATAAAATAAGAGAGTGTGAATAATTAGAAAGTATAATGAAGTGATGATAATAATTTTCATTTAAATGATTTAATGTTGATGAGTTAATGATTCTGACAGGAATATGTTGAATTTTGAGATGAGAATTAATGTGAGAAATATTTAACTTTGATGATGATGATGATGATCACAACCAATGAGCAGTGGATTTTCTGTAATTCACGAACAAGCAATTATTAATGACAATGTAAATAGTGTAAATTAATTATTCGATGTTTAGGAGCATTTTACTAACGTGTTCAACATTTAAATTATGCCATGCAAGCCATAAAATACGTGATATTTAAAATATGTGATTATATAATGTGTATGTTTAGACAGATTAATAATTTTTTCAAATCCACATTTCTGATGTTAAATTAAAGAGAAATTAGGTCTCAGGTATCACAAATGTCAGTGACGAAAGACATAGTGCTACAGTGATCCTGAGAACCCAAGATAACTTTAGAGATTTTTCACGTTTTATGTGGATTAAATACTTTTGATTAGAAAAGAGATGGTTCGATTTTTGGACAATGACAATTTAACGTTGGCATTCGACCATGCTCTCAGGTAGGATGAATATTTAAAATGTCTGTCTGACTATCAAAGTGAAATAAATTTGTTTTTATCTTAGTTGTGATCTGATGATGGTGTGATTTTCCTTTTTCTTTCCTTGTCTTGATTAAGGCTTAACCGGAAAGGATGTGGTTTGCTAGGAGTTCAGTTGATGGCGCCCATTTATATTTGCATTTTTTTAATTAAACTTAAGCCCGTAACGACCCTAGAGATACTTTGTCTCGTGTTACCCACTGCTTTTTCGATAACTCAGCTGAATTTCCGACACATTCCTTATTTGACTAGAGGTTCATTTAACTCCGCTCTGTCCTGGAACTCCAGGAATGCGATGTAATAGCAGATGGGTCATCGCATCCCCAGGACGAACGGGTACAGTATTAATAAGTTACAACAAAAGGGTAGGTATGTAATGTTAGGCTTACCTGCACTCAGCAGGGCAGTAGTACTGTATTCGTTTGGAAGGCCCAGGTTCTTCATACGGCTCTTCTTGGGGCCCCGGAGACTCCTCTGTATTTGGATCTGGATGTGAAAGGGGGTCGTCGAAGTCGTCTTCTTCGTCTGACTCAGTCATTTCTAGGGTAGGAGAATTAAGGCAGGTCTTCCCCCGACAAATTTTACAGCGAGCAGAGTATTTCAGCCCTGGTCTCTGGCAGGAGCATTGCCCTGCTCCGCACTCTTTCAGGCACCTGTATGACAAGAATTTCAGCAGAACTCCAGGTTACCACGGATTCAAATGTTTTAATTCTAATCAGAAAAAATACCTATGTCCAGCATTGGACTTTGACTAGAACCGACCTAATACGAATGGATAACCTTACCTGCATGACAGGAGTTTGATCAGAGTTTGCGGCTCTGGTTCCTTGTGTGAGGTCACCGGTGTCAGCCCCTGCTGACTCCTTGTCCATCCGCACTTGGTGGGCTCTCTCTCAACCCCCAACCACTGCTGCACCTGGTGGCAGGTTCTGTAGGAATGTTGGGCAGCAGCCTCTTCGGTTGGGGGCAGACGAGCGTGGTTGACTTGAGCGCTGGCAGCAGATCGGACAAATATCCCGTAACGCAAGGCGTGGAGCGAATCGTCTTTTCCACCGCCATACAACGCCACGAGGCATTTGTTGCCAGCAGAGGCTATCTCCTCATGGGTGGCGTTATTGTTCAGAAAAGTGGTAGCCGCGTCAAGAAGGTCTGGCTGTTTTGAAAGGACGCTCAACATCTTCGTTTGCCCTTGCCCGAAAAAGGGCAGAGGTGGTGTCGCAACCACTGAAGGTGTGGAGGAACAACTCTATTCCAGGGGGGAGTGAGAGATCTCCTCGAATGAATGATGTTGACAAGAACTGCTTGCAACCTGTTCCATCCCTGGCTCTTTTCTTGAAGGAAACATTTTGTTTGTTGGCACCCAATCCATTTAGGAGCACCAAGAGGTCGATATCTTCTCCAGCGATTATGACGTGCTCGTACTCCTCGCTCTTTTCCAATGCTGTCCTCACAATGAGGCAGTCGGCGTCCTCTGGAGCTTGCTTTGTTTCGATCCCTTGTGTATCCAGTCTAGTACACATTAAGTTGATCAGGCGCTGCTTGTTTTTGGGTTGGACAAACACTTTTCTTGGGGCACTTCGATCAGCGTCGATTCTTCTAAAAAGATATCGCTGCACGGTGAGGCTGCATAACGTCGTAGCCGTTCTGCTGTTTTTGTGCTCTTAGCTGTCCCCTCTTCTGGGTAGCCATCGAATACTACTGAGAAATATTTTCCAAAATGGTTGGTCGTATAGGGGATAAAAGTAGCTACAATTTCCCTCACTGAGCCGTTCTGTTGCCATATAACCTTATGGAGCAAATATCCTCCATCCACTACAACAAAAGTTCTTAGTCCAACGGCGACGTTTTCTGGGAGTGGCGTAAAGACAGAGTAGAACGATGATTTTGTTCATTTTCGCATTCCCTCTTCGGAGAATAGAGCCATGGGATATGGGACCAACTCGTATGTAAAGTGGTTTTGTAGGTCGGTCTCAGACTGTTTTGTTATACACAGTCGTTGGAATATTGTGAGAGGATCTATAGAAACCTGCTTGTTGTGCACCTTGACTGTGGCCGCTGCCAAAGTTCTTACTTTGTCTTTCATTTTAAATTTAACATTGACTGCAATGGGCGGCCTTATCGCTAAGAGCGATTTCATCCAGGCACCCAACCCACCAAAAAATATGACATTAGTAGATAAAAAACTTTCTTCGGCTTTTCCACATTAATTGGGGTCACCGGAGCCAACCAGGTTCATTTTGGTTTTGGCTGGCGATTTAAGGCCGGATGCCCTTCCTGTCACCACGTGATTTTTCAGTTGAAAATTCCACCCTGCTGTCATCGGGATTCGGACCACGGCCGTCCGGGTGAAAGACGAGCAGCTAGGCCACCCCACCATCATGCTCCCCATGACATAATAGATAACCGGGCAATATTCATAACAATATTCGAAGCCCTATTTTTTGAAATTTCCGATTTCCCTATTTTGTTTATACCTGATAACAAGAGAACTATTGGTCTTATATGGTTTTGCTAATGCTTAAATTAAAGCTAAATAACTGCTCTATAACTTTACTTTTGATGACTTTCCCCGTAGAATGAGTATTTTAGACGGTAATTTGTTCGAAAGACCAGCTTACTACAAATTTCGAACATTTTGGAAAAAAAATGCCCATTTTCGAAGTGCTATATCTTGAGATTTATAAGACATACAGAGCTGGAGTTGCGCTCAAATTATTGGTAGTTTTGTCGTCTTTAAAAGTGTATTGAGTGACTTTGCCATAGAATGCAAAGTTTGGAAGTTGTAAGCCAAAAACTGAAAAACGTCTGAAAATTTCGAGGTTTTTCGAGCACCACGAAGTTAGCACAGGTCTTTCGAGGTTGCAAACTTGGTTTTACACTATTGGTATCTATCCTAACAACATACCAAAAAATCAGAACCTTGCAATTTTTTGCGACCTAACGCGATTTTTGTTTCTGCGGTGACTGGCCTAGTAACCAGTCCTCATCGTGAAGCTTAAATTGAGGTACTCAGCTACACAGATGGGCTTAAGGATCAAATTAATACATTGTGTCCTATCTTACAATGCATGCTGCGTATGGATTTAAGTCGAATTGGTGATATTTTGGCAAAATAGCAGATCTATGGTGTTCAGGTCTTACGGATTTTTGATAGGAGCCTGGAAAAGAAAAGTGCTACTCACGCAGCCGTTTAACTTAAAGCGTAAGTTTCGTTTTTACACTATTTCCCAGAATTGTCAGGCTAAGGCACAGATTAGGTCTAAATATACAAGTTATGATTTTTATGGTTGCTGATGATCAGATATCTTTTTGAATTTGTTGATATACCGTAGCCCTTTCAAATTGCTGGCTGTTACGATTAAGTATCAAGTCAAGCTTAATCTTTATTCTGTGAATAATATACTGTCTAACCAATCTAATGCAAATACTTTTGAGTTTTTTAAATGTATGTATTCTATTTATGTCTAATAAGTACATGGTGACCAGTCAGATCCAAACTCCTACAGAGGGATTGCTATAGAAAAGACCATGATGAAAATAATGACAAAGCTAATGTGAACGAACCATTCCCTTACTTTGATAATTGAAAGAAACGTGCATACTGCTGCTCAAAATAATATTAACCTCAAGTTTAATACACTACAACGCACTCGTGCTGATAGCAAGCTGTTTGATGAGAAACCTTTATCACCTCCTCTAAAACCCATGTTGTGCACTCGCCCACATCTGAAAAGCCCTCAACTCTATCAGAGGCAACACAGACCATCAAAGAGTTTGTGGGGGAAGGTGAAAAGGATGGTGATGGTGATATTAATAACATAACTATATTAAAGCACTCCAGCACATCTAAAAAAAAAGCTTTCAACGCTATCAAAGGCAACTCAAACCATTCAAGGGATTGTGGACAGAGGCGGAAATGATGATGATGATGATGATGAAGTTTAAAAACTATGACAAGCAATGGTAAAGAGATGAAGTTGTATTCAGTGTGTATCTATTGTAAAAATTAAATTAATAATAATATTTCATGTGTACTGTTTTTGTTTTTCTTAAATGTTATCTCACCTTCCACTCCTAATGCCTCGTCTTAATACCTCTTCATTTGTTGCCCTATGTAGTTATAACATGAACTAGCCGTGTGCGTTAAATCGTGAGCAACGACTCCAATAATCAAGAACCAATAGATAAATGATTCCTGCATAGTTATTGGTGTACAGCTCTATCACGCAAGTGAGGATTGGGAAGGAGGCAGTCATAACCTTAAGTTAAGAATCATCCATGCATTTGCCTGAAATAAAAGTGGTAAAACCACGAAACAATATGACTGAGGTAGGAAATGAGTTTATCACGTCTCAGTTTTCCTCACAAGGCTGGCAGTTACCCCCTGCTCAAGCTAATTTAAGCTACATCTAAGACAATCTGTTTAGTATATTCGAACCTTGACCTACCCTGAAGTTCTTAGCCTCAACCCTTCTTTCCATAATTATGTTTCGTATTCCCATAACAGATTTAAATCCCTAGGAGTAAAAGCTAAATCCCTTAAGGTCAAAGTCTACCATGCTAACCAATTAGCCACAGGGTCACACTTCAGGGACTTATCCGATGTCGTGACCTTTTAAACCCATGTACATGAGTTTCTGGATTAGATAGATTTATGGCATGTAAAAGATCCTTCTGCAGACTAAACTTTTGTAAAGCTATTTTTCTAGGTTAAATTTCGTTGGCGACATCGTGGTCTTGTTTCCATACACATGGGTGTGTGTGTGGAATTCGTGTAATAATCTGTCTTATCGTAATGCGTATACATTATAAGTGTTTGTATTAGTAGTTGGGAAGTACAAAGATGTGTAAATTATTAGACTAAACGTCAGTTTTACAACATTTCGGTGTTACATTTTATGAATTAATGCAGTAAAATTGTTTGCAAGGTGGAGAAATTATTTCAAACGTTTCATAAATAGTCTTAATTACATTTTCTTTTAAGAAACTTACTAAAAATAATTATCTAGAGTTTCCGCTAAAATCCTTGCTAATGCAGAATGTTACAAGTTTTGTTTTGATTACTTTATTGTAGTTTTTGTATGAATTTAGAGCAAAGGAATGTAAAGTCTTTTGGGATAAGTAAGTTCCTTTAAGATCAAAACTAATACTCTACAATAGATGCTTTGTACCTGTTACTACCTATAGCTTAGAAACCTGTACCCAATCCAAGAAAAATACCAGAAAACTACAAGCAGTAGAGATGAAGTTCTTTTTAAGAACTATGATTCAGAAAACAAGGAGGGACAAAATAAAAAATAAAAATGATAAGATACGCCATCTTGTCCAAGTAGAACAATCTCGTAATGAGATCTGTGTTGAAGCCATGCTGAAATGGTTCGATCATCTCAAAAGAATTGGACACATAAAAAACAGCTAGAGTGTGGTTTGGGAAATAACTGAAAGGCAAGAGACCAAGAGGTTGACCAAGGAAGAGATGGATCGAGCAGGTTAGAAATGATCTTGCAGAGAGAAGTCCGGATTTACAGCAAATTATAGAAGAGGAAATATTCTTAGAGATAAATAAATGGAGAACGCTCATTCACCGCATCGGGAAACTGGATCCGGTTCAAGAAGATGATGATGATTATGATTAATGATGGTTCTTTCTTGGACTATTCAAAGATTCGTTGACAATGGATTGAAATGACCTGATTTAGATGGCACATTCCAAAGTAAATGAAAGGAAAATAAAACAGACCCTGCTCAGATGTCCCTAAGAATCTCCAATTTTAAAAAAAAATCTAGACGTAATATGTTATGGGATAAGTTGTAAGTCCACAGGGGAAAAAGCATCACTAAGTAGGGTAAGAAAATAAAATAAATTGATTTTGAATAAGAATGTGTAACTGATTTATATTCTTTTTTTAAAATCTAATAATGTGCACTCCTCTGTAGGCGGTAATGGCATTTGCCTGCGTCAATAGTCCAAGTTTCACTTCCAGACAACGGCTTTCAATACTGACTTCCTAATTCCTAAATCTATACTGGATGTCAACAAATATCTTTTCTGTAGAAATGCTTTCCTTGCGTGAGCCAACCTACGTTTTATATCCTCTTCAGCTTCAGTGGCTTAGTCGGTAGCATGCTGAACTGCTATGCCCAAGATCGTGGGCTCAAACCCAGCCGAAGTCGTTGGATTTTTAGGAGCGTTAAATCCTTCAGTATGCCTTCCTTCGGAGGGGGGAGTAAAGCCGGCGGCCCCATGTCATACATTTGTTGCACGTAAAAGAACCTACCACTGCAATTGGTAGTGTGTAGCAAAATTTGTTGGTTATATTTGGCTAATTAGTTACGCTCTACCAAGTTCCAACGTTCGCCACTAAGAGTTAGTGTCAGTAGCATTTGGTAACATAAGTTGGACCTACTTGAAATTGAACTTGTTGAGAGACTTCGGGCTTTAAATCAAAAATGCCCAGCTATGGCCTTTGGCTGCAATTCATAATATATCCTCTTTGCTTCGTCCATCACTGGTTATTTCGCTTCCTAAGTAGCAAAAAGTCTTCTACTTCCTTTAGCTTTTCACCTGCCAATTCGAAGTACATATGCAATGACACACACATCATTAAAGACACACTGGCCCTGAGCTACGTCTGTCGGTGACCTCCTGGTCCGAATGAATTAGAAGCACATGAGATGTCACACCGTACGTTAAAAAGAATCATTCAATATATCAGTAACAACACGCATTCTTATGGCTTTAAGTTCAGGTTCATTAAACCCCAATACTGTTTGTAATGAGTTAGCTCTTTCTGCATCAAGTGCTGACAGAATAATTAGTCTGCAAGGTAAGGACGGAGTGTTTGTCACCAGGGTAGTTCAGGATTAACACAGTTGTTTCATTTGTGGGGTTTAGACTTCGTGGTGTATAGGATTTATGTGATAGCCTGTGTTATTGTGATGACTGCAGTAGTGTGTGTATTTGTAATTAGATGAGGATTCGGAAGGATGCAGGCGTACACTTAAATTAGGTATCATCCCGGTATTCACCTGATATACAAGTGGGAAACCACGGAAAACACCTTCCAGGAGAGCTGGGAATTGAACTCACCTCTTCTCAGTTTTTCCTTACAAAGCCTAGTGTAGACCAAAATTAAATTTCTTGGCAGAGCCGGAAATAAACCCAGGCCTCCACGGTGACCACCAAGAATGCTAGCCACTACACAACGAGGCGGACTCTTCTGAAAGTCTACCTTGTACAGTCTCATTTTACGTTGTTGTTGTTGCTTTGAAGGGCTTAGACATCGTAATCATTTAGTCCTGTGTACTTAGGTGTGTGTTGAATTTGTCTGATAACCTGTGTTATTGTGATGGCTGTATTAGTGTGTGTATTTATAATTCAGTTGAGGATTGGAAAGGAGGTGGCCATGGCCTTAAGTTAAGATTCATCCCAGCATTTTCCTGGAGTAGAAGTGGGAAATCACAAATAACAACTTTCAGGATGGCTGAGGTAGGAGTCAAACCCGCCTTTTCTCACTTTTGCCTCATGAGGCTGAGTGTACCCCGTTCCAGTCCTCAGACCAGAATTAAATTTCTTGGCAGAGCCAGGAATCGAAACCGGGCATCCACGCTGACATCCAAGATTGCTAGCCGCTACACCATGAGGTGAACAATATAAGGCTGGTCTTGATTGTACACGATCAATCAATAATTACCTAATAATAATAATAATAATACTAATAATAGTCTAATAATAAAAATTATAATTTATAATAATCATATTAATAATAATTATTATAAATATTCCATTTAGCAACGTTACACGGCACACCTCTCCCTGTGACGTCATCCACGGTCTCAGGGCGTGGCGGCCATCTTGCGCATTAGCCCCTCATTATCTCTCTCCCTCCATAAGAATAACAGGAGAGTTGCACGCGGCGGCCATCTTGCGCATTAGCCCCTACGCCAGGATCGGTCTTTTGTACCTACTTATGATATGTGTTAGAGGCTCTTTTGCGTAGGAAACGTGATGTGCGAATGAAGGGTCTTCTTTAAGGAATGCAAGGTACAGAGTTGGTACATTCTTTGAATGTACCGGATCTTGTAAATATCTGCTCGTTGAGAATTTTTCTTCTTCTTAGTATTTTCCTAATTTTTTTCTCTAAACCACCAAAGGATGCATTCTCTTACTTTATTAATTATTCAAATTTGCAGTGCTCGCGTAGTTATTTCATGTATAGTCTGATTACAGTTATTTGGTTAATTATGGCATCTCTGTCGCCTCCCACTGCATACACGAAGTTAATGTTAGTGCAAATGCCCCCATCTGTCGGCGTTCCTATGCTTCCAGCACATATCAATATGCTTCAATCCAGCAAAATTCCAACAAGCTAACCGAGGTCATTATCCCAACTTCATACTTATGCTACCAGCTTCACATGAATTAAAAAAAACATGCATTGAGTGTTATTTATTTATTTATTTATTTCATGTTTGCCTTACTGTTTCTTCTCCCCTCTCCCTCCTCCTTCTTCCCGTCTTCCCCCTTGCCACTGTCACCCTCCGACACACTCTTCGCTTATCAGTCACACTGAGTGCTAAGTCCGAGCTCTCACTTCACCCCGTACTTCATGGAGGGAGTAATGATCGTGCTAATGGCTTGCTAGCCATTTTCTCCTGCTCGAGCCTATTCCTACATGGCTCTTATCTTCTACAAGAACATCATGAAAAGTTAAGTAATACATTGCTTGTGTACATATCTTCAATCTTCTAAATGGGGCACATTTTGTTAAATTCGAACGATGACTTTTAAGTGGCGTATCTGATTGCCAATTTTCTCCTGCAGGAGAGGAATACACCCAAATGGGTTTTCTTTCGACTAGTACCCTCCATCGTGGGATATTTTGGTTGGTTAAATTCAAACCCTACGTGGGAGATCCTTTCGGACCCATTATACCTCCTAATTACCAGTGTTCTACTGGTCAAGATACTTCACTCTCTTGAGCTATCGGACAATTTAATGAAGCTATTTTCTTGCTCTAAAGAAAATTATTTGCTGCATTTCATTCGCCACTATTTATGGCAAAAGAAACAAGAAACGTAGAGGGAAATTACATGTCTTGCTACCTTAGATACCTTTAAGGCTTCACATAAAAATCCACACGAGGGACGTGTTATATTTCGTAAAACAAAGCTGTTATCTTGAACTATCATGTGGGTTCAAACTGAAGATAGACTTTTCCATGCTCATAGTGCAACAGTTTTTATGAAAAGAACTGACTCTAATGGTGAAACACAATTCCTATTTCTCACTTGCTCCATTACACTTTGTCCTGCTGTAATTAAATCAACATTTGGCAAAATTATCTAACTGTACTGTACCCGATAGTCTGACCTCAGATAGGGTGGCCCGGCTCAACACCGTAATCCTTGGTATGACATCGGTACAACATGAAAAAGAAAACCCCTGAACGATCGAAATTATTTTAGGAGGAGAAAATAAACTGGCAGGACGAGATTCAAATAATCCTATGGCGTTAACAGGAATTCGGTTGAATTGGATATATTCTGAAACCATTTCGATAATCGTTCAGGTCAAACGACAACAAAAAATAATAAAACTCACCTGGGCTATGATAAAATACATCCAATATTTATTAAACAACACACAAAAACACACAATAAAAGAAATAAATGGCTACCTAACTTTAGAGATTCATCTACCATACTGCTTGATGTGCAAAAAAGACTAATTTAAAAGTGTTCAATCAAAGTCTAACTTAATTGGGGTAAAAATCTCCTCGTACCCTACTCTTAGATAGGAATCAACTGACGGAGATCCTCAAACAATCTTTAAAATTGTCGTTAAAAAATTACACGTATTTAATCACCTCCCTGCGAAAAAGAATGTTCATGTGTGAGGGGGTGTCAGGTTACAAAAATCTCCAAAATCAAAAGAAACTAAGTTTTATGATCTCCTTCTAATTAAATTGAACTAAAAATGGATGTTATGGATGTTCGCTTCTTCCTTCACCAATCTAAACAACATTAAATTTTTACAACATACAGTACACTCTACTCCTTCAAATCATGTTCATTTTGTCTGTCACTTCAATGTTTAATCATAAATGTTTGACTGTCAACCCAATCGGTAATCATTTCTTCCTCATATTTTCATTACATTTATTTTAATCATGGAATCAGTTACTTGATTTAACTTTAAGCCACATTTATTCCTAGATACAACAGGTCAAAATATGTATATCAAAGACTTCGTCTGGAACATTTGCATAATTAAGATATTTTTCATAGTGAACTTGCTTACGTTCCACACTGTAGTGAAACCATTCCGTGTCAATCTCATGTGTGTTGTGGATCTCTAATCCGTGATTATACTAGATTACATCTTTAAAATCACCATCACATTCTAACTGGACAGGAATGCAGACAACTGTTGCACACAACACAAGCATGTTATCTGGACATTATTTGCGTGCCTTCAATCAGTTACACGCCTGTACTTATTAATCAAGTCCTGAAAGTATTCCATTATCTGTCCATTACTCTACCATCAGCTTTACTCCAGTGAAATATCATAACTTATTTTACGATGTTAATCACCTTATTAATTCTACTAATGTTTCCTTATAGTTTCACCAAGATTTTGTGGATAACCTCACGAGTAAATTCTACCTCACTTTAATTCTTAATGACATCAACTTTCATTACTTACGACATTCATTTTACTTATTCTCATTTACATGTTTTCAAACCCCAGCATATGGAGAATGATTAATTTCAACGTTGCTAACATCAGCATTTTATACAACAACTAGCAACCCACCCCAGCTTCGCCCGGACAGTTATGAATGAAAGGTGATAGGCTACTTTTAACAGAGGTCTTATAGATTTCCTTGTATATGACATTAGTCGTCTTTCCTCCAGCAGTGAACACGAAAATATTTCGGTTTGATGTAACACGCGATAGAGCCACGTAAAGCTGTCCATGAGAAAAACATTCTTCACTGAGATTAACTCCGGTCACGCTAAGTGTCTGACCCTGTGCTTTGTTTATAGTCATGTCAAAGCAGACTCTTACTGGGAATTGTACTCGTTTGAAATGATAAGGCAAATCTGAAGGAATCATAGGGATTCTGGGTACTAAGACCGTTTCTCCTGTACCACAGCTAAATAGATAGTTGCTTCAATGAAACAGTTTTTCAAAGTTTTCACTACCAATCACGTTCCGTTGCATAACTTTGGTGGGTGTAAATTACGTAGCAATATAATAGGAGTAGGGGAGTGATGAGAGTTCTACTTCACTCTAGAACCCACATTACCCCACTACTAAGCCTCAGCCATGTAATATTTGTGAAAGCTCGCGAACCCATGGTCTGATTTTGGCATGCGACATGTCGTTGGACTCGGGCTAATGTCCTCTTTCCTATGGTAGACTAGTTATATTTTTCAATTTTTTTAGAATTTTTTGTGTGTTTGCAAGTAGGTGATAGTTTGAAAACCAAACTTGATAGAACGTTGTGCCATGGTTCAAACGAATGGCGATTATGTCCTTTATTTTTATAATAAAATTTATTTTTTGAGAAAGTTTTTGAAAACACTAAAATTTTGAAATTTCTATATTTTGGAAACTAACAATTTTACAAATAAGTTTGTTTGACATAAATTAAGGTCCCTATCCCCTTTACCCCCAAAATAAATTTCAAGCCTCTAGGACTAAAACTGCAGTAGTGTGGCAGGGAGAGTTCTGCTTACAAAAGGAAGTTGTGAGCCCCTGGCGACCTTGGAATGGAAGGAGTGATGCTAGGAGGGCGTGTCTGGATTCGTTTTTTCGTCTCGTTGTGCTCTTTATGGATATGTAGGTGTTGAAAAGGTGAAATGCTAGAAACATGTTTTTTTGGGGGTAAAAACGTGATTTTAGACTTTTTGTTATATCTCGCGAACCAATTATGCTAGAGGCGTGTACGAGGGGTTCAAGGACTCGTGATGACGTCCTCTTTGCTATGGACCACTCGTTATATATATAAAAAATTGGAAACTCGATTTTGGGGTAAACAAGTGTTTTTTGTGATTTTTGCTGATATATCACGAACCAATAAGCCTAGAGACTTGTACGAGGTGTCATTTTTTTCGTCGCGTTGTCCTCTTGCCGAAGATGTTCGTGTTGAGCAGGAATGAAAAACTATTTTGAGGTAAAACCGTGATTTTAGAATTTTTGCTATATCTCGCAAACCAATAACGCTAGAGACGTGTACGAGGTGTCATAGGACTTGGGCTAACGCCCCCTTTTCGAAACTATTTTTGAAATTTTGACAAAGGGCCTAACGACACTTTTGTTGAAAAAAAAGTCTTTACCTGTTTAAAATGTTCATGAAGCGTGGTTGTTGAGAGAGACGATACTGCTGGGTGTGTGCGTGTTTCAACGATCCTGTCGCTGACCACGGTGGCTGTGCTCAATAGAACAATCGATATTTCAACGGGTCGGTTTATGACAGAGCGAGGGTTCGTTTATTCTGATATTTTACCCCCGAAGGGGATCTTTAACGTGTAAACGGTTATGAGAACTTGGTTCTATGTTGGTCGAAGCGAGTACAGAAAACAAACTTGCTGGAGAGGGGGACAGACTAGCAGGATGTGAATGTCATTTGAGCTTATTGGAATGCGCTGATCTGACTTGACAACAGGTGCAATGGAAAATTACAAAGACGCAGAGGACGCTTGAAGGTTAAATAATCTGACAACCGTGATGGCAGGGGAGTGCGAAATGCATGCATACACGTGTGAGATAACATGTAAGCTAAACAAGTCACATCCTGTTTGCTTCGTACGTGACAAAATGCAAGTCCATGTGAAATTTGACCTGGCACAGGACGTTAGCTGTCCACGTGCACGATAACAGAATGTTCAAGCGTGAGAAAAAAATGATTATACATGCAACGTAACATATATAAAGACATGTCGTTATCATTTCCACTCTCACTTATGTGACTACCTTTGAACACACTGCGTTGCGTGAAACACATGGTCTTGTTTAACAGTTTTGGTGTTGGTGGAAAATACTTAACCTTGTTGTGTTGTTTTAAATTTAACCCACGTGGTAAACCAACTTGCTCACTTGTTGTATTTGGTACTAACGCCATGTGTTAAAATACATTTTTTCTTATTGTAAGTTATTAACGTTGCACAAGATCACAGAGTAATTTAAAGCATAATGTATGCTTGTTCACTGTCTGTTCATTACGTTAACTGTTATGAGAAACATCTCAAGTGGGCTGTAAAATAGTGTGTGCATTTTGTGTTTTTCTATTTGCGTTTATTGCTTGATTGATTGATTGATTGAACATGTGGTTGAATGAATAGTTGATTGATTTTTGATTGAATGTACGAGCGACTGAAGTAATGTATTTTTTGTTTGCTGTTATCTAGATCCTCGAATGTCACTCTTATATTACTTTTTTTCCCAGTTTCTGAACTTTTGCTTCTATCTTTCATTTTATGTTTTTTACTTTTTCCGTTTACTGTAGATAGTTTTGTTTTTTCTGTAATTATTTCAATGTTTCTTGTACATAGGGATTGTATGAATGAATGCTTGAGATAGGATGTTTGAGTGCGTGTCTGTATGGTTGTGGATGTTGATTTATAATAGACTAGTGTATTTCTTTTTTTTGTTCGTGTTTGCTGTTATTGTTTTGTTTATACTTGTAAATTTTATTGTTAATTATTATATTGTCACTAGTGGATTCTATCTGTCTGACAATAAAGAATACATACATACATACATATATATATATGGCACATGACGACATCTAAAAGCAAACAAAATAACCCATCACTCAATCAATCAAACAATCAATCAATCAATCAATCAATCAATCAATACTTGTAAATAAAACGTTAACGTTAATTGGCATTAATATATCAAAACACCATTAAAAATAAACTGTATGTTTGCACTAACAGTAGCCCATGTACTTATTTTCCTTTTATAAAGCTACAGTCATTTACATCCCCCCTTTAACCAATATATAAACAAAAATGAATGTCATGTCATTTTGTTCACATTATCATGTTCAAACCTGTGGATATTCGTAGAGTACATAGGGAACCACCCATAAATTAAATTTATTTTTTTGGTTTTTAGAAAATCCAACATGGCCTTGTACTTTTCCCAGTCAACAACAACAACATAGCCATTAATCAAGAAAGCAATCATTGTCCGAGTCATGTACAGGTAATGAATTTTGTTTGTGTAAGAGTTTTTTCTGTAGTGGTAAAATGCAATAGAATTTTAAGTTAGGCTTACCTGAGTTTTAAATAGTTCACTGCCTGGAAACAATAGTTTCGCTCTACTGCGTCTCGGGTTTTCAGCAACTGCTACGGCGGTAAGGCTTTTCTTTCCAAGTTTCTAAAAATAAATAAAATAAACCGCTATAAATACCTAAATTCAGGTCAATACATGCATTTCATAAAATAAAATATGAAACAAAAAATGAAACAAGTTAGTTTAAAAAAAGAATCTCACCTTCACTTGCAGTGGCTTGTTGCTGTTTCCTTCTAGTGGGCTCAAAAGTGCTATGGTTTCTTCTCTCTCAGACATGTAAGGTATACCGGTTATCTGCAAACAAAATAAATAAACATTTATTTATAACTTTAACAATCAATAAATCATTGCTTGTAAATATATATAAATCAATAAATATATAAATGAATAAATATATAAATAAATACCTACCCCACAACAAGGTTAAGTATTTTCCACCAACACCAAAACTGTTAAACAACACCATGTGTTTCACGCAACGCAGTGTGTTCAAAGGTAGTCACATAAGTGAGAGTGGATATGATAACGACATGTCTTTATATATGTTACGTTGCATGTATAATCATTCTTTTCTCACGCTTGAACATTCTGTTATCGTGCACGTGGAGAGCTAACGTCCTGTGCCAGGTCAAATTTCACATGGACTTGCATTTTGTCACGTACGAAGCAAACAGGATGTGACTTGTTTAGCTTACATGTCATCTCACACGTGTATGCATGCATTTCGCACTCCCCTGCCATCACGGTTGTCAGATTATTTAATCTTCAAGCGTCCTCTGCGTCTTTGTAATTTTCCATTGCACCTGTTGTCAAGTCAGATCAGCGCATTCCAATAAGCTCAAATGACATTCACATCCTGCTAGTCTGTCCCCCTCTCCAGCAAGTTTGTTTTCTGTACACGCTTCGACCAACATAGAACCAAGTTCTCATAACCGTTTACACGTTAAAGATCCCCTTCGGGGGTAAAATATCAGAAAAAACAAACCCTCGCTCTGTCATAAACCGACCCGTTGTAATATCGATTGTTCTATTGAGCACAGCCTCCGTGGTCAGCGACAGGTTCGTTGAAACACACACACACCCAGCAGTATCGTCTCTCTCAACAACCACGCTTCATGAATATTTTAAACAGGTAAAGAAATTTTTTTCAACAAAAGTGTCGTTAGGCCCTTTGTCAAAATTTCAAAAATAGTTTCGAAAAGGGGGCGTTAGCCCGAGTCCTATGACACCTCGTACACGTCTCTAGCGTTATTGGTTTGCGAGATATAGCAAAAATTCTAAAATCACGGTTTTTCCTCAAAATAGTTTTTTATTCCTGCTCACCACGAACATCTTCGGCAAGAGGACAACGCGACGAAAAAAATGACACCTCGTACAAGTCTCTAGGCTTATTGGTTCGTGATATATCAGCAAAAATCACAAAAAACACTTGTTTACCCCAAAATCGAGTTTCCATTTTTTTTAAATATAACGAGTGGTCCATAGCAAAGAGGACATCACCACGAGTCCTTGAACCCCTCGTACAAGCCTCTAGCATAATTGGTTTGCGAGATATAACAACAAGTCTATAATCACGTTTTTACCCCCCCCCCCCCCCAAAAAAAAAAACATGTTTCTAGCATTTCAGTTTTAATAAGAATTTATTGCAGCTGAAAGGCCAAAAGAAGAGAATTTACATCTTACTGTACTCAGTCAATGATAATGTTCTTTTGGAGCACTTTGGTAGGTGGTACCTGTCACATTTCTGGTTACACAGCTCACATACACAGCTTTCGCTTGGGTTATTTCAGCTTTTCAACACCTACATATCCATAAAGAGCACAACGAGACGAAAAAAACGAATCCAAGCACACCCTCCAAGCATCACTCCTTCCATTCCAAAGTCGCCAGGGGCTCACAACTTCCTTTTGTAAGCAGAACTCTCACTACCACACTACTGTCACGTTTTTATTCTAGAGACTTGCAATTTATTTTGAGGGTAGAGGGCATAGGGACCTTTCATTTATGTCAACCAAACTTTTTTGTAAACTCTTTAGTTTCCAAAATATAGGAAATTCAAAATTACACTTTTTTCAAAAAATGTAAAAAAATAAAAACGTTTTATTATAAAAAAAAAGGCATAGAGACCGTTCGTTTGAGCCATTGCACAACATTCTATCATGTTTGGTTTTCAAACTATCACCTACTTTCAAACACACAAAAAATCTAAAAAATTATAACTAGTCGAGCATAGGAAAGAGGACATCAGCCCAAGTCCAACGACATATCGCATGCCAAAATCGGACCATGGGTTCGCGAGCTTTCGCAAATATTACATGGCTGAGGCTTAGTAGTGGGGTAATGTGGGTTCTCGAGTGAAGTAGAAACCGCCTTACTCCACTACTAATAGGCACTCCCACTTTTAAAATGAGCTTGTGTGGTGGCAAGCCAGAAGGAAGTAAAGAATTTAGTAATTCTGTAGGGTAATGAACAGTTTCTTCACTATCGTCTACTGCGTCTACTGAGTAATATACTTGAGCCTGGGCAGTGAAATTGGAGAACACCAAGTCATTAATTTTCACAACTTGCTCGTTTGTCGGCAATAATATTGCTCTTCTTTAAACCATGAATGAGACTTGTTAGATAGGTCATGGATTTGAGGATAAACGCTATCAATCAATTCTTAAATGTTGCTTACTAAAACACAGAAATCGTGACTGAGGGTAATTTTCCCGTAAATAACCGGTACATCTCCATTTCCGACTCCAAGTAACAAATTAGCAAACAAACTATTATCTTCTGAAGATAAGAGTACTATCATGTTAGTTTTGAGTGCCAATTTTGTTATATCCGGCCAGATGTAAGATATTTTAATGAAGCGTTCAGCTCGTCGGCTCTCGTTCCTCTGGTATCAACTGGTAAGATTTGACGAAAATCTCCGACGAACAAAACTGTGCAGCCACCCATACTGCCCTGCTAAGAAAAAGAGCAGTTCTGCAAAATTTTCACTTTTAAGATATATATGTATATCCATGTTTTAAATTATGCTGAATCCATTGAACTAAGTAAAAAAGCAGTATCTGCAATGGTTACTGAGATATAGCCTATGTCATAAGCAGTAAGTACATGGAAAACACACTATTTCTAAGCAAGAGAGCAGTAACTACAGTGCACCAAACAGGAAAGCAGTATCTGCATGCAGTTACTGCTTTTATTCTTAGCTTGAAGTAGTGTACCCGATACCTATTTTAGGCTATCGGCTACGCCAGCTGACATTAAGCTATAGTTGAGGTTTTGGGAAGCATTCAGATAAGATAGCGCATCGATCGCGTCAAGAAGAAAGCCAAGATGACGTAGGAGGTCGAGAATCAAGGAGGCATTGAAATCTGTAAGAAGATAGAATTATTAATAAAGATGTGAAGCTTTATTGAAATATATATGGGATTATAATAAGTTAAAACAACTTAGAAGAGTATATATGACATGCATTATATGTGGAAATAATTTTGTGGAAATAAATTATTGTATAACAGAACAGCCGAGAGGAGTCGGGTTCGAGACTATCTTCGTGACGTAGAAGCACCGTGGTGGGGAGAATTAGCCACGTGCCGCACGGAGCTCATAAGCTGGAACACAGCGCTAAGCAGTTCAGTTGAGCTCAATGAGGCGAGCAGTACAGAGCAGCTCTATAGCACAGCGAGACGGGCATTGAAGGTCACGCAACGCACGTAAACCGTCACGGCAAGTGTAGGCGACATTTCTCGCATCACCGAGCAACAGAGGCCGCGCGGGTCGTTGATACAGGCGACCTAGCCGAGAAGACAATTGTGGATAGCCGGGGTATTTCAAAACCACACTGATCACATATGAAGACTTTATTTCAAGCTTCATTTCGACGTTGTTCGAACACAGGCTTTCACAAATAACCTTATAACCATGCTGTTATATAATACATTCAAAGCGACTTTTTACTATTCCAAGTAAACTGAATGTTTAGCATAGGCTCTGATGAACATTACAGCGTGCATATATAAGAATTTTATCTTATGCCATTTTCATGGATTACATATTATAGACAGATACAGGGTGTATCGTAATCTTGAACACTATCTAGTAAAATTTTTATTTTACTCAAGTAGAACTTTGCAGTAAGTTGAGGGAGGACTTACAATTCTCAAACTGAACATTTATCGGAACAGTGGCGCATATTAGAAGAAGAGTAGGGGGTCCGCTGTTTCCATGAACTTTTCAAGAAGGAGTTGGACGATATCCGCTATGGGTAATTCGAGGTTCAACATGATCGAGTAAACGTGAATAGAGACAAGATGGCACCACAGAGCGATGGATTCGGTTCCTGACGAGAGGAGTCCAACAGCTGATTCGCTTGGGATTTCGAAGGAAATCGTCATTTCATGGATGAAATGATATTCACGCCGATCTTACGAGAAATCTTTAGGTAGGGAAAATCGACGATCTTGGAAATTATATTACAACTGATAATGAAAGGTATTGTAAGAGTTCTATCTACCTGATACGATTATTTTCATGAATACTGGGCACACATGTATATTTTTCTAATAGGAGTGATTTGATTATTAAGACATGGTTTGAATTTATATACTTCGAATTTGCTAGAATATGGAGTGACCATATGATATGGCAGGCATCATTATTCGATATTCTCACCGTTGTTTGGCTTTATTAAGAAGATGTTTGGTCTTATAGACATTTTTCAGCTAGGATATTTTTCATGAATAGTTTTTTTTTGAGTAACGAGTATTTCGAGCTCGTGATCTGCAATTGATTATCAGAAACTACTTCGTCAGTTCATTGCATACTAGCGAGTGTGTATTATTCATCAGTAGGGATTTTTTTCCATTGGATTGTTTGGAGATATTAAGAAGTTATTCACTTTAGTGAATGAACGTCGCTTTTATATGACAACTAGAAACTTGTTGATTCCTTTCTAGTACATTCATTCATATAGTCCACGAGGTGGGGTCCTTCGTATTTATACGATTGTATGGTGGCTACTCACCTTACCCACCGTTTAGGGAACTATCATCCAAGTCGACGGGGCGAGGTCCTTCGTATTTATACGATTGCACGGTGGTTACACATCTTACTCGCCATTGAGGAACTCATTTTATCATCCGAATGTACACGAGATGTAAGTGAATTAAACAAGGAACTACTAGTCACATATCAGTCGAAATTTTGTTAAAATAAAGTAACGATAAATGTCAACAGGATTGCATTTAGTAATTCTTGTTTGCCAATCCAATATTTTGTTGCTATACTCTTTTGAGAGTAATTTCAATTTAACAGCTGTCACAGCTGATGCTTTGATGATTTTTTATAATTGTGTTTGATACCTTTGAGAAGGATTTAAAGTAATTTAATCTTGTAAGATTAATCATTAATGGTCATAATTATTTTAAGGCAGATCAGTATTGCAGATTTTGATGTGAGAGATTATAGCACATTGGTGTTTTTCTACGATGTGAATTATGAAACTTGTGAAAGAGAATTTATGCTATTTGAAAGCAAATATTAAATTACTGAAGTAATGTTTTTCCAATTGTTTAAGAAGTTGTCTAGATATGATCAGAGTAATTACAGTCATTGGAGATTATGTGCGTTAATAATTTGAAGCCATTTATATATTTTTGTAGATCATGCAACGTGGTTAAGAGAAGTTTGTGATAGGCATTTTGTGGAATTTGCCATTTGATAGTTGCAACGTTGATAATGTATTTTGAAGCGGACATGAGGTTGTCGTACCCAGTCTAGCGTTATTGTTGAAATTCATGCTGTATGTGCTGAATATTTATGGAGTTTTTGTAGCAATTCTTATATTCAAATGTGATATTTGGAATATTGAAGAAATATAATGTCGTTGTGGATAGTTAGATCCAACGTGATGTCGTGGAGACAATAATATTTTTGGCATGATAATTAAATACGAGATATAACTTGGAAGTAATAAAACTGTAAGACAACGTTCTATAAACCTTATTAAACAATTTGTTAGGAAATTAAACAAATAAATGAAGTTTATAATACAAGATTTTCTGAAAATAATAATTAATGAAATAATAATCTGAGATTTAAGCATATTAACGATCTGACCTAAAGAAATAAAAATCAGAATGACTAGATGAAATAATAATCTAAATAACCAGATGATTGAAATTTAAATAAGTTGATAAATTAAATTTTGAAATAAATCGATGAATTAAATAAGTGGATGAATTAAAGATTGAATTAATTAAACTGATTGAAATGAATTATTAGACGATTGTAATGATGATGAATAACTGAATTAGAAGGTGATGATTAATTAAAGAAGCTGATGATTAATGAATTTTTTATGGAATTAAATAAATTTAATTGAGAGATAATTCGAAGGAATTGCAACTTGAAATGTGAATTTAAATGATGTTATGGTGATGAATTAACGATTCTGACAGGAATATTTGGAATTTTGAAGTGAGAATTAATGTGAGAAATATTTAATTTGATAATAATGATGAGGATGACCAATGAGAATTTGAATTTTCTGTAATTCACAGATAAGAGATTAATGACGATGTAAATAATGTAAATTAATTAGTCAATGTTTAGGAACATTTGATTAACATGTTCTACGTTCAAATTATACCATGCAAACCATAATTTATGTGATATTTAACATGAGTGATTATTATATGTGTATGTTTAGGCAGATTAGTAACTTAATTAAATCCACATTGATGTTAAATTAAAGAGAATTAGGTCTCAGGTTTCACAAATGTCAGTGACGAAAGACATAGTGCGACAGTGATCCTGAGAACCCAAGAGAACTTTATACATTTTTCTTGATAAGTGGATTGAAATAATTTTGCATTAGAAAGGAGATGGTTCGATTTTTGGACAATGACAATTTAACTTTGCATTCGACCATACTCTCAGGTAGGAATTATATTTAAAATGTCTGTCTGACTATCAAAGTAAAATAAATTTGTTTTTATCTTAGTTGTGATCTGATGATGGTGTGATGTTCCTTTTTCTTTCCTTGTCTTGAGTAAGGCTTATCCGGAAAGGAAGTGGTTTTGCTAGGAATTCAGTTGATGGCGCCCATTTATATTTGAATTATTTTTATTAACTTAAGCCCGTAACGACCCTAGAGATACTTTGTCTCGTGAAACCCACTGCTTTTTCACGAACTCAGCTGAATTTCCGACACATTCCTTATTTGACTAGAGGTTCATTTAACTCCGCTCTGTCCTGGAACTCCAGGGATGTGATGTTATAGCAGATGGGTCATCGCATCCCCAGGACGAACGGGTACAGAGAGAGAGGGAGAATTGGCGCCCAACGTGGGGCTTTCCGATTTTGTTAATTCTATGGAATCACATCAGATTTAGATTACTGAGAGATTGATCTCAAGTTCATTTAAGTGTGTTACAAAATTTATTATACTTAGTCAGACAATGTACTTGTGTGCCCAATCCAGTGTTCATGTTAATCGTATTAGTAATATCATGTTAGTTATAAGATATTTTTCCCTATACCCAAGTGAATGCATGAATTGAGACATTGTGATGTGTTGTTGTCTAACGTCTCTATATAATTCTATATTGAAATATAATTATGTTGCCAGAGGATTTAGCGAAGGTGTTAGGAGAGTTACAGACGGGTATGTCTGGAATTGCAGAAACCATTTCTAAGATGGAAACTGAAGTTAAAGAACAAATTAATAATTCAGAAGCTAGATTAGAAGCTAAATGTAAAGAGAATGTACAAGCATTGCAAACTAGTACTGAAGAGAATTTAAAATCATTACAGATTAGTAACGAAGCTAATATAAAATTATTGCAGTCAACTAGTGAAGAAAATTTAAAACTATTACAGTCAAATAGCAAAGATGAGTTGATGTTGTTAGAAACAAGGTTACAGTCAAACAGTGAGGACAATTTCAAATCATTAGAAAAGAAATTACAGTCTCGTAGTGAAGAAACTAATACTGAATTAGAAAATAAGTTAACCAGATTAGAGAATAGTTTAACTTTGAAGAACAATGAGATGTTGAAAACTTTACAATTAGACATAATTGCAGTAAACATGAAAGGAGAGGAAAATGTTCAGATATTAAGGAAAAATATTATCGAGTTAGAAAGTAGAGGAGAAGAAAATATTTTTACTTTAAGAACAGATGTTATGACCATACAGAAAGACATTAAGTCAGATGTATCGAAGTTGAGATTCGACATCGATGGTTTAGTGGCAGATGTAGGAAAAATTCAAGATTGGTCTACCGAAGTATCTTTCGAGACTAAGATTAAGAGTCTAGAAACGAATCTAGGTAACGAAATAAAAGATTTGAAGACAGTAATTGGGACCATTAAAGATGAAGTCTTGGGAGAGGTCAATTCTAATATAAAGTCGTTAGAAAATCAATTGCAGAAGGATATTAGAAAGATAGACGACGATATAGAGCAAAAGGTTAACGAAAACTTAACTTTATTTAAAAATAGAGTCGGAGCAATTGTTGAAGAACGATATAATGAGGTCGATGCCGAAGCAAAAGAGAAACGTGACGGGTTAGATGAAAAATTAATCGCAGGTATGGCAAACTTAGAAGTTAGGTTTACGGAAAGCAAGGAAGCGATGAAATTAGATTCAACACTATTTAGAACAGATGTTGATCTGTTGAAAGAACAAGTCGCGTTAGTGAAGAACACGTGCGAAGGAAAGATTGACAAGTTGAGGAACGATCTAGACGAAAGTAACAAGACGCAGGATGTTACATCATTAGATGAGTTGAAGACTCAGGTCAAGAGATTAGCAGAAGACAGGATGACTAAACTAGAATCCATAGTTAACAGTTTCACCAGTCATAATGTAACATCAGGGGAAACATTGATGAATCAAACAGCTATAGACCGCAGTATGACGAATCAAGACACGAGCATGGTAGAAGACCGTCAAATACAACCGAATGTGACATTCGAAAGGGTCAGTTCAACCCCTCAGGAGAATCCAAGTTCGAGTAGGAGTACGTCGGGTCCAAGTGAACGATACTCAGGTCCAGTCACAATTATAAGGAACCTAGATGACAAACCGAGAAAGTTTTCGGGAAATACAGGAGTTACACCAGTAGAATTTCTGCGAGATATTCGAGACTACATGGCGGAACACAGGGTAGCCAAAGAAAGAGAGCTAAGGATAGTAGAACGCGCCTTAGATGGATCTGCACTTACGTGGTTTAGAGCGTTCAGAAGCAACTTTGCGAACATGGAGCAATTTGCCATGGCTTTCTTGAGGAGATTCTGGAGTGCCGAGGATCAACTCAACGTAAGAGCGGAGATGTACTCTAAACGCTATTCTACGTCACATCCGACGCATTACGCCAACTACTTCACGTCACAACTGGCTAAATTACAGTTCCTTATTCCTCCATTGCCAGAAGAAGAGCTTTTGCAAGCTATAGCGCGACAGTTACCGATAGAGGTACAGCGATCTTTGATAGCATCGGGAGCCAATACGCTGGAACATTATGATGACATATTGAGGCGATTGGATTATACGAGCGCACAGGTTACACCGAGAAGTAATCGGAACGACAACAGAAACACGCAAGAAGTAAATGCGGTAGTCGTGGACAATGCAGCTCAAACGGACAGAAGGGATTCCTGGGAAAACCGACGGAACGATGGGAATCGAGGAAATATCCGTAACGCAAGAGGAAATGATCGATATAGAGGACCATATGAAAGGCCATACGATCAAGAAGCGAGAGATAGCCGGTATAGGAATTATAACCAAAATTCCAGGTATCAGGACAGGAATCGGTATAATAACAGATATCGGGGAAGGAATAACTGGAACCAAGGTCAACAGTTTAATGGAAACGACCGACAGGATGGCCGAAGAAACGATCCTAACGACAGAAGGGATAATCGTGGACATGAAAGGTCAAGACAAGAGGATAGACAATCCAGTGCACCACTCGAGGAGACAGTGAGAGATGTCAATCGAGCCAGCACAAGTGAAGAAAGAAGGAATAAACGTCAGAATAACACAGAATCAAGGTGTTAATCATTGGAAATCATCATTATAGAGAGTCAGAAAGTACCATCATGCTGAGTAAAGGAAATTGTAGAGCTATCGTGTACATGTATAATATATTGAATGCCTGAGAGTGTATTTTTTTTTCTCAATCCTGATAAAAAAAAGGAGATGTACGGGAGAGATGTACCCGATACCTATTTTAGGCTATCGGCTACGCCAGCTGACATTAAGCTATAGTTGAGGTTTTGGGAAGCATTCAGATAAGATAGCGCATCGATCGCGTCAAGAAGAAATCCAAGATGACGTAGGAGGTCGAGAATCTAGGAGGCATTGAAATCTGTAAGAAGATAGAATTATTAATAAAGATGTGAAGCTTTATTGAAATATATATGGGATTATAATAAGTTAAAACAACTTAGAAGAGTATATATGACATGCATTATATGTGGAAATAATTTTGTGGAAATAAATTATTGTATAACAGAACAGCCGAGAGGAGTCGGGTTCGAGACTATCTTCGTGACGTAGGAGCACCGTGGTGGGGAGAATTAGCCACGTGCCGCACGGAGCTCATAAGCTGGAACACAGCGCTAAGCAGTTCAGTTGAGCTCAATGAGGCGAGCAGTACAGAGCAGCTCTATAGCACAGCGAGACGGGCATTGAAGGTCACGCAACGCACGTAAACCGTCACGGCAAGTGTAGGCGACATTTCTCGCATCACCGAGCAACAGAGGCCGCGCGGGTCGTTGATACAGGCGACCTAGCCGAGAAGACAATTGTGGATAGCCGGGGTATTTCAAAACCACACTGATCACATATGAAGACTTTATTTCAAGCTTCATTTCGACGTTGTTCGAACACAGGCTTTCACAAATAACCTTATAACCATGCTGTTATATAATACATTCAAAGCGACTTTTTACTATTCCAAGTAAACTGAATGTTTAGCATAGGCTCTGATGAACATTACAGCGTGCATATATAAGAATTTTATCTTATGCCATTTTCATGGATTGCATATTATAGACAGATACAGGGTGTATCGTAATCTTGAACACTATCTAGTAAAATTTTTATTTTACTCAAGTAGAACTTTGCAGTAAGTTGAGGGAGGACTTACAATTCTCAAACTGAACATTTATCGGAACAGTGGCGCATATTAGAAGAAGAGTAGGGGGTCCGCTGTTTCCATGAACTTTTCAAGAAGGAGTTGGACGATATCCGCTATGGGTAATTCGAGGTTCAACATGATCGAGTAAACGTGAATAGAGACAAGATGGCACCACAGAGCGATGGATTCGGTTCCTGACGAGAGGAGTCCAACAGCTGATTCGCTTGGGATTTCGAAGGAAATCGTCATTTCATGGATGAAATGATATTCACGCCGATCTTACGAGAAATCTTTAGGTAGGGAAAATCGACGATCTTGGAAATTATATTACAACTGATAATGAAAGGTATTGTAAGAGTTCTATCTACCTGATACGATTATTTTCATGAATACTGGGCACACATGTATATTTTTCTAATAGGAGTGATTTGATTATTAAGACATGGTTTGAATTTATATACTTCGAATTTGCTAGAATATGGAGTGACCATATGATATGGCAGGCATCATTATTCGATATTCTCACCGTTGTTTGGCTTTATTAAGAAGATGTTTGGTCTTATAGACATTTTTTCAGCTAGGATATTTTTCATGAATAGTTTTTTTTTGAGTAACGAGTATTTCGAGCTCGTGATCTGCAATTGATTATCAGAAACTACTTCGTCAGTTCATTGCATACTAGCGAGTGTGTATTATTCATCAGTAGGGATTTTTTTTCCATTGGATTGTTTGGAGATATTAAGAAGTTATTCACTTTAGTGAATGAACGTCGCTTTTATATGACAACTAGAAACTTGTTGATTCCTTTCTAGTACATTCATTCATATAGTCCACGAGGTGGGGTCCTTCGTATTTATACGATTGTATGGTGGCTACTCACCTTACCCACCGTTTAGGGAACTATCATCCAAGTCGACGGGGCGAGGTCCTTCGTATTTATACGATTGCACGGTGGTTACACATCTTACTCGCCATTGAGGAACTCATTTTATCATCCGAATGTACACGAGATGTAAGTGAATTAAACAAGGAACTACTAGTCACATATCAGTCGAAATTTTGTTAAAATAAAGTAACGATAAATGTCAACAGGATTGCATTTAGTAATTCTTGTTTGCCAATCCAATATTTTGTTGCTATACTCTTTTGAGAGTAATTTCAATTTAACAGCTGTCACAGCTGATGCTTTGATGATTTTTTATAATTGTGTTTGATACCTTTGAGAAGGATTTAAAGTAATTTAATCTTGTAAGATTAATCATTAATGGTCATAATTATTTTAAGGCAGATCAGTATTGCAGATTTTGATGTGAGAGATTATAGCACATTGGTGTTTTTCTACGATGTGAATTATGAAACTTGTGAAAGAGAATTTATGCTATTTGAAAGCAAATATTAAATTACTGAAGTAATGTTTTTCCAATTGTTTAAGAAGTTGTCTAGATATGATCAGAGTAATTACAGTCATTGGAGATTATGTGCGTTAATAATTTGAAGCCATTTATATATTTTTGTAGATCATGCAACGTGGTTAAGAGAAGTTTGTGATAGGCATTTTGTGGAATTTGCCATTTGATAGTTGCAACGTTGATAATGTATTTTGAAGCGGACATGAGGTTGTCGTACCCAGTCTAGCGTTATTGTTGAAATTCATGCTGTATGTGCTGAATATTTATGGAGTTTTTGTAGCAATTCTTATATTCAAATGTGATATTTGGAATATTGAAGAAATATAATGTCGTTGTGGATAGTTAGATCCAACGTGATGTCGTGGAGACAATAATATTTTTGGCATGATAATTAAATACGAGATATAACTTGGAAGTAATAAAACTGTAAGACAACGTTCTATAAACCTTATTAAACAATTTGTTAGGAAATTAAACAAATAAATGAAGTTTATAATACAAGATTTTCTGAAAATAATAATTAATGAAATAATAATCTGAGATTTAAGCATATTAACGATCTGACCTAAAGAAATAAAAATCAGAATGACTAGATGAAATAATAATCTAAATAACCAGATGATTGAAATTTAAATAAGTTGATAAATTAAATTTTGAAATAAATCGATGAATTAAATAAGTGGATGAATTAAAGATTGAATTAATTAAACTGATTGAAATGAATTATTAGACGATTGTAATGATGATGAATAACTGAATTAGAAGGTGATGATTAATTAAAGAAGCTGATGATTAATGAATTTTTTATGGAATTAAATAAATTTAATTGAGAGATAATTCGAAGGAATTGCAACTTGAAATGTGAATTTAAATGATGTTATGGTGATGAATTAACGATTCTGACAGGAATATTTGGAATTTTGAAGTGAGAATTAATGTGAGAAATATTTAATTTGATAATAATGATGAGGATGACCAATGAGAATTTGAATTTTCTGTAATTCACAGATAAGAGATTAATGACGATGTAAATAATGTAAATTAATTAGTCAATGTTTAGGAACATTTGATTAACATGTTCTACGTTCAAATTATACCATGCAAACCATAATTTATGTGATATTTAACATGAGTGATTATTATATGTGTATGTTTAGGCAGATTAGTAACTTAATTAAATCCACATTGATGTTAAATTAAAGAGAATTAGGTCTCAGGTTTCACAAATGTCAGTGACGAAAGACATAGTGCGACAGTGATCCTGAGAACCCAAGAGAACTTTATACATTTTTCTTGATAAGTGGATTGAAATAATTTTGCATTAGAAAGGAGATGGTTCGATTTTTGGACAATGACAATTTAACTTTGCATTCGACCATACTCTCAGGTAGGAATTATATTTAAAATGTCTGTCTGACTATCAAAGTAAAATAAATTTGTTTTTATCTTAGTTGTGATCTGATGATGGTGTGATGTTCCTTTTTCTTTCCTTGTCTTGAGTAAGGCTTATCCGGAAAGGAAGTGGTTTTGCTAGGAATTCAGTTGATGGCGCCCATTTATATTTGAATTATTTTTATTAACTTAAGCCCGTAACGACCCTAGAGATACTTTGTCTCGTGAAACCCACTGCTTTTTCACGAACTCAGCTGAATTTCCGACACATTCCTTATTTGACTAGAGGTTCATTTAACTCCGCTCTGTCCTGGAACTCCAGGGATGTGATGTTATAGCAGATGGGTCATCGCATCCCCAGGACGAACGGGTACAGTAGTTACTGCTGATTTGCTTGGCATTGGCTTCCAACTCTTTCAGGTTACTGCCACTAGTTCCAGTCTGCAGTTGTTAGCAAGTTGGGTGTGATCTAAGATTGAGGTTATGTTTCATTGTGTTTTATGTTATTAATTGATTTCTTACAATGAGTAATATTTGTGTTTCTTCAAGAAGTAAACGTATTTACGAGTTAGCAATTGAAGAAAGTTTATTACGTGAGTCATGCACAAATACTGGAACATTAGCTAGTGTAACTGAGCAGACAAGACATCAGTGTCAACAGTATCTGATGAAGTAGGCCTAGAAGCTAACAAAAAGGTTGAATCAAATGTTTTTCTATTTGAAAATAAATTGCAAATTTATAAGGATAATGGTCAGTTAACCAAAAGTGTAGAGGTAGAAGTTGTTTCTACATGGACAGACGACAGTTTTAATGACAATAACACAACTCTACATGAAATTACCGAAACTTCTCTTGAGCTGCCGCAGCTATTACCAACAAATAATTCAAACCTTGATGAAACCCTGCCAGCCGATAATACCATTGTTAGTTTTAGTTTTGATTCCATCATTGATTAAATGAAGGCCTAAATTCTCCATATTTGCTACAGGTGGTGGAGCCTAGCCATAACGAGAAAATTTTAGATTTTAATACAGCCGATTCCTCTCCAAGCAAGCCTAATTCATCGAATAATAGCTTAAATCCATCTCTGTTGCCAGATGACAATTATAGCAATCATGTTGAGCAATCAGTAAGCACTACAACTGTTGCAGATGCACAACATAAGCGAAAGAAGAAGGAATTTACATCTGTGGAACGAAAAAAGCTAAAACTAGATAAAGCTAAGGAATCTCATCCCGTTCAGCCTCCTTGTAATGAATGTAAAAAGAAGTGTATTACAAAAGTTGACGAGGAACGTCGACAATCTATCAATGAGTCTTTTTGGAGTATTGAAGATTTAGAGGAAAGGAGAAGCTTTATTTTTAATCAATGCGACAGACATGATGTTAAAAGGCGAACAACTAACGGTGACGAAATCAGAAGGAACAAAACAGTTACATACTTTCTAACGGATTCAAATGACCAAAAGCAAGAAGTATGCAAAACATTTTTTTTAACCACTTTAGGTTTTAATAAGAAAAATGATAAGTTTTTGACCACGATACTTTCTACAGCTAAGGGTGTGATAACACCGAGAAAGAGCATGAGAGGGAGACATCCATCAGTGAAGAAAGGTCCTCACCAAGCTATAATCAATCACATTGAGACTTTCAATCC
Organism: Meconema thalassinum; assembly: GCA_946902985.2. Lineage (NCBI taxonomy): Eukaryota > Metazoa > Arthropoda > Insecta > Orthoptera > Tettigoniidae > Meconema > Meconema thalassinum. The sequence goes on along the minus strand of OX336389.2, from coordinate 1,121,612,057 downwards.
AGAAGTACCATACTACAGAAGAGAACATGCTCCTCTAACTCGATATTTACCAAGTGATTTAAATATTATGCTTATGCATGGAGACTTCCTTATCAAACACCCACAATTTAAGTCTTGTGTCTCATATGAACTTTATAGACGCATCTAGAAAGAAAACAAAATTTCATTTGCAAGACTAGGGAATGAAGAGTGCGAGACTTGTGAAAATTTTAATCTTCACAAGCACACTAAAGATAACTTGGATGAGGACTGTGAAACCTGTACTTCTTGGATATTCCATGACAAATTAGTTAAAGAGAGCAGGGCATTATACAAAGAATTTGCAGAAAAGACAGATGAAGTAGACCAAAACAAGGAAGTTATATTTAGTGCAGATTTAGAAAAAATAATTATGTTACCTCGACTTGAAATGTTCAAGCAAATCATCTTTGCACCACGCCTCACAACTTACAATCAGACATTTGCACCTTTTGGGGAAAAACTCTAAGCTTAAACCATTGGCAGTGCTGTGGAACAGTGCGATAACTGGTAGAAATAAATACCTTCAATGTATTTTTCAACCATGACCGTGACACTAAAAAGTTTATTTTGTGGTTAGATAACTGTAGCGCACAAAACAAAAACTGGTGCTTATTGACATTTTTTATTAAAATTGAAAACTCAGCTGCAGTTGTAGCTCCTGAGATTCAAGTTTACTACTCTGAGTCTGGGCACAGCTTTATGAGCGCCGACAATTTCCACCATCAAGTGGAACTGTCACTAAAAGCACAGAAAAAAACTTATGATTTTGATGATTTTGCTTATGCTGTAGGGGCTGCTAATTAAGGACATGTTGATGTAGTTAAAATGAGCCTCGACAACTTTTTCATGTGGAAAGATGGGAAGTCAGAAGCGAAAATGAAAGCCAAGCCGGACAGACCTTATCTCAAGGATATTGCTCACATGAAGTTCGAAAGAGGAAAACACAGCCTACAGTTCAAAAACTGAAAAAGCAGATGACTTCAAGGAGCTTCATTTCTTGCAGCCGAGAATTTTGAACAAGGGCATATCAGAACCATTCAAACTAGACTCACCTAAGGGATTCCCACAAGAAAGGAAAGATCAGTTGCTTCATGCCTTAAAAATATTATATCAGAAAACAGAAAAGTATTTTGGGAAAGACTGCCTACTTGTTAAAGGAGATTTTAAAAGACTTTTAGGCCCTTCTAATTGTACCTTTGTGTTTCTAGTTTTATTTAATTTTATTTGTTTTAAAACGTGGTGCAACCAGTCGATTTTGTACTAGCCAAAATAAGATTGTTTATATTGGAGTTGTGTCACAATAGCCTTATTTTAAATTATTAGGCCTAAGTAAATTTAAAAACTTGTCCTGTTTTTAAAGTGTGAAACCAGTCACTTTTGTAGTAGCCTAAATTTGTTCATTTTTGATAGTGAGTATCAATAGCCTTAATTTAAATTAGGTCTAAGTAAATTTAAAGACTTCTCCTGTTTTTAAAATGTAAAACTGGTCAGTTTTGTATTAAATCTGTCAAGTTTTGATTTTAAGTCTCAATTATAGCCTTAAGATGTTTATTAACTAGCTAATAAAACCTTGTTTAAAAAACAATAGTGTAGTTACTCTCCTTGTTAATTTTACATTTGCTAAGGAAAAGGGCAGTAACTGGTAGATACCGCCTTTTTGCTTGGCATTTATTCAGATCAAAAAGAAGTAAGTGGTTTTACTTATCCAAAACAAAATTATTTTTGGGATATTATTATTTTAAAGCATATCTAATACCATACATGACAATAAAACAAAAATACCTCAGGAAAATAATTCATTGTTAAATATAAAAATCCAGTTTGAAACTTTGTTTATATTTTACCCAAAACAGATGTTTTGCTGATACTGCTCTCTTCGTTGGCAGGGCAGCATAGGTGTGTTCCGATTCCTTAGATCACGCAAGGTCCTGTCTACAGCTTCAACGGAAGTTTTGTGCGACATTGTAGCCTCATCCCATACAACTAAAGAAAAATTTTGGATTAAACTGGCAGTGTTACTTTGTTTTGAAATATTACATACGCTTCCATCATTACTGCTGACTTTCAAGGGAAGTTTAAATGTTGCATGTGCTGTTCTTCCCCCTTCCAAAAGAGTGGCTGCAATTCCAGATGATGCGACGGCAAGAGCAATATTACAACCACGCCTCACTTTGGCGAGCAACAAATTAATCAAGAACGTTTTGCCTGTGCTTCCAGGGGCATCGAGAAAAAAATATTATACCTTCTTTCTTAGTGAGGCTAGATATGATGGTGTCATAAGCTTGTTTCTGATCGTGGTTCAGACGGTGTTCTTCTTGAGCAACGGTTTGAAGGAGCCGAGGACAAAGTCTTTCTTTCTCTTGTGACAATCGAGAAATTATTTGTTGCTCTGTTTCATTGTTACATGATAAGCACTCTTTTATTTTGTCAATGAACTATGACAAGAGTTTAGTGCTTTTCAGTCGGTCAACACGAATGTACCCAAAAGAGATGGGTTATGCCCTAATCCTGAAATAAATTACATGAGATTAATAAAACACTAGGATGACCAGTTTCGATCGTCAAGCGATCATCATCAGATCCATTACACTTAGGCTACAAAATCTATGTTTGAAATACAGGTGAAAATATTTACAATATGTACAATTATTTAGTTGCAGTATTGGTACTGCAACTGTCAGTGTATGCTAAATGCAGTATATATGTTAGGTGAAATGCTAAATGGTGAAAGCTATTCGGAGATTGTACTTTAGAGAGATTATATGGTTGTAAACTATGGTTAAACTATAAAATTTTAGGCTACCTACTTATCTGATTGTCTTCCGTACTACAGCTACTCGCAGTTTTCGTGCTCACTGGAACTCACTGTGCGGTCGACTGTGGTGGTTATCTTAACGACTGGTTTTTCCCTGCCTTCTCCCCCCTGCCCCTACGTGCTGTGGGGAGTGGTAGCGATGTGTTTATGTGAGGCGTTGCCAACCTAGGTAAGATGTATGTTATTGAATGAGGTGGGTCTAAAACTATTAAAGACCGTGGATTAGCCCTCGCCACGCGTGGAGCATAACCCATTCGAACTAAGCGTTGACGGTCTTATGAGGGCGTCCCGGCACCTTTAATACTGCCGCGAATATGGGCCTTGGTTTATTGTAGAAGAAAAGTACATCGTACACCTGATCCAGATAACATTTACCTATTAAAAACCCCCTAATTTCCCCCCTTTTTTATCTAGCTTGGCTGTGTCGCTAAATTGTGTTTTGTTTCCGACAGGGTGTGTTTTTTAGTAGCATGAAGAGGGGTGAGCTCTCCATGAACGTGTGTTCATTTAGATTGTTGGGATTGTTTCGTTTGGCTAGGTGTATCTCGATTGCTTCCTTTATGTCAAGAGCTCTGCCTTTCGATTCGTGATGAATTATTTTAAGGTCCAACTCTATGTTGGTAAAGCTGTGCCCTACGTCACACATATGTTCGCACACGACTGAATGTGTTCCGTATCTTATCGCATTCCTATGTTCATTATAACGTGTGTCTACTCGCCTTCCACTCTGCCCGATGTAATTAGCTTGACAATTGGTGTCTTGGCACGTTATAGAATATACCCCTGACCTTGAATACGGGTCACGTTTATTTAGATTACTATTTAGGAGGTGCCTAGCGGTTGTGTTTTTCGTCGTGAAAGCTATCTTTATGCCTTGCTTTTTGAATAGGTTAGTGATTTTATATGTATTCGCATTCACATAGTTGAAACGCGCAAATTTTTTCTCATTACTGTCCGGTTTGGGAATCGATTTATCTTTATTTTTATGTTTGGCTATAATTTGATTTATTTTGCTTGGCGAGAAGTTGTTTTCCTTTGCTATTTGCATAATAGTTCTTATTTCCTTATTATAGTTGTCTTTTGACATGGGTATGTTTAAAGCCCTGTGCACCATTGAATTGAAACCCGCTAGTTTGTGCCTTCACCACTCTATCAAATTCACTAAGGAATCCGAAATAGACCGGAAAATAAATTATCTCGATATAACTATTGAACGTAAAGACAACGACCTTTCATATTCCTTATTCCGGAAAGCAACACAAACCTCGCATGCAATCGACAATCAGTCTAATCACCCCAGTACGCACAAACTAGCGGGTTTCAATTCAATGGTGCACAGGGCTTTAAACATACCCATGTCAAAAGACAACTATAATAAGGAAATAAGAACTATTATGCAAATAGCAAAGGAAAACAACTTCTCGCCAAGCAAAATAAATCAAATTATAGCCAAACATAAAAATAAAGATAAAACGATTCCCAAACCGGACAGTAATGAGAAAAAATTTGCGCGTTTCAACTATGTGAATGCGAATACATATAAAATCACTAACCTATTCAAAAAGCAAGGCATAAAGATAGCTTTCACGACGAAAAACACAACCGCTAGGCACCTCCTAAATAGTAATCTAAATAAACGAGACCCGTATTCAAGGTCAGGGGTATATTCTATAACGTGCCAAGACACCGATTGTCAAGCTAATTACATCGGGCAGAGTGGAAGGTGAGTAGACACACGTTATAATGAACATAGGAATGCGATAAGATACGGAACACATTCAGCCGTGTGCGAACATATGTGTGACGCAGGGCACAGCTTTACCAACATAGAGTCGGACCTTAAAATAATCCATCACGAATCGAAAGGCAGAGCTCTTGACATAAAGGAAGCAATCGAGATACACCTAGCCAAACGAAACAATCCCAACAATCTAAATGAACACACGTTCATGGAGAGCTCACCCCTCTTCACGCTACTAAAAAACACACCCTGTCGGAAACAAAACACAATTTAGCGACACAGCCAAGCTAGATAAAAAAGGGGGGAAATTAAGGGTTTTTAATAGGTAAATGTTATCTGGATCAGGTGTACGATGTACTTTTCTTCTACAATAAACCAAGGCCCATATTCGCGGCAGTATTAAAGGTGCCGGGACGCCCTCATAAGACCGTCAACGCTTAGTTCGAATGGGTTATGCTCCACGCGTGGCAAGGGCTAATCCACGGTCTTTAATAGTTGTAGACCCACCTCATTCAATAACATACATCTTATCTAGGTTGGCAACACCTCACATAAACACATCGCTACCACTCCCCACAGCACGTAGGGGCAGGGGGGAGAAGGCAGGGAAAAACCAGTCGTTAAGATAACCACCGCAGTCGACCGCACAGTGAGTTCCAGTGAGCACGAAAACTGCGAGTAGCTGTAGTACGGAAGACAATCATATAAGTAGGTAGCCTAACATTTTATAGTTTAACCATAGTTTACAACCATATAATCTCTCTAAAGTACAATCTCCGGATAGCTTTCACCATTTAGCATTTCACCTAACATATATACTGCATTTAGCATACACTGACAGTTGCAGTACCAATACTGCAACTAAATAATTGTACATATTGTAAATATTTTCACCTGTATTTCAAACATAGATTTTGTAGCCTAAGTGTAATGCATCTGATGATGATCGCTTGACGATCGAAACTGGTCATCCTAGTGTTTTATTAATCTCATGTAATTTATTTCAGGATTAGGGCATAACCCATCTCTTTTGGGTACATTCGTTTTGACCGACTGAAAAGCACTAAACTCTTGTTTACTAAGGCAACACTGAAAATATGGCTTCAAACACCACAAATGAACTATGACCTATATCCGTTTTACATCTCGGCATGATGGCTTAAAATTACTGACTGGACTATTAATTATAACGAATTCTCGTCAGACGTAATTTAAGAATGGCGAGGTGCATGAAACACAAATCCCCCTTCCGTCCAATCTTCAATAGACTGTGTATTTTGCGGAACGAAAAGTTCACAGGCGAAATGAAGAAAAGCCGAGTTGCACTTCCAGGGGAATGGCGAGGGGCAAGAAACACAAATCCCCCTTCCGTCCAATCTTAACTTAACTGTGTATTTTGCGGAACGGAAAGTTCACAGGCTAAATTAAGAAAAGCCGAGTTTTACTTCCAGGGAATGGCGAGGTGCATGAAACACAAATTCCCCTTCCTTCCAATCTTAACTTGACTGTGTATGTTGCGGAACGGAAAGTTTACAGGTGAAATGAAGAAAAGCCGAGTTGCATTTCCAGGGAAACTCCAAATACAACCACCCTTCTCTGTAGTCTTAACTCAACACGACTCTGCGATTTGCTGCTGGCTGTATTTGGTATAATAAGTTCACCCTCTAGTTAGGCTGTAACAGGGGTGATAGGCTCGCCCTTAGCTAGCTCGTAAACTGTCGCCTCGGTATTTGAATTTACATGGTTGGAAGAAATGAAAACGTAAAAACACTTATAGTGGGCAATGTATTGAAGATAGAGATATGCTCTCAGGGACTATTTTGTAGAACGTTTCATGCTGAACAATTCTTACACTCATAGTATTTAGATATTTTTAACCGTTTGCCCAGCGTAAGCTTACAAACTCTCAGACGCCAGGTTTTTCTTCATCTTTTTCACTGAAATCGTTACTGCTCGGCTTCCTTTGATCCTAAATAAATTATTTTCTACAGAAATCATTCTCGAGATATCCTTTACAGAATGGTGAAAACCGCATCAAAATCCATCCAGAGGTTCTCGAGATTACCCGTGACATCCAAGAATCAGGGACTTTGTTTTATACTAAGTAGAGATTATTCCATTTCTTTAAAATTAATCTTTATATTTAATTATCCACATCATTTCCATCAATGATACTGTAAGTCAATTATACCATGTCCTACTCTTTAAATAAAGTGTTGTAGTAAGTGTAGTAAGCAAAAATTAATAGTAGTGTAATTTGTATACTGAGAAATTGTAACTGGTTTCAATCCTGCCATTCAACCTTATCGTGTATTGAAATTCCTATCAAACTTCCATAGAAAATTATGGCCTAACATAGCACTTATCCAATGTTCGACATTATCTCAATTCTCCTGTTTCAATCAAATTCGTATTTACATCGGTAGCCTGAACATCCATAAAATGTCTACTAATAAAAAAATCCGCACAAATCCTAATTTTACTTTCTACTTGCCAAACAATCCGCATCACCGTAATCCATTATAATTACTGAAATATATCGTAATTCATTCTTGATCTTACTTTGACTGATGAGCAAACCTTCAATATTGTAGTCTCCTCCCAGAATGGTCCCAGGTCTCCGAGTGGACATTTCCTCTTCGGTCTCCTACTCATCTCTGGTCTCCACGGTCGCCTTTCCCGTCTCACGACGTCACCTGGCGTCGCACTCTTCGGTCACGTAGTTGTTACGGCTGCCATCTCATACCATTTAGCCTGACACCACGTCGCCTCGATTGTTCATGTCGTAATAATCACACGTCTTGTCTCTGATGACCGTATTGCCCGCAAAACACATTTTAATACTGTCCATATTATGTGCTTTCCATTTAGAATTATGCATGTGTGTGATTGTACTAGAACTTCCCATGTCTTTATTACCGTTCTGGCGCCTGGCGTGAAATTTCTCGTAATATTTTACGTACGATCGGCTTGCCTTGACACAGACGCAACCCAATAACTGCTGTCTCAACATATGTTCTGGCGAGGTCATTCACCTGCTAGGCTTCACTTGTCCGTCTCGGAACAAAACCACATCGCTAATCAGTTTCTCGTGAAATAGCTGACGCGTCGAGAATATTACGTTCGTACAGCGTGCGATGTTTCAAATCCCTTTCACCTTTCACTTTTATACCGGTGGGTGTTCATTGCACAAATACATCGTAACTTGTATAGTGCTGCAGTCATATACGCTTCGCCTCAATCTGAATTCACACTAGACATCACGACTACCAGTTCGTACTGCGTACATTTTTAAGATCACTCGCGGTTCTCCGAGTTTAATGTAACTTCCCCGGTGTACTGAGTTCGATATAATTCTCGCGTACCAAACTGTTTATATATATGGCAATCGTTTCGTTCCGCCGCATGGCTATTGCCCCTGCGGCGGCGGGCCCCCTTAGACGGTTTCGCCGTCTCTTCGGGCCAGGGGGTTAAGGTGTTTGGGAGAGGTGGGAATTTTGGTGGTGGGGGAGTTTGGTTTTTGGATTTGGAAGAAAGTGTGTGAGGATTGTTAGTGGAGGCATTGTGGGGAGATTTGGAGAAGGGCGCGGGGGGCGAAGTATTGTTTGGAGCAGGAAGAGTTAGGTGCAGGAATGGGGATGTGGGAGAGAAGGGTGACTGCTTCATTGTGTGTAAGGATAATTTTGAAATGTCAGAAATTTTTCCAGACCAAGAAAACGCGGAAAACAGGGAAACAACTGCTGCAAGTGCCAAAGTAGACTAAGGAACTTCTATTGCTCTGAGATTTGTGTAAATTTGTAACGAAGTAAGTTTGGTGGAGAAAAAGAAAAGGGGGGGCTGTAATTACGTCCAGATCATAAGGTGTTTATATATATATATATATATATATATATATATATATATATATATATATATGTGTGTGATGGCGATGAGAAGGGAGTAATGAAAGATGTTTGCTGAGATGAGAAGGAAAGTGGTATGGTAGTAAAGAGACGAGAAGAAAGAATTATAAAGCTGGTGGTTTGAGGACAGTGGCGAATGGATAAGGTGAGCTGAGGGGAGTAGTGAACGGAAGAAGACAACGAGTAGAAGGAGGGTGATGGTGTCGAAGTTGTAAGATTTGCTGGTGGATGTGTGAGAAGGTGAACATGATGGTGATTTTTTTAATGGAGATGAACAATGTTGGTGGGAAGAGGGTAATGATTGATGTTGGTTGAGATGAGGATGAGACAGATATAGAATAGAGAGAGAAAGAAAGAAAAGTAAGAAAGAGAGAAAAGGAAAAAGAGAATAGTATTGCTGGCGATATGAATACAGTGGCGATATAATGAAGTGGAGGGGTGGTGGGGATTTGCGGATGATGTGAATGAGTAGTTGAAGAGTTATGAAAAGTTATATCGGCGTGAGATGTGCGTGATGGAGATGTTGAAAGTTAAAAACATTTGGTTACTACTTGGACCGTTGGTCGGTGCTAGAGCCGGTGGGTGAGGCTCGTGTTACTGCGTGTTTGTCGCCCAACGCCATTCTCAGTTAGGGGCTGGGGGCAGTGCCAAAAGGCTGTAGATGCCCAGTTTTGTCCGCACCGGGGCGCGATGTGGTTGTTGGATGAGTGGCGTGACTATTGGGTTGCCGGTTCTTCGCGCTCTCAAGAGATATCGGCGATGCCGGAGGTCTATATAGGTGGTGAGCGGTGGCAGTGGCATCCTGTCCAGCAGGTCTGCCGTTCGATATGTGAAAGGCAACCGCATGGCGACCCTGACGAGGCGGCGCTCCAGTGCAAGATAGGGGCGAAGGGGGCATTCGGGGAATCCTGCCCATGCCGGATGCCCGTACACTAAGAAAGTGCGTATTAGGACCTTGTAAGTATATAATAATAACTTCTCGTTGAGGCCCCAAGTGGTCCCTGCCAATCGCCGCAGTAGATATGCACGCTTGCGTGCATTGGGGAGTTTCAGTTTGAAGTGAGGTCGGAAGGTGAAAAACTCATCAAAGATCAATCCAAGATACCGAACAGTGCGACGGGCGCGAAGAGGCTCCGCGGTGACGTTAGGGCCCAGTTCGCGAACGACGTCCGGGCTGTGCAGTACAGTGGCCGTGGCGTCGTCGTCCGTTTCTACGTACACGCCGTTGGTAGAGGCTGTGGCGGTGAATTTGGCGTGGCCAAGCACACGGCGCAGTGCGTCGGTAAAGAGGTATTTGTTAGCGTGTGTGTGTCCACGAAAGAGGAAGACATGTTTGTAAGTTGGTTTGGAAGTCTTGGAGGCATAGGATGGGAGGGTTGAGGGGATAGAAGCTGGTGCGGCGTCGGAGAGTGCAAAGTTAGGGATAGGGGCGGTGGCAGGTAAGCGTGGATCGTGCGGAGAAGGATGAACTTTGGGTGGTGGGGAAATACTACAGTGCCGCCTGGAAGAGGACGGAGCCTCCTCCATCCCTTCAGGAACCTCTGGCGAGAGCGGTGGGCTGCCCCCTCGGTATCGGAAGAGTCAGATCCGGGCCGCTTTTCAGAACGGCTCGGAGTTTGTCTCACCAGACCCGGTAGTTGGAAGTGGGTTCCAGTGGGAGGTAAGTTAGGGATCCCGGTCGTGATATTTTTTGGGGGGATTGCCCCCCCCCCCTCCCTGAGGGGCGGGCGGAACGTTGGTGACGTTCCCCGGAGGGCCGGATGTGGTAGGAGTGGTTTGCTTCTGTGCTTGGCGATGTGGCGAAGTTTTCCCCTTGCCTCTGCCCATGGTGAGATGTTGAGAGTTTTAAGAAAAGCGAGTTGGTGAAATATTAAAGAAAAGAAGCAAGGAAACCAGGGAAGTCGACTGACAATGGGTGGAAGTGTAGGGAGGAGTCGAATGGGTCGCTGGGTGAAGTGGGACGGAAGGCTGTATGGCGCAGCGGTATGATGTCGCCTTCAAAAATAAGGAATGGAGTGATACGTGAAAGAGAATGCAAGGGAATTATAGACAAAAAAAAACGTAAGATGATGATGAGGATATGTCGAAGAAGTGCCTACGTCAGGAGAAATATATCTCGCTGGCGAGGACTGAATGATAATGGGAGAATGAAAGCAGTATGTACTGATATCGCGTCAGGAGATGGCAGTCCAACACGCTGTGATGGGGTGCGGGGGGTCTTGCAGTACGCATGCGCGGCCCTCATATTCCAAACTTAAATATATCGGCTTCGCGCATGCCAGTCGCTGTTATTGCATTACACGACACGCAGCCAGTGAAAGAAGGAATGTGCCGAGTGAGTGAAACGAGTAGTGACTAACTTAATGTTTTTGGAATGCGCGTTACGCAGTGATCGGGAAGACATCTGCAGTTCAAACCCGACTGCCATCTCCTGGCGCGATATCAGTATGATGAATGAGTAAGTCTGGAAAGAAATATTTCGCAGACGAGCTGTGTGTATGTAAGTGTAAATGTAATATGAATGATGATGTTTCGTGGAGAAAATGAAGTAGCGATGAAAGTAATGTCACTACAGCAGTACTCGAGAAGAAGGCAATAAGTCTACAGGCGCTACACAGAAAAAACGTAGCTGTGTATTGCAAGCACTAGGTATTCTGAGTAGCGTGCACTGGCGATGATATGCGATGAAAAACTGCTGGCTCTGGTCAATCCCCTTGAAGAACAGTAGGTAGGCAAGCAGCGTGGATAAGACGATGTCACCAGACAGTTCAGTAGATTTGCGATGCGAGGATGAGATGTAGTGGTTGTTTAAATGTATGAAATTATGAAACGAAAGTGCACTGACTGTAATGGCGTGATGTGAGCTCCACGTGGCCAGGCGGGGTCGCCTGGAAAGATCCAGAAACTTCCAGAGCTATGACGTGGCGATGACGTGGCGATGACTTGATGATGACGTAGATACTTTTCTGGATTTATTCGGCGAGAATGACGTTCCTCTGAATATAGTCAGAAAATAAGATGCCAAACTGTACTGAAATCCCTCATGTACTGCAGTATGCAGTCACGTTCTGCGTATCGTGATGCACTCAGTCGCTCTGCGAATTTACTGGAACTGTCTCTCACAGCTGACGGTGCCAAACTGTCCCGTCAATAATATCGCACCGGACAAACTGCCCCGTGGACTGTCTTGAACTCTTTTGTTCTCGAATATTCACAGGTCGGCCTCGGCTGGTACTGGCAGTGCCCTCTATCATTTCAGACATAGGCGAACTATTTCCTTAGTCAATAGAGCGACTATTCTCATGTTTAATCAAACCAAATTTTATATATATATATATATATATATATATATATATATATATATTATTTCCTCCCACTTCTTCGCTCTCTTCATAAATCACGTTAATAAACAAATACTGTAGCTGGAAATCATCCCTTAGAAGGATATGTGCCTCAAGGATGTTTTACATACTGTAGTATTCTTCTTCTTAATCCCTTCACATTTACGTCACATTATAGCTGTAAATCATTCAGCTCTCCTTACATATAACTTGACTGCGTTCCCATGTCACCTGACGGCTGGCAATATCGGTGACAGTACCTTTCCATGTCTTTCCACATTCCCTCCACCAAAATTTCTTACCCAGCCACTTGAAGTAAATTCATTATCCTACTTCATTCTTTGGTAAACTTGAGACTCCTAAAAATAGGGTTTCTCCTTTCTTGCATTCTATCAAATTACATAACCCTGCTTAACCCTTTTGCTAGTTGTATATATGGCAACTATCTCATGCAGCTCAATTTCATGGATTTTGATGCTGTTATTTCAATCATCTTTTCACAATCTTCCACTTTATATTCTTTCAAGATTATATTCGTGTATTTCAATTTTTTATCTGGCCACGGTGGTTTTCTACCAATCAAATATTAGAAATTTCTTGCATATTTAGCCTAGCCATTGAGTGCGCTAATCAAGCTACTTATGACAAGCTCTTTATTACGTTAGCTCTTTTATGATCAAGTTCTCGCCTATTAACAAACCTTGGACATAGCCCCGTGTACTTGCATTTCACTCTTTTATAGCTAATATCATATATTAGCTACTGCCTTTTCTTTACATGGCATTTTCTTCTATTCAAGTATAACTGTGGTACATTTTTAGCCTACTTTCCAAAAATTTGTTTGCTAATGTTAGTCTGCTGTTTAGCTAATGCGATTGCTAGCTCCGGCAGACATATGCTTAATACTAATATCTTTACTTGTCTTAATTGTAACTTAGTTATTGTTAGTTACTTATTTCTAGTCATTTTTTTAAATCATATTTGCGATCTGCTGGTCTAGTTCTCGCGTGAGCTAACCACAGAAACGTGATGCCACTTGAGTGTTCCATTTCAAATGTTGTTAATATTTACTCCCTTAGTTGTGCACTTTGTTCAATGGCCAAAGCAGCCTCCTTCCTTATTAGTTACACGTATTCTTAACCAAAATTATCATTATTATTAATTTGGTGGGTTTGTAAACCCCTCTCCTAGGCTGAAAATTAATTCGAGCGAGAGTACTCTCAGTCATATATATCTAGTCAAGTTCACTTTTAATTATAACTGAAATTATTAATATTAACTTGTTGAATGCTTAAAGCAAAATTCTTCAAAAGATAGTGTACCTTAAACCTTGTATTTGTGCTTTTGTAATATATACTGAGTCTTTCCCATTTAACCATATCTTATGTTTTTGCTCTCCCACAACTTCTTCCTTTGCTCACTCTTCACCTTCCTTTTTTGGAAGTGGTTCGGCCTTCCCAACTACTCCATAACATTTGGTACTGTATCCGAATTCACGTAACTACCAACCAAAATCCGAAGATGGAAAGGATAGCTAAGAACGTTGATCCTCAGCTAGAAAAGCCAACCGTTCCCTGCAGGCTGGCAAGTTAGGAACCCGTCGCACACATATTTACAGAAATTACGAATGTACTACTACTTAGCTACACTGATTCAAATCCGACTACAAGAATGGAGGTCGAGATTCTGAAACCCTCGGTTAGTGAACGGTCTGAAAAGATAAAAAGGGCGCCTATAACTAACCAATAGTACACTCGTACTATACCCTTATATCTGGATGATCCACCAAAATCCAAGGATGGAAAAAATAATGGATTGTAGCATCTTGAAGTCCCGGCGAAAAACAACACAGTGCTACTTGGCGAAAACACTCAGAATAAGGAACAGGATTTTACCAAACATAATGTGCTATAGTAACTAACTACAGAACAGTAGGGTTCTCTATCTACTCAGGAAAGACGAGAATCTACGAAAAATCTCGGGCGTATGAATGCGGATCAGGTCCCTCGGGAACTTCCACCCTACAGCACATTCCACTACCTTTTAACTACAACGACAATGCCAAATTTCTATAAAAGATCAGGGAATCGTAAAAACGTGCCTGTCATATTTATTGACATTAACAAATACACGTTTCCTAACACTAGCATTCATTATATGCATTAATAACGTTCAATTAGATCAAATGACTAAATGTCATTACTTTGTTACATTAAATACATGTTTGTTTCTTCTAGAAACCGATCAAAATTATTTTTAAACGCTTTCATAAGTTCAAATAAAATAATGAAATAAATCGCAGCATACAACTGCTGTGCCCTAGGTAATGGGAGTTTTGTAACAAGATAAAATGTTATAAAGTTAAAAAAATATCCCCAAATAAAATGAATTTATCCCTGACGTAGATCTCCGTCATTACATAAACTATGCATTACTCTATACAATTTATCTCCCGTCTCCTATCACTTAAATCCTTCTCGTAGAAGTGATAAAAATTCTCTACTCATATTTAAACTACAAATTAAAAAAATAGAATACGCATAAATATAACTATAAACCTTTCTTTAAATTCTAAATATTATTTATATACAACACAAATATTAACGCTGTTGTTCAGCAACTGCTCAATTTAAAAATAGAATATATACAATGGGCCAACTGTCTTCTTTACAGACAATATAGACATAAATTGTCTTCCTATTTCTTCACTACTTTTCAACGGACTTAAGGAAATTATCATTCCCCATACTATGTCTTATTCGTGAAACTGTTACAATTCGGGATTCTATAATCCATACAATTAAGTAAAGGCATAGTTCATAGACCTCCTACAACTGGTCTGTCAACAAAATAAAGATATAATCTTCCAATTCGTTGAATAATTAGCGTAAATTCAATACCTGATTAAGAACCATTTAAATAGAGCTCAGTTTACTCTCAGTTTCAACAAAGATCCATTGATCCTATGATTTCTTTCAGATTCAACTTCATCTAGGATCCGCTGTCCTAATGCTTTCAAGAAGTTTCAACTCTATGAGACTATTACAATAACTTCCAATATTAATAAACATCAACAACACTGCTTCTTCATAAAACATCTTATTTTAACATCAAAATATGCGCAAGTCTGTCACTACAGACATTCCTTCAACAATTGACCAATGGCTTCACAATGCTCATTGTCATACAACAAATACCTCCGTCTGCTACGGGAATAAATAAATCTCTCTCTTAGAAATGCTTCGCAGTTTCTTCCAAAAACATATTATTCTGAACTAACTTATCGTTAACAAATTCTTTTCGTAGTCTCAACATCCTTAATAAAAATATTTGATAAAAATACTGGTTCTATCGATGAATTAATTTAACAGGTAATACGATAAAATACTAGTCTTCTAATAACAATATTATTTCTTTTATATATCACTCACATTTCCATAAAGCTTCCTATTAGCTGCGATATTTCCTTTAAATTCTTTCTTCAAAATTTTATTACTTAAACAATACGCTGCAATTCGTATTTACTAACTTCACATTATATTCTTTTACAAATTCTTTCTTTAATATATTTCTCATAAACTTTTATACTTTATATTTTTTGGTCACCAAATATTTATAACCAAATCTGTCTATAAGTTATCAGATCGTGACTTTATATGGATCTCTACATAAGATCTTTAAGAATCGTATTCTCTAAAATATACCTCTATATAACATTCATGGAATAAATTTCCATTATTATCATCGTTGTCAAAGAACGATATCTTACAATTCAAAAACTGACAAAATGTGATCTAAACACATTTAAACTTGACCATAAAAATATTCTGAACTAAACTGTAAAATCTCCTCATTCAAATTTCAAAAGTTGCAAAATTCCAAAAATTCAAATAAAAATTCTAAATAGTCAAAATCGACGAAAATCGTGAATAAACATCCGCATGACGTAGTTATGAAAATATAACATCGAAAACTATAACAATATTATGTAAAAGTAGAAAAATGGCATTAAGAAACAGTTGTCGGATATTCTCAAAAGTTTCTACAATACTCTACAAGATGGGATATATCGTTGGTCCTTAGACTACCTTGTGTTGCGTTATAGATGACTAGAAGTGGGCTTTTATCCTTCAGAAACGGATTGTTTCTAATAGCGCGAGACTGCATGATGTCGTGTGGGCTTCTACGGTCTCCTACAGAAGTCTCCATGCGGTCAGGTACGGGATTCGAAATCCATCATCTTCATGTGGGCGTCCTTTGTGCTTGTGAATCTTCTTGTGTGAGATGGGATACCCTTTCTTGCTTGATGGCACTGGGATCAACCCTAGCCGCCCTCGTTCGTGAATTCTTCTGTCTTCTTTCGCCAAAGTTCTGATATATGTATTCGTCATTTTAGTTGGTGAAATGACATTGTAGATGTAGAATATTTTACATGGGAGAGACGAGAAGTTAATCCTGTAGATTCAGTCGTATATTCCTTCCTCAACTTCAGTAATTTCGACATGGTTAAAATGTACATTAATTTCAATAAACTTTTAAATATCGTTGTATGTCGACTTGATATATATTTGCACAAACTAAGTGTCTTCGTTCGTTCATATCTTCTTCAGAAATATCGTAATCATTATCAGCTTTGTTATATCGTTGAGTATTTCGTTGAGACGTCCTTCTCTCATGAAGTTGTAAGTATTAAGAGCCTCGATTCTTCTCTCTCATCCCCCTCGTCAATGCTCAAGTAAGCGTCCTTTTCAGAACATTGATCTGAATGGTTGCTTATTATTGATGATTGTAATACTCCTTAATTAAACATATAATTAGCCGCAATGTTAATAAATAGTTCTTATTTATTATTTAATATCGGTATGACGGAAGAAGCAAAGATTCAGCGTGATACAGCGGAGTTAACGGGAGCATGAAAGGAGAGCATCCAAAATGGCGAAGAGGGTAGGTGTAGTGACTTAAATCAGATTGATGATATCGGTCGGCAGATAAGAGAGAATCAACATGAAGAAGAGATGCATCTTAAAACTGCCAGATCACTACTAAAGAAGATTATGGCTATTCCTCTTAATAACTTAAAAATGGATATAAAAACGGTCTCATGAAGTTGGAAGAAGTTTTAGATGATGGAGCAACATGTAGGTTGTCATGGAAGAAATCAGCAGAAGAACTGAAGCAGGAAATAACTATCATGGAGAACAAAGAATTGACCAGGACATCATTAGTAACAAATGAAATGGTGGACGATCCAGGAAATTGGGAAAAGGATCTACCTAAGAAGAAGAAGAGTGAGGAGAGGACACCTGATGATATTCCAATGGAGCAGGTCAAAAACGATCTTAAAGATACAGCGGTTAGCGAGAGTGGAAAACGACCTTATTCTAAATTAAGGAGTCGTTCAGAAGCCGTAATCATCAAACCAATGAAGGGTAAGACTTTCGCTGATGTTCTGAAGGATATCAGGAATAAGGTGAAGCCGGAAGACAATGGAGCAGACATTCGATCTATCCGTAAAACTGGAGATGGGGCTGTTCTTCTTCAGTTCAAGAAAACAACGCAGATTGAAAACAGGGAGAAATTCAGTAAATCTTTGAGAGATGCTCTTGGACAAGATGGTGATGTAAAGGCTTTAATTCCCCGAACTACACTGGAGATTCGGGACTTGGATGGTATCACTACCGTTGCAGATGTGGAGTAAGCTGTAAGACGGGATTCTGGTAATACTCATGGAGAGCTGAAAATTTCGGTAACTAAACCAAACAGTTGGAGGCAGAAACTTGCCATTTTTGAAACTAAAGATGAGGATGCTCAGAAACTTCTGGAAGCAGGAAGAATTAAGATAGGATGGCTATACTGCAGAGTACGTGTTAGAACCATTTTACCTCGCTGCTTTCGATGCCTGTCGTATGGACATTTGGCACGGAAATGCGAAGGCCCTGACAGAATAAATTTGTTTTATGTGTGGAGAAGCTAGTCATAAAGCAGTAGACTGTAAAAAGAATAATCCGCGATGCATGCTTTGTACAGATAAAGGTGTCAATGAAGTTAAACGAAATCATGCTCCTGGATCAGGTGCATGCACAGTTTTTCGTGAAGCTCTTGAAAAGGCAAAACATAACAGCAAATGATGCGAATCCTTCAAGCAAACATGCACAGGAGTCAAAAAGCTAACGACCTTCTGACACAGCTGATTTATGAGATGGAAGCAGACATCATTATTATTAGTGAACAATATCAAGAGAGGGACCATCCTGGGTGGTTTGCGGATGATCTTGGAACAGCAGCAATTTGGATACCAGATCTAAGAAAATTCTCAGTCGCAGAGCATAGATGTGAAAATGGTTTTGTCTGGGTAAAGATTGTGGGAATCACTATTGTAAGCTGTTATTTTACGCCAAATGAATCTGTCCAAAACTTTCAAATGAAACTTGATGGCCTTGAGGATGCATTGCGTGGAATGGACAAAAGACTAGTGGTCGCTAGTGATTTTAATGCTCAAGCGTTGGAATGGGGCATGCCGCAAATAGACTCCAGAGGAAGACGCATAATGGAAATGGCAGCTAGAACAGGTTTAGTGGTCAATAACATTGGAAATGTACCAACATTCAGACGGCCAGGATGTCAGGGAACAATACCGGATGTAACATTCTCAACGGAGGATATCGCGCCTAAGATTACTGGATGGCAAGTTATTGAGGACTATACAGGGAGTGATCACCAATATATCATCTTTCGTTTACTTCAGGAAGTTCCTCAAGCAAGAAACATACTGCGCAGGCCAGCACGGTGGAATATAGCCAGCATTGACAAGGAAACCTTTCTTGATGTAATACAAAATGGAATGGACAACATAGCAGAAAAATGTTCTTGCTGTAGAGGAAAAGAAGCAGCTGGTGTACGTGTTGAACTCACCATGCAGCTAATCCAGCAAGCGTGCAATACATCAATGTCCCGAAAGAGACCAGGAACTAGCAGACGTCCAGCGTATTGGTGGACCGAAGAAATAGCAGAATTGAGAAGAAACTGTCT
Source organism: Meconema thalassinum (assembly GCA_946902985.2). Taxonomy (NCBI): domain Eukaryota; kingdom Metazoa; phylum Arthropoda; class Insecta; order Orthoptera; family Tettigoniidae; genus Meconema; species Meconema thalassinum. Next base: position 1,121,593,208 of record OX336389.2, on the reverse strand, counting down.
GCGACTTCGACGCATGGCCCAGAGGACGAGAGGCAGAGAAGTGAATACCTCAGTCACAGCGGTGTATAAGTCAGCAAAGAAGGAACTTGGCAAAGCAATTAAGAAGAGTAAAGCTGATAAATGGTGGGCTTTGTCTAAGGAAGTGGAAGATGATCCATGGGGTCTGGGTTATAAGATTGTAATGAAGAAACTTGGAAAATTCTCAAACCCGAGCATGGATTCACAAACCATTAAAAAAATTGTGGACACACTATTTCCCGACCATCCAGAGAGGACTGATTGTGGCGATGAAAGTGAACTGAATGGTACACCTCTCTTCACAGTAGAAGAACTGAATACAGCTTTTAGCTCCCTTAGAAACAAGAAGGCTCCAGGACCAGATGATATACCTGCAGAAGTGCTAAAGATAATATCAGAACTTTGTCCAGAACTGTTGTTGAATATGTACAATCATTGCCTGCAAGCGGGTGTTTTTAATGCCCGATGGAAAATGGCTCGATTGGTTTTGATCAGCAAAGGAAAATCTGCTGGTTATAGACCTTTATGTATGTTGGACACGGCTGGAAAAGGCCTAGAGAAACTTCTGCAGCCAAGAATTCTCTCAGCAGTTCAGATAGCAGGGGATTTATCTGTTCATCAGCATGGATTTCGCAGAGGACATTCTACTATTGATGCAATATGGGAGGTGGTGAGCACAGTAGAAAGAGCGCAAACGGGCAATCATCATTCTCGTAAAGTGACACTTCTTGTGACCCTGGATGTAAAGAATGCTTTTAATTCGGCAAGTTGGAATGACATGTTGGAAGCTCTTGAAGAGACTTTCAAAGTACCACAGTATCTTATGCGCATAATGAGAGACTACTTCAGGGATCGCACTCTGCTGTATGATACGGAATATGGACAAAGGGCAAAACGACTGACGGCTGGGGAAGCACAGGGATCGATCCTTGGTCCAGATCTCTGGAACATCATGTATGATGGCTTGTTACGTCTGGAGATGCCAGAGGATACGAATCTAGTGGGCTACGCTGTTGATGTGGCTGCCTTGATAGTGTCCCGCAATGTTGAGATGGCTCAAATCAAATTGAACCAGGTGATGCGGCGCATAAAAAACTGGATGACGAGGCACAGACTAACATTTGCAGAACAAAAAACGGAGATAGTTCTTCTGACGAGGAAAAGGATTGAGACTCTTGTACCAATGACTGTTGGAGATACAGTGATTGAAACATCTACGAGTACAAAATATTTAGGAGTGACACTTGACTCCAAGCTCACATTCTGGAACCATATTCAGAGAGTGACAGATAAGGTAGTAAAATACATGACAGCACTTAGTAGGCTGATGGGCAATATTAATGGCCCAAAATCAAGTAAAAGACGCCTCCTCATGACGACGGTTCAGTCAGTGCTCCTGTATGGCTCCGAAGTTTGGGCCGAATCCTTGAGATTTGCATGGTATCGGAGAAAGATAGCTGCCGTACAACGGAGAGCATCTTTACGTATTGCATGTGCATACCGCACGGTTTCTGAACCTGCAATCCTCACGGTGGCAGCAATAGCCCCAATAGATCTACTTGCATTGGAGCGACAAGAAATCTGGCGTACCCAAGGAGAGCTGGGAAAGAAATGTGCAAAGAAGCGTGCCTTTAACCAACGGATGAGGTGATGGCAACTCAGATGGGAAAGTGACCCTCGTGGTAAATGGACCAAGCGACTGATACCACGCCTGGATACCTGGGTCGAAAAAGTCCATGGTGAAATCAATTATTACCTCACACAACTTCTAACAGGACACGGATATTTCCGTAAATTCCTGCATAGAGTAGGCGGAGCGAGTGGTGCAACATGCATATATTGTGACGACATCGATGATGTACTTCACACCTTCTTCGTGTGCGGCCATTGGATGATAAAGAGAGAATATGTGGAAACTGAATTGGGAGAACTGACACCAGATAATATTATTTCTGTGATGTTACGGAACCAGCAATCATGGGATCATGTAGCAGTGTATGTGGGGGATGTCCTTCGCCAGAAAAAGCGTGATCTGGAAGCGTACGAACGCCCTTAAAAAGAAATGAAGAAAGAAGAAGTCTGAAAGGCTAAGTAAGCACGACATCACCCTGAAGTAATGCGAGAGCGGTTCCGGGGTGATGAACGCATCGTAGGAAAAGGGATGTGGGTTTTAGTGGGTAAAAATCCCACACTACTGTGGAGTGCGGATCCTTCACAAGTGTATTTTGAAGATTTTCCACAGTCCCTCGTAAAAAAAAAAAATAATATCTTCCATGATATTACGATGTGTTAAAATCATGCTAGTAATTAGCTATGAACATTACATTGTTTTCTCTTATCTAAGTAAGGTTGCTTCTCATTGGCTGTGCAACACGCGTATTGCTCGAGTCTTCCCCTACCATGATCGAGACACACTTACAACGCGTGCGGGAATCGGCTAGCCTCGGGAGTCCTCGATTATCTCCGTGCAACATAGTTCCTTTCTGCTAAGAACTGTGCAGTCTAGTGCCAGGTCTCCCGCGTGACTGCTAATTTTCTCATTGGTCGGCTCGGTTAACTGGCTAACTCGGCGAGGTACAAACCTGTTCTGTGGCTTGTTTTCAGAGTCGCTATATTTTATCATGGGACAGTTTAGAAAACTTTTGAAGAGATGAATATTTCCAAGCTCATTTAAATATAAGAGCACAGTACCTAAAGTTATGAAATGAAGAGATCGATATTTACTATAAAAAGGAACAGAGCCTGTCGAGATTTATTAACAAAATGCCATACAAATTTTTAAATTAAAAATCTCCTGACAATAAAATAAATTAAACTACAATTTTGAAATAACCAAAATACTAACTTCTCAACCAAATATATCAATAGTATCACCGAGAATTCATCATCTATATGGACACTGTATCCGTCCTTATTAAGGAGTTAAAAATCAAATTCCAGTCTTCTATAGACTTCTCCGTCTAATTCGATAATATTCAGATTAAATACTTCTCGACAGCTAACTTCAACATGCTGTATTAATTATACCTTTCTATTTACAAACGTAATTTTAACTCTATACATATATTACTCCTTAATTCTACCTCTCGTTTCTCTATTCATAAACATTGAATCTTTTCTAATTACACATTAATTTATATACATAATTTACATTCATTGATGTCTGTATCGATTATCAAATATCTCTATTTACAATACTTTTACATTACGTTGCCTTGCATTACCCAATTCGCTTTGGCATTTCTTTATCGTCAGATCCAATTAACCTCAGAACGAACAGTTAAGATAATTCTAACTAAATTACGTCGAATCCGTACTAAAATAATAATTGTGACATTACATAGAACATCCTTCCTTGATACACATTTGTTGTTATTCATGGTGGTTTTACATTTAATATTAACTTCTCTTTCACTGTCACTTCCATAACTCATCATCATCACTATATACTGTACTTCATCGGTAACCTCGTAAAATATTAATACAGACTTCGCCAAGTCTTCCTTAATTGTATCAGAAACACACAATCCTTCTCTGATAAAGAATCTCTTCATAGACTCAAATCTTTCTATATAATAGCATGAAATTTTATATTCATCTATATTTCTTCTCATTGTTACCATTTATCAATGCGAGTATTTAATATATCATTACTTTCTCTCAACATAAATTACCTCAACAATACTGTTCGTTTACCCGTCGTGCTTGTATCGCCATTATACAACCTTCATCAACGACTGTTCTCAACAGTCAACTGTTCCTATTTCAATAATACATTACTTTTCTTTCACTGAAATAACCACCATCTATGGTATTATCTGTGAAAGAACTGGTCTCCGAATTCCGTCCACTTATATCATATATAAATAACAATACATTTCGTTTCATTTTGGTCAATTATGAATAAGGAATAACACTTATTTCCTTTTGTTATATTGGATGAATTTCATTAAATTCATCATTCTGATAAGCGTAGGTCTAGAGTTGTCAAGACTTCCAAATTTCACGACAAAACTATCTAGAACTCTTTAATGCTATCTCTGAGTCAAGATAAAAATATACTCGTTGACTCCAGTATAAAACTAGATCGAATTTGCCAAAGCAAAACAATCTCAAAACTTCTATCATCGAATCTAATACAACTGGTTAAAAAAATATTGCTGTATTTGAATGACAAACTATCCGAAACTCATTAAAACTAACTTTATCGATAAAATTTCCCACAGTCTAATAAAATAGAAATAAAAAAAATGTTAACTAAAACCGTTGAAATATCCAAAAATACTAAAATTCGAAAAACGATCACTTTCTAATGAAGCTACAAATTTTACGTATTCAAATGGGGAGTCTAAAAATCGTAGGTCTCTCTTAGAACATGGTCAAATCAAAGTCAACCACAAATATCATCCAACTACTAAAATAAGACAAATCGTTCTTCTACCTTCTGCCCCGTTGATACTCTGCATAGCCAAATCCGGTGTAATTTGGTCTGCTCGAACCGGTATCTCCCTCTAGCTAAAGATGATTTCACAATCGCCTTCCCGGGTTCGATGTCGATTTGTCGGATGATTCCTCGGAATTTGGCTCTGCATATTCTAGCTACCGCATAGAACTCGTTCGCTTCTTATTATAGATAAAACTGTCGATATCATGCTTCGAAAGGCTGCTTTCTTGAAGGTCTCGTAGTTGGAACTCATTGTACTCATCTCGTGTAGTTTTAGATAATTAAATTTCCGTGTTGGCATAGGAAATTAATTATTGTAGATTTGAGATTCCAATTATGTTGTCTGATAAGGAGTTGTAGATCCACACATGCCCATCTGCATTTAATTTAGGTGTTCAAGTCAGTCCAGTAATCCACATGTTTATCGTAGGCTCTGTTTCCCTTCCATTAGTCTAGTGTGTCATCTCCAACATCTTCATACAGTTCATATTTAGCTTCCTCTTTGTTCGTAATTCATACTGGGAATTTTTATAATAAATTGTAGATAATGTAATGCTGTTTGAAGTTATACTAACAGAGTATTTATTGTCTGTAGTAATTAGTTAATTTTTTACGCAGATATGTTGCCTGTAATTCTCAATTATATTACTGAAATCTTCCTTACGATGACTGACAATGGTTAAAAATGTAACTTTCATATACTCTGAGAACTTATCACCTTTCACTCACTATTCCACTAGTCGACATATACAGTATATTTCGTTAATAATTGTAGAACATTTCTACGTACTCTACGTTTGTACTGGAACTTTCACTGTCAATTAATTCATTTTAATTAGAGAATACCTTGTCTTCTCCACTGAATATTTGAAATATCGCCGGGCTAATATTCTGCTCCTGCGCGACACGTCTGCATGCTTCAATGTTTTACAACAAAAGGCCCCGACGGAAAGACTGCTTTCCCTCACCTTATCAATTTGATAGTGCTTATCTACATATTTAGGCGGCTGAAATCCTGGTATCATTTCAATTAATTTTACTGGCCTAATAACACTTATTCTTTAGAATCTAAGTATAAAAAACTGTTCGTTTTCAGATCCCATTTATTTTACCATCATCATGTCATTTCTAAATTGTTCATAGCAATTATTGTCTTCTAATCACTCCTCATGAAATTGTAATTTTTCTGATTGGCTATGACCGTCATGTGACTGGGTTCTGGCGCGTTTCTTTGCACGCGTCAAGAGTGTGCCGTGACTAGCGGGCTGCGTCTCCCTAATCCAGTTTTATGTCGCGAACTCGTTTGTCAACCACTTTCTTTTGCGCCTTCGCCGAGTAGCCTGTCGAAACTGCTCACTTCCAGCTATTATAAATTTTAACATAGCCCACTATAATCTGATTTTTTTATTTTCATCTCACTCATACACTGTATATCTTTCTCTCCGTTTTTTCTTGTCAAGCGGGTTGAATTTGTGTGTAGATGGTTGCCTATATATTTTCATTTAAATTATAAGATATACTATCATGCAAAATACGGTTCGAGTCTCACCTTGTGACTTACTCACAGGTTCATAAAATACGGGTTCAGCACCGAAACCCTGTGGACTCAATTTGATAATCACTCAACAAATACCTAATCTTATTCGACATTGTCTGCTTTATCATATACGGTGTGTAATGGGAAAGAGAAAAGCCAGCCATTCCAGTCAACTGCAGTCCAAAGCAACTTACCTCGCATCCCATCAAACGGCCTGATTATCTCTGTTATCCTCATAGACTTCCCGCTCAAACCCATTGGGCATTTGTTCCAAGGAGTTCTAATAAATCAGCCAAATCCTGCCAAATTTCCGAGTTAGGTGGGTGAGTGGAGGAGATCTTATGTGGTAGGATGGGGGTAGGTGCACGCAAGAAAGAGGTGTGGGACGTACTAGGTTGGGGTTGGGAAACAGGGAATATAGGTGAGGCTTAGAAAGGGGACGAGGAGGGGGAAGCGAGGTAACGATTTTGGGGGAATGGTTACTTATGTGGGTGAAGCTTATTCTGGAGGAGGAGACGCAGTGGAAATTGTTGGGGAACTAATATCGGGTTGAAAGTGTTCAAGTTGTTGGATGGGTTAGTAACTTCAAAATATGTTTTGTTATACAGGCACATTTGCTCTTGATTTCCTGTTGCTGTTTATGAACAGCGCAACGGGATGAACCAGCAGCATGATTTTCACTACAATTGGCGCATTTGCGGATTACTTGGGTGCAATCACTGGTATTGTGTGCTAAGGAGCAAGTGCCACAACGGGGTTCGCAGGATCGGCAGTTTTTGCTACCGTGACCATGTTGTTGTTTGAGTCTTCAGTCTTTTGACTGGTTTGATGCAGCTCTCCATGCCTCCCTGTCCTGAGCTAATCGTTTCATCTCTACATAGCTACCACACCCTACATCCGAGGCAATCTGTTTAACATATTCTAACCTTGGTCTACCCCTACAGTTCTTGTCCTCGACCCTTCCTTCCATAACTAAGCTTGCTATTCCTGGGTGTCTTAGTATGTGTCCTACCAACCTATCTCTTCTCTTCATTAGCAGTCGCCAGAAACATCTCTCCTCTCCCACTCGTCTTAATACCTCTTTGTTTGTAACCCTATCTACCCATCTGATCTTCATCATTCTCCTGTAGCACCACATTTCAAATGCTTCAATTCTCCTCTTTTCTGCTGCACCAATAGTCCAAGTTTCACTTCCATAGAGCGCCACGCTCCAGACAAAGGCTTTCAAAAATGACTTCCTAATACCTAAATCTATATTCGATGTCAGCAGATTCCTTTTTTGTAGAAATGCTTTTCTTGCCTGAGCCAACCTACTTTTTATATCCTCTTTGCTTCGTCCATCACTGGTTATTCTGCTTCCTAAGTAACAGAAATCTCCTACTTCCTTCAGCTTTTCACCTGCCAATTTGATCTCCATAGAGGTTTCTGATTTATTTCGGCTGCATTCCAGTATTTTTGTTTTACATTTATTAATTTTCATCATGAATTCTTTCCGTAAGACGGAGTCCATACCATTCAAAAACTCATTCAAATCCTCAGGCTTGTTGGCCAAGATGACGATGTCATCAGCAAATCTCAGAGTTGAAATTATTTCTCCTTGAATCTTCACTCCCACTTTAAATTTTTCTCTAATTTCCTTCATTGCTTGTTCAATGTAAAGATTGAAAAGTATGGGTGATAAGTTGCAGCCTTGCCTTACACCTTTCTGAATACCAGCTTCTCTCTCATGTCCTTCAACTCGAATGACTGCAGTCTGGTTTCTGTATAGATTGTATATCACCCTCCTATCCCTGTACTTTATTCCAATCGATTTCAAAATGTCAAACAATTTAGTCCAATCAACGTTATCAAAAGCCTTTTCTAAGTCTACAAAAGCCATGAACGTTCTCTTATCTTTCCTTATTCTACCTTCCAAAATCAGCCTAAGACTTAGTACAGCTTCCCTTGTTCCTACATTTCTCCTGAAACCAAACTGGTCTTCACCCAACTCCGTTTCTATCTGGCTCTCAATCCTCTTGTAAATTATTCTAGACAGGATCTTTGAAGCATGAGTAATCAAGCTGATTGTACGATAATCTTCACATCTGTCAGCTCCCACTTTCTTTGGTATAGGGATGATTACATTCTTCTTGAAATCAGGGGGTACCTCACCTGTCTCATAAATCCTACACACCAAGTGAAATAACCTGATCAGACTTTCCTCTCCTATGCAGCGTAGCAACTCAATCGGTATATCATCTATGCCTGGTGCTTTGTTCCTGCTTAAGTCTTCCAAAGCTCTATCAAATTCTGATCTCAATATTAAATCTCCTTTCACATCCTCATCAATTTCCTCCTCCCTTTCCATTACATGATTCTCAATCTCCTTTCTCTTATACAAACTCTCTATGTAAGCTTTCCATCTCTCAACCTTTTCTTCCCTATCTGTTAGAGGCTTTCCATTTGTGTCCTTAATATTACAGCACTTAGTCTTCTTTTCCACAAAAATATTCTTAATCCTTCGATAAGCTGTGTCTACTTTTCCTAATTTCAGACAATTTTCTATACCAGCACATTTCTCTTTCAACCATTCTTCTTTCGCTTCCTTGCACTTCTTGTTAACCTCATTTCTCAGACGTCTGTATTCTGCTTTCCCCTTTTCATCTCTTACATTCTTGTGCTTCCGCCTTTCATCCATCAATTCGAGTATATCCTCAGTGATCCACGGTTTTCTACCTATTCTCTCCTTCCTACCAATGTTTTCTTCTGCGGATTTTGTTATTTCATTCCTCAAAAGTGCCCATTCGTCTGCAATTGAAGTTTGTTTAGGGTTTTTCATTAGTCCTTCCTTTATACTCTTCTTGAATCTTTCGTTTACATCCTTCTCTTTCAGTCTGTCTATTGCCCACCTTTTTGGCTTTTGACTTTTCTTCAGTTTCTTCAACTTTAATCTGCATTTCATTACAACCAGATTGTGGTCAGAGTTTATGTCAGCACCAGGATATGTTTTACAATCCAAAATCTGGTTTCGAAACCTCTGCTTGACCATAATGAAGTCGATTTGGTAACGCCCTGTATCTCCTGGTCTCATCCATGTGTATATTCTTCTATTGTGGTTATTGAATAAGGTGTTAGCTATGACCAACTCATGCTCAGTGCAGAATTCTACCAGCCTGCTTCCTCGATCATTCCTTTCACCTAATCCGAAATCTCCTACTATCTTCCCTTCTCTCCCTTTTCCTACCACAGCATTCCAATCTCCCATTACTATAACATTTTCATCACCCTTGATATACCTCAGAATTTCGTCTATTTCTTCGTAGACCTTTTCAACATCCTCATCATCAGCTTGACTGGTAGGCATATAGACTTGTATCACTGTGGTGCAGGTAGGTTTAGTATTTATTTTTGCTACAATAATCCGTTCACTATATTGCTCATAATATTCCACCCGCTGTCCAAGTTTCCTACTCAATATGAGGCCAACCCCTGCTTGGCCATTGTTTGATTTAGTGCTAATGACCCTATAGTCTCCTGACCAAAAGTCCTGTTCTTCCTGCCAGCGCATTTCACTAATCCCAACCAAATCCAACCTCAACCTATCCATTTCCCTTTCTAAGTTTTCTAACCTTCCATTTCCTAGCAGACTTCTAACATTCCACGCTCCGATCCGTAGAATGTCAGAGTTCCTCTTTGTCACTTCTGTGATGTTAACCATAACGTAAGCATTTTCTACAGATAATGGGAGACAAAATGTAGGCTTGAACCTCCAGAAAAAAAAACGAAAGAGGGAGACCTTGGCTGGGAGATGCTGTGCGTCAAAAGTTATTTTGACGGTTCCAGTAGGAACGTATTGAACATTTACGTCTGTTAATTTCTTACAGTTCATACGCTGTGCTGCAATGACTGTATAGGGTGAGTCTATGTATTCGATGATTTCTTCTTGAGTTAAAGTGGTGTCAACTCCTCGGATCACTCCCACGCGGTGTACACTCGAGGATGGTATAAATGCGTGTAAAGAATGGTATTTCAGTATGGGATGATTAATCATGGAATTTGCAGCATTCCGAGTTTTAAACATAATTTCCACACGGTTACGCCCTTTTCATTTTATGGTTGTGATATCAGGTATGTTGTGGTTGTAAACTAATCTGATTAACAACATTTCCGATTTGTTTGGCATTTGTGGATTCAACATAAATAAAATAGGGGCCTGTATGGTGGTCCCCATATTTATGCTGTGGAACAATTTTCTTGGGGGTAATATTGGCCGAAGATGGCTCTTCTGTTGGGACGACTGCCACTTCGCTCATGGGAGTATTTTGTTTTGTAGGATTGATCACGAAAGCAGTTTCCGTAGGTACTGTTCCAAGTAAAATATTATCCATAGGAACGTTGGCATTTATGTCTTCGGGTTCGGGTGGTTTTTCTTTAAAACTACCACTTTGTTGGGACATCTGTCCAGAAGATATGAATTAAAAAGCGAAGGCCTTACCTGAATAGTTGATATATGGACTAGAATGTCGATCACTCACTACTATGACTCACGTGGCAGAACGAAACTTCCAACCACACCGAGCTCTGGAACAGTAGATGGCTAACACGTCCGCCTATCGCAGAGCCCGCACAGCGAATGTGGATCGTGGGATTAAATGCTAAGTCCATCGCGTTGATGAAGTCCACACGCGGGAATGGGAATTCCCATAGGTCACGTGATTTCTCTGGCCTCGGTGATTGGGTTGGTCACGGAAGGTTTCTGGATGACAGAAATAATCATTAATATTTTCCACTTATTATTATTATTATTATTATTATTATTATTATTATTATTACTAATAATATTACAGATCACGGGTCATCTGGCATCTGTGATTTATTTGCTTCTCATTAATCTCTGGATCAAGGATTACCGCATTCTGATGTCACAAATAGGCGTGGCGCAGTCTTATGTCTGAACATTGTCTGTTTTCCTCTCCGACTACCAGGCTACGTCCGCTCTTCTCGGAGAACCTCTTAGTAACTCGGGATGTTTCGCGGTGGTTACCCCAGCCATGTCCTCAACATGACACATCTTTGTCACCAGGTATTAGGCTCGGTAATAAGCGCCCTCCTCTCCGTCACCAATATGTGTTGCAAGACTTGCCTTGTTTCATGAGCTAAGAACTACAGTCTGCTTTTCTTAGCCATGAAGAATAATCTGGTTGAATGTATTTAGCGATACCTGACCCGAAAAAAAATATTCCATGTTAGTCCGCACTGGTACAAGTGTGGCCTCATTAGTCCTAGGACTTAAGAGTACAGTATTATGGGGAAAACGTGGCCAGCGCGACGACACCCTCAGTCGCATTTCCGTAGTTTTGAGCATGGGACGCTACTTCTCATATCAAGCTACCAATTGTCTTCACGAGGCTGAATTTACCCCCTCTAACCCCACATCAGATTTCAAATTTCTGGCGTAGTCGGGAATCAAGCCCGGGTCCTCCTGGATAAGAGACAATGGTGCTACCGCTACACCAAATAATACCCTGTATATTATTGTTATTATTATTAATACACCATTCATTTCACCACGTAAGTGGGACAAATCCACATATATTTTGCTTGTTTGCAAGACGGTATGACAACTTCTTTTAGGGTGGCACATTGAGAAACGAACGAACTATGGAACAGGTCTCCAAGACGACAGCCTTCTGCACCCATGTAGATCAGGATGTATTCCCAATATTTCTAGATTGCAAGCCAATGATTTAGCGATAATGCCGGCAGAAGAGCTGACTAAGGGCAGAACCACTATAATTTCCCTTCACCACATTTGCCGTATTTTCTCAGCTAAGGGCAGATACTTGGTGATCTTCTCACAGCAGGTTTGTTGCTGATTATGGGAATTCGGCACTGTGATATCAATGAGAAAAGTTCTCCTCTGCACCTTGTCCACAAGAACGATATCTGGCCGGTTTGCTTGTATCAGTAATAACTGATCGGTCCCATAACAACTTGTGAGTAGGATTTTCCAAAACGGCGTCAGGAATATACTGATAGTAAGGCAAAGTATTTTTAGATAATAAGTGCTTTTCTGCAAGGTGTAGGACTGTAGGTGCATTGTTCTGGCAACTTGGTTGGGCCATTTCATGTGATCAGTACAGGATATTGCTTGGCAGCCTCCTGTGATATGTTGGATTGTTTCCGGTTCTAGTTGGAATGTCCGGCATTTATCAACCTGTATATTTGCCTTATTTATATAGTTCTTTTGTAGCCACAACTTGATCCTGGATTGCAGCCAAGAATCCTTCGGTCTCAATGAATAGGTCCGCATGAGTCAACCGGCTGTTCGACGCATCATTGTCGACATGTTTCTGGTTGAGATCATACGGATGACGACCGTGCAGTGCTTTCTGCGTCCACTGCTGAAGCTTGATGGCTGTACATTCCTCATCGGTGGCTAACTGTGTATCCCTTACATGAAGAAGATCCAGTGGTGTGTACTTGTCATCTGCCTTGACAGCGGCTTGATGTATGGGAGAGTCATTTCTACCCAGAAAGTATCTCTGAAGGTTCCTCACTTGCCTTGCATGTAACTGGATAATGTCCGTAAGCCCTCGTCCACCCCTTTGACGCTCGACAGCTGACTTAGGGTGGATACATCTGTGTTTTGTTAAGATGGTACGTGTCCTAATTAGGATGTTCTCCAAGTCTGTCTGCGTCCATTTGATAACACCGAAAGTGTACGTCAGAGCAGGAATAGCATAGGTGTTAATAGCCTTGAATGGGTTCTTTCCATTCAACTTTGATTTCAAAATCTTGTTAAGGCATTCATTGTAGATAGCAAGGTTATATATTTAATGCATTTTTGATCAATTTGATTAGATTGCAGGAGACCAAGATATTTGTAGGTCTCATTACCTTCTATAGACTTTATGAAACAACCGTCATCAAGTAGAAATGCTCGGGCCTCTAATTTTCCCCGTCGAATGGTAGGGGTGCGACACTTATCTAACCTGAAGGACATTCCTATATCAGAAGAAAATGAAGCATTTATTGCGATTAGGTTGTCAATGTGCTCCTCCGAGGATGCATATATATTTTGATGTCATCCATGAACATCAAATGAGAAATTTTGTATCTCACTATATTATTGTTCTTCTGCGCGAATAGGTCTCCTAGGACCACGCGGAATCAACACTTCTTGGCCTTGATGTTTGCCCAATAACTCTTCATGCGCAACGATTGAGCGAGTCTTCGTTGCTGCGATCAGACGTGTCTGGTAGGGTTTCTCTCTTCTGCCTCAAAACCCCGTGTATGAGTAATTTTCCTAATTTCCTCTCGATCCTTGAGATTGGGAAAACCTAATTCAGCCAAGTCCTTTTCCGCTTGTTTGGACCTTGTTGCCTTTTTCTGCAAAAACGTATAGATTTTATTTGTTAACCTAGTTAACCTAGCTGTTTCTGTGATTTTAGTAATTTTTAAATAGATGTCAGCATTAGGTTTCGGAAGGTGAATTCCATCTTTGATTCTTGGTCCCAAAATGTTTCGCATGATTTTGCGTTCCTTAATCTACAATTGATTTCTCAGTGTTTTATGTTGTAGATTAAGTGTCTCGTCTGCATAAAGGGCTGCAGGCAAGACTACTGTTTTATAATGTTGAATTTTACAATTCCAATAGAGGCATTTTTTGTTATAAACTTGTTTTGTCAAATGGAAAGCAGTTTCCATTTTCTGTAGTCTTGCTTCTATAGATTTTCTTTCGTTGCCAGTTTCATTGATCCATTCACCTCATTACTTGAAGTCTTTCGCTCGGGAGACTTTACAATTACCGATGCGGAGTGTATTCGGAGCAGTTTTAATATCCGTCATAAATTTTCTTTTGTCAAAAGATATCCGTAAGCCAATTTTTGATGCTTGTTCTTGGAGTAATTCAAGTTGTTTCTGGGCATCAGAAATGTTTCGAGCAATTAACGCCAAGTCATCCGCAAATGCCAAACAGTCTAGTATTATCCCTTTGAGTTTTGGTCCTAGTCTATGGGATTGTGCACCAGCTCATCTCCATTCTCGGACGACTTTTTCGAGCGCACAATTAAACAACAATGAAGATAATCCATCTCCTTGACGCACTCCTGTATCAATTGGAAATTCTGCGCTCAGTCCTCCATAAATTTAACCTTTGAATTTGTATTCAAGAGGGTATCTTTGATGATTGATGTTGTCTTGCGATCTAATATAAATTCTGAGAGTACAGCAACGAGAGATTCACGGTCAATGCTGTCATAAGCCTTTGCAAAGTCAACAAAAGTAATGACATAATTTTTGTTTGACATTTTACGGAAGTAAGACATTGAGTTTTTCAAATTGATAATTTTCTCTGTACACGATCGGCCTTTCCGGTACCCACCTTGGTATTCACCAATCTGCGGATCCAGTTGAAGATAGGCACGATTCAAAAGGGCTTTGGACAATATTTTGTAAGTTATCGAGAGTAATGAGATCCCTCGGTAATTGTTTGGAATCGTTTTGCTACTTTTCTTGTATACCGGATGGATGATCGCCATCTTCCAATCTGGAGGATTTTTTTCAGTTTGCCAGATTTCATCAATAATTTCTTTGAGTTTGATGATGAGGTTTTCACCTAAATTTTTCCATAGTTCTGCAACGATCTGCTCCTCCCCCGACGCTTTGTTGCTTTTCATGGATTGGATCATTTTTTGAATTTCCTGTAGGTCCGGTGGTTCCGAGTCAGGATTCCGTAGAGTATGACAAAATTGAAATGTTTCCTGAGGATTCTCACAATTGAGTAGTTTACCAAAATAATCTGCAAGAAGTGCACAATTTTCAGAGTTGGAGTGAGCGATGTCCCCAAGGTCGTTTTGAAACTGGAGAGAAGGTGGGGAATATTTAGTTAATTTCTGCTTGAATGTTCTATAGTAATTTCTAGAATGATGTTTCTTGAAGTCCTCTTCTATATCTTTTAATTTAGTGTTTTCATGTTTTTACGAATCACTCTTAGCGATTTTGTTACGGTTTTTCTAACTTCTTGAAGATATTGTAGCGTCCTTTCATACTTGTTGCACAACCAGTTCAGCCATGCTTGTTGTCTTAGGTGTATGAGGTGGTCACACTCATCAGTCCACCATGCATGTTTCCGTACCTTGGTTAGAGGTGCAATTTTTTCAGCCGTTTTTAGAAGTTCAGCTTGAAGTTGCTGTCTATTCTGTGGGGTTAACTTTTGTGTCTCTTGCGTGAATTCCATACTATTTTGTATAAAATGGACATCATATCGACGGGGCGGTAATTTTGGAGCGAATTTCCTCCTTTCTGGGATAATGTCCAAAGAGAATTTTGTGGGGTAATGGTCAGAGTCCAGATCTAATCCCCTGAGGACTTAAAGTTTCATGATTTCCGCCGTGTTGGAACGAGAGATCCAACTGAAATTCACCCAGTGGTGGATTTGGTGAAATCCAAGTCTTAGTTTTTGAGGATTTTTTCTTGAAAAATGTTGATTTAAAAAATAAATCATGGTTCCTGCATATCTCTATTAGTCTCATGCCATTCCTGTTAGTTTGCTTATGACCTGACCATTTACCAACCCAGTATTTATACTCTTTTTCTTTGACAATCTGGGCATTGAAATCACCCATTAAGATCTTAACATGGTTTATTGGGATTCTCTGAAGAACATTGTCTAACAAGTTCCAGAATTCGTCTACTTTATCAACGTCCTGTCTATTGGTAATATTGGTTGGTGCATGTCCATTGACTAGCGTGTAGATCTTATTAGCTGATTTAACTGTTATGGTGGAAAGTCGACCAGAGAAGGATTTAAAGTCCACAATAGAATCAAGTACTGTCTTGTCTACTATAAATCCAGTACCGAATTGAGGGCAATCTGGCATAACTCTTACACCAAGCTTTCCCTTATACCTAGGGTATATTCTGTACCCTTCCGAGTCAAAAGGGTGCTCATCAGTATACCTTGATTCTTGAAAAGTGATGATTCGAATTCTCCGTTCTCGAGATTTGTCAAGAATATTCTTAAGTTTTCCCATTTTCAAGAGGGAGTTGACATTAAAGGTCATTAACCACAGTCTTGAATTTGGTCTGATTTTGTTTTTACGGGGGTTTGAGGCACTCCGATTTACCTCATGGCACCCTACTGTGGTCTCCCCAGAATCCGAATAGACCACAAGCGGTTTTTCAACCGTGGGATTTGACCCACTGGGGTAATATGTTTGTATAGGTGCACTATTCATGTTGATTAACTTGGATAATTGACTGAGTTTTCAGTCGAGTTAAACTCCGAGTTCCACTTCTGAGTATTGGTAATCAGCCGCCACTAACATATGAACAGACGCTGTCGGGGTACCGCCACTAACATGTGGGACCGTCGTACCCGTAAAATTGGTATATGGCATGGCAGCCATATACCTTTTGCCCTTATTAACCTGAGCACTAGGTTGCCTCGTCCGCCATCTACACTGTTCCAGAGTCCACCTCTTCCACTGCAGATACCGTTGGGGACTTCACCGTAACCCTGGCAAGGGACCATTACAAGGTACTACCAGCCGGGTCAGCTGGACCTAGGTTTTTTAAAGAGGTGTTACTCCTTTATCACTCCCTACTTTGTTCTGGCCTGTGACAGACAGAGCCTGGCTTCCAAATAATGGGTCCAGGTTGGCGAGGTTTCACTATATTATTATTATTATTATTATTATTATTATTATTATTATTATTATTATTATCCAATGAATAAAAGCTAGAGCACATTATCGTTAGGATACAGGATCTGAAGAAGAAAGGCATGGCAGGGAATGCGATCACGGCGTAGACCATTGTTATCAGCAGAAACCAAAAGAGGCACGCTAACATAGACGACAAGAATCCGCTGGAGCAGGTCATCAAATACATCTTGGATAAACCATCAATCCGGACGGGAAGATGGAGGACAAAGTAACCGATAGATTGGAGCCAGTTTAATGCCATTGGATAAAACTTCCTCGACAAGAAGGTCACCACCAAGAAAATAAAGTTAGTCATTTACAGATCCGTCTTTGTTCCAACATTGACCTATGGTTCAGAACCCTTGACACAAATATAATGCACCAGGAGCAGAATCCAGGTGGCAGAGATAGGACACCTCAGAATAGAAGAAAATGAGACCAGCAGCGACTGGATACAGTATACAGCTATCCGGAGTGTACCAAATGTGCAGCCAATAGAGGAAAAGAATCATTCATGAGCACCAATTTAGATGTTTTGGTACGTCTCAGGATATCAATAGACCACTTGTCAATTTTAATGAAGGAGATGAGAGTGGAAGAACAGGCTCGAGGAAGACCTGGGAGGATAGAATCAGAAAGGCACTATAACAGATGGGACTATCTGCGAGAGAGGCAGTCGTCATAACTCAGATAGAAGCAGATGGAGACTCCACCTAACCTCGTCACCGCTCGGTACAAGAGGATCGGATTAACCAATGTGTGTAGATAAGTAAGTAAGTACTGTAAGTACAGGGCGCCAGGAAATGTTCTCCGCAGTAGTTCCGTGCAGCTGCGAGAGGTTGCGTCATCAGTTTAGTTGGCAGCACAGTGTCCTTGATAGGGTAGTGGCCACATGTGTGGGCTGTGGGCTGTCGAAATCGTCAGTGCGTATAGTAAGATTATTGGAAGAGTGCAACAGTATGTTATGAATGGCTGTGGTGAGTATAAAGTTTAATGTTTGTTTGTATTGATACAAGCGACAGCCTTGCTGCCAACGTAACTGGTGACGTAATCTCTCGCAGCAGCTTGTAGGCACTGAGGAGAACATTCCCTGGCGCCCTGTATAATTAGAGACCGGTTGTGCCAATGGCATAAACGCTTAAGGTCATGGGATGATATCTAGAGCCCTGTGTGGATAAACAAAACGTTATGCGCATCCGCCCCGCATCCGCACGACTGTTATACGCATCCGCCCGGCATCCGCATGACTTTTATCCACATCCGCACGCTTATCCAAATCTACTGGCATTACAATAATAGTTTTAATTAGATAACATATTAAAGCAACACATTCAGTATTGAGGAGAAATCGTTCTCTTATGCTATGTATGTCAAGTTCTATGTTTAAAATGAATGTTATTCAGCCTGAATTGCAACCCTTTTCAGTACGGAGTGTTAATTGTGCTCATTGACATAAGTTGAATGATTTTTCGGAAATCATCATCTTACATTTGTCATGAAAAGGAAACATAACGGAAAAATATGTCATAAATATCCGGGTCTTAGTAATGATATTCAACAAGGTCGAAATGTACATATTTCCGCTATCCGCACAGCTATGCAAACGCTATCCGCATGGCGAAAAATGTTGCGGGCGCAGGGCTTTAATTATATCCAGACTCGGAAAACGAGTGGGTTTGAATTCCAAGTGCGCAGATCTGTTGGATGTCATACAAAGAAGATCTATCATCAACAGCACAATGACAATGACATCGCCAGCTGACACGAATGGTGCTATTGAAAATAAACGTGCTCTTTCACAAGACGCGTCATGAGACTTGACCGTCACGGGGCAGCTAAAACGCCAAGGAATCACTGCAGATCAGAAAACGGGAGTAATATGATGGTCTCAGTATTATGCAAACAAAGGGTTGGGGAGAGAGAATGCAATTACAAAAATAAATAATTGCAAAATGTCCTCAATATCAAAATGTCCCCCACAAAGGGTCCATTACTGTATATGTCCATCAAGTAACTTGTCCTGTCCAATACGCCCAATGGTTGAAATGTCAATACATATAAACATATAGCTAACAATAACCGTTAGAAACACTGTGTGCAACATACTACACATTTACACGTCACTGCGGCAATAGAATCCCGACAGAAATTTTCAGCCATCTGTGGTTTGAACGTCAAAATATGGGGCAAAAATTTTACTAATAAATGGATACGTGTTCCATTTAAACCACTTTCAAAGAGTAAAAATGTAGATGTTATAAAATGAGGACTCGTAACGATTGTGACACGAAGAATGACACCATGAGAACATTGAAATGAGAAGGCCGGTCAAGATAAATACACAAATACGAAAGAAATTCTTATCCTATCTGGTCGTTATACTCTTTAATGAGTATTATTAGCCTATTTTCATCTTTTGAAATATAGGCTTACGACATCACCTTTTATCCATGTGTGTGTATGTACGTGTGTGGTGTACATGTTTGTGTGTCCCCCTAATTCTGATTGATATGAGCGATTTCAATGCAACTTGGTAAGGACTTACTTATTACTACTACGCCCGACCCCCACCATGCATTTCAAATTTCATAGTCAAAGTTTCATTAGAGTTTATATATTGGCGTTTAAAGAAATGAAATGTTTTGATAAATGCAAGATTGCGGTTTTGCGATTTTCTAAAAACCAGTTTATATTCCTTGTACCCTAATCTAGCCATCAAAGTGAAAGACTACTGTAATACTGTATGTATCTACCGATACATGACTATACGCCTACATATCAAACAATCTAACATGGTGGTGGGCACGCGCAATATTTCACTGATTCTCAATATTTCCGAAATTTTTACAGCAGTAAAACTGGGATATTGTATGGTGATGGAGGACTATTAAGTACGAATATGTATAAGTATTTGGGACTTTCAAAACCTGCTAAGCTCAAAAGCAACATGGTGGCCACCTGAATTTAAAATGTTTAAAATGACTTACTTAGCAATCTAATCTTCCGAGCGCAGTGAAACTTTTCACAGCAAATGTTTACTTAAAGATTAATACACTGTAATCCAATGTTGATCAATTGTTGTAGAAAAATCCAAGATGGTGGCAGTGAGAAATTTTAAAAGTATATTTGTTGTAAATTGATTCACCACAATAAACTTTATCTGCTGGTACATAACAAAATAGCTTCAATTAAATTTAATCCAACATGGCGGCCACGTGAAATATTTCACCAGTATCAATATCTTCAAAACACTTATAGCTATCAAACTGAAATGTAGTAATGTTATAAAAGACTATTAAGTATGTACACAAAAAGTGTTCTCTTGTATCTGATGAGCATGAAAACAACATGGTGGCCTCAAAAAAATCAAATATTCAAAATGTTTTTCCTGACTTGCTAATCATCCGAGCGCAGTGAATCTCTAGTTAGAGCTAAATGTTTTTTAATCTAATGTTTCCAACTATTTTCAAAATTCAAGATGGTGGCAGTGCAAATTTTTAAAAACAATCTTTGATTTCTCGTGTCGTACTCGAGCTATAAAAGTGAAGCTTCGTATAATGAACCATCATAATAATCTTTAGGCGAAGATGAATTCTCTAGCTTACGTTTAGTAAATTATAGAAGCCGCGCATATGACTTTCCTTAAAATGAACTCCTGTGACTCGTTACAGAAATATGCCACCTCTAAAGGAGAAGTCATAATTGACCGATATTGAGAGTTATATAATCTAGTATGTAACATTTAATTATAGTGTTGGTAGTTGGTTTAAGGGGTGAAGTGTAGTATAACCCTAAAACAACTGCAGATCCAGATGGATGGAACAGAATACTTCTCAGGAAGTAGGGGACTCGAAGACCATTGCTCTTGAAAGAGTAGCAACGCATGCACGGAGGCGTTAAGGAAGTAGACCCTCCACTGTGCTAGGGTGCGGAGTGCCAATCACCTGCTCACTCGAAACCCACCTTATTAAAAGAACAACAGGCCTTATAGAGAAAAGTCGGACGGATCTTACCAAATGACTAGGCAAAGGCAAAGGACAAAGAACAAGGAACGTGAGAGGCCTGGCAGGTAAGGAAGCGGAGTAGGATATAAAGGCCGAAGCTGGCGCAGGGGCTAATGGGCAAGATGGCCGCCGCGCGCAACCAGCCCTATGTTATTCTTATGGAGGGGTCAGTCAGAGCTGGCGCAGTGGCTAATGGGCAAGATGGCCGCCACGCCCTGAGACCGTGCATGACGTCACAGAGAGAGGTCGGCCGTGTAGTTGCTAAATGGAATATTTATTATTATTATTATTATTATTATTATTATTATTATTATTATTATTATTATTATTATTATTATTATTATTATTAGGTAATTATTGATTGATCGTGTACAATCAAGACCAGCCTTATATTGTCCACTTCTTGGTGTAGTGGCAAGCATTCTTGGCGGTCATTCCTGAGGTTCGAATCCAGGCTCTGCCAAGAAATTTAATTTCTGGTCTCAGGAGTGGAACGGGGTACACTCAGCCTTGTGAGGCAAAATTGACAGGAGCTGGCTTTTGATTCATACCTCAACCATTCTGACTAACCCAACTTCACCTAACCTAACCAAACCTAACCTAACGTAACCTAACCTAACCTAACCTAACTTCAAAGTCAGAGCAAATATGAGAGCAAATGTGAGAGCACACATAATAAACTAAGTTATAACCTAACCTAACCTAACCTAACCCACAGGAACCTCATTTAAAGATTTCAGATTTTACATTTTAACATTTTACATTTTAACATTTTAGATTTTTGATTTTTCATGTTACATTTTTTAGATTTTACATTTTACATTTTTGATTTTTTTTGTATATTAGATTTTAGTTTTTTTTTAGATTTTACATTTTAAATTTAAGATTTTTTGATTTTAGATTTACATTTTACATTTTCCGAAAAGAGTAAACTACAAGGTCACATACCGAACCTCACTAACCCTAACTTAAGCTAATCCAAAGGCTAATGCACATACACAAAGTATATAAGGGCACATGCAACTATCCTTAAGCTAGTCTTATAGGCTATTGTACAACATGATCACTACCCCAACCGGTTTTTTTTTATTTTGTTGTTTACACATTTGTCATTTTCCAATTTCCTATTTTCAATTTTTTTAAATGTCAGTTTTAAGTTTTTCAATTTCATAATATGGAAACATGGAATTTGCATTTTGTTGTTTACACATTTGTCAATTTTCCAATTCCCCATTTTCAGTATTTTAAAAATGTCAGTTTTTAGTTTTTCAATTTCATAATATGGAAACATGGATTTTTGCATTTTGTTGTTTACACATTTATCAATTTCACAATTTCCCATTTACAGTTTTTGAAATGTCAGTTTAAAGTTTTTCAATTTCATGATATAGAAACATGGATTTTCCAATTTGTTGTTTACACATTTGTCAATTTACCAAATTCCCATTTACAGTTTTTAAAATTTCAGTTTAATGTTTTTTCTATTTTATCAATATGGAAACATGGATTTTCCAATTTGTGTTTTACATGTTCATTTTGCATTAGGAGTGGGGAGAGGTGGGTAGTAATTAGAAATGAACAAGCAGTGTCCATACAATATTTTTATTTTAAATACACTATTTACACATAATACATTTTTATATATATATTCTTTTTTATTTTGTTTTCTATTTTATTTATTTTTGATTATGAATACCATTTTTTTATTTTTGTTTTTCTATTTTTGTAGTGCTATTGCTTTATTTCCTAAATTGTTTTGTATTATGTATTTGCTAGTGGCAGGCAGAAGATTTTGATATTCATAACTTAACTCTTTAAGCATGGTCAATGATTGAGTAATGACCATAGGCATGCGTACCTATACCATCAGCATCAATCACTCTTTTATCATCACCAGGACACAAAGCAAATTTCTTTAGTCTTATAGATGATATGTCATGTTGTTTAGAAGCGATAATGTTCATGGGTATTCTTTTTACATTGTTTTTCATGACACAATCCTTATAATCTTGAAAGCTTATACAATTTTTGACAACACCTCTGCTAATACCTTTAATCTTTTTGATTTCTTTACCATTTATGTCTAAAGCATACATTTTAGCTCTAAGTCCAACAAATGCTTTTATAATTTGTCCACAAGCCTCGTCCTTAAATTTCCCCAACGTTTTCTTGTTTGATGTAGAGTAACATATGTGATTAGTAGGATAATCTGATGTGTCCAGGTGTTCTAGAAAATCCACCTTGTCTTGATATACATCTTGGGTGTTAACCAAATAAATGAACGAGACGGTATCCATATACATGAGTTTAAGATTGTTCATTCCATAATAGGGTAGCAGGACATCATAGTGGTGGGAATACATGAGAGTTTTTGAAATATCCAGTATACACATTCCAATATATATAGGCTTATTGAATACAATGTTACGTTTAGCCATGTGGAAAGCAGCTAGGTTAGGACTATAAATTGTTCTGTCAATAAATGGCGGCTTTGCTATTAGCTTTTCTGCCTTTTTGCTGTCAGTCACAAGACGTATGTCTATTCTTTTACGGATACTTTCCATTGTTTTTCCAAAAATGGCATTGTTGAATAATTTGTACAGATTTTTCTCAAAATCATTTTGGCTTGTTTTCGAAGGTTGTTATTAAAATCAACGTATGCCTTTTACCAAGGTCTTTGCTTAAACTTTAACACACGATGATTTTTTATCAATTTTATTCCATGATCTAAAGCCTGTTTTAATGCCATGTAGTGAACAACATATCGCCTTCGATTTCCAAGATGAGGAATTAGTTTTTTCAGAGACGAATCCTTAGGTTGTGTACACTGTGGTAGGAAAGGTAAATCGTTGTGTAGATCATGAATGTCAGATGGGTAATCAACATCAACGTCTAGAATGTATCCCACAGGATCGTCTTTCTTTAGTTTTTCTAGATCAACAGTATCTGGAGAAACCCACTGAAATCCACCATAAGGGAGAGAGTGACAATAGCCCACCCGTATTGGTTATTGGCATCATCGTAGGTAATAAACTGCGTTGGTTTCTCAGAATCAAAGGTTTCCATGTATTTATTGTTAGCTTCAGCATACCGATGAGACACCTGGGATATGCCTCCACGTATTCCAGACTCGATTAGAAGAATCTGATCGTAATCCTGTAGCAATTCCAGTTCAATGCCTGTGTAAAGGAGCATTGCCTCGAAACTTAATCCAGGCGAAGTAAAAAAGTGTGCAGCATCCACTCGGTGTGTTTCTAGTGTTTTGTTTCTAAACGTTTCAAAGCTGTCTGCAAGAAGGAGTACATCTGAAGTTAGGTGGAGGTCACTATATTTCCCTAGAGTTTTAATGTTGAACTGATTCCACACATTTTTGGCATGTTCATAGTCTTCTTGACTAACATATTCTTGACTTAATTTGTTAAAGAATACCTCTTTAGGAGGTAAACACGTTTCACTTAACTTTTCCCATGAATCAATGTAGTCATAACAAAATACCCCTTTACGAGTCATGAGCATTGCATTTTCGTTTCCAAAGTACTTCTCTGTTTCAGGGTATGATGTTAAGTTGGAAACTAAGTTTTCCAAACTACTCGGCACTAACCGAAACGTGTCCACAAATCGAAGCTTAACATTTCCCACATATTTGGTGAAGGAAATGTACTTTTCTTTGGAGTTAGCGATAACATCCACTCTCTCAGTAGTACACCCCAATTGCTTTACAATGAAATTTGCGTCGTAGCCACTCATATTATGTAGAAATACAGGAACGGGGTTACGTGTTTTACACCTCAAATTACAGTTATTGTGAGCACTTCCACGGTATTCCCCTGTAATATGGCAATGTTCTCTAACTTTCCAGTCCTCTTTGGTAAATGGTTTATGACACAAATAACAGGTTTCAGAACATTGGAACTCTGCTTCTTGATCCTGAGTTAAGGCCTTTGGAACATTTAAGCTGTAAATGCGATTAATTTCTTTAGCTATTGAAATCAAACAGTCCATAAACTTTTCTGCAGCGTCAGGTCCATGATAAATAACAGGTTGGCTTGGAAGGTTTGTCTTTATGTGTTCCACAGCATGTGAGGGTTTAACGTATATACCAAAGCTCATAGGAACATGACTCTGGCATGGCACTGTATAACTTGCTTCAGGATTGGGTAAACATGTTTGATATGGTAAGAGTATACTTTCGAAATCTGCATAGATAACGTAAGGTATTCTCAGCATTTTTCAACGTTTAAAAATTTCACAATTGAGTTTTTAATAGGCATTTCAACCCTAGCAATGTTATGCTGGACACATAAAGCTCTATGCTCTTTCAATTTTTCCATTCCTTGTTGACCATATCGATTATCGAAGTGAGTAAAACACCGTTTACACGTATATATCTTATGTCCATGGTGAGTAATCTGATGTCCTACTAGTTTTTCAAAATCTTTGATAAAGACGTAGTGGTTCTGACCAGATGAAAAACTTAGCAGAAGGAGGTCGCGATGGTCTTGCAGCTCTTGATCCACAACCTTTAGAGGGAACAATTTGTTGTCTTGTTCCAATCCAAATACATTAATTGATATATCGTTGGCTTTTTTAAATTTGGGAATGTCAGCTA
Source organism: Meconema thalassinum (assembly GCA_946902985.2). NCBI lineage: Eukaryota > Metazoa > Arthropoda > Insecta > Orthoptera > Tettigoniidae > Meconema > Meconema thalassinum. The sequence continues at coordinate 1,121,567,908 of OX336389.2, read as the reverse complement.
GCGATGTAGGAAACGATATTACAGAAAAATCATACTTGTTGTCCAAGTCCTTGTATTTACTAGTGCGTTGAGCATCCTTTTTAACCAGTTTTGCTAAAATGGCATACATAAAACACTTTTCATCTTTCAAATTTTCAGGATTAATGTAGGCTTTTCTTGCTCTTATAGCTGCTGGTAATGGAATATATGTGCTACCACGCAAGGGATTGTACTTATTTATTTTCATTCGTACTCCTTCCACTGCTAACAAAGCCCAATTACTGCCTTTTATCTCAGATTCCTCCATTTCCGTAGTTAACATTTTAAATTGTGTTTCCAAGAAACTACTCAAGTCTGTTTCCCAAAATAGGGCCTGATTTCGTGTTTTAAAAGCATGATCTGTAATTTCATTGGTAGGTGTATGAATGACTCTACATTCAGCCACAAGATTAACTTTCATTGACTTGTGCATTGCTAGTTCTTTCTGCATAGCTTGTATTATTTGCTGTTTGGACTCTTTAAGGTATGAATTTAAATCCTTGCACGTATCGCAACGAATGAAATAGGATTTAAGTCGGCTTTGAAAAGATGTCTCATATTCAATAAGTCCATTTTTGTCAGGGACCAATGACAGTAGGTAATGTTTTGTAGGCTCAGAATTTTGTCTTTTAGCTGCCGATACAACATTACAACATTCTTCATGACGACGTCCATTGTAGGCATTGTTGAATTTACTGCCACACGTTTTACACTCATGAAATTCCCCACACGAAACTTCATGACGCTTCCTATGATAGTCCCGAAGAAAAGCTTTTCCACACTCTTTGCACATATAGCTAGGAAAGGGTTCTTCCAACACAAATGTTGATTTCTACAAACAGCTGCTTACTACGTATCACAGGGCTAGAGGTTGGTCGGTGAGACGGTCTTTCACGATGTGAACACCGTGAGAGGTAGTAGTCAACTGGTGATATTCTTGTTAAGGGTCCTCTAATATACCCCTAGTCTGGACCAACAGCTCTTTACAGCGTATGGCAAGGCTGTAGACTGTACAGTGAGACGGTCTTTCACGATGTGAACATTGTAACAAGTAGTAGTCAACTGATTATATACTTGCTAAGGGTTCTCTAATATACAATAGTCAAGACCGACAGCTACTTACTGAGTAGTAGAAGGCTGTACAATAGTTGTTTTGACAGTCTTTCACGATGTGGTCACTGTGAGTGGTGGTAGTCAACTGATGACATTCTTGATAAGGGTCCTCTAATATACCCCTAGTTAAGGGTAACAGCTGCTCATTGCTTATGACAAGGCTAAAGACTGGTTGTTTCAACGGTCTTTCACAATGTAAACACTGTGACAGGTAGTAGTCAACTGAAAATATTCTTATGGCCTACTCAAGGTTATCAGGTACTTACTGCATATCAAAAGGCTGTACACTCATGTGTGTTAGGCACTCTTAAGGACCCCAATATTCCCTACACAAGACTATACATGTTAGTTCTGAACACTTAGTAGTTAATTGTTTATTCAATTTTTGTACAAAGCTTATACAAGCACGTTTTTCATGAGGTAAAACTTTGTAAAATAGCCACATGCGACAGGCAAAGTATGTTTCCGCTATCTAGCGGTGACTATGGAAACTACCTGAACGGCCAGTATAGTACCTAGTGCTCCATATCAACACTACTGAACGACCAGCATGCTATCTAGCGGTCGATATCAACACTCCACTCAACTACCAGCATGCTACCAAACGGCCGATATCAACACTCACTCAACTCGCCTAACCTAACCTGACCACGCCTGACTTGTCTACTGAACCTATCCTAATCTAATCCTAGCTAACCTCACCTGACGTGACCATACATGTTTGTAAGCAACATCAACAACAACACACTAAGATTCCATGAATTCCAGAGTACTTTTAGATTAATTATCGACTCTCAACTCTTATAACTATGCCTATCCCACTCTGTCAGAAACACGATATTTCCTTTTTTTTTAATTTTTGCTCGATGTCACTACTAAAGTGATAATGGGTTTTCCGATCCTATCACTATAAATTCATTACCCCCGCTCTTATCTCGGTCTCGACAACAATCATGCCTATTTTTATTAGGTCAGATGATGTAATGTTCGGGTGAAAAGTGGGTGCAAAGTGGGTGTAAAAGTGAGTGCAAAGTGGGTGCGAAGTAGGTGTAAAAGTGGGTGCAAAGTGGGTGCAAAGTGGGTGCAAAGTGGGTGCAAAAGTGGGTGCAAAAGTGGGGTGTAAAAGTGGTACCGTGATGTCACCGATGAAGACCTAATTGGGGATAGCCTCGAAGATTGCAAGCATCAATGGGATTATGACGAAGAGTAGGGGCAGTAAAAATAGTACGTTTTCGTGGACAGATGAAGTACAGGCAGAGGTGAAGAAGAAGCAGCTCTGGGCAGGGTGCCTGAACATCGGAACTGATTACAACGTCTACAAAGAACAGCGAGCTGAAGTGAAGCAAATGATCAAGCGTGCCAAATAATGTGAGGACTTTGGCTTAAAGTGGAAGCTTACATCGTAGACAACCAGAAGCAATTCTACCAGGTGATCATAAGCTTGCGGAAAGAGAAGCCAGGTTCCATCAAATTCTTGAAGAACGAGAATAGCCAACTGCTCACAAGAAGCATCAAAACTATGGAACGTTGGTATGAACACTTCTCGAAACTTCTGAATCCCACCCAAATAGCAAGCCAGATAGATCATGGGATCAGGGGAGAAGATCGAGAGGAAGAGATCACGAGGGCTGAGTTGAACCTTGCCATCAAGAAGATGAAGTTGGTAAAAGCTCCACGGCTTCAAGGTTTCTGCTTCAAGTGCTTCAGCTTGCTTGGCAGACAAAAGCCATTCCCAAGGTCTGAGAGGTGGCTGTCACAGTGCCGATCTTCAAGAAGTGAACATTCCTGCTGAGCATCCCGGGCAAGTTGTACTCCAGGATACTTGAAATGAGACTTAAAACGCAATGCGAAGGACAGCTGGAGGATCCTCAATGGGGTTCTAGACCAAATCGGAGTACACAGGAACTCATATTCATGCTGAGGCAAGTGGCCGTGAAGACGATTGAGTTCGGCAAGGAGGTACATCTGGCATACATCAACCTGGAACAAGCAGTTGACAGAGTCCCATGGAAGGAATTATGGACGGTACTGAAAGCACGTGGTGTCAAAAACAACCTGATCCAGTCTATTCAAAACTTCCACAGTACCTGTAGAAACTAAGTGAGGACGGCAGGGGAGAAATCTATGGAATTAACTACCAACGCAGGTGTAAGACAAAGAGGCAGCCTCTCTCCCGAACGATATCATTAAAAGAACAAAACGAAACATCGTGAAAATTACTGTTGGCAACTAGAAAATGCTTCCTGTCCAATGTCAGAAATGGCATTTGTTGATGACGTCACTCTCCTTGCCAGAACTGGCTCTCAACTCCAATATTGCCTTAACTTGTGGAATTGATAAATGGAGAAAAGAGAGATGACTATGAATGTGGCAAAGGCCAAGACCATGGTGATCTCGAGGAACTAGAAGAAGCACAACATCCGACTGAAGGGGCAAATGTTTGAACAAGTACGAGTCTTCAATTACCTGGATGTCACGATCAATCAAGAGGGAAGAATGAGCCCCGAGATCAACCAGAGGCTCACTGCTGCGTGCAGACTCTTCTTTACAATCAACCGCAGATTCCTCAGCAAAGCTGAAGTCAACAAGATCAAGATTGCAGTCTATCGATCGACGTACATTCCCACGCTTATCTGCAGCAACGAGTCGTGGACACTCACCTCGCGATACCAGAACCAGCTGCAAGTGATGGATATGAGGTACTTGCTTCCGCAAGAAGAAGACGAGATTGGGTACGAAATTTGACCATAAGACTGAACTTGAAGGTACAGTCACTGAGGACTACCATCGAACAGGGACAACTGCGATGGTTTGGCCGCGCCAGCTGAATAGCTGACGCCAGGATACCACGCAGGCGTGGGAGGTGCGGGTAGGTAGCAAGAGAATCCGAGGCAGGTTTCATGTGACGTGGGACAGCATTGAGGAGGCAATCAAAGTCCGCGGTAGTAACCTGCGACAAACCACGGTGCTGTCACAGCATGGGGCCCGATGGCGTTCCTTTGTGAAAACCTCAAAACCGCAAGGTAGAAGAGGAGGCGATTAAGTATGTTAGGTCACCTTCCACAATTTTGTGGTGTAGATATAGTAATTTTAGACTATACGTATGTTAACTTCAGAAAAGGAACATCTCGCTGATTTTCTATTAAACCGTTCTTTGGAACTAAATATCCTGGTACATAATTCTATCCCACTTGCTAAAGAGAGAAGACCCCCCTCGGTGTACTTGCGGCGCCCACCTTACCATGGCACATATTATTTTGGAGTGTGTAGACCTTAACGATCATTGTCCATTGCCAGACCCTGGTGTTGTTCTCCTTCTCCTAAATATACTCTTGGGTTCTCTTCATTCAGAAGTTTTCCATAGCAGTTTCTCCATCTGCACTTGATGTTCCCTTTCCTCTCTACCGTTCGTGGCTCTCCTATCTTCCAAGCCCCTTAATTCTCATTCTTCGAGGGATGAGGGCATTTCCTTTCCTCTTGTCTTCTGTTTACCTTATTCTTCTTTTTGTTTTCCAGTTCCTCTTCTAGTAAGTAAGTAAGTAAGTAAGTAAGTATGTAGTTATAGTTTCATTTACATTTTCACGATCATCCAAACCATTAGGGGCCGATAACCCAGATCTTAGGCCCCTAAAAACAACAATTAGCATCATCATCCCCATCATTGTCTTGACACGTAGTAGACATCTGAGCGTCGCCCGCCGTACGCGGTATTTAGCAGTACCACTCTGCAGAATTGCAGTGCAATATTCAAATACACCAAATATAACTTCAAAATATAACTAGCCCGTCACCATTACAGATGGGGTCGTTGCCTCGCTCATTCAGCGCCCAGCCCCTCCCTTTAAAAATGGTGGTACGGTGAAAGTAATTATATTTTTTTGGAAGAGGAGGGACACAGGATTCTTTTATGGGCAAAATCTAAAAATCCCTTTTTTTTGAAAATGGGCAAAATTACAGTCAAGCTTCCCCTTAAAACAAGAATTATCACCATCATCATCATTACTCTTTTCCTTAAATTTCGTCCTGTGTTGTTAACAATTTTACCAGTATACATTTGGAACTCGCACAGAAAACCCACTCATCAGTCCTGACCCATACCGTGTACCCTCATTTGATTGGCTTTGTGGGCAGGTGTTGTGGGAGGGTCCATGTGAGTGTGCCTGGCGACAGTTACATTGTTTATTAGATATAGTTCATTGTTTCATTAACCTGAGATGTACGAGGGTCCATATGAGTGTGTCTGGTGACAGTTACATTGTTTATTAACTATAGTTCATTGTTTCATTAGCCTGTGGTGTGCGAGGATCCATATGAGTGTACCTGGTGACAGTTGCATTGTTTATTAGATATAGTTCATTGTTTCATTAGACTGTGGAGTGTGAGGGTCCATGTGAGTGTGCCTGTTGACAGTTACATTGTTTATTAGATTTAGTTCATTGTTTCATTAGACTGTGCTGTGAGAGGTTCCATGTGAGTGTGCCTGGTGACAGTTACATTGTTTATTAGATATAGTTCTTTGTTTCATTAGACTGTGGTGTGTGAGGGTCCATGTGAGTGTCCCTGGTGACAGTTACATTGTTTATTAGATATAGTTCATTGTTTCATTAGACTGTTGTGTGTGGGGGTCAATGTGAGTGGGCCCGTTGAAAGTTACATTGTTTATTAGATATAGTTCATTGTTTCATTAGACTGTGGTGTGTGAGGGTCCATGTGAGTGTACCTGTTGACAGTTACATTGTTTATTAGATATTGTTCTTTGTTTCATTAGGCTGTGGTGTGTGCCTGGTGACAGTTACATTGTTTAATAGATATCGTTCTTTGTTTCATTAGACTGTTGTGTGTGGGGGTCCATGTGAGTGTCCCTGGTGAGAGTTACATTGTTTAGTAGATATAGTTCATTGTTTCATTCGACTGTTGTGTGTGGGGGTCAATGTGAGTGGGCCCGTTGAAAGTTACATTGTTTATTAGATATAGTTCATTGTTTCATTAGACTGTGGTGTGTGAGGGTCCATGTGAGTGTGCCTGTTGACAGTTACATTGTTTATTAGATTTAGTTCATTGTTTCATTAGACTGTGGTGTGAGAGGTTCCATGTGAGTGTGCCTGGTGACAGTTACATTGTTTATTAGATATCGTTCTTTGTTTCTTTAGACTGTGGTGTGTGAGGGTCCAAGAGAGTGTGCCTGGTGACAATTACATTGTTTATTAGATATAGTTCTTTGTTTCATTAGACTGTGGTGTGTGCCTAGTGACAGACTGTTTTAGTGGTAGTATTTTGTTGTTGGTAGAACTTAAGTATTTTCCGTTAGTAGAATTTTAGTATTTAGTTGTCAGTATTTTTGTTAGTAGAATTTCTTTATTACTTTATTCTATTGTAAAAAGGAGTAGCAGCCTTTCAAAATAAATCAATTCTTTACTTATCTCATAGACGGTTAGGATATTGATAACATTAGCCAACTAATGGCTACACTGCGTTCTGCTGCACGGCTGAAAGCTACGGGAAACACATCACATAAGTGACAAAGAGGAAATCTGACATTCTACGGATCGGAGCGTGGAATGTTAGAAGTCCGCTAGGCAGTGGAAGGTTAGAAAACTTAGAAAGGGAGGTTTGATTTGGTTGGGATTAGTGAAATGCACTGGCAGGAAGAACGGGACTTTTGGTCATGAGACTATAGGTTCATTAGCACTAAATCAAACAACGGCTATGCGGGGGTTGGCCTCATATTAAGTAGGAAACTTGGACAGCGGGTGGAATATTATGAGCAATATAGTGAACGGATTATTGTAGCAAAAAACAATACAGTGGTACACAGGCCGGAGGAGAGAGAGAGAGCGGAAGGGGGGGGGGGGGGGACAGACGGGGCTGCAGTACCAGGGCCTGGTTCTGGGAGGGCGACCCAGCCGGACAAAGTATTCCCTTCATGACTTAAATATATCACAGACAATTATTTGATGAAACAATCAACGTCTGTACAAAATGGTGCAAGAACAATAACATAGGTCAAATACTTTAGTCAGAGCACCCTTGAAAACAGCTGAATCAGGGCAAACGAACCTTAAGTTTGTTCGCCGAGTCGAGATAGTGGATGTAAACACAGTTGTACACGTGATTGCAGGGCTGCCCGCGAGGGGTGCCTGTTGAATATACGCAAATTTCCAGGCGCGGATCTAGAGTTTGGTTTTTTTTTTTGGGGGGGGGGGGGGTCAGAGATTCGATCTAGAGTTTGGCTTTGGGGGGGGGGGGTCAGAGAATCGAAATTGTTAAGAAAAATGGTATCACTAAAAACGCAATCACGAAATAACCAAACGTACAAAACCAGACCAATTTTTTTGCAAGCTTCCTGGATAGAAATTTGATGCGTTTAGCGCACCAAAAATATTCGTACAAATTGCAACGGCGTGTTTTGCGACTTTTACATCGAGCTTCGTGAAAAGGATCAAGGTACGTTACAGTTTCGGCAAGTCGAGTTGATACCGACAAAGGGAGAAAGCCACAGCTTAAATTGCCAACCAAGCTTGCAGTTTGGACGTCGGCAAAAATTTTTGGTGCGAAAAAAGCCCCAGTTTCCTATCCGTGCATTGCTGCACATTCATCGTGACATCACTATAAACATCGATTCGGTAATCACAAGGTTTGCTAAACAAAATAGACGAGTTGATTTTGTTGTATAACTAATAGTTTTTATACAAGAAGTTTGAAGTTGTAAATATGTACAGTTGTAACAGAACATAATTCCAATAAAGATAATTCAGTATTGAATAAAATGAAAAAAAAAACTGTTTTTCAGTTAAAATTCGTTAAGTTTTATTTGCCTGGTAATTGTGTTTTCGTTTTTTGAGTTTGCAAAAAATTTTGGTCTCCGTTGGGGGGGGGGGGGTCATGACCCCCGTGACCCCCCCCCCCCCCTTGAATCCGCGCCTGCAAACTTCACTGTTGTGTATAGCCTACAAGTGAAGCGGGCTGACTTATCGATTACATGCTACAGCGCGTTTTTTTTAAATTGTTGGTTTATGTATTTATTTGATTAATTCATTAATTGCTTAGGCTTTCACGGCCGGCGTTCATAATTAAGTACAAGTTCCTCGGGCTTGTAGACCGTGGTCCAGACAGGATATCTCCCGACGTTGCACCAGAAACTGCGTCCGGCATTTTCAAGAGTTCCGCTCCTTCCCTTGGTCAGCAGTGGAATGAGGACCAGCTTTTTTTTCGTGGGGTGCCCGAAAGAGTACCCGCACCCCCTGCGTGGCACCTGACCTTACTACTGGTGCCTCCGACATGCAGTTAAACTACAATAGTAGAAGAGAAAGCATAGGGGTTTGGATAGGATGTGTCATTTAGGACTTAGCGCCTGTCCGATCGCGATCGCGATTTACCAGGCATCATGAGTATTCATTAACATGGGTAGATAAATAAATAAATATACATATATATATATATATAGGGTTGGCTCCACTGACAGACAGACAAACCCTGCGACACGCTCGTAAACTTCTAGCCATTCAGCCCGAGGGCCTTTAGAGCTCTATACGGTGAATTAGACCTGACAGCATTTGTTTAGGGGGTTGGGCGATTACCTGTAATACATGGCTGGCCAGAGTGTGGCCTGGTGCACAGGGGCACTATAATTCAGAGTGGTTGAAAGAGTAGAAAGCTTAAGAAGCCAAGGTTGGCAGAGAGTTTAAATTAGAAGAAGGAAAGAGCTGGTGTTTCAAGTATTATACGGGGACGCTTATGGCGAGCCCCAGTGGCTTGGTAATCACCCAACGTCTGGATTAGCTGGTTGGGATTTGATCTTGCCTTCTTGTAGAACGATGTAGCCTGCTTCTTTATGCGGGCAGGAATTTGTTCTAAATTATACTCCTGGTGGAGTGTTCTGTTTCGCTCGTACCAGTGTGCACTGGTAAACGAGCGTAGTGCTTTGTTCTGAATAGTTTGCAATTTCCTGATTGTAGTGGGGGCTGCGTACCCCCATACAGGGCTGGCATATTCCATCGCTGGGCGTACAATTGTACGGTATGCCAACAGTTTGCTTTTGATATTAAGTGCGCTCTCAGCCCTTAGGATGGGCTGGAGCTGCACTAGGATCGATTTCGCAACATTTGCACGCTGAGTAACTTCCTGTGCGAAAGTTAGTTAGTTTTCGATCTAGCGAGATACCCAGGTATTTAGTTACAGGCTGCCATCTGATCACCTCGTCGAAGAAATCTAAATCATTAACGGCTGTAAATTTGACTTTCCTGGTGAACAGAGTGGCAGAGCTCTTAGTTACGTTAATCTTAATACGCCATATATTCAGCCAAATTTGCAAAATATTAGGGGCGTGTTGTAAATTACGTTCAATATATTGTCCTCTCCAGGAAGTTGTGGAGATTGCGGTGTCATCCGCATGTAAGTGGAGATTTGTATTATCCGTTTTGGGCATGTCAGCAACATAATGGTTGAAGAGGGTGGGCGAGATGATACTGCTCTGCGGTACTCCGGCTTTGATTTGCCTCAGTGAGGATAGGGCATTTTCCACTTGGACATAAAATTGACGTTTCCTAATGTAGGAATTTATTATTTTAAGCAAATAATAATTGTTACCTTTGTGCTTAAGCTTGTATAGCAGACCACTGTGCCATACCTTGTCAAAAGCACGACTTATATCAAGAAAGCAAACTCCAGTCATACGATTTTCATTGAAAGCGCGTGTTATTTGCTGTGTTAATCTTAATAGTTGGTGGACCGTGGAATGGCCTTTACGAAAACCGAACTGCTCGTCATTTATTGTATCTTGAATTACTAAGGTCAGCCTGGAATGTAAGGTCATCTCGAATAACTTCGAGAGAATTGAAAGGAGACTAATGGGCCTATAATTTTGAGGGAATGTGCCGTCGGTGTTAGGTTTTCCTATCATTATTACCTTGGCAATTTTCCAGGCTGTAGGGAAGTGACCAAATCTAAAAATAGAGTTAAATAGCTTTCCACTGCTAGCAGTATTTATACCGTGTGAGCCGAGCGTTCTCTGCGCAGTCCGGCTAGATCGTCTGGACTCGCGTACATGTTGCGGGGTGTGGGTGGATCAGGCAGGAAGCACTTCACGGAGCGCAGCAACGACAGCCAGGGGGTGTCAACCAGATAGGGATCATTTGGCACCATCGGTGTAGTAGCACGTGCCAGTCGTATGGAGCGCTGTATATCGTGTATATCGTGTTGCCAACATATGCATGATACAACGTTGTAATTAAATTGCAAACATATCACTATATTTAGTCAATAAATATACACATAATTCCTAATTGACATTTCCTTGTAATTATCTTGCTCACAGACGATAATTACGGCACTTATCATTAAATAAACATTATTTCTACTGGGTTGGCGGCATTGATCATGATCATGGTCGTTCTGTTTATATGTGTTGCATGTTGTAAACAATATTGGCCGTATATAAATAAGCTAATTTTGTGTTCTTTCTCATCTTTCTAATATCAAATTGTCTTCGTGGTAATGAGAAGTGAACAGTTCTTCTTCTGCTACGCCAAGTAAGTACGCTTATTTTAAGAATTTAAGTAAAAACGTGTTTCTGCGTGTGCAAAATATAACTTACCGTAGCCTAGTTTTGAATTTATATTAGACGCAGTGTACAGGTGACATTCCACTTGACATATTAATTAACTTTCACTATTATTTATCCCACAGGTAGGCCTACCAAATTCTGGGAACAAACAAATCGTAAATTGCTGTTCTCGAAATAGAAGAGGAATGTGGCAATTAGGCCTACTCTCCTTAGAAATGACCAGGTAAGAGTCTATGTTTCCGTAATGTTTTCAACTTGATTACATCTTGCAGAGATACGTCCAGTGCCATGAGCCTATTGCATATGTGTACTCAAGTTCTTGAGGTGTGTTAATAATTAATTTTACATTGCAGTAGATTAAAACTGTCATGATTCTTGACAACGTGTTGAAGCTTTAATATTTTCCCCTTCCTTGAATTTTAAATTATTATTGGTACCGTATTCAAAAAAGATCAGTTCTTGTACATGTTAGCTACTGGTGCTGTGGCAAGTACCTATTCAGTTGGTAGAATAGGTAGTAATGCCATTACTGATGTAGAACTGTAATGTTCTGCGACCCTAATACCATTCAAATGCACCTGTCCTCCTCTAATAAGCCAAGAACAAACAAATGTGTAGATGTGTTTCTTTGCATATTCATGCTATGGGCACTTTGTATTTATTTTTGTAGATACACAGGAAAATAAGCTGTACGGTTTATGTTATGGTAGGAATGCAGTGTTTGGGCTGGGTGTTCAGTTGGTCGAATTGGTAGAAATGGCAATACTGATGTAGGACTGTAATTACAGGTTATTAAAACTTAACATTCACCCCCATGGTCTAATAGGTTTAATGGCCTAGGATCATATAGTCTTACCAATGTGTAACTATATACAGTACATTAAGTTAATGTGTTCTTGTCCTGTGGAACGAAGTCCAACGTGAATATACTTTTGCTAAGTCATGGTGCTAAAGTAGTCGACTCGTGTAATGTTCTGCGACCCAAATACCATTCAAATGCACCTGTCCTCCTCTAATAAGCCAAGAACAAACAAATGTGCAGATGTGTTTCCTTGCATATTCATGCTATGGGCACTTTGTATTTATTTTTGTAGATACACAGGAAAATAAGCTGTACGGTTTATGTTATGGTAGGAATGCAGTGTTTGGGCTGGGTGTTCAGTTGGTCGAATTGGTAGTAATGGCAATACTGATGTAGGACTGTAATTACAGGTTATTAAAACTTAACATTCACCCCCATGGCCTAATAGGTTTAATGGCCTAGGATCATATAGTCTTACCAATGTGTAACTATATACATTAAGTTAATGTGTTCTTGTCCTGTGGAACGAAGTCCAACGTGAATATACTTTTGCTAAGTCATGGTGCTAAAGTAGTCGACTCGTGTGATGTTCTGCGACCCAAATACCATTCAAATGCACCTGTCCTCCTCTAATAAGCCAAGAACAAACAAATGTGTAGATGTGTTTCCTTGCATATTCATGCTATGGGCACTTTGTATTTATTTTTGTAGATACACAGGAAAATAAGCTGTACGGTTTATGTTATGGTAGGAATGCATTGTTTGGGCTGGGTGTTCAGTTGGTCGAATTGGTACGGTAGTAATGGCAATACTGATGTAGGACTGTAATTACAGGTTATTAAAACTTAACATTCACCCCCATGATCTAATAGGTTTAATGGCCTAGGATCATATTATAGTCTTACCAATGTGTAACTATATACATTGTGTTCTTGTCCTGTGGAACTAAGTCCAACGTGAAAATCCAATAAAACCATGGAACCATTGGCCCGATAACCCCACCCTTATCTGCCAATTTTTATTTAATACCCTTGGTAGTTAATAAGTGTGAGGTCCTGTCGATGATATTCTGTAACAGTGAGATAGATACAAGACAAATATAATTGATTTATTGTATGCCAATGTAATGGTTGATATACCTATAGGTAGTATTTTATTCCCACACGTTATTTACAATATTTTTCAACACGTAGGATGCCAATGTCTAAGCTTACATGGAGGGATTTTTTCATTAATTTATTCTGTAATAAGACCACCTTGTGGTGTGGTTGCTGCCACTCCTGAGGTCCTGGGCTAGTTTCCATGCTTGATTAAATAATTTAATTCTGGTCTGACTGTTGGAACGGCGCACATTCATCTTTGTGAGGCAGAACTGAGAAGAGGTAGGTTCGATTCTCACCTCGGCCATCCAAGAAGTGGTTTTCTAAGGTTTCCCCAGTTCCACTCCAGGCTAACGCTGGGATGGTTCCCAACTTAAGGCTACGGCTGCCTCCTTTCCAGTCCTCACCTGAATTACAGGAAGTATACACACTACTACAGATACCACAATAACACAGATTATCATACAAATCATACACTCCCCCAGGGGCGCACATCTAGTGGGACGTGGGTTGGCGACCACGCGGCCCCAGCTGAGTCCCGCATTGCTTCCACTTACTTGTGCCGGGCTCCTCTCTGTCTTCTTTCCTGTCGACCTCACTTGGTCAACTCTTGTTCTCTTCCGACCCCGACGGTATTAGGATATCCAAGGCCTAGGGAGTTAATTCCTTTCCCGCCTTAATTGGCCCTTGTCTCATCTTTTCTGATGCCCTCCTCCTGCGAGGGGTCAGCCTTCTTTTTCTTTTCTTGTTATCTCCTGCCTTCTGCTCAAGGCCCTCAAGGGGCAGGGTGTATGTAGCCCCACCACCTTTGGTGCGCCCTGGATATTGCTACACCCTCAGGGGCTCGCGGCTGGTGAGTTCGGGAGATGGCGACCCCGAGGGATTCCTGAGCTGGGTCCGGTTTTCCCCCTTTTTTCCATTGCCTCTGGGGCCTTTCGTGGCTCTCCTTCCTTCCAAGTCCCTCGATCCTAATTCTTCGAGGGTTTGAGGGCATTTCTTTTCCTCCTGTCCTTTGTTTGCCTTATTCTCCTTTTGTTTTCCATTTCTTCTTCTAGTAGCCTATATAAGTTTGTAATTAGTTTCAGTTATAGTTTACATTTGATTTTCATCTTCACAATCAACCAAACCATTAGGGGCCGATAACCAAGATGTTAGGCTCGTTAAAACAACAAATATCATCATCAACAAATCATACACACTTCCAAATACATAGGGCTAAATGAATATGCTATCGAAAGCCCTAAATGAATTAATATCAAAAACACAATGATTCTTTTAAAATGTAGTTAACTTACAGTAGGTGCAAACATACATATGTCAGCAAATTCAAGTTCCCCGTTTCAAGCATTAAGTTACACATTTATTAAGTTTACTGTTTCAACATACACACTGGTATGTGTTGTAGGAATTTGCGGTTCATCGGTGTCAGCCATTACATCAAGGAGGAACTAGGTCCATTATTATGTGCTGGTCCCTACTGTTATGCTTTGGCAAGAAAGAAGAAAGGAACATGCCTCAACACATACTTTCAGGAGGACCAGATTTGATTACTGTATTTTTGCTAAGTTTGATCTTGGCTCTTGCTGTTATCTTCTCTTCATTGACAACTTTTTAAATAAAACATGATGAATTCTAGCAGTATTGAGTGTTTTTCTTGTTTTTCATTGATAGTCCTATTTCTCCTTTCCCCTTAACAGCACGTCATGGAATGTACTGTATTAGTGTGCGATGTTAATTTTTGATGTAGCCTACTTACTGCATTTCACCCTTCAACATTTTTAACTGGATATATTTTAAAGGGCATATGAAATGAACTACTGTATAGAAATTTTGTGATATCCAATTCTTTTTCTGTCCCCTAATGTATTTGGCACTAATTACACTAACAATTTTAGTGTGATGAGGATCTGGTTACACCACCTGATTCCTTAGCATTCTCTCTTAAAATTTTACTGTTATTGCTAACAGCACCAAGAATTTTAAATATGAATTTTCTCCCTTCCCAGTACTTTTCCTTTGTAGTTTTTTTCTAATAACTAATTGGTTATAGACCTAATTGGGCCATTTTTAAGCTGAGTAATAATATGCTGCAGGCCTTGTAGTAGCCTAATTTTTGTCACCAATGCAATATGCTCCAATTGCAACTGAAAGAAATTTAAACATGTATATTAGTGATGAGGTTATGTTCTAAATGCTGTGATTGTTCATTTCAAAGTTCTGGAATTCACAATTTCCCACTGCGTTATTATTTTATTAATTTTTTCTGTTATTGGTATTTTGAATGTGATTTATTTCTTGTAGATCATATTATTATCTCCACACTTAAAAACGTGCCTTAAGTATTGGGAGATTGTGATTTTCGGAACATTGAAGTGGGCAGAGCATTTAGCGGAACGAGGGGAAGGGGCAGGGATGGAGGGGAGGGGGCGGGAGGGTTAGTGTTTACGAGATCTGCTCATAGGTGGCGCTACCGGTCGACATGTTGCTAGTACATCAGTCAACCACCAGACAGCGCTGATGTCTTAGGTACCAAGAATTAGCATGGCTGTTGGCCATCTGTAGTAGTAGGTAATCTGTGACGACAGCGATCCACCGAGCGCGCGTCATAGTTCCGCTTACTGCCACGCCAAGCGCTGCCACGACTATCAACCCGCCGATCCACGAGGCACCAAGCTAAAGGACCAGGTCTATCCAAGCGACCCAGACGCCTAATAACGCCATTCGACGCACTATACATCGACGCCCTACCAAGCTCCCAGCCCATCCCAGCCAAGCTACATCCCAGCCAAGCAACTCTCTCAAGCATCTCCAACCCATTACCATACTCCTCCCAGCAGCAAGTCTCCCATCCGCTAACCCTCAAAAACCATTACCTCCGCTCTCACCTCGTGACGCTCAATCGGAACCCAGCGCGCCTATTGTCAAGGCCCCCAAGCCGCCAAAACTGGTAACCTTAGGCGACTGGGTACCCGACTACGAGCAAAGCTCTTCTTGGACGACGCCCCCTCCCTCAAGGTCTATAGAAGTATTTGACCTTCTACATCTCCAGTTATCACACCTCACTCATCAAACATGAACGCAGACACCATCCTGGCAAACATGCAAGCATTAGGCCTACTGTCGACCAAACTATTATGTGTACTCGAGTTTGAAGGTTGTATGTGAAGTACCTAATAGGCCTACATAAAATCCAATACCATCATAATTTTTGTCGTTCTATTTTACGTTAGTTTATGTAGGTTTGGCATTTTTAATTTATATTTTAATATTTTTTATCACAGTTGGAACACAAAAAGAGCCCGTTTTTGAGCGTGTTTCAACCATGCGTCAAATTAGAGTCAGTTTCTCAAAACCCCTTCTTCAGATCAAATCCAAATTTTAACACAGTATACATTAGAATATTTTATAACTAGTTTATAAATTTCTAAATGTTGCGTGTCCAAGAAACAAAGTTGTTATCATTTTTGTAAGATAACTTTTTCTCGGCTCGTGGTGGTTGGAAAATTGCGTTCTTAGTCGCGTTGTAATCCTTATATAACAAAGGGTTATGCTATATGACTGTGAAATATGCAAATGAATTCACTAATTTTATATCGGTTTGTATTTGTACGTGATGAAATGACATGGCTGTGCTGCTATAGAGCATCCAGTGTTTAGAAAAGACTGTGGAGCCTTATGTCGACAGTGTTGCTAACTCTAGGCAGAGGTAGCGCTGACGTCATACGTTATGTTCACCCGCTTCGAGTTCTGCGCTTTCATAAGTTAGCGAGACAACCACAACCCCAGCAGCTACCTGAAATAGAACACGCCCAGGAAGGAGCAGTTTTGCAGGTGTTAACGAAAAGGAAGATTGTAGTTTAACGTGACCGTTAATCTCTCGATCATGAGCCACGGGACCTCCTTTTTACGTGGAATCCGAACCACAGGACATGGCATTTCACATCGAAAATCTCACATGCTTTGACCGACCAGTATTAAGGATACTGTATGCGAAGAGAACCAATAACGACATTCATTTCGTTGTGATATGACGCATTACTGATTGACAGATGTCGTGAGCACAACCCTTCCTTCCTTCTCGGATGTATGCAGACGATGTTAACAATTTTTATGTCAGCAATACTGTTGATCATCACCTCTTTAGTTATTAGTTAGGCTGTAATTTAGTTTCTTTCAATTTTATTCTTGTTGTTTTGTTTAGATTAATATTTGTAATATTGTAGTGAGTTAGCCGTGCGGTTAGGGGCGCGCAGCTGTGAGCTTGCATTCGGGAGATAGTTGGTTGGAACCCAACTGTCGGCAGCCATGATTCGATCGAACAGAAAATAAAACAGACACACAACAGTAACACCAATGACGGATAGTGCTTCAGAACTTATGTTGTTGGCGGAACTGAGCACGAGCTCCACTCCAGGCGAGCATGCAGCACAGGACGAGGCTCTTCTTTCCAGCGTGCTAACCTCGAAAAATTTTTAATTACTAAGACGTAATATAAGCAATACTTGTACGCAATAACAAAGGTAATCAGTTGGTAGATAATTGTAGGAAGCTATTATGACGAAAAATATATATGTTCAGAGTTTCTTCATGATAAAAGGTGAGACAACAAAACCAGTGTAGGGGGGGATTTCCGTTAAAAGTAAAAGCCCATAAGACCCACAGTCTTTTCTAAACGCTGGATACTCTATAGCCGATACGATGAAAGTTGTACAGCGTTGCCGTGACGGCTCACACCGGCGTGGCATGCCGCGCCTCGCTTGAAATTGCATGGGCAGATCCCTTCACTATTTACGATTAACTTCTGATTATCTTCATTAATTCAAGCAAAAGGTATTAAGAAGTCATGAAAAACATTTCCTATCAGCTTTTCTCATGAGGGCTTTGGACCTCCAATAGCAGCTATACGTTATTTTTTTATTTTATTTTTAGGTTATTTTAAAGTTTTCTCTGTTTTCTTTATATGCGTTTGTCTACTTACAATTATGCATTGGTTCAAGTTATTTTGCAATTCATCACCAAAAATATCATCAATTTTTAATGAATCGGAATTGTCAAGATTAATTACAACTTGTACTTCAACATCATCCGGAAGGCGGTCTTTTTCCCATTTTTTTTTTCAATTTGTATGGCATATTTTACACATTTTTTCCAGATCTTAGGCGTTATGGAACGTAAGGTTTCTTGTCATCGGTCTCTTGCCACCTTTATACTTTTTGCCTTGTCTTCTGTATTTGCGAGATTACCTATTCGTATAGTAAATTTTACAGATTTTCTTGGCGGCTGGTTATTTAAAGCAATTGAGTTCTGTTCTGAATATTTATTTTAATCATATCGCTCAGTTCACGCATCTGTAGGTTATGCTGTGACAAATTTTGATGACCATTTAAATCCATAACATGGCTTTGAGTGCATTAGGTCGAGATTATATAAAGCATCGACGTGTTTCTGGAGAACTGCGTGTTACTGTCGACCAATATATTATGAGAATTTGAGTTTGGTGGTTGTTTATGAAATAGCCAATAGGTGTACAGATAATCCTATAACACTTTCATTTTCCTACTTCTGTTTAACGTTAGGTCAATAAAACAACAATAATAATAATAACAATAATAATAATAACCAAACCCTGTAGCACTACAGCCCATGAAAGGCCTAGCCCTACCAAAGGACCGCTGCCCAGCTATTTAGCCTGCAGATTACGGGGTGACGCGTGGTCAGCACGATGGGTCCCCTCAGCAGTTATTCTTGGTCTCCGTGACTGGTGCCCAGCCTCACTGTCAGACAGCTACTCAATTGTCCTCACGAGGCTGAGTGCACCCCTAATAGCCCTTAAGTCAGTTTCTAAAATCCCTAAGGGAGCCGAGAATCGAACTCAGGGCCTCCGGGTGTGAGGCAGACGCATTACCCCAACACGACGGGGTCGGGCAATTATAATATTGGTTTCACATCCCTTCTAAGTACTGTGGCTTTTAGAGACGCAGAGTTGCCTGAATTTTGGCCTGAAGGAAATCTTTTATCTATCATTAAAGCTAACAGACATACAATCGTAAATAGTGAAGGAATCTGCCCATGCAATTTCAAGCGAGGCGCGGCATGCCAAGCGGGTGTGAGCCGTCACGGCAACGCTGTACAACTATCACCGCGTCGGCTAGCAGCTGAGCCATGCCATTTTATCACGTACAAATACAGTACAAACCGATATAAAATTAGTGAATTAATTTGCGTATTTCACTGTCATATAGCATAACCCTTTGTTATATAAGGATTACAACGCGACTCAGAAAACAATTTTCTAACCACCACGAGCCGAGAAAAAGTTATCTTACAAAATTGAAAACAACTTTGTTTCTTGGACACGCAACATTTTGGAATTTATAAACTAGTTATAAAACATTCTAATGTATAATGTGTTAAAATTTGGATTTAATCTGATGATGGGTTTTTGAGAAACTGACTCTTAAAGTTGACGCATGGTTGAAACACGCTCAGAAACGGGCTCGTTTTGTGTTCCAATTGCGATAAAAAAGAAAATATAAGTTAAAAATGCCAAACCTACATAAACTATCGTAAAATAGAACGACGAAAATGATGATGTTATTGTATTTTATGTAGGCTTATTAGTTACTTCACAAACAACCTTCAAACTCGAGTGAACATAATATTTTGGTCGACAGTAGTTGCTGACATGCCACATCCAGCTAACATACCACATCCAGCACTGGCCGACGGCACACTCCCAGATTTTGACTATGGGTTTGCACTGTGGTACGAATCACCTAAACGGAACTCACCCCAGCGCAAACTCTTGATCATTCATCCACCTCAAGAAAGAGTGCACTTACCTACCTACAGAGAAACTATAGTAAGCGCGCTCTCGCCCATAGCAAAACACATAACTCAAATCGAAGGGTTACACCACCACTCCTACATAGGGGACACACATTTCCACTATCCAACAGGCTCTCAGCCAACTTCCAGGCCTAGCATCACATACCCTCGTTGGTCCATATGCTGTGAAAGCCGAGACGCCAACAAAAACACCAGAAATCAAAAGCACCTCACGCACACATGCCACGCAGACAATACCAGTTCCCCCGCCCATGCCCCATCTTCCAAAACACACAAAACCCTCCCAAACTGAACCAGTCAGCACTCAAACAGACACCAAAAAGTCCTCTAAAAAGGCTAAAAAAGCTACCAAGGTGCACACGAGAAAACTCAAAGCAACCAAGCCCATTAAGGCGGTGACGCTTAAGGCCTCTACTAAACAGGTAGACACACAGACACGAACAGAGGACACTAACTCAGCCCCTCCATCCTTAACAAACACAGAGACACAAACCCAGCCTCGGACACAAAAATCCCCTAGTAACACACCTATAGAAACACAGGCGCCTCGACGTCCAGCCCCCAAACCACACTCTACTCGAACGATACAGTGTATCAACAGCCAGCGCCTGAACCATACATCCTATGAATGTAAGTACGACGCCCGGTGTAACAGGTGTGGCGGTCCACACCGCCACACCGAGTGCACCGTGCTCAAAGAAAGCCCCACGTGCGTAAATTGTGGAGGTGGGCACGCCGCGTCGTATCAGGGTTGCAGGCACTATAAAAAAAGATACGAGCCTTACAGTAATCGCATATGATGTGTAACATCTGACATGTTATCCTACCTTGAAGTTGTTACCTTTTTTATTATCCTTGACATTCATCAACACACAAAAAATATTTTTATTTTTTACATTCTCATAATATAATACATAACAATTCCAAGACTCTCTTTTTTCTTCACTACCTACTTGATATTTCTACTCTCGCACTGCCTTCTTGATACTCTGCTGTTACATAACTCTCCTGCCAGTAACTAAGTTACGTTAACAGAGACTGACTTTTTTTCTTCACTGCCTACTTGATATTTCCACTCTCGCACTGCCTTCTTGATACTCTGCTGTTACAAAGTAATCCGTATGTGATAAACATTCCACATGGTACCACTACCAGCTGGATCACATCCCTTCTGGCTGCTAAAGCACACTTCCGTCTGATCTACTTCCGTCCCATTTTTCAAAATCACTCCCACAAAAATATCCAGCAACCGAGTGGAAAAATGTTACACATCCAAAAGCCATCAAAATACTGCAGTTAAAAAACGCACAACACGAGAAAAACATTCCCCTACTTCTCTCTCCCTTAGTTTCACCACCGTCAAGCACCTCAAACCAGAACACAACACAGACACAAATACTCCAATTACTACAGCACTTGGCTACCGTTACACTATAAACGGAAACAGAATACATTTTACGACCGCATGGTTCGTCTGCCTGGTGGTCACCTATCCGGGATCGTCACCCATCGGGGATGGCGGGCCATGGGCCGTAAAAACATACAAAATTCACCCCCAAACTGAGGCTTATTATTATCCATTATTACTTTTACAACTCACCCACTAAAGGTCTATAAATTTTCCTTCTTGTCTACAACAATCAGCCCACTAGCGGCAGTTCTTCTTCCAAAATCAGCCCACTAGCGGCCTTTCTTCTTTCATTAACGAAACCATATAAACAAAAATTACAAACTACAAAATTATTATTATTATTATTATTATTATTATTATTATTATTATTATTATTATTATTAAAAACTATTAAAATTCTGAAGCTGCTACTGATGCTCTCGGCCATGGATACACACTGCGACAACGCGGAATAGACATGACAGTTCTAGTATTTACTAGACGCAACGTCATGCCCAAGTTCCGAACTGCCCCATGGGTAGACTGATATATATTCTCACCCCTCCCACGCCCCTACTGTAACTTCTCCAATGAAATGTTAAACTTTTCTAACTACTAGTAGTATTTAAATCACCCAAATAAACAAATTTAGTGCCAACTGTACCATCATGACAGTAAGCCTAAATTTTTTTTTTCTTTTTTTTTACGTATCCTTATCATCCCCTCAAATAACTAATCTTCCTATTCGAAGGAATAAGAGTGAAGGGAGCCTCACTATTAAGAGGCACCAGACTCGTATCCCATTGCATTCGCAATTTAACTGCACGAGAAAATATAGGGTGTGGCACGTGCTCCGGCTTCAGCGACCGAACTTGTGAGGGTCAGGTGTTCACTGGGTGACTGCCGGGCTGTAGCGGGAAGGTTCTTCAGGTTGATGTGTACGTGATATCTTGGCCTTGGTGTTCCTAAGGGTCGGGATCCATGTATTACGCTCACGTTCAATTTCTTCCTTTCGATTGAAGTTGTCGGGGTGTTTGAATATTTCTATGGCTTCCTGTTGCAGCCTGTCGTGGTAGTGAGTGGTCGTGGAGAGTATCTCCGTTTCCCCGTACTGTACATCGTGACCGGGCAAGAGAGAATGCTCAGCTACTGACGATTTCTCAGTTTGACCTAAGCGGCTGTGTCTGTTATGTTCCTTGAGTCTGGTGGTCACGCTCCTCTTCGTGGTTCTTATGTGCACCTGCCCACAGGAACACGGGATTCTGTAGACACCTGCAGTGGAGTGTGGGTGGCGCTTGTCTTTAGCGGATCGCAGCAAGTCCCGGATTTTGGCGGTGGGTTTATAAACATTCTTCACCCCATAGGTCTTGAGTAATTTGCCTTTCCTGTCCGTCACCTTCTTCACGTACGGCAGGAATGCGGTGGCCACCGGAGTTTCCTCAGATCCTTTCCTCGTGCTCCGGCGCCTGGGAAGAGAGGCCCCCTCAATCTCCTTATTGCTGTATCCTTTGGCGCATAGGGCTCTCTTTATATGTTGCAGCTCTTGGTTGAGGTTGGATGGCTCACAGATTCTCATAGCACGGTCTACCAATGTTTTAATAATTCCGTGTTTCTGTCGGGGGTGGTGATTAGTTGTCTTCTGTAGATACCGGTCAGTGTGTGTGGGTTTCCGGCATACGGTGTGCCCCAAGCGCAGGTCATTAGTCCTGGTGATTAGAACGTCAAGAAAGGCCAGGCAGTTTTCTTTCTCCTCCATTGTGAATTTTATGCTGGTGTTGAGGCTTTTGAGGTGGTCCAGGACACGTTCCAGATCATCCTCTCCGTGACTCCAGACTACGAAGGTATCGTCCACATAACGTAGACATACTTTCGGTTTGAGGGGTGCAGTCTCGATCGCCAACTGCTCGAACTTTTCCATGTAGAAGTTCGCAATCACAGGTCTTAGTGGGCTACCCATGGCAACCCCCATTAATTGCTCGTAGAATTTCTCGCGCCATAGGAAGTAGCTCGTGGTGACGCAGTGGCGAAACAACACTCTGGCCAGCCATGTATTACCCCCTAAACAAATGCTGTCAGGTCTCATAACGCTAGATAGAGCTCTAAAGGCCCTCGGGCTGAAAGGCTAAAAGTTACGCACGTGAAGACAGCGGGGGCTGTCTTCACGTCGCTGGGTTTGTCTGTCTGTCTGGTCCTCATTCCACTGCTGACCAAGGAAAGGAGCGGATCCCTTGAAAATGCCGGACGAAGTTTCCGGTGAAACGTCGGGAGATATCCTGTCTGGACCACGGCCTACAAGCCCGAAAAACTTGTATTTAAATTTAATTAGTTCTTAACTGCTTATGATAGGCAACAGTGTACAGTGCAGCACAGCATTAAGTGCAGCAATTCTTGTCTTTTCTAGTGCTACGGCATTACTATTGATCTCGGAGCTTCTCTGCTACCCTTGTCCGGCAGAGTCGATGACGTGAACTGGATGTGTTTTCCTGTCCAGGCAGTCAAGTGACAACGTGCAGGTATTTACGCGCAATATCTCGACTCGGCGAATATAGCCTACTATACACTCGTGTCTGTGACAAACTGCTCGGCTCCTCCGCAGCTAGCCGCAACGCAATGTGGTGTTACGCATTATATTTGACTGCATTACGAGTGAGAAAGTGAGTTCACTGTTTCATGACCCGAAGGCCCTGCGGTCGACTCCCGACTCTATCAAAAGAATTGGTTCTGGTCTGAGGTTTGGAACGTGGTTCATTGATACTCGAAGGGGCAAGTGAAAATACGGGAGAGTTCGATTACAATCTCAGCTATCCTGTATGTGATTAACTGTGGTTTCCCCAAGGCAAATGCCGGGCACAAACATCACATTAACACAAGATTGCACACACACTCAGGTGCACGGGGCTGATAACCACAATGGTATACCCCCCTCCACCCAATTAAATAACAACTACGAGTGATAGACTGCTTGTATTGCACAACATGATAAAATGGCCAGGAAAAAGAGACGTTTTGAAGACACTGTGTTTTGTGTCCACCCTGTGATGTCAAATCATGCACCACGACCGCGATTGGTAGCTGCAGCAAGTCCGGAGAGCAGAGATCCGAATCCCGGCACTGATTGTAGCTATCCTGAGTATCCTGTTTCCACACTCACTCCACGCAAATGCCAGGATAGTACTGTACCCGTTTTCCTGAGATGATCCACCAAAATCCACAGATGGAGAAGGATCGCAGCATCTTGAAGTCCCGGCTAGAAAAACACTCCGGATAAGGGTCAGAGGAAATCAACTGAATGTGCTACAGAATCAAATTACAAAAGGAAATGGTTCTAACACTACTCATTAGAACGAGAATAAAAAATCTCGGGCAACGGGATAATGATCGGGTCAATGCAAATCCTCCACCTCTATATCTCATTCCACTACCAATAAACTACAAAATATAATGCCAATTTCTATAAATATATCAGGGATCCGCAACACACGTGCCACTCTGGTTATTACAAATACACAAGTTATAGATTAATCAGAATCAAAAATGAAAATCGAAACGCAAACTTCCTAAAATAAAATAAAATAGTTTCCATTCGAAACAAAAATAATTAACAAGAGTTTAGTGCTTTTCAGTCGGTCAACACGAATGTAACCCAAAAGAGCTGCGTTATGCCCTAATCCTGAAATATATTACATGAGATTAATAAATACAGTTACAGTTACAGTGAACACGAAAACTGCGCGTTATGTGGAAAAACAGTGTAAATAGTTAATTGAGAGTTGTATTGTAACTGAGAATCCAGAATCTCGAAAGTAACGTGTTAGCAACGTTAAATATTGTCTCCTATTATGAACAAATTACTTGTAAATATTTTTCGGAAATGATTTAATTATTTAAATAATTTTTAACAGGATTTATTAATCGAATGTTTTGGAATAGCGTGTGTTGTGTGAGTGGATGTTTTTGTATGAATGATTGCCCACTGTTAAGAGTGAATGTTGAACCGAATTGGTCTCGAACAATTTCGGGGTGCGGATGAAAGATTGTATGAAGATTTCAGAATGATTGTTAAAGGAATATAGAAGTTATGAGCATTTCTGTAAGATCTGAATGTTAATCTTATACGCGTATTTTAAACGCACACAAGGCAGTCTCAATGCAAGCCAGACATAATGTTTCACCGTTAGGAGTGGAGAGCTTGGTGTGACATAATGTGAACAGGTGGCGACTCACAGCCTTATATAAAATGTAAATAATTCCGAGCGCAACGCTGTACTAGCGCTCATTAATGATTCAAGCCAATGCACGAACGTTTCCTGGACGCGTGCCAATGAAGGTAACCAGTTGTCAGGAATGTCATGAATGTAAAAGCCTCTGTTAAACGTTTTTCTTTACGTAGTGTAGGCCTAGTTATGCCAAGGCTTTTATGCTTATAATTTTACACAGCAATGTTGTAAGATGTGTTGTGGAAGAGAAGTGTGTATGATTGTATGGTTTTATTTCTTTTTGTTGTTAGATTAATTTATTGTTATTTTGTTTATATTAGATTAGTTTACTATTGTTAATACATTTATTCAGTTCGTTATCTGTCGTCGTTGACGTGTGATTCGTTTTAAATATAAGGGTAAGAGTATTGTGGATGTATTGTAGGCGAAGCTGAGTTCCCAGTCCCCGAGACACGTCAGTAAAGGTAAGCGTGCCTCGTGTAGTTTGTTGTTTATCCACAATATTCTTGTAACTGCTGTATGTAAATCCCTCTAGACCATGTTGGAGCGATTTCTAATGTAGTAATTTGCCGGTGCTGTTAGAAATATGCGATCCAGCTGGGGCAATGGATATTCCAACAGGCTACTTTCCGGATTTACGGGTACAATATATTTCCAACAATATTTACTTCCTGACAATATCAAATGTCACCTGATATAGGCTAATCCTCATGAGTGTTTATTCGAACTTCAATATTTCAAAAATACAACATTAATGCAATTCTTCCTGCGTGTTTAATAACACTACAACGTTCCATAATCCTTACTTGCTTTTCCTCAACTTAATACATCCTTCACAAAACATGTGATCAACATTCGTAACCCGATCTGACAATAATTCATTAACAACATCAATATTTTCAGTTCTTGAATATAGATCAATAAACTATCGTTGTTTCAAAATACCATTGTAACTCTAACTAAATTCGGAAATAGGATTTTCCATAAAAATTAATCAAACGTAATGCGATAAAATCTCCAATATCTACTAGATAAATTCGAAATCAAATAGAAAAGCGTTCCAAAACGAAAACAACGAACCTGGATACTCATATCTCCTCATAAAAATATTTAAATCCGTTGAATAACACCATCAAAGAATCCTACATGGAAATACGATTAAAATGTTAAGTAAAAATTTTGAACATCTGCGAAATTGGCAAAAATGACATTCATAAAAAAATGGTCGGATATTCTCTAATGCAACCAATCTACAGAAATATGGGATACTTGATAATCGGTCTTGCATCTACCTTGAGTAGCGTAATGGTGTCTTGGAGTAGGTTTTCCCTCGCTGAACTTCATAAACAGAGTGTTCCTGGGGTACCTCTGTTTATGCCTGCCTTCCTGGATCTTCCTGGATCGCCCTGAATTGCCACATGAAGTAGTCATCTCCTGGATACGGATCAGGACTCAATTCATCATCGTGGTGATTTATCAGCGTCCATCCAACGACAGTACCGCACCGGGTGAGTTAGCCGTGGTCGTTACGGCATGACTGTTGGCAATCACTCACATCCGGGAGGCGAGGAGGTTCGAATCCCCCCGCCGGCAACCTTGAAGATGGTCTTCTGTGGTTTCCCATCTTCCTTCCAGGCAAATGCCGGGGTTGGTTCCTAACTATAGGCCACAGCCGCTACCTTCCATCTCCTCGTCCTTACATTCCCACTTTACCCCCCAACGGTACTTGTAGCTCACCCATTGGGTGTCCGTCTCGAAGCAGCTACAAACCTGGCGAGCCGAACATGTCCTCGGACACTCCCGGCACTAAAAAGCCATACGCTAAAAAAAAAAAAACCTCTGCGGTCAAGTCGGGTCCACCCCCACTCTCAAGCGCAGGAATCTTGCAGGTAGCTTGCTTTGATGACGTGAATAAATTTTGAGAACACAGGAGAAGTAGATGTTAGTCTCCACTGCGTCTTCGTTGGTCATGTCATTTCAAATATTCTCAATGTTCTCCATAGGTCGCGTTCCCACCAGCATGTTTAGCAAGTCATCGTAATCTCTTCGGAATCAAGTGTAATCATCCCTCTTAACTTCACTTGTTCAACCATGGTGATCATAAAAATATATGTGAATGTTTATATCACCTTCGAGGTCTTCACTATGCACACTGCTCGTTGTAGTACTAATATTCCCAAATTACGTAGAATATGAAATTAGATGTATTAATTGTATTCGCAGGAAATAACAGTTCCTATGCGA
This sequence comes from Meconema thalassinum, assembly GCA_946902985.2. Taxonomy (NCBI): domain Eukaryota; kingdom Metazoa; phylum Arthropoda; class Insecta; order Orthoptera; family Tettigoniidae; genus Meconema; species Meconema thalassinum. The sequence goes on along the minus strand of OX336389.2, from coordinate 1,121,540,613 downwards.
AAATACTACGTCGGATAGTGTTTATGTGACGTCTTTCACAATTCTCACCAATACCGTCTCTTTCTTCACGTACAAGTTCAAGTAACAAGTGCCCACTCTCAATATGTTCGTAATCTCACACCTTCAAAGTTCCACGTTTATAAATTTCACAAATACGCAATTATTTATAATGCCGTAATTATTCTCTTATGAAGTCACTTATATTGTTTCACCGTCAATTATTATGTGATGCACCAAGCAATTACATCTATCATTTCAAAGTCGCGCACTTCCGCACTTCCAAAAGATACATCTGCCCTCCCCAGAGGTTTCCATCAGATAAGACCTCGAGTCTTCTCACGTTACCCCCACCCCAACATTGATGATAGCGTCCTCTATAAAGACTTGTATGAATTATAGCGCGTATTTCAATAATGCTCATTACTTTGTAATTAGACCTTCAATTCCATTCAGGAATGTCTTCAAAATTTTAAAATAATTTTTGGCGTTTTTTCGTGTAGTCAAAGAACCTTTAATAGCCGTCGCAAAGAGTAATGCTGATCATGGTAATTGCTTCATTCCAGCGCTTTCGTTGGCTATACCTGGTCACGTGGCATCTTGGTTGCGACGCACTCCAATCGCGCGACCACGACACGTGCCTCTCCTCGGCGTTTTCTCAGTTTTCCCTTCCCCAAGCAAGTTTCCGTCGGCACGTAGGCATTAAAGTGAGACCGGTTTTCCTCTAGGCTTGTTTTTCCGAAGCGAATTATTTCATTGGCCGGCCACTGTTACTAACACGACTTCAGAAACTGGTTCTTTGCACACAATCAGAGTCACGATTTTATATCATGGGCTACGTAACAATACAGGGCAATTATCGAATCGTTGCGTCGCAAATTCGAGTACAGTACCTTATTTCAAGTCCCGGGCCACCTATCCCATCGTTGTCCCTATTACAGACAAGACCAACTTTTGGTGCACCAGCTAGCATTCTTAGAGGTCGGTTCGAGTTCAGTCTCTAGCAAGAAATGTAATTCTATTACTGATATCACCCTGAAATTTTGTACGATGATAGAGGGCACTACTAGAAGTTAACCTATGTTCCTACACGTGGAACAATGAGGATGATAACAATAATGTTATAGATTTTACGTCCCTTTTTAACTACTGCGGCTTTTAGAGACGCCGCGGTGCCAGAAGTTTGCCCCGAAGGGGATCTTTAACGTGCCAGTAAATCTGCTGACACGGTTCCCTCGCATTTGCACACCCTCAAATGCCAGCTAACTGTGCCAGGATTCAAGCCTGCAACCTTGGGCACAGCAGGTGAATACGTTACCGCTGCGCCACGCAGCCAGTCATACAGTAGTGTGTAATATATCTACGGAAGGATTTATAAATGATACTGAAGTTTCTTTGACTGCGTTGATGTTTCATACAGTATACTAAATGGTATTACATGAAGAGGGCCAAGGCCTAGGCGCGAGATAATAATTATGATATTGTTCTCCCTGGGGTGTGATCTATACTTCCGTGGAAAGGTCATTATAGTTGCCATGACAACCTAATGTCAGGTGTATTTCATATCCCAGTACATGATTTTACTTATGAGAGGCATGCGACGAAACCAAGTCCATCCTGATTGTTAGTCTTCCCTGAAACACCTAGGGTAACAGTTACCGTTACTTGTCAAAAGTATTAACGACGTTAATTGCCAAAGTAACGAATCATTCCTTTTGTATAAAACACATATTGCAGTTGCGTAATAACATTCCCCCCTATTATAACGTACTTGATTTGAACGAAATAGTGGATAACAGTAGGCCTAATATGGATACTTGCGCTCGTCGTGTGGCGGCACATCTCATGGCTTATAGATAATTCAATAAATGAAAAATGAATAGTATGCAGTTAAACTATAAAATCATTTGTAACCAGAACAATATAATAATAATAATAATAATAATAATAATAATAATAATAAAACCCGCCAACCTGGGCCCAACCTTTGGGAAGCCAGGCTCTGCCTGTCACAAGCCAGGACTAAGGGTGAGTGATAGAGGAGTAACACATCTTCAAAAAACCTTGGTCCAGCTGGCCAGGCTGGTAGTACCTTGTATGGGTCCCTGCCGGGGTTACAGGTTGTACCCGATACCTAGTTGAGGCTATCGGCTACGCCAGTTGTGATCGAGCCATAGTTGAGATTTATGGGCAAAGAAGAAAAGATAGTGCTCAGATCGAGTCGAGAAGAATGGAGGAAATGACGTAGGAGGCCAAGGAAGAAGGAGGCACTACCCTTCAAGTATATGGAATTATGGGAGAAATATTGGATTATTATAAAGATCAATATGGAATAAAACATTATATAACCTCAGAAGAAAAGGAAATATCAAGAAATCTTATTGGTGATAACTTGAAGAAAGGCAGACAACTCCTTAAGTTATGTTATAACTTAATTGCCAATATAATTGTGGTCGAGGTTATAGCTGTGACGTATGACGACGGAAGGAAGGGGAAAGTCACATGATAGAGCCGGACGGCACAAGCTGAGCGGAGCTCATCGCACAGTATTAGAACGAGAGAAGTAGGCCAGTCAGTCAAGCTGAGTGGAGCACATCGTGCGCTAGGAGAACGAAAGTGATAGTCCAGCAAGTCAAGCTGAGCGGAGTACCTTGTGCAGTACGAGAATCAGTTAGCAAGGCAGGTTACACAAGCCGTGAAAGTGAGAGAAAGCCGGTGTTCAGGCAGATGTCTTTTCAACATCACAGTTATAGTTATGTGAAACAGCAATGCTTTTCCAAACTTGCAGTTTATCAAAGCAATACGCAGCATTGTGATAGGATTGAGAACATTATTTGAGCTACATTCTCAATGCAGAACAGCACAGCGAAGTGGTATAATGAGGCCAGTTTTCAACCTCGCATTATACAGGAACAGTGAGGCGGAACGGGTCGTGCTGTGGCCGACATTTTACAAGCAGGCGATAGTCAAGCAGCTGAACATCACTTCGACATTTTGTCAAGCTTAATATGTTTGAACTTGTGTTTCGACAGTCCGATTGTGCAGGCAAATTGCAATTATACACTTCTATTGTGGACTTTTAAATGGACTTGAACATATTTCAGCGGCATTACGGCATATTTTATGATGCATTTTAGACCGAAACATTTAAGGCGACCATGGGGTCAGTCCAACATTACTGCTTTCGGCAAGTGAACAGTTACAAGAGTATGCACTTTATGAACAGTGGCACGTGCAGCATTATAGTTGCATATCATGAACAGTTATGAAATATCTCAGTTACAAACACAGATACAGGATGTTTAACAAATCGGTACACTTTTCTAAATGATTTATAATTTTCTACCAGTGAAATTCAGCCGCTGTGGAGATTAACATTTTGTCATATGCAAACCGAATAGTGTATGGGACAGTGGCGTGACATATTCGAAGAGTAAGGGGTACTCTACAATTTTGAACTTTTATGGAAGAGTTTGGACAATATCCGTGATGGATAATATTCAGTTCATCATGTCGGGCTAGGCGGATACGGAGACGTGATGGCACCACAGAGCGATGGATTCGGTTCCTGAAGAAGAGGATATCCAACATCAGATTCACTTGGAATATGAAGTCAAGCGTTAGTTCAGTGGGTGATACAGCGTTTTCGTCGATCTATCGAGAAATTTGTGACACACACGTGGATTATCGGCGGTCTTTGAATTATATTAACATCTGGAATATGAAGGTATTGTAAGAGTTATGACTTTCCTGATATGATTTTTCATGAACACTGGGCATACATGTATATATTTCTAGTAGGAGTTCTACTATTATTTTTCGACATGGCTTAGATATTTTTTTTGCTCCATTTGCTAAAATATGGTGTTACCATATGATATGGCAAGCACAGTTATACGACGTTCTCACCATTGGTTGGCTTTATTAGACAGAATTTTGGTCTTTTTATATTTTTCAGTGAGGATAGTATTTCTTGGATAGATATATTTTGTTTTTGGCGAGTGTTTCGAACTTGTGATCTGCAATTGGATAATTTAAATTATTTCGTCAGTTCATTGCATACTAGCGAGTATGTATAATTCATCAGTAGGGATTTTTTTGTTGGATTGTTTGGTGATATTAAAATTTTATTCACTCAAGTGAATGAATATCGCTTTTATGTGACAACTAGAGTCTTGTTGATTCCAATCTTGTACACTCACTCATCAGTCTACGAGATGGGGCCTGTCGCTTTAGGTGATTGCGTGGTGGCACACACCATACCTGCCAGTCGAGGGCCTCATTTTATCATCCGAGTGTACTTAAGATCGTAGGAGGATTAAACAAGAAACTACCAGTCACACATTAGTCGAATTTTGTTAAATAAATTTAAAATAAATGTCAGCAGGGTTACATTTTGTAATTCTTGTTTTGCCAATCCAATATTTTGTTGCAATACTCTTTTGAGAGTACATTCATTTAACAGCTGATACTTTCGATACTCTTTGTGAGTGATTTGACACCTTTGAGAAGGATTTCAAGTAATTGAATCTTGTAAGATGAATCATTTATGGTCAGAATTTATTTTGAGGCAGATCAGTATTAGATATTTTTGATGTGAGATATTATAACACATTGGTGTTTTTCTTTGAAGTGAATCTTGAGAATCTTAAGTGAATTTATGCTCTAATTGAAAGCAGATCTTGAATTGGATTAGGATTACTAAGGTATTTTTTCCTTATTGTTTAAGAAGTTGTCTAGATATGATCAGATTAATTACAGTTCTTGGAGATTGTGTGCGTTAATAATTTGAAGCCAGTTATATATTTTTGTAGATCATGCAACGTGATTATGTGAAGTAATTTTGATAGGTATTTTTGGAAGTTGCCAAGTGGAAGTTTGCAACGTTGCCAAAATGAGTATTTTGAGGCAGACATGAGGTTGTTGAACCCAGTCTAGCATATTTTTGAGATTCATGCTGTGCGCTGAATAGTTATGGTGTTATGTGGAATAATTATGGTATTCAAATATGGTATTTGATAAAGTGAGATTATATGGTGAAGTTTTGGATAGTGAGATCCAACGTGATTTTGTGAAGGCAATAATATTATTTTGGCATGATAATTAAATACGAGATATAACTTGGAAGTGATAAAACAGTAAGACAACGTTCTATAACCTATATTAAACATTTTTTTTAGGAAATTAAATAAATAAATAATTTTGATAATCCAAGATTTTATGATAATAATAATTTATAAAATAATAATCTGAAGTTTAAGCATATTAATGATCTGACCCGATGAAATAAAAATCTAAATAACCAGATGAATTAAAAATTTGAATAAATTGATAAATTAAAATTGGAATAAATCGATGAATTAAATAAGTGGATGAATTAAAGGTTGAATAAATTAACTGAATTAAATAAATTAATAGGTGATTAAACAGCTGATGAATAACTGAATTAAAAGGTGATAAATAATTAAAGAAGCTGATGATTAATAAAAATTAAATGGATTTAAATAAATTTAAATAAGAAATATGATTTAAATAATTTGATGAATTGCAACTTGAATTAATGAATTAAACAATTTAAATGGATGAATTGAGATGATTTAATCTGAATGAGATAATGAAATGAGAGTGTGTGGATAATTGAAGAATATAATGCAGTGATGAATATAAAATTCATTTAAGTGATTTGATGGTAATAAATTAATTATTCTGACTTGAATATAATGAATATTGGGATGAGAACTAATGTGAGAGATATTTAATTTTGATATGATGATGATGATGATGATAACCAATGAATAGTGAAGTTTTCTTTGATTCACAACCAAGCAATAATCAGTGACAGTGTAAATATAGTGTATAAATTAATTATTAGATTTTTAGGAGCATTTATTGAGATTTTCAGCATTTGAATAGTGCCATTCAAGCCATGAAAATAAGTTGATATTTAAATATGTGTTATTAGGATATGTTGTTAGACAGATTCATATTTATTGACATCCACATCCCTGATGTTAAATTAAAGAAAGGTTAGGTCTCAGGGATCACGAATGTCAGTGACGCAAAGACATAGTGCTACGGTGACCCTGAGAACCCAAGCGAACTTTAGTAAATTTTCATATTTTATGTGGATGAAATACACTTTTGAATAGCATAGAGATGGTTCGATTTTGAGGACAATGACAACCTAACGTTTGCATTCGGCCATACTCTTAGGTAGGATGTATGTTCAATTTCACTGTCTGACTATCAAAGTTTAAATAAATTTGGTTTTATCTTAGTTGTGATCTGATGATGGTGTGGTTTTCCCAATCCTTTCCTTGTCTTAATTATGGCTTAACCAGGAAGGATGTGGTTGGCTAGGGGTTCAGTTGGTGGCGCCCATTTCTATTTGCATTTTTTAAAATTAAATTTAAGCCCGTAACGACCCTGGAGATACTGTATCTCGTGTTACCCTCTGCTTTTGTGATATTTCAACTGAACTTCCGACACATTCCTTATTTGACTTCATGTTCATTTAACTCCACTCTGGCCTGGGAATCCAGGTATGCGATGTAATAGCAGATGGGTCATCGCATCCCTCGGCTGAACGGGTACAGAGGCAGAGGAGAATTGGCTTTACCCATTCGCGGGGCTTCGATTTTGTTTATTCTATGGGAACACATCAGATTTAGATTACGAAGAGATTGATCTCTATTTCATTTAATGGTGTTATAAAATTTGTTGAACTTGGTCAGACAATATACTTGTATGCCCATTCCAGTGATTATGTTAGTCATATTAGTGTTATATCATGTTTAATTATATGTCATTTTTCTTATACCCAAGTGAAGTCAGGAATTGATACATTGTGATGTTTTGCTATCCAACGTCTCTGAAGTAAAACGTTTAGTTGAAAGGTATAATTATGTCAGCGGAAGATTTAGCTAAGGTGTTAGGAGAGTTGCAGAGTAGCATGTCTGGTATTGTAGTAACTATTTCTAAAATGGATTCGGAAGTCAAAGAACAGATAAGTGATTCAGAAGCTAGGTTACAAGCTAGATGTAGAGAAAATGTGAAAGCTTTACAGACCAGTAATGAGGAAAATTTGAGATTATTGCAGACCAGTAATGAAGGTAATTTGAAATATAGTAGAAAGGCATTAGAGACAAGATTGCAGTCAAATAGTAAAGATGAATTAAAGTCATTACAGACTAGTAACGAAAATAATCTAAAATCATTGGAAGAAAGATTGCAGTCAAATAGCAAAGATAGTTTGAAATCATTGGAAGAAAGATTACAGAGTAGTACTGAAAATAATTTAAAGGATAGTTTTAAATTGTTAGAAACTAGATTACAAGCTCGTAGTGAAGAAAATAACACAGAGTTGAAAAATAATTTAACGAGTTTGGAAAATAGATTAACGTTAAAGAATGATGAAATATTCAAGGCTTTACAATCAGATATAAAGGCAGTAGAAATGAAAGGAGAGGAAAATTTGCACATGTTAAGAAAAAATATTATCGAGTTAGAAAATAGAGAAGAAGAAAATATTCTTAATTTGAGAACAGATGTTATGTCTATTCAGAAAGATATTAAAACAGATGTATCGAAATTACGATTCGACATAGATGGTTTAGTGGCAGATGTAGGCAAAATACAAGAATGGTCTACCGAAGTATCTTTCGAATCCAAGATCAAAGGTTTAGAAATGAATTTAGGTAATGAAATTAAAAGTTTGAAATCAGTAATTGGGACAGTTAAAGAGGAAGTCTTAGGAGAGGTTAATTCTAACTTGAAATCCTTAGAAAACCAATTGCAGGCAGACATTAGGAAAATTGATGATGATATAGGTCAGAAAGTTAATGAAAACTTAGCATTGTTCAAAAATAGAGTCGGTGCAATAGTGGAAGAACGGTATAGTGAGGTCGATGCCGAAGCAAAAGAAAAGCGTGCAGGGCTGGATGAGAAATTAATCGCAGGTATGGCGAATTTGGAAGCGAGATTTACTGAGAATAAGGAAACGATGAAGATAGATTCAGCTCAGTTCAGGACAGATGTAGATCAATTAAAAGAACAAGTCGCGTCAGTCAAGACAACATGCGAAGATAAGATAGACAAATTGAAGAACGATTTGGAAGAGAGTAACAGAACGCAGACTGTTATGTCATTAGATAATTTGGAGACCAAAGTCAAGATAGTGGAAAAGCGAACGGAAGATAGGATGACTAAACTGGAGTCTATAATAAATAATTTTACAAGTCAAGACGTTACAACGGCGGATGTATTGATGAATCAGACACCGATAGGTCGCAGTATGAACAGTCAAGAGGTTGGCGTAGGAGAAGATAGTCAAACGCAACGAAATGCTACTTTCGAAAGGACTAGTTCAACCCCTCAAAGCAATTCGAATCAGAATAGAAGCACGTCTAGTACGAGTGAACGATACTCAGGTCCGGTGACCATAATCAGAAATCTGGATGATAAACCAAGGACGTTTTTGGGGAACACAGGAGTCACACCAGTCGAATTTCTGAGGGATATTCGCGATTACATGGCGGAACATCGAGTAGCTAAGGAAAGAGAACTAAGGGTAGTCGAACGCGCCTTAGATGGGCCAGCGTTGACTTGGTTTCCCGAATTTAGGAGTAACTTTGCGAACCTGGAACAATTTGCCATAGCATTTTTACGAAGATTCTGGAGTGCAGAGGATCAATTAAACGTAAGAGCAGAAATGTACTCGAAACGTTATTCTACGTCGCATCCGACGCATTATGCAAATTACTTTACATCGAAATTGGCTAAATTGCAATTTTTGATTCCTCCATTGCCAGAAGACGAACTGTTACAAGCAATAGCAAGGCAGTTGCCAGTAGAGGTACAAAGATCACTCATAGCATCGGGAGCGAATACACTTGAGCATTATGATGATATCCTACGCAGATTGGATTACACGAGCACTCAGATGACACCCAGAACTTCAAGGAATGAAAATCGAAACACGCAAGAAGTGAATGCGGTAGTTGTCGATAATGCAGCACAGACAGATAGAAGAGATTCCTGGGGAAACAGAAGAAACGAAGGGAATAGAGGAAATATTCACAACGTCCGTGGGAATGACAGATATCAAGGACCGTATGAGAGGCCATATGATCAAGATACCAGAGATATTAGATACAGGAACTACAATCAGAATTCCAGATACCAGAACCGGAACGGATATAATAACCGATATCGAGGCAGATACAATTGGAACCAGAATCAGCAGTCCAATCAAAACAATAGGCAAGATAATAACAGGAATGATCAAAATGAAAGACGACAAGATAATCAAGAGTACGGGAGAACAAGGCAAGAGAATAGACAGCCTAGTGCACCATCCGAAGAGGTAATTCGAGATGTCAATAGGGCAAGCACGAGTGGTGCAGAAAAAAAACAAACGACAAAATAACGCCAAATCAGGATACTAGTCATTGGGAACCCATCATCATAGTTGAGACATACCAGGTCAAAGATGAAGATTTAATTGAAGAAGGAGATGTAGTCCATCGAGGGAATAGACACGAATTAAGTTGTTGGAACTTTCAACGCAGCCAGCATTAGGAAGTATCATCATGCTTAGAAAGAGGATAGTTGCAGAGCTATCGTGTACATTATATGTTGTGTATAGAGAATGCCTGAGAATATTTTTTTTCTCAAGACTGATAAAAAAAGGAGATGTACGGGAGAGATGTACCCGATACCTAGTTGAGGCTATCGGCTACGCCAGTTGTGATCGAGCCATAGTTGAGATCTATGGGCAAAGAAGAAAAGATAGCGCTCAGATCGAGTCGAGAAGAATGGTAGGAAATGACGTAGGAGGCCAAGGAAGAAGGAGGCACTACCCTTCAAGCATATGGAATTATGGGAGAAATATTGGATTATTATAAAGATCAATATGGAATAAAACATTATATAACCTCAGAAGAAAAGGAAATATCAAGAAATCTTATTGGTGATAACTTGAAGAAAGGCAGACAACTCCTTAAGTTATGTTATAACTTAATTGCCAATATAATTGTGGTCGAGGTTATAGCTGTGACGTATGACGACGGAAGGAAGGGGAAAGTCACGTGATAGAGCCGGACGGCACAAGCTGAGCGGAGCTCATCGCACAGTATTAGAACGAGAGAAGTAGGCCAGTCAGTCAAGCTGAGCGGAGCACATCGTGCGCTAGGAGAACCAAAGTGATAGTCCAGCAAGTCAAGCTGAGCGGAGTACCTTGTGCAGTACGAGAATCAGTTAGCAAGGCAGGTTACAAAAGCCGTGAAAGTGAGAGAAAGCCGGTGTTCAGGCAGATGTCTTTTCAACATCACAGTTATAGTTATGTGAAACAGCAATGCTTTTCCAAACTTGCAGTTTATCAAAGCAATACGCAGCATTGTGATAGGATTGAGAACATTATTTGAGCTACATTCTCAATGCAGAACAGCACAGCGAAGTGGTATAATGAGGCCAGTTTTCAACCTCGCATTATACAGGAACAGTGAGGCGGAACGGGTCGTGCTGTGGCCGACATTTTACAAGCAGGCGATAGTCAAGCAGCTGAACATTACTTCGACATTTTGTAAAGCTTAATATGTTTGGACTTGTGTTTCGACAGTCCAATTGTGCAGGCAAATTGCAATTATACACTTCTATTGTGGACTTTTAAATGGACTTGAACATATTTCAGTGGTATTACGGCATATTTTATGATGCATTTAAGACCGAAATATTTAAGGCGACCATGGGGTCAGTCCAACATTACTGCTTTTGGCAAGTGAACAGTTACAAGAGTATGCACTTTATGAACAGTGGCACGTGCAGCATTATAGTTGCATATCATGAACAGTTATGAAATATCTCAGTTACAAACACAGATACAGGATGTTTAACAAATCGGTACACTTTTCTAAATGATTTATAATTTTCTACGAGTGAAATTCAGCCGCTGTGGAGATTAACATTTTGTCATATGCAAACCGAATAGTGTATGGGACAGTGGCGTGACATATTCGAAGAGTATGGGGTCAAAAAAAAAAAGTCAACCCCTGGCACTATCCAGCCCATGACGGGCTAAGGCCGACCAAGCGACCGCTGCCCAGCCATTTGGCCTGCAGATATTGGGGTGACGCGTGATCAGCGCGTCGGGTCCCCTCGGCCGTTAATCTTGGTATTCGTGATCGGGGCGCTGTCTCACTGTCAGACAGCTACTCAATTGTCCTCACGAGGCTGAGTGCACCCCGTTCCAACCCTCACGTCAGTTTTAAAATCCCTGACGGAGCCGGGGATCGAACCCGGGGCCTCCGGGTGAGAGGCAGGCGCGCTACCCCAACACCACGGGGTACTCTACAATTTTGAACTTTTATGGAAGAGTTTGAACAATATCCGTGATGGATAATATTCAGTTCATCATGTCGGGCTAGGCGGATACGGAGACGTGATGGCACCACAGAGCGATGGATTCGGTTCCTGAAGAAGAGGATATCCAACATCAGATTCACTTGGAATATGAAGTCAAGCGTTAGTTCAGTGGGTGATGCAGCGTTTTCGTCGATCTATCGAGAAATTTGTGACACACACACGGATTATCGGCGATCTTTGAATTATATTAACATCTGGAATATGAAGGTATTGTAAGAGTTATGACTTTCCTGATATGATTTTTCATGAACACTGGGCATACATGTATATATTTCTAGTAAGAGTTCTACTATTATTTTTCGACATGGCTTTGATATTTTTTTGCTCCATTTGCTAGAATATGGTGTTACCATATGATATGGCAAGCACAGTTATACGACGTTGTCACCATTGGTTGGCTTTATTAGACAGAATTTTGGTCTTTTTATATTTTTCAATGAGGATAGTATTTCTTGGATAGATATATTTTGTTTTTGGCGAGTGTTTCGAACTTGTGATCTGCAATTGGATAATTTAAATTATTTCGTCAGTTCATTGCATACTAGTGAGTATGTATAATTCACCAGTAGGGATTTTTTGTTGGATTGTTTGGTGATATTAAAATTTTATTCACTCAAGTGAATGAATATCGCTTTTATGTGACAACTAGAGTCTTGTTGATTCCAATCTTGTACACTCACTCATCAGTCTACGAGATGGGGCCTGTCGCTTGAGGCGATTGCGTGGTGGCACACACCTTACCTGCCAGTCGAGGGCCTCATTTTATCATCCGAGTGTACTTAAGATCGTAGGAGGATTAAACAAGAAACTACCAGTCACACATTAGTCGAATTTTGTTAAATAAATTAAAAATAAATGTCAGCAGGGTTACATTTTGTAATTCTTGTTTTGCCAATCCAATATTTTGTTGCAATACTCTTTTGAGAGTACATTCATTTAACAGCTGATACTTTTGATACTATTTGTGAGTGATTTGATACCTTTGAGAAGGATTTCAAGTAATTGAATCTTGTAAGATGAATCAGTTATGGTCAGAATTTATTTTGAGGCAGATCAGTATTAGATATTTTTGATGTGAGATATTATAACACATTGGTGTTTTTCTTTGAAGTGAATCTTGAGAATTTTAAGTGAATTTATGCTCTAATTGAAAGCAGATCTTGAATTGGATTACGATTACTAAGGTATTTTTTTCTTATAGTTTAAGAAGTTGTCTAGATATGATCAGATTAATTACAGTTCTTGGAGATTGTGTGCGTTAATAATTTGAAGCCAGTTATATATTTTTGTAGATCATGCAACGTGATTATGTGAAGTAATTTTGATAGGTATTTTTGGAAGTTGCCAAGTGGAAGTTTGCAACGTTGCCAAAATGAGTATTTTGAGGCAGACATGAGGTTGTTGAACCCAGTCTAGCATATTTTTGAGATTCATGCTGTGCGCTGAATAGTTATGGTGTTATGTGGAATAATTATGGTATTCAAATATGGTATTTGATAAAGTGAGATTATATGGTGAAGTTTTGGATAGTGAGATCCAACGTGATTTTGTGAAGGCAATAATATTATTTTGGCATGATAATTAAATACGAGATATAACTTGGAAGTGATAAAACAGTAAGACAACGTTCTATAACCTATATTAAACATTTTTTTAGGAAATTAAATAAATAAATAATTTTGATAATCCAAGATTTTATGATAATAATAATTTATAAAATAATAATCTGAAGTTTAAGCATATTAATGATCTGACCCGATGAAATAAAAATCTAAATAACCAGATGAATTAAAAATTTGAATAAATTGATAAATTAAAATTGGAATAAATCGATGAATTAAATAAGTGGATGAATTAAAGGTTGAATAAATTAACTGAATTAAATAAATTAATAGGTGATTAAACAACTGATGAATAACTGAATTAAAAGGTGATAAATAATTAAAGAAGCTGATGATTAATAAAAATTAAATGGATTTAAATAAATTTAAATAAGAAATATGATTTAAATAATTTGATGAATTGCAACTTGAATTAATGAATTAAACAATTTAAATGGATGAATTGAGATGATTTAATCTGAATGAGATAATGAAATGAGAGTGTGTGGATAATTGAAGAATATAATGCAGTGATGAATATAAAATTCATTTAAGTGATTTGATGGTAATAAATTAATTATTCTGACTTGAATATAATGAATATTGGGATGAGAACTAATGTGAGAGATATTTAATTTTGATATGATGATGATGATGATGATAACCAATGAATAGTGAAGTTTTCTTTGATTCACAACCAAGCAATAATCAGTGACAGTGTAAATATAGTGTATAAATTAATTATTAGATTTTTAGGAGCATTTATTGAGATTTTCAGCATTTGAATAGTGCCATTCAAGCCATGAAAATAAGTTGATATTTAAATATGTGTTATTAGGATATGTTGTTAGACAGATTCATATTTATTGACATCCACATCCCTGATGTTAAATTAAAGAAAGGTTAGGTCTCAGGGATAACGAATGTCAGTGACGCAAAGACATAGTGCTACGGTGACCCTGAGAACCCAAGCGAACTTTAGTAAATTTTCATATTTTATGTGGATGAAATACACTTTTGAATAGCATAGAGATGGTTCGATTTTGAGGACAATGACAACCTAACGTTTGCATTCGACCATACTCTTAGGTAGGATGTATGTTTAATTTCTCTGTCTGACTATCAAAGTATAAATAAATTTGGTTTTATCTTAGTTGTGATCTGATGATGGTGTGGTTTTCCCAATCCTTTCCTTGTCTTAATTAAGGCTTAACCAGGAAGGATGTGGTTTGCTAGGGGTTCAGTTGGTGGCGCCCATTTCGATTTGCATTTTTTATAATTAAATTTAAGCCCGTAACGACCCTGGAGATACTTTATCTCGTGTTACCCTCTGCTTTTGTGATATTTCAACTGAACTTCCGACACATTCCTTATTTGACTTCATGTTCATTTAACTCCACTCTGGCCTGGGAATCCAGGTATGCGATGTAATAGCAGATGGGTCATCGCATCCCTCGGCTGAACGGGTACAAGGTGAAGATAGACAACGGTTTAGAAGGCGGAAGAGGACCTCGCGTCCCAACGGCGGATAAAGCGGAGGAACTATCTTCAAGCTCTGGGGCTTACAACCTTGGTTCTACTAACGGGAAGGAGCAATCCGACCCACATATTTCTTAACAATCAAGCATCATGGAAAGTCGTCAAAAGGAAGACACTACCCCAGGTGGTAACTGTTTAAGGGAATCCACCGCTCCTAGGAGTGCACGCAAGCCTTTGGATTCTGGGGAGCTTGCAAGTAGATGCTTAAAGAATACTAAATTGAAGACGAAACAGAAATATTATTTTGGAACGTTAAATGTCAACTCATTACTCAAAGTTGGTAAACACAAGGAATTCACGAATATGATGGACGAACATAACGTCTAAATCCTGGCCTTGAAGGAAACACGGTATCAGGACGAAGATGTCATGGACAATGAGGGCTATAGGGTCTATAAAGGACAGAGAGCAGTGAAGATAGGCAAGAATATGCCAATGTTTGGAACAGCTTTTGCTGTAAATAAGAAGGTAATCAGTGCACTTGTGGACTTCTCTAGCCCATCAGAAAGACTATCACTCCTAACTCTACGCTGTGGTAAGAAAGGCTATACCCTGATCAATGCACATGCGCCAATTAATGAAGACAACAGGCGTAATCCCGAGAAAGTTGAACAATTCTGGGACCTTATAGAGGAGGAGATGGAGAAAATACCTATAAAGAACATCAAGGTTTTATTGGGCGACTTCAACGCTCAACTGGGAATAGAAGCAAGGTATAGATCGACAGTAGGAAAATATCCTGCTCACAGAATGACCAACAAAAATGGAACAAGGTTTGTCGAACTATGTAGAGCGTTTGATCTTCAGATAATGTCAACTTTCTATAAACACAAACCAAGTAAACAGAAGACATGGCGTTCACCTGGCAATTTGAACGGAGAGAAACAAATTGATCACGTGGCAATATACAGGACAGCAATGAAGGAAATTATGAATGTTAAAGTACAGAGAGGGGCTAAATTTGATTCAGATCATTATCTCTCCAAGATTAAAATGAACTTCATTCCTTTTAGAAAGGCTCCGAAAGCTGGAAATAAACTTCACAGATATGATGTGACAAAACTTAAGGTTGATCAAGAAGTATTGGAGCAATACCACCAGCAATTAACATTTAAATCCAAGAATTGGACTGACATTGCCTCCAAAATCCAACAAGCAGCCAATGTTTCAATCTTGACAGCAGAGAAGCGTAAACACAGATGGTGGAACGAGACCTGTGATAGTGCATGTGTACAAAGAACAGATGCCTGGAAGAAATGGAACTCAACGAAGAGACAAGAAGATTATAACTCGTTTTGTGACAGTCGGAAAGATGCAGCCCGGGTTTTCCGAATTGCAAGGCGATCATATGAAAAACAACAGATGGAACAGATTGTTCAGGATTTCAGGAAGAATAATGTCAGGGACTTCTATCAAACTTTCAAGTGTAATCTGAAAGGGTATCAAGCACCGAGCTTGTGCTTCAGAGATGAAAATGGAAAGTTAGGTCTGAACAACAAGAAGAACTGTCGTATCTTGGCTGAGTACTTTAAGAAATTACTCAATTGTGATGAACCAAAACATAGGCTACTCATAGGCCGTCCTACTCAAGTAATGGCCAACTCGCATCCACCTTCTAAGACAGAAATTAAAATTATTATCGATGGTCTAAAGAATAATAAAGCAGCGGGAGAGGATTCCATTGCGGCAGAACTTCTAAAACTGGCAAATGAAGATACTCTGAATATATTAGCTGAGCTCTTTGCGGAGATATGGAGAACTGGTAGGATACCCACAGAGTGGCAGTCTGCATTAATTCACCCTCTCCACAAAACGGGGGATAAGAAGGACGTTAATAATTACAGGGGTATATCAATTGTATCTGTTCCCTACAAGATCCTATCCAAAGCACTCCTGAACATAATTGAAGAAAATCTTGATAATCAGATTGGTGAGTACCAGGCCGGTTTCAGAAAGGGACGTTCTTCTCCGGAACATATTTTTAACCTGAAAAACATCATTAGGTATAAGACGATAGGCAGGTATGACTATGTGGTCGTATTCATTGATTTTAAGAAAGCGTATGACTCAATTGACCGCGAGTCGCTACTGAATATTCTGGAAGAATTTGGAGTGGATGACACGTCTCGAAATCTGATTAAACAGACTTTGATCGACACAGTGTCAAAAGTAAAATTCATTGGCGAGATCTCAGATCCCTTTGTAATCAAAACTGGTGTCAGACAAGGTGATGGATTATCTCCAATCCTTTTCAACTGTGTATTAGAAAAGGTCATTCGTGAATGGAGGAAGACACTGAGTCGGGAAGAAGGGAATGAAGAACGATTCAGGCTAGGGCCCAAACTGAAAGGGGTGCACGTTGATTGTTTGGCTTTTGCAGATGACCTAGCTATTTTTGCCAACAATACTAAATCAGCCATTGTAAAGATTAATCGGTTGTAAGAGATGGCTGAGAAAGTAGGTTTACAGATTTCCTTTGAGAAGACAAAGTACATGACAAACATCAGTGATAGACCAGAATGGATGAAAACAAACCAAGGAAAGATTAAACGTGTAAAGAAATTTAAATACCTGGGTGAGGTAATCCAGCAAAATGGCCTAGAACAGGAAGCAATTAATCTTAGAATCTGGAAATTAGACCGAGCCTGACGAAAAATCTCTATAATAAGAAGTCGCTGAGCATTGGAGCCAAATTAAGACACTACAGCACGGTTGTCAAACCTGAAGCATTATATGCTTCGGAGACTTTGACTATGAACAGGCGGGGACTAGTCGACCAGTTGGTCAAAAGAGAACGCAGGGTATTGAGAAAAATTTTAGGCAACAGATGGGTTGACGGGCACATACGTTTGAAGTCGAACGAAGAGTTATATAGAAAGATAGAACCAGTCACGTCAACAATAAAAAGGAAAAGGTTGTTGTTCTATGGACACATTTTCAGAATGTCCAACGATCGTCTAACAAAGAAAATTTGGAATTTCGTGAAACCAAAGAAGAAAAAATTGGCATGGTTTGAAGAATGTAACAAAGACCTTCTAGAAATTGGTATTCCGGACTGCAAAATTATGAAGAGGTGTGAATTCAGACACCTAATCAAAAATTACCAGGGATTTAAGGTAGGGGCAGAACCCAAAAGACGGAGGGGACCTCTTTCAGAAGATCGGAAGAAGGCGCTGAGTGATGGGCTCAAGAGATACTGGCAGGACATCAAAGCTGGCAGACGATCTAGAACGAAACATTGATTTTGATTGTTACTCCGTAGTCCATAGTGGCTCAATTCGAATGTAAAAAATCATCATCATAATAATAATAGATTATTAACCAGTTAGGTTTGGTAGGACTCAGCCGTAGTGAAGGCAACCTGCCTAGAGGATGAAAACCTCAAAATGAAACTCATTGCAGCAGCGTCTGACCCGCAGCGGGCGGCTGCTAGAAAAAAATGTCTGATCCCCATGTTAGGGGCGGTCGCATTCATATCCTGGCCGTAGGTATAAAAGGCACACCATCACCATGATGAGAAATAGACGGAAACATGAAGTAAAAAGTGCGCTACCTGAGGAGCGTCGGGGCACCCTTGGAGCCATTGTTGGGGCTGACAGCATTCGAGCCGATGGTGATCAGGAGCTTAACAGGTGGGCCCTGATCGGGGACGACCCCGAATATGTGACAGCCGATTACGATAGTAGTAACTGGACAGCACCCAACGCTACACCTGCTGCTAGTGTTTCTTCCGGTACTCAGAGACCACAAGAGCAGGCAAATCGAGAAAGCGCATGAAATGGACAAATGACATGAATATGCACAGTATATCATGCGTTCATATATTAGATAACGAATATGGAAACTGACACTACTGAATATAGACTGAAGTTGCACGCTGAATTATGCCAGAAATTCCCTGATATTAGTGTTACGGAACAGAGAATTGCAGATCAGCGCCATTCTATAGTTTTGAAGAAACTTATCCCTGAACATCACCTCAAGCTGATAATGGTTGACGTAGCTGCTGACAATACTCATAACTCTGTAGACGAATCCATTGATCAGAAGAGTACACATCTGGTCAATGAACAAAGGCATACCGATCTTGCACTCATGAGCATCATGACCGCTGCTACACAAATTTCATCCAAAATCCACAGTTTATCCCCTCTTAATTGATGCGAGGGAAAACATACATTCTGCCAAAGAACCAATGACCCTTACAAATATCGACCTATCACCTGTCTGTGCACCCTGTATAAGATATTTACATCTTGCATTGCACGCAAGATTTATGAACACATAAATCTTCATAACATCCTGGCTGAAGAGCAGAAGGGGTGCATGAAGACGTCTCAAGGTTCTAAAGAGCAACTTGTAATCGATGCAGTTACTATGGAACAAGCAGGAAAGATGATGCGTAACCTCTACATGACCTTTATTGATTACTAGAAAGCTTTTGATTCAGTGCCACATTCCTAGTTAATCCAAGCCCTGAAGATGTATAAAGTTGATCCTGCCATCATTATAAGTCTGATGATGATGATGATGATGATGATGATGATGATGATAATTATTGTTTTAAGGGGTTATCGGCTCCTAATGGTTTGGGTGATCGTGAAGATGAAAATGAAATGCAAACTATAACTAAAAACTAACTACTAACTTATATACTAGAAGAAGAAATGGAAAACAAAAGGAGAATAAGGCAAATAAAGGACAGGAGGTAAAGAAATGCCCTGAACCCTTGAAGAATGGGGATTGGGGAACTTGGAAGGGAGGAGAGCCATAAAAGGCAGATAGGAAAGTGAAAGAGGAGAGGGTTCCTCCCCACAGGTAAGGGTCAAAAGGAGCAAACCGGACCCAACTCAGGAATCCCTCAGGGTCGCCAACTCCCGAACTCACCAGCCGTGAGCCCCTGACGGTGTAGCAATATCCAGGGTGCACCAGAAATGGTGGGGCTACATACACCCGGCCTCCTTGAGGGCCTTGAGCAGAAGGGAGGAGACAACAGGAGAAGAAAAAGAAGGCTGACCCCTCGCAGAAGGAGAGTATTAGAAAAGATGAGACAAGGGCCAATTAAGGTGGGAAAGGAAGAGACACCGTAGGCCTCGGATACCCTAATACCGTCGGGGTCGGAAGAGAACAAGAGTTGACCAAGTGAGGTCGACAGGTAAGAAGACGGAGAGGAGCCCGGCACAAGTAAGTGGAAGCAATGCCGGACTCAGCTGGGGCCCCATGGTCGCTAACCCACGTCCCACTAGATGTGAGCCCCTGGAGGGCATTATAAGTCTGCAACATATGATTCAGTAATGTCTAATGGAGACACATGTATGGACTCAGGATTTATTCAAATCAAAAGGGGGCCTTGAGCCCTCTATGGATCTGTTTGGTGCTCAATCCGCTATCACCATTGCTGAACAATGCAAAGTGTGGTATTCCAATTAAGCACCATGGTATAGTGAAATACAAAATTTCTCATTAAATGTTGATGTACATGGATGACATTAAACTATATGCATCCTCTGAGAAACACATCGACAATCTAATTGCAATTACTGCTTCATTTTCTTCTGATATTGGAATGTCCTTCGGGTTGGATAAGTGTCGCACCCTCACCATTCGACGGGAAAAATTAGAAGCCCGAGCATTTCAACTTGATGACGGTTGATTCATAAAGCCTATGGAAGGCAATGAGACCTACAAATATCTTGGTGTCCTGCAATCTAATAGAATTGATCATAAAGGTATTAAAGATAGAACCGTAGCTATCTACAATCAACGCCATAACAAGAATCAAAGTTGAATGGAAAGAACACCTTCAAGGCTATTAACACCTATGCTATTTCTACTCTCAAATACACTTTCTGTATTATCAAATAGACGCAGACTTACTTGGAGAGCATCCTCATTAGGACACGTACCATCTTAACCAGGCACGGATGTATCCACCCTAAGTCAGCTGCTGAGCGATTGACAATCCCGTGTCAAAGAGGTGGACGAGGGCTCACGGACATTATCCAGTTACATGCAAGGCAAGTGAGGAACCTTCAGAGATACTTTCTGGGTAGAAATGACTCTCCCATACATCAAGCTGCTATGAAGACAGATGACAAGTGCACACCACTGGATCTTCTTCACGTAACGGATATACAGTTAGCCACTGATGAGGAATGTTCAGCCATTAAACTTCAGCAGTGGACGCAGAAAGCTCTGAACGGTCGTCATCCGTATGATCTTAACCAGAAACATGTCGACATTGATGCGTCGAACAGCTGGTTGACTCATGCGGACCTATTCACTGAAACCGAAGGATTCATGGTTGCAATCCAGGATTAAGTTGTGGCTAAAAAAAACTATCTTAAATATATAGTTAGGGCAAATATTCAGGATGATAAATGACGAAAATGCCAACTAGAACAGGAAACAATTCAACATATCACAGGAGGCTGCCAAGCAATCTCCTGTACTGATTACATGAAAAGGCACAACCAAGTGGCCAAAATAATGCACCCACACCTCGCTCAAAAGCACTTATTATCTGAAAATACTTTGTCTTACTATCAGTATGTTCCTGACGCCGTTTTGGAAAATTCTAGTCACAATTTGATATGGGACCGATCAGTTATTACGGATAAAACCTTACCAGCAAACCGGCCAGATATCGTTCTTGTGGACAAGGTGCAGAAGAGAACCATTCTCATTGATATTGCAGTGCCCAATTCCCATAATCTGCAACAAACCTACTGTGAGAACCCCCTGACACTGTAGCCCATGAAGCGTTTAGGCCTGCCAAGAGACCACTGCCCAGCAACTTGACCTGCAGATTGTGGGGTGATGCGTGGTCAACTCATCGGGTCCCCTCGGCCGTTAATCTTGGTTTTCGTGAACGGGGTGCTGCCTCACTGTAAGACAGCTACTCAATTGTCCTCACGAGGCTGAGTGCACCCCGTTCCAGCCCTCACGTCAGTTTCTAAAATTCCTGATGGAGCCGGGATTCGAACCCGGGACCTCCGGATGACAGGCAGGCGTGCTATACCAACACCACGGGGCCGACTGCTGTGAGAAGATCACCAAATATCTACCCTTGGCTGAGGAAATACGGCAAATATGGAGACAGGAAAGTGTAGTGGTTCTGCCCATAGTCATTTCTTCTACCGGCATCATTCCTAAATCATTGGCTCGCAACCGGGTGAGTTAGCCGTGGTCGTTACTGCTGGCAGTCGCTCACATCCGGGAGGCGAGGAGGTTCGAATCCCCCAGCCGGCAATCTTGAAGATGGTCTTCTGTGTTTTCCCATCTTCCTTCCAGGCATTGCCGGGGTTGGTCCCTAGTTATAGGCCACAGCCGCTACCTTCCAACTCCTCGTCCTTACATTCCAACTTCCCTCCCCAACGGTACTTGTAGCTCACCCATTGGGTGTCCGTCTCGAAAGCAGCTACAAAACTGGCGAGCCGAACATGTCCTCAGACATTCCCGGCACTAAAAGCCATACGCTAAAAAAAAAAAAAAAAATTGGCTCGCAATCTAGAAATTTTGGAAATACATCCTGGTCTACATATCACCATGCAGAAGGCCATCATCTTGGAGACCTGTTCCATTGTTCGCTCGTTTCTCAAGTTGGCATACCTTCTTGCAAACAAGCCGACTATATGTTGATTTGTTTCACTGCTGTGGTGAAATGAATGTGATTACAATAATAATAATATCGAGAAATGTCTAACCTGCACATGCTTCTTGAAGTTCGCTGTTGAACTGCGACTGCTCTGTATTATTTTTCCACCTGTCCACTCTTTACATATGATTTTTTTTTGTTATCGTTTTACCCTCCGGGGTTGGCTTTTCCCACGGACTAAACGAGGGATCCCACCTCTACCGCCACTGACGGCAGTGTCCCGGATCTTGAGACTCTGAGTCGGAGATACAACTGGGCTGTGTGACCAGCATTAGGTCCAGGCGGCCTCACCTGCTAAGCAAACAGGGGCCTGATGGAAGGATGGGAAGAGTGGGAGGGTTAGGCAAGGAAGTAGGAATGAGGCGACCGTGGCCTTACGGTAGGCACCATCCCGGCATTTGCCCGAAGACGAAGTGGGAAATAACGGAAAACCACTTCGAGAATGCCTGAGGTGGGAATCGAACCCCCTCTACTCATTTGGACCACCCGAGGCTGAGTAGATCTCGTACCAGTCCTCATACCACTTTTCAAATTGCGTTGCAGGGCCGAGAATCGAACCGTGGACCTCTGGGGTGGCAGCTAATCACGCTGACCACTACGCAACGGAGGCGACTACATCTGATTTTAAGAAATTAAATACAGTATACTGGCGTATGACGGCTCCATAACAGTGGCACAATTATAGACACAAACACGTTTTAACTTCAATCTTAGTGGAGAAGTAATACCTCAGGAATAATTTTAACAAGATATTTGGCGTACAACATGAAATGTGGCAGAGGTCCTCTCCCCGATCAAGCCTTTTAAACAGGTCGGAAGTAAGGAATAAAATGTTGCTATTGTGTTCTCAGTCTCTCAGGTAGATAATGTGTTTCCCAGAATTGACTACAGAAACATATCCGGAATATAGCAGCTAATTGAGCAATTTGGCACGTTTTATACCGATAATGGTTCATAAACCCGGATTGAGAGTCAAACCTGATCTCTTGCAGATCATTTCTATAAGCCGGATGTGCATCACAGAGTATTGTGGGGAGTTTTCTATTCTCAGGCCTCCAAGTAAACGGTCTACATAGAATTATAGTGACTCAAAGAGCATTTGAGACGTTTATGGCACCAATGCGGGAAACAGACAGGCACAGGTACTTGAACCTCTCAAATCCATCATAAATTCACGGTTCTTTTATGATTATTGTTTGTGTTGTTGGTTCCATTCCCACGTGCTCTGATTGCTTCATCTTGAAAAAGTAATGAGCCTTTTCGTTACTGCGTTACTCTTAAATGTAACGGCGTTACAACTAACGCGTTTCCTGCAACCTTGGAACCTTTCATAAAGATCCCATAAACAGACAAAGAGACAGACGAAAATTTTACTTTATCAAGAGATTATCGTAATTGTAGACAAGTGGGGCAACATTACTTTTTGATGTAGTGGTACGAAATTATTCATATCTAATTAAAATTGGGTCTTTATTGATGAATAATTCAATCAAATGCCAAATGGTATGAAAGGTCAATAAAATAAATTACTTATAGTTATTTGCTAATAACGTGTTTCTTAAGACCACGTGTAAATATTTCCTGAGGAAGACCACAATGTGGTTTAAACTGGTACAAAAAATATTTTATTGACGTTGTGGAAATAATGTCATACCATTTGGTATTTGATTGAATTATTTGTTTAATCACGGCGAATGAATCATTGTGATTCGTCAGTAACTGCTTGAGATATAGCAAACTGAATACAGTACTGGTTAGAGGTAAAATTATATCAGCTGTTATGCCAGAGACCAGTAGGCCTATGATACAAAACACCCTGCTGTTCTGCTTGCATAACAGAGTGCCCTTGTCAAGCTCGCATGAATTTTAGTAGTGCAGGCTTCTGGATGTTTCAGAAAGAAGATCTATCACAAACAGAACAATGGCGAAGAAGATATCTCCAGCTGACAAGAAATGCGCTATTGAAATGAAAACGTGCTCTTTCGCATGACGCGCCATGTGACTTGTTCGTCACAAGGCAGCATAACTCACCACACAACACAGCATACCAGAAATCGAGAGTGGTGAGTTGGTCTCGGTATTTTGGGGAAAATGTCCCACAAAGGGGCATCCCATTTTACTGGTATCTTGAACCAGTGACATTTCCCTTACACGGAGTAAAGGCTCAGCTTAGCAACTATGAACATCTGTCCAAACACTAGGTTGGTGAGTGACATATCATAGGTAACGTCATTAAGAGTAAAAGTTACGTTTTAACGTGACGTATGATAACAATGCTGTAACAGTAATTCAATTTAACTAATAATTTAATTGCAACAGAATAACGAAAATCTCGACTGTAAGCCAGAGCAATCAACGTTTCTGTCTCTATTGATGTATTTAACTATTCAACTTAAAAAAAAGTCTTATTCACCATTCTTTTTCATCTTTGCAGAATATGTTAAATTTATATAATCGCAATTTCATGCAAAGTTTCAACTGACTAGCTCTAGTTTTAACAATTTTAAAATTTAGTTTTTAATCAATCGTTAAAACAAACAGGATTTTGATTAATGTTTCAAGTTTGAGTGCATTCTATTGAGAAAATTTATCACAGAAAAGGACAAAAATCCTGTGCCTTGATTTTGGTTTATCATATAAATAACAATAGAAAAGATTACTTATATAAAATTAAGTTTGTGATTTTAGATAGAAACATAGGCGAAAGTTAGGTAAGATGACGAACATGACGAATTCCTTCCATTTCACATTCTGATACTACGAGATTCTTGACACCCACATCATGGTTCGTGGATAAGCAGTTGAGAAGTTTTGATTAAGTTTTCCACTAGTTTCTATATATTGAATGCGCCCATTAAAGTTAAATTTTTTTTTTCTGTTTCCATGTGTATTCTTTATCATTAAGACTAAGAATTATATTGTTTATATAATAATTGTCAACCAAGTGAAAGAAAAACACTGTTTGTATAAATATAACATACTAGTTGTATTCGGAAGGCGTTGCATTGCCAATCAAACAAAGAAAGTGTTTATGTTGTATTTTTTTTATTGAAGTGCTTTTCGATAACCAATATTTTTGGTTTTCCATCCCCTGCGTACATGAATAAATCAGAAGGCATTCCGACGCATGAGCAGGCCACAAACAGCTGTCCATGTGAGAAGCATAGATTACCCAAATCTAGTCTGCACACTTGTACGGATTGTCCCTGCGCTTTGTTGGTGGTCATCGCAAATGTGAGTCGCACTAAACCACTTCATCTATCTTGGAGGAGCCGGGAGGAGCCGGGAGGAACCAGTGGTCCAGAACCCCCACAAAACCACTGCTTATGTGTTACGCGACACATTGATTTACATTTACATTTACAGACTTTGAAACAATAATGTGTTGGCTCGTTAAAACGATGTTCCAGCCCGTAACAGAGCAGTCATCATGTGCCCTTTGCAAACATGTTGACCTTTGTATGAAGCATATTTGAATACGCGTTGAAACCTCGGTGACGATATTTATCTATACACAAGTGTAATCTTAGAATTTCGTTACGCTGGCTTAAGTTTATATCAATTCTGAATACGCAACAAGAAACCTTACTGCCGTTGAGATTACGCAACCATGTATATTCGTCATCTCATGAGACGGTGCTGCCGCTCGACTTCAACTAGAGGAATGGGAAAAAGAACGTAAAAAATCTGCTGCGTTTAATGTGAAAATAGCTATACAGAGTTACTGCCATCTGTCGCTGATTGAGCATTGCATTTCTGAGAATGTGAAGGGTCTTCTAGCTGTCAGCTACTCTACTCATATTCACGTGAAATTAGTTTATTAATAGTGTAAAGGTCCCTGCAATATGCTTCACCAAGGGATTCTTTGAGAGTTCTTTAAGTAATCACAGATTACGAATGTGTTTTCTTAATATTGAATGTTTGCGTACAGTAACTGCATGTTCTCAAAGGTGAAGTGAACCGAATAGCCTACAGGAATAAGTTCATAAATCTCATTTGTGGTCCTTCAATAAAAAGTCTCAACTGTGTAGAAACATTCATAGTATCCAATTGTCTACGTTTTAAAAATAAAAATAACTTGATTTTTGCTTTTTTGCTTTGACTTCAAAGTAAAGCCAAAGTTCGTCTCTAAACGTCGCAGTAGGCAAATACTAACCCCTCCCCTCTCCACAATTTGTCTGCGAGCTCAATAGCACAGTTGGCTAATTATTGCCCTTTCAATACGCAAGATTGCAGGTTCGATTCCGACTGAAACTTATCAGGTCAGTCGATTTACTGGAATGTTTAAAATTCCCCCTAGAGCAAACTTACTTATTTATTGCGTATAGTTTTCCAACTGTTGCCTTACGGAGAGTGGTGTAATTAACTCGGTTCGTAACGGTTCACTTGAACCGGTTGATAAAATTGTCGTTGTTCACAGAACCGGTTGTTAGATTAGTGAAGTCAAAAATTAGCTCTTGACAGAAAGGAAAATACATTAAAATAGCATGAAATGCGTTGTGTTACCTTCGAATTCCATTGAACATACGGATGATGCAAATAATCGATAACACACGAAACAATAGAATTAATACAATGTTGTTTACTTTCAAGTTCGCTGGTAGCAACAATACTGCCTGCAGCCTGGGCTCCCAGCTCCTATTACTTTCTGTGAATCGGAGTTAGTCACCCAGCAAAGAGAGCAGTCGCCTTTAGGTCATTGGGCCAATTCCATTCGATGGTAGTTCAGAGCAATGTAGTGGGAATTAACACGTTTTGAATGACTTAGACATAACTCTGTAAAAACGTATTGCATTGCAATGCTCCCTTATTTGTAGTGGTTTAGCATTACTGTATCCTATGCAGTTTTTTATTTAATTTATTCAAGTTAGTAGGCCTGGTTATCGGAGAGCACTGGTTGTTAAAGAACTAGAATGACACCACCAACTACGGCCACTTTGCATGGAAAGCATTTCAAATTATTTGCGGAAATTTGAGAACTCTTTGCCAAATTTGCTTCCTGAGATAATCGTCTTAAAGGTTTATTTGGACTCCTTAGTATCATGTCGTTGATCACCTCAACTGTCTTTTCTCCGATTCAGCGGCAAACAGACGAGTTACAGGCCTTGTTCGCAATATCACACGCCAAAACAAATTATATACGGGTAAATTGAAATAAACAGCCAAGTTAAGCCTAAAGTTGTTCTAAATTGCAATGCACAGTTGCTTGACGGACACCCTTTGTCACCACATAGGGGAAGCTTATCAGCATAGTGTCGCCATTTGAGGCAGCAAATATTCCTGTACCTTTAAGAAACTCTCAGGATACGGTACTCATTTCTATGATTTCTTCCAATATTCCACTTATCTAGACATGCTAAATGCTTTTTCCTACCGTATTCGCTGCAACGAGAACACGAATTACTATATCAAAAGTGTTGAGGATTGTCCGTGTTAAAAGCTGCCTCAAACGGTATACCGACTCCTAGCAGCCATGCATGCAGCCCCCTCCAAGGAAGTCAACACTCAGCTCATTATGCGTGACGCCATTGTCCCCAGTTTGCTACAGCCTGCCACAGCTTATGTTCGGGGACATATACCTTGACACCACTATACTAGATGATGAGCATAATGCTAAGAATATGGTTGCACCATCCTTACTCAAGTACTGTATGCGGAGCTGCTATCGATAGCGTGGGCACACAAACGTTGAAATGACATGGCATGAGGCATCAAAAAACGAAGATTATACTGTAATACTCCTCTGGAATCACAGCAAAAGGAATGTGCTGGTTGTAACATAATGAAAGTAAAACGCTGGTGCACTTAGATATTAACTTACATCTTCTCTGAATGGGGGGGTTACGGTTACGTCACCCTAGTCCTGGAGTACAGCTCCAGATCGATTAACTGTCTCCAACAATAGCTGTCCTCTTTCCGAGAGAGAGAGAGAGAAAGAAATAGCTCATTGCTTGCTGTTGGTAAGAGACAGATAATAAGAACCCCTGCAGTGAATATTATTCACGGCCCACCCGGGACAACTGTAAGTGATGTAGAATTGTTTCTTTCCTAAGAATTCCTCCCCCATCTCATCTGTTGTTTATCAGTATTTAAGGCAAGCAGCACCGCACATGTCCTCAGTTTCCAGTCATCTTCGGCAACACACAGGTGAGTCAATCCAAGTACTGTAGGCCTAAACTATAGTGGTCAACGGTTATCTAGTTCTTGTCATATCACTGCTCAACTAGGTTCATATGTGGGTTATTCCATGTGTGTCCAAGGAGAAACAACCTTTCTTTTGTGCGTCGCAATGTATTGTTAGTGTAAATGTAAGTACACACCTGTTGAAAACTGAGTTTAAAATATATACATCATGAGAAGACCCTTGCAAGAAAACTGCTACAAGTGTGAACATCACACTTCAGAATTTTGAAATATCCATTCAATATGATCAGTTCAAATACAATTTAAAGCGGGCACCCTTACTCAGGGACTGGTACACATTAGCTCTGGAGCTTTCTCTGGGGTGTAAAATAAAATAATATGAATTTTTGCAGTTTAGAAGCAGAGGTTTTCTGTTTAACACCAAGTTGAAAATTGCATATTGTGCCCGTTAGACAAGAGTTTTGGGGGACCATCAGTCATAAACGGCCCTTCCGATACCCTCCTCCAACCAACACACAATTCGAGAGGATAGATGCGTTCTTAGACTAGCGTCACACGAGAACATTAACTCAGGCCGTCTCGTGAAAAGGAGAGGTATGTTAAGAAACTAGCCTATAAACACAACCGCTGGAAAAAGCAAAACTATGAATGAAATAGGCCAGGCTTACGTTGAAATCACACTAAATGTATTCATGAAAATAAGCAGATCCCTAGCCCACTTCGGAGAGGTGGTTACAAATTATCACTTCGTTAAATGATCGTCGTCTCAAAATAGGGCTCAAGTCAAAAATGTATCCGAATAAATTGTAGAGAAGCAAGTTCTTATAGTATCGGTCAAGAAAAGAGATTTAAGTAGAGAATTTCAGTCTTATTTAATTTCCAAAATTATTTATTCATCAATTTAATTCACAACTCCTATCACATTATTTTTAATATAAGTTTTAGTGTCAATTTATCCCTAAGAGTGTAGCTGTATATATTTATTTGACCATGAAACTCGTCCAGTATGGCTATGTGTAGAAGAAACCATGTAAATAACCATCGAATACCAGTGAAACTCCGTTCACGATAAATCGGCAAACTTCAAGTCGCGACACAAAGCCCTAAAGTGTTTGTCAAACTTTCAATACGGCTCATCAGCCTTAATCAGTCGACAGGACAAAAATCGTACATTGTCGCTAAAAAAACTCAGCTCCAAAAATATGAGCAATCAACGTCTCTCCTGCTAAAAGACAACACAATAACATGGTTCCTAATTGACACACGAGTCTCTGTAATGGACAAAAAAAAATGAGATAACTGCTAATCAGCTGTTCATTCATGTACTCAATTCTGAGCTAATCATAAAAATATTTAATCGTAACGTGTCACTAAACACGACTCAAATGCTTCACTTGAAAATACCAATAGCTTATCCAAGCTTTCAATAATGACCTTCTTGGAACCAGTGGCCTCCCACTTACAAAATACAATCTTTCTTTCGTTATTGTCAATTCGTCGTCTATAAAGTCATAATAATACAAATGAAAAACCAGCACCCTAGTGCTATTGCACGCTTCAAAACATGTTTACAACTCGTAAACTCTAGCCTGACTGGATCTCACAGCCTTCATAATACATCAGAACGCAAGGCTACAAAAATCTTCCCAAAGAGCAGCTATCAAGTTGTACTCGATCAATACTGTTCTTTCTATATCCTTGTAAACATGTGTTAGTCGGCTTGGTTTATAAGAAACATTTGAAACTCGCTACTCAAAGAGCTTGAAATATACAGAAAAAACGATATTGCCATACTCCTGGCATGTAGAAACGATACGATGTCCAGACAGAAAATATTTCTATACTCCTGGCGAAAGAAAATGAAACAATGACCTAAAGTGCTTATGGTTGAATAAGTTGCCTGCCTAGGATTGTGCTAGTATGACCATTAAATCTAATCTACTGACATTCCAACCCTTCCAAAGTTTTCTACTGACGCATGATGTATCGAACTTACATTCTATTGACGGGTGTCAGATAAATGGTGTGGGCACATTCTATTGACGAGTGTGAGATAAAAGGTGTGGGCACATTCTATTGACGGCTGTGAGATAAAAGGTGTGGTCACATTCCATTGACAGGTGTGAGATAAAAGGTGTGGGCACAATCTATTTACAGGTGTGGTATAAAAATTGTGGGCACATTTTATTGGCGGGTGTGAAATAAACATCGTGAGCACTTTCTATTGACAGGTGTGAGATAAAGGTATGGTCACATTATATTGGCAGGTGTGAGATAAAACGTGTGGGCACATTCTATTGACGGGTGTGAGATAAAAGGCGTGGGCACATTCTATTTACAGGTGTGATATGAACATTGTGGGCATATTCTATTGACGAGTGTGAGATAAAAGGTGTGGGCACATTCTATTGACGGGTGTGAGATAAAAGGTGTGGGTACATTCTATTGACAGGTGTGAGATAAAAGGTGTGGGCACATTCTATTGACGGGTGTGAGATAAAAGGTGTGGGCACATTCTATTTACAGGTGTGATATAAACATTTTGGGCACATTCTATTGGCAAGCGTGAAATAAACATCGTGAGCCCTTTCTATTGATGGCATGAGGTGTTGTGGGCACATTCTATCGACAGGTGTGAAATCAATATCGTGAGCACATTCTATTGACGGTATGAGGCGTTGTGGGATAAACATTGATTAAAGAAATAATGTTTGGACTTTTAACGTCCCTTTTAGCAGTTGTATTTCTGAAACTGCCAAGATACAGGAATTTTGCCCCGGAGGGGACCTTTAACATTCCAGTAAATCTACTTATAAGTGTATATTATTTTTAAGCGCCTTCAGGTGCCATCCTTGGGCATAGGAAGCGAGAGCCTTACCAACTACGCAACATGGATTATACTTGGTGACGCAACCAACGGCATGTACTCAAAAACATTACTTCCAACTGGTGGCCCATGGTATACATATGAACCCCACAAACCCCTGGAGCCCTTCAAAATATTCAAGGTATAAGTTTTTTTAATGAAATGATTTTTCTTGTACAAGAATTGCTTCTATATTTGAATCATTATGCATTTGTGACTATGTTAGGTCAAGGTACGCCTTTAACTCCTATTCAGTGTAAACTGACTGCTCTGGTCTACAGAAATCATATCCTCTAACCATTGGTTACAGGCCTCTTTGCCACTGTGGACAAGATTGAATGATAATGATCGAAGCATGACGAGATACGGCGATACACACGTATGGACGGAGGAACCAAGTCAATAATAGAGATTATATTATCACTGACTT